>OX016541.1:97292435-98492435 GCA_943590905.1 Sphaerophoria taeniata
ACCCCAATCTGCTGAGAAATTCCTAGTGAAATTAATTTTTGTATACAATGTTATTACGGTAATGTAATGAAGATGTCAAAAATTTTCATTGCTATAGGGCCGTTTAAAAACGTTTCATACGGGTAAAAAATAACGAAATCCAGTTTTTTCGCGAATATCTCGCGGCCTGTATTTAGAAAGTTATTCGTCGTGCAATTATTTACAACGCTTTACGGCCAGCGTTGTAAAAAATTGTGTATACAAAAATTCAGGTAATTTCTAATTTTTCCGCAGATAAAACCTAAAATTGCTGGAGGCCATATACCTCCCGGTCCTAGAGATATAATATTCTTATATATTCTCTATGCTCCCGGTCTTCAAGTTATGGTTGCCTTATCTGGGGAGTCCCAGTTCTGCAACCAAATTGCACTGAGATGGGATGATTTTTTTTGTATTAATTTCAGTTTGACAACTAAAACGTAATAGCATCCAGTAATAGATTTTCAGTTTCTATTACATTTTTAACAGGGACGTTACTTAGTTAAGTAAGGGTCGCAAATCACTTATGAATAAGAATTTTTAGTACAGCTGCTTAAAGGTCGCCTAAATATTTAAACCTGCTTAGCTAAGTAACCTTTAAGAGCCTGATTAAGAAATCATTATGAATACGGCTGTGTATCTATAACATGATGCGAAAACAGCCTGTGTGAAAATTAAAATTTCCAGTTTTCAATGGAAGGAATATTTACTTTCCACTCACAGTGACAGTTTAAGTGTGATTTTGTTCATTCAAATTTGAATTCAATTTTGTGATTTTAATTTCAACTTTTGAAAATATAGAAAAAATCCTTGTTTTTCTCTCTAAGCTTCTTCTATTTTTGAAAATTGAGAAAATCTAAAGTTGAATAACTAAAGAGTTCAAAATTAAAAGTTGAAAATTAAAACTTTAACTGAATACAAAAAAATTCAAAATTCCCAAAGTTGACTTCAACTTGGAGTGAATGAAACCACCCTACAAAAATCAAAATTGATTTATTATAATATTATCCTCAAAGCACACAGGCAACGAAAATGTATGCAAACAAGAAGGAAAAGTAAAAAAAATTGTTGCATGTACCAATTTTTGTTGCACATCAAGTCAACTTTTGTTGGCGTCGAGCTCAAAACCGTAAATTATATCTTTCCCAGCATCATCAATGATGCAAATTTATGATTCCAAATATTTACGCAGTGCAATTAATTCATAAAAAGTTTATTTTCTCCACAAAAAGTAAATTAATTATTTATTGTTCGAGTTCGAGTAAAAACAAAGCTTCAGCTTTAAAACATTATCTCGCTTGCTTGAGAGCCGTCGAGTTATTTTGGCATGTAAATCGAATAAAAATTTCGACTTCAGAGTTATAGACACAGTTTTACTCACATTTTTCCAGTATTTCCCATAATTTCATTTCACGATATTCCTGATCGAGTGAAAACAAGTTACAGAAACAGTTGAATGCGAAAAAGAGATTCTCGACCCATTCCATCGTAGTTTTGTTCTGATTCGTATTGTTTATGCGAAAACTTTTTCGATGTGAGAGTTACAGAACATGGACCCAGGTTTGTTTCTTTATTAAATCGGAGGACATTGAATATGATCTGCTCAGAGCTTCGCTTTGACACATCCGTGATCTGATCTAATCTGCTCAGAGGTAAAAAAGAAAAACGCCAATACTCACCTATTGTCAGCGCAAAAACCCAGCTCTGATCTCTATAATACACTGGATAGTGTATTCATACAGAAAAAGTGACTCCATTGTTATAAAGTCGAAAAGGGAAAAATTCGTATAGCAGTATAACAAAAATAAAAAAACCACTGAGCTCTGATCTCTATAATACACTGGATAGTGTATTCATCCTTGTATATGGATTTAGTCTGCTCAAAGGTAAAAAAGAAAAACGCCAATACTCAACTATAGTCAGCGCAAAAACCCAGCTCTGATCTTTATAATACACTGGATAGTGTATTCATACAGAAAAAGTGACTCCATTGTTATAAAGTCGAAAAGGGAAAAATTCGTTTAGCAGTATAACAAAAATAAAGAACCACTGAGCTCTGATCTCTATAATACAATGGATAGTGTATTCATCCTTGTCATTGACATAATATATATCACTGATCTCTATAATACACTGGATAGTGGATTCCATACAAATTATAACACTTTTCTTGACTCCTATTGATTTTGACATGGTACTCTTACACTTGTGCATCTCTTTCTATATAAACCGAAAAAGTGAGACAGAGTGAAGTGATGTTCAACAAAAAAGTGACTGATCTCCTTTGTCTATATCTCTGATCTCTATTATCTCTATCTCTATTATAGATATCAGTGGTGGGGAAGTGTTATATTTTGGTATAACTGTTATACCTGGATGGTACCTTTACAATTATAACAGTCTTCTATGGGAGTCAAACTTTTTGCTCCTATCCACTATCCAGTTATAATAGAGATCAGTGATATATATGGACTGCTACTCACTTGTCATTTCCATACATTTCATGAGAAAAAAAAGGTACAAGCTACAGCAGTGCCATTGGTTCGAAGCGGCCAAATTAGTCCCAAAAAATATGTTTGAATTCACAGCGACAGTGTTACCACACGGACTCTATAGATTGAAAATGGACTCGTTGTTTCTTCCTTGGCTCGGGGACTCGTTTTTATAACGTTTTTTGTTTGCAGAACACAAATAAGTATGTTAAAAATTTAAAACAAAATGATTTCTGAAAGTATTTAATTTTTTTTTTACGTGGACTCGTTTTTCAAGCATCTTGGACTCGAAAATATTTTTCCCTGCGGTAACACTGCACTGCGACCTCGTTGTTTATGTTTTTGTTTTTGTTCATTTTTGATAGCTGGAATCGTTCTTTTTTTGGCCACCCTGAACCAATAGCGCTCTTTACGCTGAACACGCGTGAAGTTGGCAACTAGCAGTCCATACTATAATATGTGAATGTACCTGGTAAATCCATATACAAAGGTATTCATACAGAAAGAGTGATTTAGTCCAGTCACTTTAGGGTTTCACCTCGGAATTTGAGATAATAAGCTGGAAACTCGTATACAGCTTTATTTTGGTGTTCTAAAAGTTGTCTCAAAAGTCTCATATTATCTCGTGTCTGCGTCGTAAGTTATTCGAGGTCAAAGGTCATGAAAATTGGTTTTTGGCAATTATCTCTGTTTCTATGGTTCCAATCACTTCAACACCTATTATGAAAATTAAAGATAAGAAAATTTGCCACAACTTTTGTCTGAACTTTTTTTCTATACGCTCAACCCTTTTCGAGATAGAGGGCGGAGAGCACCCAGCGCTCAGGCATATATACTGTAATACAAGGTCAACCGTGAATCTCGGTGAATAATACCTTGTATACAGTTACTAAATTATTAATACATTGTATTAAATGATGTTATATATATATACTAGCTGACCCGGCAGACTTCGAAAAAAAAACTTTACTTGACATATTTTTGTTGTCGATATTTTTCCTTTTTTAGATTTGTTTCTTTTGAGATATGGCCTTGGAAGCGGGAAGTGTAGTAGCGGGGTAGTGGGGTAGCGAGGAGCGGGTAAGAGGTAGCGGGTATCAGGTAGAAGTAGCGGGTAGTGGGTAGCAGGTAGCTATGGAGGGTAGGAGGGTAGTGGGCAGTGTACTAGCAGGGTACAAAAGTTAAGGTCTTTTTTTATCAGATTTTTTTGATGAAAAACTCGGAAAACTCTTTGGTTTTCAAGGGGAGAATTGCATGTAATTGTAGTAAAGTGGCTCTCAAATGGAAGACTGGAAAATTTCAAAATGGGTTTTCGAAAGGAACTCGGAAAACTCATTGGTTTTAAAATGGAAAATTGCCATATTATTGCAGGTGCATTGGTTTTCAAATGGAAAATTTCAAAGAAGGTTTTCGAATAGAAAATAGAAATTTCTTGATGAAAAACTCGGAAAATTCATTGGCTTGCAAAGGGAAAATTGCATTTTATTGCAGGTGCAGTGGTTTTCAAATGGAAAACTGGAACATTTGTGATGGGGAACTAGAATGCAAGAAAAAGTAAAAAAAAAATGGAAAATTTGAAATGCAAAAATAATTTGATTAAACAAAATCTCAAAAACACTCTTTCAAATGAAATACATTACTTTTAAAATGGTAAAATGGAAAGTTCGTAAAATGGAAATTTCGTGCCGTTTGTCATCCAATTTTGACAAAATGTTCGAGTATTATTACAGTAGGGTTTTTAAGAAAATTGTACAAAATCGGCCAAGCCGTTCATAAGATATAGAAAAAAATGTGGAAACACAGTTTTCCCTACAGAACGTTAACTTTTCATTTGACCATATCCTTAACAAAGTTGTTGTGCATGAGGCAACGAAGATTTCTGAGTTGTCACGACCTTATTAGCTGACAAAGTAAACGTTGTTTTCTTAGATATATAAAAATCTCATACAAATTCCCTGAGGACTCACTGATTTTATACCAGTGGAGTGTTTAGAACCAAATGTTAAGGGAATGTTCGGTTAGTGGCGTAGATGGGTTCTTATTATTTTGTACAAAATCGACCACGCCGTTTTCATGAGAAATGGCCAGGGTAGTGGTTGATGGGGTAGCGGGGTAATGGGAAGCGGATAGCGGGTTGACGGATAGTGAGTAGTTAGAAGCAGGGTAAGGGGCAGCGTAACAGGGTAGCGTGTATCGCGTAGAAATACTGGGTATCCGGCAGTGTTTAGTGGGGTGATGGGTAGCGGAGTAACTGGTTAACAGAGTTGTGGGGTAGTAGGGTAGCAGGGTAGCGGGTTGTGTAGTGGGCTACAAAAGTTTAGATATTTTATTTATCGATTTAGGCAGTGCGAAGTCTGCCGGGTCAGCTAGTATATATATATAACATCATTTAATACAATGTATTAATAATTTAGTAACTGTATACAAGGTGTTATTCACCGAGATTCACGGTTGACCTTGTATTACAGTATATATGCCTGAGCGCTGGGTGCTCTCCGCCCTCTATCTCGAAAAGGGTTGAGCGTATAGAAAAAAAGTTTAGACAAAAGTTGTGGCAAATTTTCTTATCTTTAATTTTCATAATAGGTGTTGAAGTGATTGGAACCATAGAAACAGAGATAATTGCCAAAAACCAATTTTCATGACCTTTGACCTCGAATAACTTACGACGCAGACACGAGATAATATGAGACTTTTGAGACAACTTTTAGAACACCAAAATAAAGCTGTATACGAGTTTCCAGCTTATTATCTCAAATTCCGAGATTGACCCCTTTTTTTCTCTAAAGTGACTGGACTAATTCCATTTGAACATTGTTATAAGGTCGAAAAGGGAAAATTCGTATAACAGTATAACAAAAATAAACGTGAAAGAACCACTGATCTCTATATTACTTATCTCTGTATTTCCTTTTTTCAATCTTCTCTGAGAAACAACTTTAATCTCTGGAAGCATAGAGGGATGTGGAAATGCAAACAAGTATGGTATCGATATTTAAAAAAAAATATCAATATCGGTTTTGATATTAAAAAAAAATATCGATAGGTATATCGGTAAAATATGACAAAAAATAATTTTGGCTATTTCAATTATTATTTTAAACATTTCTTTTCATTTTCCCCCAATCTTAAGCTTGACATTTGTTTGTTTAGGCATGTTACTCACAATGCTCGGTGTCCCGGTGTTTCCGAGCGCGTCGCGTCGGTTCAACTCTGAACATTCAGAATCAGTGCTCTGAACGAAAAAAAGTAGCAAAACTTTGATGGCCTGAACACTCTGAACGTAAAAAGAAACACAATTTTGAGTTTGGCAGTTCAGTGCCCCGGTTCTGTATCTCAGTCGTTAATTTAGCGAATCGTTAAAAAATGGAACAGATTGTTCCCTCGTTAACGATCCTGGAAAAGTTTGTGTTCTGTAACTACAATCGTTAACTCAAATTTGCGTCGTTAATTGAACTGGAATTTCCAGTGGAAATCGTTAAAATTTTTGACATTTCTTTCAAATAAAAATATTTATTAAAAAAAAAATTTCATTATTCAAAAAATTCTCAACACAAAAGCGATTGGATGGCCGACCTTATAATGGTTAGTAAAAAATCTGTGTTAGATCGTATTTTGGATAGCATTCGGTGATGAAGATTGTTCAAAGAAAGGTATTTATCAAGTTGTTCTTTAAATTTTAAAGTTCCCTTTCACATTTTCAAAGCCAGTTTTTTTTAGCAAAAAAGTTCCCCAATCCAAAATCTCTGCTCATGCACGAAGACTATCAGCACGGTAACAAAGAAATCGCTGCTAAATGCAACAAATGTGGAAAGAAATTTATGAACAAACAAAAACTCGAATACCACATTTTGAGCCGACATTCGAACGGTCGCAACTTTCAATGTCCTGAATGTCCGAAGACTTTCAAAAACAGCTTTCAACTGAGAGCCCATAAGAAACTCCATGCAGAAAGAACAATCAATTGTCCTGAGTGTGATAAGAAGTTTGCCCGCCAAGTCGACTTGAGAGTTCATATGAGAATACATACTGGCGAATTGGCTTATCAGTGGTGCGAGTTGTGTGACAAACGCTATAGAATCAGAGTGAGACTCACTTACCATATGCAAAAGCCTTTGGGAAACACGTTTGCGAGCTGTGTTCGAGTGAATTTAATTTTTAATAGCAAGCCAAAGCTGCGGTTGCATATGTTTAAGCATATAGGAATGCCGTAGGTGTGCGACGAAAGTCAGTAATTATGTGCAATTGCAAGTTCATCAAATTATATTCTTGAAATCTACCTTGAAATAAACTAAAGAAATATGTTGCAACAAAGTGCATCTCAACTCTTGCTACCAGCTGTCCGCAACGCACTCCAATCCCGATCCCAATCGGTTGTCTGTGGCCCACCAACAAAGCATGTTCCAAAGGGGGTAAGTTTTATCTTTGCCACCAGTTTTTTCATGCTTACGTAAATCGTGACTAGTTCCAAAAGTGCGCATTTCTAGCTATGTCATTTCTTTTATTAATTTCAGGAACTCTATGCTCTTGGCACAACAATCGCTGTTTCGGTTTTGATCATCCCCGCATGGGTTGTCTACCACATCAAGGAATACCGTGAAGGATCACAGTAAGGAGTTGTGATGTGAGTCTAGTAAAGTTCGAAAATCAATAAAAATTACATAAGCAAAGTGAAGTTTTGTGTTTTATTTAATCTCTAATAAAATTGACAAACATTTGAACTTTTTAACTTTGGATATGATGAAATCCCTATTCCTTGATGAGTGCGCACAGGGCCCTCTTGTAATCGCCTCCAGTTTCGTTCTGAAATGAAACAATGAAAAGTACAATAGCGGTTATACAATTCGCAAAATGTATCCTTAAACGTACCTCCTAATTTTATTTTAAACCATGGACAACCAACGAATACCAATTATTGTGTAAAAATAAAAAAAGAAGGAATCCGTGTATTGGTATTCTACCGACTACAACTCATTTCAACTTACCGCAATAGCACTCAGCAGAGTTCGTCGTAGATTCTCTCAAACTCATCCGATAGTTCCTTGTACTCATGGAAAACCAACCGCAACTGGGCAAAACTCGAGTGAGCCATAATCGAGTTGAAAACTTCCTCGTCGGTACCCAAAGTAGCTTCTCCTGCTGCATACAAGGCCGCTGCATTTTCCTCGTCCTTTTCTGTATTTGTTGAACCAATCGGATCCCGTGTTTCGGTCACAATTAGCGTCATCAACAGTCTAAAATGGCCAGACGTCTCACTGCACATATGCTCAGCCAATGGTCGGCCATATAGCTTCTCATAGGCTTGGACAATTGGTGTTCACAAGTTGGCTTCGACTTCGATGGAGCAGAAAATACAACCTGAGCCGAGGTAAAGCGATCGTTTATGATGCCACCACGACCCATTTTCGGTTGATTTTTGTTTGCAGACGTAGAAGCGTCGGTTTCTTTGCTTGTTTTTTTATTACTCTCCTTGACTTTCTTCATGAGATTGAGGATCTGTATGCGTACAGGCTCGGCAAGTCTCATGACTCCTTGGAACTCGATTCAAACGAACGCGTTGTACAGTCAAGTTTGAGGAGAACATCCAAAATTGATGGTGTCTTCTTCTTCACAGCCGATTTGGATAATTTCGAAGCATTTGATGTGCTTGCTTTTGGCTGTTCTTCTTCCTTGCTGGCGGCAGCGAGCTATGGTGAGATTGAGAGATTTTACATTTTTTTGCTATATTGGTGCACCAGATTCCGGCTTTCGTCACAAACCTAAAAACGGAATGGTTAAAATCAATTTATCTGATAAAAAAATCATTTACAACTTACTTTTATCTTCATAAAAATTTATATTGCCACATAAAGTCCGGCAAGATGATTTGACAGTTAATTCTAATAAAATTAACGATTTGAACAGTTACAGAACACAATTTAACGAAATCTTTCCAGTGTTTCTTTTAGATCTGTTCCGGTAGTTAAAATTAACTATTGTCAAAGTTACAGAAACAAAACACATCGTTAATTTTCAATATGTTTCAATTCACAGCGTTTAACGACTGATTTTAACGATTCGTAAGTTACAGAACCGGGGCACTGGCTCTGTTCAGTTGTAAAAAACAAAAACGTCTAAAGATAGGAAACCAAGTTGTCAAAATGGATTTGTGTTTTGCGTACGATCTGAAAAACTTGTGAACTATGAAAGTATGCTTAAAAGGTGTGAATGATGCGAGAGAGCAAATTGTTGAGAATGTTTTGTGTGCAAATGGTGCGACAAATCACCATAGATGAGAATAATTTGTGTTCTCAAATAATTGATGTTTCATGATCTCAGATTTATTTACGTACACTGATTGAGTGGTGTGTGGTATTTTTTTTAAAGGTTTTTCTTAGGCCGTGTGCGAATTCAGTTAAAAAGTGGTTAAAACTTGACGTTAGGTTAAATTTTGACATTTAAAATGTGTTAAAATTTGACTAGCTGTGGAGCAGGTTAAAATATGACAGTAGTAGTTAAAAATTAATATATTTTTAACCACAGTTCATCCAATTCGCACACGGCCTTAATCATCCATCCAATTCAATAAACCTTTGGCCGTGTGCGAATTGGATGAATTGTGGTTAAAAAATAAAAATGGATGAATTTTTAACCACTACTGTCATATTTTAACCTGCTCCGCAGCTAGTCTAATAATTTTATTCAATGCGAAGTGTCAAAATTTAACCAAATAAATCATAATTAAGGCCGTGTGCGAATTGGATGAATTGTGGTTAAAAAATAAAAATGGATGAATTTTTAACCACTACTGTCATATTTTAACCTGCTCAGCAGCTAGTCAAATAATGCGAAGTGTCAAAATTTAACCAAACGTCAAGTTTTAACCCATTTTTTACTGAATTCGCACACGGCCTAAATCATAAAAAATATCGAAAATCGATACTTGGATTTTTCTATCGATACATCGATATATCGAAAAATTAAATATCGATAAGAAATATCAACACATCGACATCATTAGTTAGGCGTTCAAAAGTCGAAAATGGACACTGACTCAGTGTTCCCAGGTTTTCAAAAACAAAATCCCCCTTTTCTGACACATAAACACTTATTTTTCCCCTTGAACGAAAAAAAAATCCCTAATTTTCCCCGAAATAAATTACTAGGATTTTCATGTAATTTTTTTAAAATTTTATTGTTTATTTTTTCATACATATTCAAAAAAAAAAAAAAAACAATTCAAAAAGGGGACTTCAGTACGAAAAAAACATTATTTTTTATGAGTTCCATCACAATAGAGTTGAATAGATAATAACTTAAAGAAATACAAAATCAATTTCAAAAATATTTGGAATACTATTTAAATATTCGATTTTAAAAAAACAATCAGCAAGTGTCTTAAGTGTCAGTTCAACTCGGTCAACTAAAATATGAATTTTAACGTCTTCCGATTGCATTTCAAGGTTCAGTTTCGTAAAAAACGGTAAGAAGAAATCTAAAAATTCTAAATATAAAACCGTTGTTGGTTTTCCAAGAACCCCGTATATTTTTTCACATTGAATTTTGTTAATAGAATCTTCCAGATAACTTTCCAAAAAATACAATACTAAAGCTTGGTATTAGGTACTCAATAAGTCTTTTGATAACCACATGCAGGGACAACCATTATGTTTGCGATATGGCTTAACGTTGCAAAAGGCTTGAAATTCCTTAAAACCATGTTGTCTTTTGGCACTGCAATTAAAATGCGAGAAGATTTCGCGACAACAAATTTCTATTTCGTCAGGCAGGAATTTCAAGGCGTTGTTTGCCACGAGATGGAACGAATGGCACACACACCGCATGATGAACACATTTGGAATGACATCTTTGAAAAGTTTCGAGACAGAATTTTGTTTTCCCACCATAACACTGGCACGTCCGAAGCAAATGCTACTAATTTTTTTTCAAATGGAATATTGTGCATTTAAAAAAAATGTTTTGTTTTCATTAAAGTTTTAACCTGTTTTCCCCTTTTTTGGATTTTTTCCCCTTACTTATCCCCGTCCCCTTTTTTTCCCCTTTAGCTGAAAAAAATCGGCAAGAATGGTGATTTTCCCCTCAACCTGGGAACACTGCACTGACTACTAACTGTCGTCTTCAAATGGAGTCAAAAAAACTGTTATACTTTGTAGGTAATACACAATACACTATCCAGTGTAATATAGAGATCAGTGCCACTGAGGCATACTTTTTTGCATTTACACATCCCTCTAAGCTCGAAAGCAGAGACAAAGGGAGATCGGAAACTGACTTACGTTTCACTCCCTAGATCCCGCAATTTTCATTTTCTTTCATTTTATTTTCTTCCTTGTACATGAAAAATACAAAAACAAAGAGATGAGGTGGGATTTTTATATTTTTACAGTTCTCTTTTGTTTGTTTTCGCAATTTCAAATTTAGCGTAGATTGCTAGATTGAATTTTCAAATTGGCAAACACGTTTTTCTTAAACTCACCACGAAAATACTAGAATCCATGATTGGGGATGAGTTCCGAAACTTTTGGCCGAAAACCTACTCGTGCCTTACATTGGCCCTGTTCCCATGTGAAGAACGATTGTGTTAGATTTTTTGTAGATTTTGCTTACTCCTTATTTTTTTTCAGTTTCTTTAAGATGACGCAGAAACAGAAAACAAAAGAAAAGAAGAAAAGAAAAATGAATTAAAGCCGTTGATATAAACAGTTTACTTGTGTTCGACAAACAAATATTTTGGATATGCGGGCCGAAGAGAAGAACACAAGGAAAAGCCTCAAATTTCAACACTCAATATTTTTAAGTTTTTCCTTCCCCTTACGTTTTCTGCAAGCAACCCCGTTTGCCATCACTAATCAAAAAAAATTTCGATTTCCTTCACGTGTGAATAAGGGTATAAGGCCATTAAGATTTGTTTGAAGCAAAAACACACACAAATAGTTAAACTAACTCTTTAAATTTTATATCAGGTAGAGGTCAAATAACACGTTTATACCTTTATAAGTCTTACTGCCGATTTCATAGCACATGGATTAAGTATAAATTGAAACCCGATTTGCTTGCATTTCGTTACTGATAAAGCCCACTGATCTCTATATTACACTGGATAGTGTATTACCTACAAAGTATAACAGTTTTTTTGACTCCATTTGAAGATGACAGTCAGTGCCCCTTTTCGACTTTTTGACGTCTAACAGGTCTAACTAATGATGTCGATGTGTTGATATTTTTTATCGATATTTAATTTTTCGATATATCGATGTATCGATACAAAAATCCGAGTATCGAAAAGGTATAAAAAATCGATATTTCTTATGATTAATATTACGTTTCCACTGGACGATAATCTAGATTATCTTCCAGTTTGATTTAAAATAATCTAGTAGTGTTTCCACTGGATTTTGTTAGATTAGAGCTGTCAAAATTACAATGCCTACAAGCTGTGGACCATAGTAACTGCGATAGTATGCGTTTTTTTACCAATACTATCACAGTAAATATGTTCCTACCACCTCATTTTTGTTGCTGTTTTTTCTCATTTATTCACAGACACGAAGTTACAGTAAAATGAAATTTGCGGTATCCGGAGGGTAAAATGTAAGTCAGTTTCCGATCTCCTTTAGTCTCTTCTTTTTTTTGTCTTTTCTTCTCTCCTTCTTCCACCGATTCCTTGGAAATTGGAAAATGAGTCCGTTCAGCACAGTCCAAATCAAGTAGATTAATTTGAAATCTTGAATCGAGATGATTAACTTTTGTATGGTAAATCTAGCGATTTCGAATAGATTTCATGTAGATTTGAGATAATCTCAGATTATCGTTCAGTGGAAACAGCTTATAAGGCCATGTGCGAATTGGATGAATTGATTATTGAATTGGATGAATGATTAAGGCCGTGTGCGAATTGGATGAATTGTGGTTAAAAATGGATGAATTTTTAACCCCTACTGTCATATTTTAACCTGCTCAGCAGCTATTCTAATTTTAACACATTTTATTCAATGCGAAATGTCAAAATTTAACTGAATTCGCACACGGCCTAAGAAAAACCTTCAAAAGAAATACCACACACTACACTCAATTAGTGTACGTAAATAAATCTGAGATCATGAAACATCAATTATTTGAAAACACAAGTGATTTGTCGCACCATTTGCACACAAAACATTCTCAACAATTTGCTCTCTTGCATCATTCACACCATACAAGCATACGTTCATAGTTCACAAGTTTTTAAGCTCGTACGCAAAATACGAATCCATTTTGACAGCTTGGTTTCCTATCTTAAGGCGTTTTTGTTTTTTACAACTGAACAGAGCCTGAACTGCCAAACTCAAAATTGTGTTTTTTTTTCATTCAGAGTGTTCAGAGCAACAAAGTTTTGTTACTTTTTTAGTTCAAAGCACTGATTCTGAATGTTCAGAGTCGAACCGACGACGCGCTCGGAAAAAAGACACCGAGCAACATGCCTAAACAAACAAATGTAAAGCTTAAGATTGGGGGGAAATGAAAAGAAATGATAAAAGTAATAATTAAAATAGGCAAAATTATTTCCTTGTCATATTTTACCGATATATCGATATTTTTTTAATAAAATATCAAAACCGATATTGATATTTTTAAAAAATATCGATACGATACTTTCCTGTATTTCGACATCCCTATGTTAGATAGGCTTCCAGAGATTAAAGTTGTTTCTCAGAGAAGATAGAAAAAATGAAATTCAGAGATAAGTAATATAGAGATCAGTGGTTCTTTGACGTATATTTTTGTTATACTGTTATACGAATTTTTCCCTTTTCGACTTTATAACAATGTTCAAATGGAGTCACTTTTTCTGTATGAATACACTATCCAGTGTATTAAAGAGATCAGATCAGTGGTACCATTTCGTAAGTATTGCCAATTAAGGCAGTTTGACCATCTAATTTTGTGTGTAGAAGGTTGACTGATTTAAAAAAAGAATTTTCAGAATTATTTTATACAAAGTCCATTGCATATTTTTGTTTGAGAAAAAAGTACTTTAAAATGTGTGCTACGGAAATGCCCACACTACACATGGCACAATTTCGTTTGACAGGTTGGCTTAAAATAATAGTACTCTTAATAGTACTCTGCATGACGTTTTAAAACACAAATAATTTTAGATATTGATATTAATCCCGTGTGTGAATTGCGTTAAAATGTGTATTAAAACTTGACGTTTGGTTAAAACTTGACACTAGCGTGGTGAATAAAATGGGTTAAAATTTATCCTGCTGTGGAGCAGGTTAAATGGGTTAAAATTTTGACGTCTTTTTTTTTCTCATGAATGATAGAGAAGTTTGCTTCTGTTTTGTTGTTTTGTTCTGTTTTTCTCCGTTTTATTTAGTTCTATGTAATAACGAATTATAATTGCATTGATATTTCGAGAGATTGAAATAAAATACTTAAATTTTATCATATTTTAAAGTCAAAAAACGAAATAATTGTTCTTTTGAGAATGATAACAGATGTCAGCTGGGAAAACATGTTTTGCAGTGTTACCACACGGAAAAAACAACCATCCAAAAAGGGAAATTTTCGTTTGAAGATTTTTTTACTGTTGCTTCAAAATATCATATTACCACTCCAAAATCTAGAAAAATAAATAAAACAAAGTTTGTTTGTTATTTTTAGTGACTTTTCATGAAATTTGTTGCTCAAAGTTTGGTTTTGAACACAAAATTATTTTACCTAGAAGAACAAAAACATTTTTCGTTGAGGGGAATTTCTTAAATCATGAGGGAAATTTCTTAGTACTACGCAGAAATGTTGGTTAAAAAAATCCCTTTTAACGCAATTCACACAGCAAATGGCTAAATTTGTTCCCTTTTTTAACCAAACGTCAAATTTTAACCAAACGTCAAGTTTTAATACACATTTTAACGCAATTCACACACGGCCTAAAATACTCTTTGTGACTGATTAAAAATAAAAACAAAAGTATGCAACCATTTTAACACTGGCTATTGGAAAATTGCTTCGTGGAACAAAGAAATCAATTCCATATAGAAATTAATATTTTGAGAAGTCAACAAAGATTTATGAGAAGTACCAAACACCGCCATATACTTAGCAGCACTTTGTGAGGAATTTCAATTTTTTTGATGCAAATAATTAGGTGAGAATTTGGTGAAATTTAGTGAATCAATTTTAGAATTTGGTGAATCATAGTTTAAAAGTTATTAACAAAATAACGTAAGGCGTATACCTAGCAGCACTTGTTCTGAATTTAAAAATTTTGGTACCAAAAGATGCGCCTGAATTTGGTGAATCGATCGTAACTATTTTCCGAATTTGGTGAATCTTAATTTGTAAGTTATTAACAAATTAAAAATTATAAACAATTACGTAACGCAATTTCAAAATGACGTAACGTCATCAAAACTATAACATCCCTGAACAAAAACAGCTTAATTCGGAGTCATTCGAAATGTCATTATGTGAATTTGAAATGACAGTTGTTGTCAATAAATTTATTATTCTCATATCTTTATTGGGATTTTCTTCATTCGTAAGTTTTTTCAAATAACTTTTTGTTTATTCACTTTATTATTTTTATTTTCAGAAAATCAGCATGCAATATGTTCAACAAATACATAAAAATATAAAGCACGTTAAACATGAATGTAGAAGACACAAAATTAAAGGATCCCTTCCCTTCGATGCCATGCCCAAGCGCACCTTAAATTTTGACGACATCAAGCGCCGAAGCGCGTCTAATCCAACGAGGAGAAGACCAATTCCATTCTATAATTCTTTGAGAAGTTCGATCCCGAACACTAATACATCTGGTTCGGTGAATACAATCTGCAATGTGATCACTGGAATGTTCCAGCTTTTGGATAAGACATAAGATGCACAAGCAGGCCCTCGCCTATGTCTGCCTCTTCGGCCAGGACAACAACAAAAGCATTTCTGGTGTGTGAGCTTGGGGCGGTCAGGAACTGGCATTCCCTCTCTCTCCCGACTCTCAAATCGATTACGATTGCTACGAATGGAAGAAACTCGATGCCAAATCCAAGTAAACCAAGAAACTCGTCACAGTACTTCTCGTGGACCACCACCAATAATGATGGTCGCAAATTCAACAGAGCATGATCTTCAAGCAAGAACCATAATGCATACCAAACAAAAGCAAAATACTTTGTGCTTGGACGTCCGACACGCCCTCAACAACAACAACACACAACTCGTCATTTATAATCATAAATAATCTTTTTTTAATGCTGTTTTAATTGTTTTTTTTTTTGTTGTATCGCTTTGTAATGGTGAATTTAAAATTCGTGCCTCAAGATTTGTGTACTCTTGTATTCTATGTAAGGTTTTAAGGGTGTCCTATTGTTCTTTCTGTTGATTGCGGTAATAGATCTGAATTTGATGATTAAGGTTATGTTCGTTATGAATATTTCAAAATATCTATGTATATAGCATTATAGCTTGTATTTTTACTGGGTACCCATCGGATCCTATGTTAGAAGCACTATTTGTGTCATATCGAATACTTAAGGTTTCCCCTTAGCCTAGGATTGGACAAGAGGTTAAAGAACGATAGAGGACGACAATTGAGAATTTGGAGATGGGAGGTGCGATGGTCGGTGTTTTTGTATGCAAAGTGGGGAAGGGGGACTGAGGTGGTGGATGTAAGCTATTGGGGATGGATGGAGTAGTTGCTCCTGATTTCCTTAGTGCAGCAAACTAAATAAAGGTAGCTTTTTTTCTCAACGATAACCGAAATCTTAAGTAAAGGTTTCTTTCAAAACAAATCCAAAGAATACAATTTTCTCGCTTGAAAAAGTTACGATATAACTTGGAAAAAGTCTAAAAATAAAAAAATGAATGAATTTCTAATTCTAAATTTATATGATTTTTTTTGTAAAGTCCTGGAAAAGATAAACTTCTTATCGCATTTTTTTTTCATTTGTTATTTAGGCCGTGTGCGAATTGGATGAATTGTGGTTAAAAATTAAAAATGGATGAATTTTTAACCACTACTGTCATTTTCTAACCTGCTCAGCAGCTAGTCAAATTATGCGAAGTGTCAAAATTTAACCAAACGTCAAGTTTTAACCCATTTTTAACTGAATTCGCACATGGCCTTAGGTCCAAAAATTAAAAAAAATGTTTATGAAATGTGTACACGGGTTAAGCATTTATTTGCTGCAATTACCCTTGGACAAAAATTCGGAGTTATAAAAGTTAGTACAGTTTAAGTGAAAAATACTGAGCAACGTAACGTTGCACGTTCTACATTCTTAAGATTGTTAAAAGAAGTAAGAGAAAAAAGGACTATAACTTTAAAGCCAGGATTCACCAAATTTTGAATTATGTACCAGATTGTTAAGAAGAACACCCTGATTATCTGTTCCAAATTCTAAAATTTGGTGAATCGTAGTTTGTGAGCTATCGGCTTCTGAACTTTGAAAAATACTGCAAACCAGAAACTTAAGAAAAAGGATTACAACTCTTAAGCCAGGATTCACCAAATTCTGAGCCTTAAGACATAGCTCACAAACTATGATTCACCAAATTTCCAAACTTGGACCAATGAATAAGTCTGTCTTAAGTAACAATTTGATGCATGGCTCAGAATTTGGTGAATCCTGGTTTAAAAGTTGAAATCATTTTTCCTTTGTTTCTGGTTTGCAGTATTTTTGAAAGTTCAGAAGCTGGTAGCTCACAAACTTCTTGTTGGTATTCTTCGTTGTCAACATAATCATTCCAGTTAAAAGGAATTTGACAACAGTTTCTCTGTGCTCTTCCTTGCACTTAGGCAGATAATCTTAAAGGCCTTTAATAGTATTGGCTGTCCAGGTTTTGACGAGTTTCGTCTTATATTGGCGCATTTCAAGATGTTTATCGAAAATGGTCTTTATTTGTCGTACAGTTTCTTCAAATAATATTGAAGGAACTGTTAACTTTCCATATTTTGAGTCAGTGGTATTAGTTTTATATGCTCGCAGCTGGATAAGGGTGGCATTTTCTCTTTCTTTATTTAATCCATCATCTTTCATGAAGGAAAGGCAAGTTTTGCAGTACTTCAAGCTTTTTTGCAGTTTGTGACCTACAAATCCGGCATAGTAGGCTGCTGCCCCGTCTCGCATTTTTTCAGAAACTTGTTTCTCATCAGCATACGAATGGTCCAATGAAACTATCCACCTCGGGTAAACAATTTCTTCTATTTAATTTCCGTCATCAACGTCCATTTCGGTTTCATTATCCTCGTCAACATCCATTGGGTCATCTTCTTTTTCTTCATTTTGATCGTCGTCTGGAATTATGGTGAATTGCATTTTGTTGCTAATAACTTCGCCATTCACTTGAAAATTCTCTTCTTCGATTCTTTGTTGCTCATCTTCAAAATCTGCTTCATTAAGGAGAGTGTCGGCTCCAGCATCTTCATATCCTGATGTTTTAGGAGAGCCCATATTTTGAAACATAATTTTTTTCAGATTTCTTACGAAGGTCATGATTGAAGGGTTTTGTTCATATGAACCTCTGTTTGATCGAATCATTGAGAATAAATTTTCGGCAACATCCGTATTTAAGTGACGAATTAAAATGTTATCTTGTCCCACGTCGTCTTTTAGGTAATCCCACATCTGGATGATTGCCCCAAGAGTTTGAATAAGCCCGTCAAAATACTTGTTAGACTGTGCAAGCTGGTCTGTTCTCCATGTAAGTATCCACTCTCTTGCCCTCTTTAAAGACTTTAATATGTCGGTTGTGTCAGAAAGGACTTGACTGTTAGGATTTCTGGAATATAACTGGCAGCAATTCAAATGGTCGAAAAGGTCATTCATTCTATGAAAGAAGTCAGCTGTTGACCCTGAAACTTTCTTTTCCTGTTCTGTTTTGAAACAATTGAGGCCTATTGCATACACAATCCCTGAGGCCACATTATTACTGAAGACTTGTGTTACTAGTTTCACTGACATTTTTTCTTTATGTTTTGGATTTATGTACTTCTCCTTTAGTTTATACAAAACTTTGAATGTGGAATTTGAGTCTTCTTGATAAACCTTTTCCAATACCTTCTAGTCTACAACATCCGTTCCATAAACAATCCTTCGTTTTAGAAGCGTGTTTCTTATGCTTTTGAAGAGGTGAGGATAATCAAAAAGTAAGAATATTTTTCTTCCATTTATTATAGTCCAGGGATTGTTGTAGTCTTGTTTCATTAGGTTGAAAGTCCCTATGTTTGAAGGGCCTTGGTCACAGCTAGTTGCAACGATTTTGAATCCAGTGTTATCAGTCTTTTTGACGATATATCTGATAATTTCCACAATTTGATTTGCTTTTAGGTATCCCACAAAATATGCTATTGTTTGTTTCCAATTTCGGTTGAGTCCTCTCAACGTAAATGCCATAACCTTAGAAGCAATAACATTACTTCTGCCGAATGGGCCCAAGTCTGTAAATCAGGCCGGGAGAAGGAAATTGGTAAACTATAATCCCTAATGTAGGTCTTTTCCGAAGTAGACGCTAAATTTTTAAGGCTCAAGGCTGGACTCGCGGGGGTCGTCAAACGTGCTGAACTGGCGGCGGGTGCTGCTTGTCGTGCTTTACTGGTAGATGCTGCTGGTCGTGCTGTCCATGTAACGTTTGAACTGCAGGGTGCCGATGGTGCGGTTGGCTGTTCTAAGGTGTTGGATTCTTTCATCAACTCCAAATACGATGCGTCAATAAAATCCTCAGTACCTACATTTACACACGCTGGAGCTTATAGTTTTGGGAAGAGCTTTTCTAGAAATGACCGTTCGAGAAGACTTGTAGTTCAGATCTTTTTCATAAAAATGCTAATCACAAAATTGACTCCTAAGTAAAGTGTCTTTTTTGTGAAAAGCATCTCCATGCTTGATCCATACAGCTCGTCTACTGTCTTCCGGTATTTTGAAAAATGAGCGAGATTTTCGCTTTTCGTTACAGTTCTTGTAAGAACAATGCGCCATTTCAAGGAATAAAAAATAAATATATACGTAAAAACTAAGAATACCTTATGAATAAAAATAAATAGAGTGGCGGGACAGCTCTTGAAGAGGGCCTAAGTAGCTTACTCTCATCAACAATTCTCTGAGTGCGTTTGAAGAATTGAGGGGACCTACAATTTAAAGCCGATTCCGAACGGCAGAGTTGAGAAGCACTTTTTCATTACAGACTGATACTCTTGGAATATTTGTCAGGTCTTCGCAAGAGGCAGTGCCCGTGAAAGATGAAATAAAAACTTGGCCTGAGTAGGACTCGAACCAACGACGTTCTGCTTAGCAGCCAACGCACTTACCAACTAAGCTACGGGCAACTACCTTATATACCTATATGAACACAAGCCTATTATTTATTAATCTACGGAGAATTAACTCTAACAGATACAAAATTCCTTAAATCTAAGTTCTTTTTAATTTAGTATATATATAACATAATTATACTGAATCTAATACAAATAAATCAATTAATTTTGGTTAAAACTTTATTCTGTCATCACTTAAATCTAAGGCTGTGCATTTGGAATTAAACAAATGAATACATTTTGTAATGGGTTCATTTTGCCCATATCTGAAAACATGAAGAGGAACATGCAAAAGACATCTCTGGCGAATAACCCTTTCAGGAGCGTATATTTTTAATTCTTCTAAAAGATAAGGACATTTAATACGATACGAAAAGACATCATGGACAAACATAATACAACTAATATTTCGTCTAGTCTCTAAGGATTGCAATCCAATTAATGCACACCTTGTTGAATACACTGGCATTTCATTCAACCTCCAGTTAAGTTGTTTAACAACAAATGTAGTGAAAGATTTTTGAATGCGTTCTAATCTCACCTGAGAAGAGGCATATGTAGGACACCACACAATAGAACAATACTCCAATAACGGACGAACCAGAGACACATAAACAGATTTAATGGCATAAGGATTAGAAAATTCTTTACAATTTCGCTTTAGAAATCCAAGCATTGAAATTGCTTTTGCAACAATATAATCTATGTGGTTTGAAAATGTCAATTTGGTATCAAACACCACCCCAAGATCTTTGACCATACTAGATTGACACCAACACCATCACCAACACTAACTCTAATACCAACACAAACACCAGCACCAACACCAACTCCAACGCCAACATCATCACCAACACCAACAACAACACCAACACCAACTCTAACAACACATCAACACCAACACCAACATCATCACCAACACCAACAACAACACCAACTATAACAACACATCAACACCAACACCAACAACATCACCAACACCATCACCAACATCATCACCAACACTAACACCATCACCAACACCATCACCAACATCATCACCAACACTAACTCGAATACCAACACAAACACTAGCACCAACACCGACACCAACTCTAACAACACATCAACACCAACACCAACATCATCACCAACACCAACAACAACACCAACACCAACTCTAACAACACATCAACACCAACACCAACAACATCACCAACACCATCACCAACATCATCACCAACACTAACACTAATACCAACACAAACACCAGCACCAACACCAATATCATTACAAATAACAACTTAAAAACCATCGAAAGCACCAATACCAGTACCTACACCAACGCCAACAACAAAACCAAACATCATCAATAATAGCACCTGTGCCAGAACCTACACCAGCACCAACACCATCGCCAAATTCTAAGAACAACACCAACACCAACATCAATACCAACACCAACATCATCACCACCACCAATATTAACACAAACACCAGCACCAACACCACCATCACTACAAAGAACAACTTAAAAACCAACGTCAGCACCAATACCAATACCAACACCATATAACATCAACACCAGCACCTGAACCAGTACCTACACCAACACCAACACCAACACCAACACCATCACCATATTCTTCACCTGCACAAACTCCTACTCCAACAACAACACCTAAGCCAGCACCAACGACGACACCAATATCAAAAGAAATACAGACACCAACAACCACACCATTCGCCACCCCTATCTCCATCGAAATTAATTAACGACACCAACAAAAGTAACAATACCTTCACCAACAACTACAACATCTACACCAACACAAACTCTAACAACACCATCAACATCAACACCAACACCAACATCATCACCAACACTAACTCTAATAACAACACAAACACCAGCACCAACACCAACACCAACACCAACTCTAACAACACATCAACACCAACACCAACATCATCACCAACACCAACAACAACACCAACACCAACTCTAACAACACATCAACACCAACACCAACAACATCACCAACACCATCACCAACATCATCACCAACACTAACAACATCCCCAACACCATCACCAACATCATCACCAACACTAACTCTAATACCAACACAAACACCAGCACCAACACCAACACCAACTCTAACAACACATCAACACCAACACCAACATCATCACCAACACCAACAACAACACCAACACCAACTCTAACAACACATCAACACCAACACCAACAACATCACCAACACCATCTAACAACACATCAAATCCAACACCAACATCAACATTAACACCAAAAACAACATCAAGAACAACATCAACACCATCACAAACATCAACTTCAACTCCAACTTCATCATCAACACCAATATTTCAAAATGTGTATGAACACCAACCCCAACAGCAGTAACAACAACAACACAAACACAACGCCAACATCAACACCAACACCAATTTCATTGACAACACCAACACCAACACTAACACTAACACAAGGATAGGATTAAGCAAAGATATTTAATCGCAGCAGACGGCTCAACCGAGCCATTGATGCAAAATCAATGTTTTAATGTTAATCTGAGTTAGTCAACAAACATATCTATATTAATTAAATTTGTTCACTTTCATGTAATATTTTTTAATCATAATTTTTTAAATAAAACAATTACTACTACTACTACTACTACTACTACTACTACATTGACCTAAGGCTAAGACATTATTTGAAATTCTGTTATCAAATTTAAGAGGAGTTCTCTTGCGATAAACGGAGAAAGACTGACATTTATTAACATTTAAGCCAATACAATTACGATCACACCAATCCACTATAGCATTTAAGTCGTTTTGAAGCAAAAAGCAGTCTTGAACATTATTAACACGTAAGAATATCTTCAAATCATCAGCATACATTAAGCAGGATGCATATTTCAACAACAATGGGATTTCATTTATAAAGATATTAAACAATAATGGACTCAAATGACTTCCCTGGGAGATTTTTCAAATCTGCCTTTATTTTTTTTGTAAATCAATATTTAGCAGAGTTATTAGGGTCCAAAGTCAAAATTGTGTTTTTGCATGTAAACCCATTTTTTGAGTAGAAAAAAAATCGTAGCGATCTGAACTAAACAGTGAATTAAAGTCAACAAAATTCTCAAATTGAATCTTAGATTGGTTGGATTGAAAAAGAATTTCCGCTCATTTTATGAACAATCAAAGTTTATTTTTTTTTCGATTTTGAAATTGAGTGAAC
This sequence comes from Sphaerophoria taeniata, assembly GCA_943590905.1. NCBI lineage: Eukaryota > Metazoa > Arthropoda > Insecta > Diptera > Syrphidae > Sphaerophoria > Sphaerophoria taeniata. Next base: position 97,315,498 of record OX016541.1, read on the forward strand.
ATTTTTTACGCTCAAGCGAAAACGACTAACGGTACTTTCTTAACTCAAAATAATTTGAAAAGAAAAAATGATAACCTTTGAAAAACTTTTTGTTTCACTTCAATCCGACTTTTTTCTACTGAGATACAGCCTTATAAAAAACCACTCAATTTTTGAGTTTTTTCAAGTGTTCCTTTAATTGTTTTGACTAGTGTATATTCCTTAACATTGAAGTAAAATTTTTGAGTAACAATTTTCTCGAATAATTTTGGAATGGCTGAAATCTTTGATATTCCTCTAAAATTTTCAATTTTATGTCTAGGTCCAGCTTTATGTATTGGTGTTATAAATGTAAGCTTCCAATCATCTAAAAATATTCCAGTAGACAGAGATAAATTAAAGATAACCTTTAAGGGAATAACCAAACTCTGACAACATTTTTTCAATATTATTGAGGGAATTTTATCAGGCCCAGAACTACAATCACAACTTATTGAATTGATACCTTCAAGAATGTCTCTGTTCGACAAATACATGGATCCCATATCGGCGCAAGAAGTGACAAGACAACCAACAGTACGGTTACTACGATTATGATTTACATATACGCTTTCGAAAAAATTTGCAAACAACTCACACGTAGTTTGAATATCAGTAGATGAAATTCCATTATATTCCATGTTCATTTGAAAGCCATAAGTCTTCTTCTTACCCTTCATAAATGTCCAGAAACTTTTAGGATTATTAGTTATTGAAGATTCAACATTCATAACATATTGTTTATAAAGAAATTTATTTAAAAATTCAAATTCGCGGCGTAATTGACAAAAACGTAGCCTATCATTGACGTTGTTAGATCTTTTGTACAACTTATGAGCTTTGTTTTTTGCATTTTTTAAATTCATAAGCTTTTTATTTTGCCATGGAAGCTTGAACAAGCGAGATTTTCTTTTACGCGGGACAAATTTATCAATTCCATCAATTAAAATATTAATGAATGCATTATATATGTCTGAAAGTTGTGAACCTGAAAGAGCATTTAACCAATCAATAGAATCAAACAAAATATTCAAACCATTAAAATCGGCTTTGAAGAAATTGTAATCACACTCAGCCACTTGCATGCTCATAGACTGACTCAAAGATGTTTGCAATTCCAAATACACAGTCAAGGCTACATGATGAACTGAATTATTTATTAAAGGACAAAGAGCTTGATTAACTTTACAATTCATTATTTGTGAAAATAAGATCAAGTATTCTATTTAAGGAATTAGGACAATAAACAAAAATTCGTTATCTTTTTTCATATTAAAAGGAATTAATTTTTTGTCACCATTTGAATAAACCCACTCGACATCACCCAAATTAAAATCACCTAGAACAACACAGTGTTGATTTTGAGACATTTTACTAATTACAAATTCTATATTGGACACATGATGTTCATAAATAATTGTTTGGCTATTAGGTGGTATATAACTTACAATAAGTATTAAATCATCACAAGAATTCGTTCAAACCTATCGATACACACAGTTGTTCGATGTCATCGAAGTTATTTGGAAAACAAATTTGTTTAGTATTAAAACATGTTCGTACTGCGATCAGCACTCCCCCGCCCCTTGTTGTTGTCGACGTTACTACACGATCCAAACGATAAACAGTATAAGAGCTGTCAAAAATCTCGGCTGTATGAATGTGAGAATGTAACCATGTCTCTGTGATTACAATAACATCATATTCATGTAGTGTTGTTGCAGTAAAGAGTTGATTTGTTTTTGTTCTTATACATCCGGAATTTTGATAGTAGATTAGATGGTAATATCATTATTGGAGCGACATTCAAACATTGAATAAGAAGTACAGGAAGCGGTGTTAGCTACATGTACAGTGTACGTGAGTGAGGCAACAAAAATTTCTGATGACGTCAATTTTGGGAAGTTGTAATGTCAATTTTTGGATTTTGTAGTGTCAAACTTTGACTTGTTGTCATTTTGCCGAGCTGTGATTGGTCAAATGTTGTTTTGTAGTTTCATCTGTCAAAAAAACAAAAACTCGAGTTCAGGGGCGCATTTATTTTTGTTGGTGATCGTTAGGCGCTACACAATTTCTTGTGCTTTTTAACACTTGATCAAGTTGTTCACAGAATGCGCTTTCTAAAACGACAATAAATATGATGAATTAAGGATGAAAAATGAAGAAAATGTAACGAAAAATTAAAAAAAAATTATAAAAATCGTGCATGTACACCTTGAACGTTAAAACACCATGTAGTCCAAGAAAAGAATTGAAATTGAAAAATAAAATTGATGCACAATCGATATAATCTTGATTCAATCATATTTCGCTTGGCGCCCCTGGGATTAACCATTCAACTGCAGACCAGCCCTGTTGTAATGCGTTTGTGTTTGTGAAACTCACACTACTTAGAAAAATGCTTCACTTCTTTTACATAAGACCCCTTCCTGTACTTCTTATTCAATGCATTCAAACGGATTAAGCGATGGAGAGAGATGTGAATACGAGATGCTATTGTTGAAGACTAAGTGTTGGTTATCGGTGGGGTAGGAGACGTTACAATTGAGTTCGTTCTCTTTGGAAAAAAACGAAAATTTCTCACAGTTACATCAGATGGCCAGTTATTTGAGTCAAATGCTGCTTTTTTAACACGAGATGGTACACCAAGTCGAAAATTTATGAATCTCAATTTAGTTAGATCAGCATCTTTTTTGTGTAATGGAATACACGTCATCAATTTGGTAGGAACGTTAAGCTTCCTTGATGCATAGGCAAGTATTGAGTTTGTTTGCCGATGTTTTCGTCGAAAAGCGAGAGAGATGAAGCCATGTAGTTGAAACGGTAATGTTAAGCTCTTCAGTGTAAGATGTATCATTACCAACAATTTTTGTTTCATTCTCTTTGGTTAGGCTCTTAACTTTATTATCACTTTTTTCATTATTTTTTAATTTTTGTTCTGCTTTTGAAGTAGTATTGGTTTTAAGAGCACTGTCTTTGGAACCGCAGGGTACATCAACATCAAGTGAATCCCTTTTACCAACAATTTTAGAATCATCTCTTAAATTTTGGTTCGATAACAAGTTTATATATTCTAATGCGATTTCAGATGAATGCATTTTTTGTGTATTATTATTATTTTTTAAACTTGTTATTTCAAGATTTAAAACTTTAATGTCATTATGCAATTCAATAACAGTTTTTATCAGTTCACTCATTTTGCAAACAAGTCCAAGAATAGGAACACTTGCACAGACATTGCATTTCCATGACAAATTAATGCTCGATGAAAGAAAGTTAAAACTATTCTCAGTTAATAAAGCACATTTATAATGGAACTTAAGACCACAAATGCCACCACAAATTATAAATTTATCGTCAGTGATATTTTTTTCACATTTAGAACAATTTTCGTACATTTTTAGTAGAGAAAATATTAAATAGGTAAATAACAAAGCTAATGCAGAGATCAAGGGAAAACACGTCCACTCAGTTTGAAGATCGAATTGAATGATTCTCTATTTGTATAGACCTGGCCTATACGTTCCCTTTTTTTATTTGAAATAAAACACCAAGATTTATTTGGGAAAAACCTTGCGGTGAAAAAACCCAATTTATTTATACTCATAGAACGAAACGTCTCGATGGACTGATTGGAAGGAACTGATTAAAATTCATACAATTGCGCAACAATATTAATATTCTTTCTTATGCGCATGTGTTACATATTCTCAATATTCTTTCTTATGCGCATGCGTTATATACGTTATATAGGAATTTATATAGAGCTCTATATACATAAATAATACTTTTACAATACATAGAAAATATTTGTATAATAGCTTAACTAATTCTACGAAGCTTCGAACTCGTACGCTTGTGTACGATACAGTCCCGATGGAAACGAAGTTTCCTCTAGGATAGCGCTTGCCCCTTGATTCATAGCTTCTTCTCTTAGTTCCATAAACATCAGGCGCCCTTCTGAAACGAATCTAAAGATTTATAATTAATATTATATTTTACCATGTTTGCGTGATCCTATCAGTCTACTGCTATCTTGCGCTGCCCTTATACATGAAATTTAATTGTGCGCTGCTTCGTGCTGCTTTATGTGAAGCACCAATCAAACTGCGCCGGAGTTAAAGTTTGCGTATCATTCGGATCATCACTTAGAGGATGAATTGCCCCTGAATTTAATATGCCCTCAATAGATGTCAATAAAGTTAAGAACTGATCGTTCTCGAAAGTGCGCTGCCCTACTACTTTGTTAAGATGATACTTCATCGATTTAACTGCTGCCTCACATATCTCGCCCGGATACAGCAGCGGGGATCATGAAAACCGTTCAGTACTGCGCAGCCCAAGACTTAAAGGAACGTCATCTCTCTCTCTAATTCGCGCTAAGCTTGTTTGAGAACTCTTGCGCAACCAATAAAAGAAGCGCCATTGTCACTATACAATATATATGCGCTCATAGTGACCACGCATACTTATAAAGCGCTCATAGCATGCTAAAAACGACAATGATGTCAAGTTGCCTATTAGATCGATGTACACCGCCCAAGTTCTTAGACAAACGAAGATACCGGCCCATGCTTTCTTCGAACAGATCTTCCTACCATCCTTCTCTACTATTTTCACGACGAAAAACCCTGCATAATCGATACCTGACTCGGTCTACTGGTATGTTGGACACCAGCTGTTGTTTAAGTCTATAGTTGTATCTCGCGCATATTATACATTTGTGTATGTAGCAGCTGAGTGCGCTCTCAGACGCGCAATCCAATATTGCTGATGAATAAATTGTATCATAATCTGGCTGGTGCCATCGGAAAGTTGCTTATTATCATGCAGCGATGCAAACTCCTTAAAATAAAATTCTGATTGCGACTTCTTAATAAGATAAATCATACCATGCGCCTTCTCATTTGCTGCGAGATTCATTAACCTTATTGGCTCATTTAGTCGTTCCATGCTCTCCTTTTATTCTTTAACTTGCGCTCTCTTATTCTTGATTTAAGCTTCTCCTTGACATGAATTACACGCGCGAGTATATTTACTATTTTTTAAACTGCTTGCGTACTCTTCGATCGGAACACCTTCATTCCTGGATGACACCCATATATTCAGACCCTTACGAACGGGAATCGATACAAGCGCACATCTCGCTCCGGGCTATGGAACTAACTTCAATGTCGATAGGATTTATTGCTCGTCCCTTTCATGCGTATTCAGCTATGGTGGTCCATACAACCACACGTCATTATTAACTATTTGCGTTGGGCGCAAACCTCTGCGCAACAAGTCAGCAGGATTCTGTGTTGTCCCGACGTTGCGCCATCGTTGTATGTTTGTATTAGTTGGATTGATGACAATCTACTTGCTACAAATGTTTTCATATCGCGTGGAGATTTCTTGAGCCAATGTAAAACTACTGTCGAAACTGTCCATAAAATATATTCTGCGCTTGCCCAATTCATTGTAAGAATCTACGAAATATTTCAGCCGCAGCTCATTCTAGGCGCGGAATAATCACATTATTAAGAGGCGCTATTCTGCTCTTAGACACCAAAAAATAACTTCTTATCTCACCACTTAAGCCCTCATACAGTAACCTGATCCCTTCCTTCAAATATCATATCTTAGCTGATTAAGTACCCACGGACTGTTTGAGATTCATCTACGGAGTTCAAAACCAGCCGTTCTTAACACTCTATCTAATTTTAGCGCGATATTCATTGCCCCTTGCTCACTGTCCCAACCAGTGACGCAGTCATACATATAGAAGTCGTTAACGATTATCTACTTGTTCCACTTCAGGAAATAGCACTTTTACATCCCGCGCACACTGAACAAATCCGCGAACAATCATGCGATGTCATGCCGTAGGTGACCACTGTCAACAAATATTCGTGTAACCTTGCGCTTGGAGATTCTCTCCAAAATATTCTCTGTAAATCCCACTGATGTGTAGCTATGCGCATCTGTCTAAACATCATCTCAACATCTGCGCTAAATGCAATTTTATGCCTCAAAAGCGCCTTACTATTTCGAACAAATCTCTTATCAGCGCAATTGCCCGTGAGTTTCTTATATCCTGGATGCCAGGTTTCATATAAATGCCCATTGTCATCGCGCCTTACTGTCGGCGCAAAATTAACTTCGACAGTTTGCCTTTCTAGACTAAGCAACGTCTATCTGATCCATTGCCCAAAACTGCTTCACTAATTTATCAACATTATTTTCTTCAGTGTATGTATTTACATGCGCAATTACTTGATCATTCCCAATATGCGCATATTCAAGCCTAAATGCTACAGTGCCAAATGTTGTTTCTATTGCCACTAATTGCTCTATCTTCCGTGGTGCAGAACATACTGCTATCTGCACAAACGATTTGATCCACCATTCCCCTAAATCTCAATAACCTTGCGTGAAGCTTGTTTTGTGATAATCTTAAGTGATTGTATCACTGAATGTGGTATTAAATTTGGCTGAGCGCCAGAATGTAACAAGGCCCGCACTGGCCCGAAAAACTCACCACCTATACGCACCCTAACTCAAATCTTAAAATCAAAATCATAGTTATAGGAATAAAGGTTAAAAGCATTAAAGTATGTTGACATTCAATTTTTATTAAATTTAATATCCTGATCTTTAGCAGTCGGCGTTTCTCCGTAGAATCTATCAATAGTCAGGGCTGCATGCGCTTGTTGCGCACTTCACTTGTTGCTCTGGCTGACGTTGGGGTTTGCTAACTCATTATTCGGGAATAAAGTACTATTATGCTTTATCCTGCCTGGACACCTTGGACATGCTGCTTGGAAGCAGCTCTCAGCTACGTGCCATTTACACAAACAATTCTTGCATAACCTCTGCATACGCACAAAACGAATACGCGCTTGTAATCGTAGCTCCAAAAAACTCTTGCACCTGTGGAGTGGATGGTCTTCACCACACATCTGACATCGTCGATCCATAGATCTAGTAACTGGCATACTATTATGGCGCGATGCATTACTATCAACAAAATTATCAAAGCGTTGGTTGGCTGCGCGATTCCTGACATGTTGAGGAGTTGTTGGTTGTTCCATTGCGCTTGCCTGCTTGTCCAGAAACGATAACATCTCATTCGCTGATGGCGTTTCCGATTGGCGCTGTAATTCCCATTGACACGCAGTGTCTTGGTCGAGGCGCTCCTGAAGCATATGGACAATCATCATGTCCCAATGCTCTACAGGAAGTCCTTGCGCTTTGAGTTGCCTTAGTGTCTCGTGAGTGACATTAGACATATGCTGCAACTGATCTGCGCTGCGCTGCACTGGTAAAGAAGGTAACTTAACGAATTGCCTAAACAACTCCCGGCATGTTTGGTACTTCTTGTCATAGAGTTGGCGCAGACGTTCCCATGCCTCCAAATAATTTGCGTCTGTGAGTTGCCACTCACCCATTGTCTGCGCTGCCTTGCCTGTCAAGGATTTGCGCAGGTATTGAAATTTGAACGATGGCGCTATCTGTGCGTCGTCATGGATGGCTGCAACAAAGCGATCGTGGAAGCCTTGCCACTTTATCAGCGAGCCATCGAACTCGCCCCAAGTATTTTTAACATCTTGCTGCGCTGGCATCTGGATTGACACCTCTACATGTCGCGCATCTTGCTCTCTCTCATTCCCTTCGCGTTCTTGTCGTTGCTTTTCCTGAATAACACTGCGCAATCGGCACTTCACATCCAAATAAAGCTCTTCAGCGCTTGAATGAAGCTCTTCAGCCTCTTCGAAATCGTTAGCCTTGCCCGAAATCCATTTCGTATGGTTTGCCAAAACCTGCGCCCAAATCTCCTCTAAGCGTTCCAGCCGAACAACTATGTGTTCCATCGGGACATATAAAATGTCTTCGCGCTTAGAAAATGCCTCTATGCGCTCGAGTGCTCTTAAGCAGTTCACATGGATCTTGTTGTTTGCCATTTCTACAACAAAGAAAAAACAATAAAAAATATTAAGAAAGTTCAAAGCGCGAAAAAGACAGAGCGCCTTTCTGTCAAAGCGTAAAAATGCGCATCCAAAGTTCAAAGCACGAAAAAGACAGAGCGCCTTTCTGTCAAAGCGTATAAATGCGCATCCTAGCAAGTGAAACGACGTACGACGGTTTTTAATCAATCCCTAATTGCATGCCATCTTGTGTGATGATCTTAAAATCGCGCACATTCATCATCATAGCGCTGCGTAGTTACAAATCTCTTCATCGCGTAAATCAATTTCGTATATCGCACAATAATTTTATCAAAAATGCACTTTAACATCTGTCTACACAAATAGCGCTGCCCAATCGTATACATTAAATATTGCGCACTCACCCAATATTACATTTCTGAAAATCTGCGCCGCTCTAGATTATCAATTTGCCCTAAATCTTGCGTCTTTAACTTTCATTAGATTATAATTTGCGTGATGCGCTCCCCGCCTATGTTCGAACATTTTCTCCTCTCACAATAAATGCGCCTGCACTTCATTTTAACTTCACATAACTTCACTGCGCTGCGCTTTCAACATAATTTGCCCAATATATGCGCTCTTTAACATCTGCGCTGCGCTCTCATATAATTTGCCCAATATATGCGCTCTTATACATCTGCGCTGCGCTCTTAAATAATTTGCCCAATATATGCGCTCTCATACATCTGCGCTGCGCTCTTAAATAATTTGCCCAATATATGCGCTCTCATACATCTGCGCTGCGCTCTTAAATAATTTGCCCAATATATGCGCTCTCATACATCTGCGCTGCGCTGCGCTGCCTTTTTATTACTCTTATAACACAATATTCCTTTGCCTACCTAACATGTATTCCACTCATCGTCGCATCTGGATTTTTTGCACTACCTATTGTTTTGTTTGTCTCTTCTCCCTTGAGGCTTGAACATTAATGTTTTCACATACACACATACACACACACACAAGCACATATTTGTAGATCGGCTGCGGCGTCGGTTTCATCTTTCCTATACCCAAGAGAACAAACACATAACACTACCTATGTATGACGAAGATGAATAGAATATTTTGCACAAAAACCAAAAGGAAAATATTTACACACACACTGAATACACCGTCGCGTCGTCGTCGTTCACTTCAATTTTATTTTCTTGCGCTCGAAATGAATCATTGCGCTGGTATAAAAATGCCCTTTTTTTATTTTACACTTATTTGCCTTGTATTTCATCATATTAATGCGTACTTACGATTTAATCAATTTTTTAGTCCCACTTTATTTAATTTTCTTGCTTCTTGTATGCTTATGTTTTATTTTATATTATTTTTACTGACTGAAAAGAATCTTACCACTCTGGTGGACGCCTGACACTATACTGAGGACTTGAACGTATAATCATGAATTTCTTACCCTCCCTTATTTTGTGTTTGTGTATCTACCAAACATGTTTGCGCTTGCTTGTGGTTTTCCCCTTTTTGCTACAACGAAGGAAAGAACATGCGCAGTACATAAATGCGTTGAATATTCTCGAAGAATATGCGCAGTATATATGCGCCTTGAGGATTTTCAGACAAATATGCGCAGCTGCTTTTAATTTCGCTTGCGGAACAATTTCAAAGAAAATATCTGCTCTGTTTGGTTGTATATACAATCTGCTCTGAATAAAGGCATGAATTCTTGCTATATACCATGCATGGAATGTGAGGGATAACGGGTTGGTCTGCGCGTTTTGGGTTGGAATTGAATATTTGATTTTCTTGCGCTTATAGAATGTGAGAGATAACGGAATAATCTGCGCGTTTTTGGGTTGAAATCAAATATTTTTCTTGCGATTCACTTGCACTGAGATTCTTAATTATGCCCGATTTTTGCGATTACTTGCTTGATTTGAGAACTCGCGCTGCGTAGATAATATTTTTATCTATTTCACTCGTACATATATCTGCGTGTATATTCACTCGCGCACAATTAGACAAACAAAAAATTTAAATTTTAGCAGATTGCCCATTGGTCGCTGGCTCAAATCCGGTCTCGATATGGACCAAAATGTATAGACCTGGCCTATACGTTCCCTTTTTTTATTTGAAATAAAACACCAAGATTTATTTGGGAAAAACCTTGCGGTGAAAAAACCCAATTTATTTATACTCATAGAACGAAACGTCTCGATGGACTGATTGGAAGGAACTGATTAAAATTCATACAATTGCGCAACAATATTAATATTCTTTCTTATGCGCATGTGTTACATATTCTCAATATTCTTTCTTATGCGCATGCGTTATATACGTTATATAGGAATTTATATAGAGCTCTATATACATAAATAATACTTTTACAATACATAGAAAATATTTGTATAATAGCTTAACTAATACTACGAAGCTTCGAACTCGTACGCTTGTGTACGATACACTATTATACAGGGTGCGCCAGAGAAACTTACTTATTTGAAAAAATTCCCGCGCGGTGAGTTGGGCGGGTAGAGGGGCAAGAGGGGGCGCATCTGGAGGGGGAAGTTCCCAAGTTTGTTACTCCCTCCAGTCAGTTGCCATCATGCTCTGGTCTAGAGAGCAGCGGGCCTTCGCAGTTGAGAGCTTCTTTTCTAACGGTCGCTCACTTGTTGCTACGGAGCTCGTTACAGGAACATGATCGAGGAATTTTTTCTTCCAAGACTCGAAGAAATGAACGTTAGGAACGTGTGGTTTCAGCAAGATGGAGCCACAGCACACACAGCACGAGACTCAATGAATTTGTTGCGACAACATTTCCCCGACCGCCTCATCTCTCTCAGAGGCGATCTCCAATGGCCGGCACGCTCTCCAGATTTGACTCCATGCGATTTCTTTTTATGGGGTTATTTGAAATCCCTGGTTTATGTCGATCGACCATGGACCATAGCACACCTCAAGAACAACATTCGCGACGCCATTGCCAACATACCGATTGATATGTTGCGAAGAGTGGATACGAATTTCAAAAATCGACTTCATCAGTATATGCGCAATGGGGGTCGCCATTTATCCGATGTAATTTTTAAGACTGCATAAAAAAATGGGATATTGTATTCTCAAATAAAAAAAAATTTAAACAATAACTGAAGTACTTTTTCTTTATTGAACTTTCAAATAAGTAAGTTTCTCTGGCGCACCCTGTATATCTGTGGCAATAAGACAGAGTAGCTTATGTCAACATAAGCGATTTTTGAGTTTTAAATGGATTCTTCATAAGCACTTTGAAATCTACATTTCTGTCTTACCCCCGTTTAAAAAGATCTCTCCGTTGCAAAGATATCGTACGTTTCATAAACGCTTATGTTTTAATGCCATACATTGCATTCGACAGAAAAGCTTATGATATTCAATTCTCTTATGTCTTCCAAATTTAGTTATTATGATTTAACAGAAACGCTTATGTCGTATGAAATCTTTTTTTTTTATTTTACTTTGTTAGCGATATTGAAATCAATAAAATAAATAATAAATAAAATAACCAGCTTCATTCGAGTTTTTTGAGGAAACTTATGTATACTTTATAATAGGGTAGTGTTGGTGGTGTTGGTGCGTGAAGCACCGTTTTCCCTAGGTCTGCGGACTGGCATGCTTGCGAGTGCTCGGCTCGAGCTCGCCGGAGTCGTGGGATCTTGTCCGCAAACCCAGCAAACCAACCTATTACATTTTTAACATGCCATTAAGTTGATCCTAATTAACGAGAAAGAACACAAAAGAAAAACTAAAGTAGCAGACGGACGTTGCCTCTAGAGGGTGCCGTGGTGTTAATCGGCATGGCCATATCCCACCCATCCGTAGAAGTCTAGTTGGCCTACATAATTTAGACTTCCCCTAAACCACTCAAAAATGACTCACCGTTTCAACCACTCTTGTGTCGTCACCAAATCATCTTGTCGCCATCCACATCCCCTGAAAATAGAAAATCTAGCAAGACATCACACTAGATGCTTGATCATTCCAAAAGAAAAGAAATAAGCATATGTAATTTTACCTCTCCTTCAAGGAGTTAAGAGTAGCTACAATCATTTATTTTGCAAAATTTTCAAATGTATTCCAAAACATGTTAAAATTTACGATCTTAAAAGTAATATTGTATAATTATTATGAATTAGCATTAAGGATAAGATGTAAAAAAAATTAAGTATAATTAGATTTAACGCTCTTGGTCATGAAACCTATTCTTTTTCTTCTTTCCTTTGATTTGTCTACTAATAAATTTGATTTTAGATACCTTTTCATCAATTTATTTGTTTTTATTAAAGAAAAAGATAAGAAAATTGACGCGTTGGGACCCTAACCTAACCTGAGCTCAGCTTTGGTGAAGGTGACCTTTCGAAGCAATTGTTTTCTTTGCTTTCCGATTATCTTGAGTCAGTACACAAACAAAAAAGGGAGAAAAGAAATGAACATTAATTTCATTGTAAGCAAATGTATCCTACCATTCATATTTTGCATTAAAATCACTCTATCCTTTATGCTATGAACAAAATCTAGTAACAAAAATAAACATTGCTTGCAAAATTAAACGGAATATGGTATTGAATTACTGGAAAATATTAATTAACCAAAACGTATTACATAAATGTGTACAAAGAAAAAAACAAAAATGTTGTGAAGCGGCGTTAAAGTTGCTCTGGCCCAACTCGGACACGTATTTCTGTGAGAACACTGATCGCATTCACTTTGGTGCTTCTTGCACAGGTAACTTTGGTCGTTCTTGAAACTAAGTTCAACAAAATTTTTTTGGGGTTATAAAATTTGATGCGGCGATCACCTCCACAGTCTTCTATAGACGATGAAGTCTTGGGTGATCGCCGAATGATGTTAACAACTCCCAAATATTGCAATTTAACAACTTCCGTGGTGATTGCACCAAACACCAAAAAGAGAAACGCCGTCGTCGACAACGCACATACAAACATGTATGGTATTAGCAGCTTTTTAACAGTTTAATTCAGAAATCGAGTTTCTGCTGACAATATTATTTGTCTCAAAAGGAAAAATCAGGAATCGTCTCAAAAAAAAAGGATTTCGTTACAACCGTTCAAAGCGGCTTTTGTTGGTTTCGGTTCAACTTTTAACTTAACAAGTTTTAGTTTTCAAATGTACCGGGACAATGGTGGATCTTCTTTCCCTTTCCTTTGTTTCCATGTAGCAAAATCGCAAAATCATCACCATACTTCAACAGCCAATCAGAAAATTTCGTCCATCTTTAAAAAAAAAAAAAGATGGATGCCGAATAATTTTTGGACTTGAATTGACGACACCTATTGGCGAACTCAGATCTACGAATTCCTCACATCAACTTTTCCCGATGGACATGTCCACCTCCACACGAGTCAAAATTCTCAGTGATCGGTTAGATCTCGCAGTCAAAATTTAACTTTGAGTCAGAATCTGACTGTCTTAACCCCTTTGAGTTTCACCACCTTAAAAGGGGGTAACTTGGGGAAAGTTTAACAAAAGTTAACATCTTTGGTGAAAATTGTGATTAAAAAAAATTAAATGTGACACCATTATATTCACCTCTCAAAATATTGAAAGACTCTTTTAGGGTTTATTGAGCAAAAAACAAATGGGCTTTTAGTTTTAAAGGTGTATAAAAGCTCGTTTATAAAAATAAACAACTTCATCAAAAATACACAAAAAACATAAAAATAACGTTGACTTGGCTGAATGCTTCCACCCTACAAATAAAAATATAATATGTACTAAATTAGTACAATGCTAGGGTGACAACTTCACGAACGTAAAAACAAAGACGAATCGAAGGCAAGATGGCTTCTTGCACAGAACAAAAGAAAAAGTAAAGAAGCATCGTGCATGGTCGGAAAAATTTTTCGTAAGTATTTTATGGTCTTTTTTTTTATTTCTTTTTAACACGAAAAATATTTCAAAATAACTTAAATTTTTTTCTTATTTCAGAGATTAATTGAGTCTCTCAATGGAGAAACAAAGTCCATCATTCTGTGGCTATAGTATGGGCCAGTCAGAAAAGGACCATGGCACAACTTTGATGCACCCATCGGCGTGGTGCTTCATTTCGTGCACAATCCCTATAAAACGAAGCCCGAAATGGTCAACCACTTATTGAACATCTTCAAAATGGATACGGCCCCTTACCAATTGGAGGTAAAGATTCTGCATCTTGCCAGGAAGCCATTTAAGAATTTTCTCTTTTCAGGACAGAAAATAACCTGTCCGAGCGGCAAAGGAATGTATGGGAGCCGGTGTTTGAATGGCTTAACAAGCGCCTCGACACCAGCATCCACAAAATCCCGAGCATAAGCCGCGGGCTCCCGGACGCCGATAAAATGGATGTTTTTAAGTACTTGCTGTCCCATACGGATGCCGTCCTTTAAGGCAAACACCCCATTTCAAGCACCATCGATGTTCAACTAGTGAGTGCAATTCGTTGCCAAGGATTCATCATCGCTGTGGACTCTCTAAAGTCTTCAATCAAAAGTAAAAAACACAAAATTCAATTCTAGACCATGTTGTTTTTTTTATTTTTGTGGATCGGCTGCTCCCAGTGAACATTGTGTCGACACCGATGTCGTTGATGTCCACTATGGTTTTTGTGGATCGGTTGCCTTTTGGAAACGTTGTGTTGGCACCGCTGTCCACTACAACTTAAATTTCTTTGCAAAATTTTAATTGCATTTTAACCACACTAAGCTCTTTTGTAAAAATTAATAAAATCACAAACCAGCTATATTTAGTTTGATAGAACATTTTATGTCTACATAAGATATTCTATCGAATGTATTTTTTCAACTAAAATCCATTTTTCTCGTAATCAAGTTTTTTGACATAAGCTACTCTGTCTTATTGCCACAGATATTATTTATAATATAATCAAAGGGCACGGTAGTGCCCAGCCAAGTTCTAGCACTACTCCCTTTTTACAGGATCGAACTCAAACACATTTTTAACCCTCCATAACTTGTGAGCCCATGGAGTTAGAAGCTTTAAATTTGAATTTCGTATTAACTTCATGGGCACAAAGGCCCTGTAAAAAAAATAATTTTGTAGAACCACTACTTCCTGAGATATTGGCCAGTAAAAATTTCAAAAACCGTAATTGACTGACTGACTGACTCACTGACTGACTGATCATCAAAATTATGAAGCACTTCTAACAATAGCAGAATCTTGAAATTTGGTACAATGGTAGGTTTTCAGCTGTATACAAAGGAAAAAATCGAAAATTTCAATTTTCTCATTCAGGGGGCGTGGTATCCGCCCACTTTCTAAAACTGGTCGTAGGATCTTGAAATTCGGAAGTCTGATAGGGTTTTGGTTGAATATAAGAAAAATGTAAGTAAAATATTTTAGTTTCATTTATGGGCGTGGTTTCCGCCCACTATCTTAAAACGGTAGTAGGATGTGGAAATTTAGAATTCTTGTAAGGTTTTGGTTCAATAACATGAAAAAAAATGAGAAAAAAAATCTATTTTCATTTAGGGGTGCGGTATCCGCCCACTTTGTTAAAATGCTCGAAAACGTTTAAATTCGAAATTCTGATAGGGTTTGGGTTGAGTAAAAGAGAAAATAGGTATATGTACAAAATTATAGTTTTATTACAGGGGCGTGACTGCCACCCACTTTCTTTAAATGGTCATAGGTTAAAATATAGAATTCTGGTTTGTTTAACTTCATAAAACTCCATGAGTAACTTTCCTTAGTGGTTTCACAATGGACACTTGATATCTAAATGTGACATCTAGACAGCCACTCTAACCTAACCTACCTATTATTTATTTATAAATTGGCAGAGAAATTTTACTGTTAGTTTGCAAATTGCTAGCTTATTAAGTTATTTCGAAGTTCATGCTTTCATAAAGAAAAAAAAAACTTTGCAAAAAGATGTGAGATCAGAACAAAAACATAAAATGTAAAAAAAAGAGCCAAGTTCTCTTATGTGCGAACAGCACTGTGTAAAAAGTTAGCCACCAAAAGTAATGAGATCTAAAAGAACGCCAAGTTCTTACATGTAAAAGTGTTATATTGAATATTTTAAATCATAGAAGATAATACAACAATATTAAAAGAAAACAGAAAATAGTTGGGATGAAAATTTACAAGTGCACTTGGCAAGTTTTCTTTTGAAGCGTGATTAATAACATTTTAAAACTTGAACAGTGAACTTGTAAATTTTCATCCCAACTATTTTCTGTTTTCTTTTAATATTGTTGTATTATCTTCTATGATTTAAAATATTCAATATAACACTTTTACATGTAAGAACTTGGCGTTCTTTTAGATCTCATTACTTTTGGTGGCTAACTTTTTACACAGTGCTGTTCGCACATAAGAGAACTTGGCTCTTTTTTTTACATTTTATGTTTTTGTTCTGATATACAGGGTGATTCACGAGCGTTGTGCCAAAAAGCTATAGCGTGTAGGTTGAGTTGAGACAAGAAAAAAATCGTATGGGAGGGGGGGGTCTATTCCCCCCCGTTTAGCCGGGAGGGGCAATTTTCTGAAAAAGTGACTTATTTTGTAAAAAAAAATATTAAAAATCAACGGCTTCGTTTACAACACCGTGCTATACCTTTCTGAAAAGCCAAAAACTTCTTCTTTCACTTTGTTTTTTAATAAAATTGTTTTAAAGAACAGTTTAAAAAAAATAAATTTTCAAACTCAAAATTTAAAAAAAAAGCAAAAAAAACATTTTTCAACTAATTTTTTTCAAAATTTTATGTAATTAAGTACTAATTTTGTTTTCAAAACTCAATGCCGTTTTTAATTTTAAGTCGAAAACAGAAAACTGGATACAAAAATATCTTTTCGTTTTTGAGAAATTAAAAAAAAACCAAAACCACTTTTTTCTAAAAAAATGTTTATTTTTATTTTTACCTATCTGGACTTTTAGTTTAATTTATTAGTTTAATTTATAAATTTAATTTTTTGTAATTGGAGTTTTATGAAGACTCAATAAAGTAGAAAAGTATTACATTATCCCTGGATTAACCATTTTGTTCATTGATAACGTCTTAAAACTGACCTGCAATTTTTTCTTACTATCCCTGGGGCCGCGGCCACCCGCCGGCGAAGAGTTCTACCTGCTAGGGGCTTAAGATAATTAAACCGCAATTTTTCTTGAATGAAAAAACAATCAACAACTTTAAGGTAAATAAAAGGTATCGCATATTTACTAAACAACCATTTACAATTAAAATATTAACTCATCAGCACATAACAATAACAAACTCATAAGCTCGAGAAGATTTAGCGGACAGGAACTTCTGCTACGGTTTAACTTGTTGTCGAGATCGGGAAGCCGAAAGACTCTACGCTGAAAGACATCCCAATAGATGGCGCCCAAATCGTAGCATGTTTTCAAGAATCCACCGACTAGTGCACGGAGAGCTAGAAGTGAAAAGTCAATGGCAGACGCTATCAATGAACAAAATGATTAATCCAGGGAAAATCCAATACTTTTCTACATTATTGAGTCCTCATAAAACTCCAATTACAAAAAATTAAATTTATAAATTAAACTAATAAATTAAACTAAAAGTCCAGATAGGTAAAAATAAAAATAAACATTTTTTTAGAAAAAAGTGGTTTTGGTTTTTTTTTTAATTTCTCAAAAACGAAAAGATATTTTTGCATCCAGTTTTCTGTTTTCGACTTAAAATTAACAACGGCATTGAATTTTGAAAACAAAATTAGTACTTAATTACATAAAATTTTGAAAAAAATTAGTTCAAAAATGTTTTTTTTTGCTTTTTTTTGAAAATTTTGAGTTTGAAAATTTATTTTTTTTTAAACTATTCGTTAAAACAATTAAACTTAAAGACAAAGTGAAAGAAGAAGTTTTTGGCTTTTCAGGAAGGTATAGCACGGTGTTGTAAAATAAAGCCGTTGATTTTTAATATTTTTTTAAACAAAATAAGTCAATTTTTCAGAAAATTGCCCCTCCCGGCTAAACGGGGGGGAATAGACCCCCCCTCCCATACGATTTTTTTCTTGTCTCAACTCAACCTACACGCTATAGCTTTTTGGCACAACGCTCGTGAATCACCCTGTATATATAAATTAAATATTAAAAAATTAATAAAACCCTGATGCTCCACAAGAGTAAAATCCAATCCAACTTTTCTTCCGCAATCTCATCCGCAATCCAGTGTTTTTTTTTGACTGGGCATATTATGTCTTGCCATGAGAAACCTCAAATGTCACATTTGACACAACGGTTAATTTGATGTTTAATTTTTTTTTTCGTTATTTACCTTTTGTGTCGGTAGTTGTTTCAAATAAATTATATTAAATAAAATGCCTTTGAATAAACAAAAATCAGCCCTTATAAAAAAATTAATGCTGGTTAAGAAGTTGGAGGAACTAAAACAGCTAACTATTCAAGAGGATAAAAGAAAGCACAGGTTTTGGGTGAATCCATTTCTCGAAGTAAGGGAACTGCACGATTTGGAGGCGCACCTACTCAAGGACTTACTATGGGAGGACGGTGTAGACTATAAACATTTTTGTAGGATGTCGGTCGACAACTTTGAAGCTGTTCTGCGCGTAGTAAAGATAACCTTGAATTAATGAATTTAAGTACATAAATATTTAAACAAAAATTTAACAGGTTGAACCTGATATATAAAAAATGGACACACAAATGCGTTACGCCATTACTGCAAGGAATCGTCTGGCCATATCGTTAAGATATATTGGATATATTGGCCGATTTATGCCTGAAGTGCTTCGTGCCATTTACGATGCCCTTCATGTATCGTATTTGAAGGTTAGTTTTTAAATTAAGTTATATTATTGTTTCATTTTCATTTATACTGACTACAACATTATATTGCTTTAGACTCCTGTCTCACAACATGAATGGCTTGAGGTAGCCCAAGAATTCGAAAACATATGGGACTTTCCTCATACCCTTGGTGCTATCGATGGCAAGCACGTCCGAATTAAAGCACCCGCAGACTCCGGATCGGACTTCTTTAATTACAAGGGTTTCTTCAGCATTGTTCTTCTGGCTGTTGTGGACGCTCATGGAAAATTTATATATATTGACGTCGGTGGAAATGGAAGATCAAACGACGCTCTTATATATAAAAACAGCACCTTATTCCAAGCGCTTAAATCTGGAAAGCTGAATATTCCCAATCCTTCTCAACTCAAGGGCCAGGATGCACTTACCCCTTATTTCTTTATTGGTGACGATATATTTGGCCTCGACACAAACCTAATGAAGGGATTTTGGGATAAGGCCAATCTTTCCACCCCGCAGGAAGTCTTTAGTTATCGATTAAGTCGAGCAAGAATGTCGGTCGAAATGGCTTTTGGACGGCTTGTTTCAAGGTTCAGAATTTTTCATAGACCAATGGAAGTGTCAGTAAACAAGTGCGATGTCGTCGTCAAAACGTGTTGTGTGTTGCATAATTATATTTCGGCTTCAATAAAAAAGCCTCCAGAAGAACATCAACATATAAATTTTCCGCAAACCGCAAAGTGTAGCACAACAAAACTGCAGCGACCATGAGTACTGCAGCGACCATCTCATAGTTATTATTATTATTATTATTGTTATTATTAATATTCACTTATTTAAATTAACTCTGTTTTCATTTTTGTTATCGTTATTTCATGTTTATTTTCATCATATATTTTTAGTATAAATAGAACAAATAATTTAAATAAACGATAAGGATCTCTTTATATATATCCCTTTCAGGATTCCTACATTGGTGACCCCGATTTACAAACACTCACACATTTGATTAGGTATCCCCCGACCAACGGTAAGGTGCCAATCAAATCACATACATATACTACACAAAAAGTATCCCCCGACCAACGGTAAGGTGCCACACTCATTTACCTATACAATTAAGAATAGGTATCCCCCGACCCCTGGTAAGGTGCCTCTCTTAATACACTACTCAACATACATCCACACAACCAACGAAAATATGGCCAACGAAGACACCATATCGAAGGTATCAATGAGAATTCCACCTTTCTGGAAGCGGAGCCCCGATCTTTGGTTCCACCAGCTTGAAGCCCAATTCCACACCAGTCGAATCACTTCCGACGACACGAAGTACTTCACCCTGGTCAGAAATTTGGAAGCTGACATCCTTACTGAAGTCAGAGATGTCATACTAGATCCTCCTGTCACCGAAAAATATTCAAGTCTGAAGACCCGCCTTATGTCAGCATTTCAGGAGTCAGAGCAAAAACGACTCCAAACGCTTCTGAGTGGAATTACACTTGATGGAAGACGACCAACACAGCTGCTAAGCAAGATGAGGGAGCTTTCGTCAGCTAGCATTTCTGACGACATCCTCAGAACACTGTGGATGCAGCAACTGCCAAATACGACACAGTCAATTCTGTCATGCAGCCCTAACCAAGACCTCAAAACTTTGGCAGACATGGCAGACAAAATTTCTGACGTCTACGGAAATTCTGTTGTTGCTTCCATCTCAGCACCATCCAGTGTTTCTGCCATCTCCGAACTGCAAGAGCAAATTTCTGCTTTAAGAGATGAAATGAAACACCTCAGCTTTGGAAGAAGTAGTCGAAGTTCTTCGAAGATAAGGAACAGATCCCGTTCTAGGAACAAAAACCAACACCATCTTTGTTTCTACCATCGACATTTTGGCAAAGATGCGAGGAATTAACAAGCGCCATGTTAATTACAAGCGGAAAACTAGCATGTGGACAGCAACCAGCGACTAGCCAGTCCGCAAACATAATAAGTAGCCTTTATGTTCAGGAGAAATCTGTAAATCAAAGATTTCTCATAGACACCGGAGCCTCCATCTCAGTAATACCGCCTACATTGATAGAAAAACGCAATGGGCAAGGAAAACGCATCCTTTATGCTGCGAATGGAACTGAAATCCCAACCTATGGAGAACGACTTATGACACTTAATCTTGGCCTTCGCAGAAGCTTCTACTGGCCATTTGTAGTCGCTCAAGTCACCGAGCCCATAATTGGATCCGATTTCTTATCATTTTTCGATCTATTAGTTGATGTCAAAAATCATAAACTGATTGATCGAAAAACAACACTTCAAACGTCTGGTTTTGGCGCAATCTCATCATCGAGTGCCGCAAATATTGGCACTGTAAATCCGTCATCCTTCATTTATGATCTGCTCAAAGAATATGAAGACGTCACAAAAACAAATCTCCTGGCCAAGACGAAGCACACGATTACTCACCACATTCAAACTAAGGGACAGCCTCTATATTCAAAGGCTAGACGACTATCACCCGAACAACTTAAGTGAGTTAAGAAGGAGTTTGAATACATGCTCAGCCAAGGAATCTGTCGACCATCAAAAAGCAGCTGGGCTAGTCCTCTCCACATGGTGAAGAAGAAAAATGGTGACTGGCGACCATGCGGAGATTACAGAAGACTCAACGCAAACACCGTCTCAGATCGTTACCCCATTCCGCACATTGGAGACTTCGCTCACCATCTAAAAGGCAAGAAGGTTTTCAGCGTCATAGATCTCACACGAGCATACCATCAAATCCCTGTGAAGCCAGAAGACATTCCGAAGACAGCCATAATAACGCCTTTTGGACTGTTCGAGTTTATGGTGATGACTTTTGGACTCTGCAACGCTGCTCAAACATTTCAGCGGTTTGTCCGCGAAGTTGTGAGAGGCCTGGATTTCTGTTTTCCTTACATCGACGACTTTCTCGTCGCATCCAACTCAGCAGAGGAACATCGAGAACACCTGAGACAGCTTTTCCAACGGTTCAGAGATTATGGCCTTAAAATTAATCCATCCAAATGCACATTTGAAGCGTCATCCGTAAGTTTCTTGGGTTACCTTGTGACTGAAGAGGGAACCAAGCCACTACCATCCAAAGTTGACGCCATCACCTCCTTCAAGAAACCGTCAACAGTTCAGGAGCTGCGAAGATTTTTGGGTATGGTCAATTTTTACAGACGTTTCATTCCGAAAGCTGCTCAGATTCAAGCACCACTTCATGCATACCCATCTGGCAACAAAAAGAAGGACAAAACTGTCATCCAGTGGACACCCGAGCTGGACAACGCATTCGAAACCTGTAAAGAAGCTCTCGCCAACTCAGCTCTTCTCGCACATCCAACTGAAGTCGCAAAGTTGTCAATCATGGTTGATGCCTCTGATACAGCTGCAGGCGCAGTTGTACAGCAACTTGTGTCAAATGATTGGCAACCTCTTGGATTTTTCTCAAAAAAACTATCCCCATCACAAACTAACTACAGTACTTACGATCGTGAGCTTTTGAGTGCTTACTTAGCTATAAAACACTTCCAACACCTGCTCGAAGGAAGACAGTTTGTACTCTACACGGACCACAAACCTCTTACCTTCGCATTTCAACAAAAACCAGAGAAGTCAAGCCCACGTCAACTCAGATATTTAAGCTACATTGGACAATTTACTACGGATTTGAGACATGTGTTCGGCAAAGACAACGTCGTCGCTGATGCTCTTTCCAGAGTACAGGCCATATCTTTACCATCTGCAATTGACTACGATGAATTAGCAAGGCAACAACAGAACGATGACGAACTCAAGAAACTACTCAGCTCAACAACATCTTTGCAGTTAAAGGAAATCACTCTGCCTAACTCTGACAATCAAATATTTTGTGATATTTCTACTGGAAAGGTCCGTCCATATGTTCCAGCACCTCTGAGGCGCCAAGTTTTTGAAATGATACACAACTTGTCACATCCTGGCGTCAAGAAAACAACCCAGATGCTTATGGAACGTTTCATTTGGTCAGACATGAAGAAGGATTGTCGTAAATGGTCACAAACATGTGTCAACTGCCAAAAGAGTAAGATTCACCAACACATCAAATCTCCAACTGACAATTTTCCACCACCTGAAGGAAGATTTCAACACGTTCATTTAGACCTTGTTGGACCTCTACCATTTTCCGAAGGGTACACTTATGTACTTACTTGTATTGATCGCTTCACTAGATGGCCAGAAGTCATTCCAATCACTGACATCACAGCCGAAACAGTGGCAACAGCTTTTCTTTCTGGATGGATTTCCAGGTTTGGAACACCAAAAGAAATTGTGACTGATCAAGGAAGACAATTTGAGTCCTCACTTTTCAATGAGCTCTCAAAACTTCTGGGAATCAAGAGGTACAGATCAACACCTTACCATCCTCAGGCAAATGGGATGATCGAACGGTTTCATAGAACCTTGAAGACAGCAATCAAGTGCCATGAATCACATGATTGGGTAGGCAAACTCCCACTTGTTTTACTTGGTTTAAGATCATCTCTGCAAGAAGACTACAAAGCGACCCTAGCTGAACTCGTCTATGGTACAACCCTAAAACTACCAGGCGATTTTTTCACACCTACAGACGCTACTTCAACTTCTAATCACGATTTTGTAAACAAATTTCGAAACCAAATGCATAATATTCAGCCAATTCAGCCCACACGTCACGTATCAGTCAAAACATTTGTACACAAACACCTTCAAAATTCTACACATGTTTTTATTCGGAACGATGCAGTCAAAAAACCTCTTCAGCAACCTTATGATGGCCCATATCCAGTAATATCAAAGACAGAGAAATATTTTACACTGGAGATAAAAGGTCATCAGAAGAACATCTCAATTGACCGCCTCAAACCAGCTTTTCTTCTTAACGAACATCAGGACCAAGAACGTCAAGAAAAGAAAAAAACTGCAGATATACCTTCAACCCCTCCAAAAACTCCATTCCGAATAACAAAATCTGGCAGACATGTCAACATCCCAGCAAGATATCGTTGACACTAGAGGGGGAGTACTGCAGCGACCATGAGTACTGCAGCGACCATCTCATAGTTATTATTATTATTATTATTGTTATTATTAATATTCACTTATTTAAATTAACTCTGTTTTCATTTCATTTTTGTTATCGTTATTTCATGTTTATTTTCATCATATATTTTTAGTATAAATAGAAGAAATAATTTAAATAAAAATCAGTTCTGATTGGGAATTCAAACGATAAGGATCTCTTTATATATATCCCTATCAGGATTCCTACAAAACGTTTCTAACTATAAATTTTCGTGCAAAATTCGTGACAATCTTAAAATGTATTGCGTATCTGAAGGTGATGTAACATACCAGTGGGCGAAAATAAAAAGAAATTAAAGTATAACAAGTTTTTTTTTATATTTGTTGAACTCATTGATGTTGCCGGCTCGGTTCCTGATGACAAAATGTCATCGGGGACCAAGGGGATCTTGGTCCCAGACGGACAGGAACCGGCACACAAAAAAACATATATCGTGCCAGAAAAGGAAAGGACAACACAAAACACAAACACATATTTTTAGTATAAATAGAACAAATAATTTAAATAAACGATAAGGATCTCTTTATATATATCCCTTTCAGGATTCCTACATTGGTGACCCCGATTTACAAACACTCACACATTTGATTAGGTATCCCCCGACCAACGGTAAGGTGCCAATCAAATCACATACATATACTACACAAAAAGTATCCCCCGACCAACGGTAAGGTGCCACACTCATTTACCTATACAATTAAGAATAGGTATCCCCCGACCCCTGGTAAGGTGCCTCTCTTAATACACTACTCAACATACATCCACACAACCAACGAAAATATGGCCAACGAAGACACCATATCGAAGGTATCAATGAGAATTCCACCTTTCTGGAAGCGGAGCCCCGATCTTTGGTTCCACCAGCTTGAAGCCCAATTCCACACCAGTCGAATCACTTCCGACGACACGAAGTACTTCACCCTGGTCAGAAATTTGGAAGCTGACATCCTTACTGAAGTCAGAGATGTCATACTAGATCCTCCTGTCACCGAAAAATATTCAAGTCTGAAGACCCGCCTTATGTCAGCATTTCAGGAGTCAGAGCAAAAACGACTCCAAACGCTTCTGAGTGGAATTACACTTGATGGAAGACGACCAACACAGCTGCTAAGCAAGATGAGGGAGCTTTCGTCAGCTAGCATTTCTGACGACATCCTCAGAACACTGTGGATGCAGCAACTGCCAAATACGACACAGTCAATTCTGTCATGCAGCCCTAACCAAGACCTCAAAACTTTGGCAGACATGGCAGACAAAATTTCTGACGTCTACGGAAATTCTGTTGTTGCTTCCATCTCAGCACCATCCAGTGTTTCTGCCATCTCCGAACTGCAAGAGCAAATTTCTGCTTTAAGAGATGAAATGAAACACCTCAGCTTTGGAAGAAGTAGTCGAAGTTCTTCGAAGATAAGGAACAGATCCCGTTCTAGGAACAAAAACCAACACCATCTTTGTTTCTACCATCGACATTTTGGCAAAGATGCGAGGAAGTGCCAAGCGCCATGTAAGTTTCAAGCGGAAAACTAGCATGTGGACAGCAACCAGCGACTAGCCAGTCCGCAAACATAATAAGTAGCCTTTATGTTCAGGAGAAATCTGTAAATCAAAGATTTCTCATAGACACCGGAGCCTCCATCTCAGTAATACCGCCTACATTGATAGAAAAACGCAATGGGCAAGGAAAACGCATCCTTTATGCTGCGAATGGAACTGAAATCCCAACCTATGGAGAACGACTTATGACACTTAATCTTGGCCTTCGCAGAAGCTTCTACTGGCCATTTGTAGTCGCTCAAGTCACCGAGCCCATAATTGGATCCGATTTCTTATCATTTTTCGATCTATTAGTTGATGTCAAAAATCATAAACTGATTGATCGAAAAACAACACTTCAAACGTCTGGTTTTGGCGCAATCTCATCATCGAGTGCCGCAAATATTGGCACTGTAAATCCGTCATCCTTCATTTATGATCTGCTCAAAGAATATGAAGACGTCACAAAAACAAATCTCCTGGCCAAGACGAAGCACACGATTACTCACCACATTCAAACTAAGGGACAGCCTCTATATTCAAAGGCTAGACGACTATCACCCGAACAACTTAAGTGAGTTAAGAAGGAGTTTGAATACATGCTCAGCCAAGGAATCTGTCGACCATCAAAAAGCAGCTGGGCTAGTCCTCTCCACATGGTGAAGAAGAAAAATGGTGACTGGCGACCATGCGGAGATTACAGAAGACTCAACGCAAACACCGTCTCAGATCGTTACCCCATTCCGCACATTGGAGACTTCGCTCACCATCTAAAAGGCAAGAAGGTTTTCAGCGTCATAGATCTCACACGAGCATACCATCAAATCCCTGTGAAGCCAGAAGACATTCCGAAGCCAGCCATAATAACGCCTTTTGGACTGTTCGAGTTTATGGTGATGACTTTTGGACTCTGCAACGCTGCTCAAACATTTCAGCGGTTTGTCCGCGAAGTTGTGAGAGGCCTGGATTTCTGTTTTCCTTACATCGACGACTTTCTCGTCGCATCCAACTCAGCAGAGGAACATCGAGAACACCTGAGACAGCTTTTCCAACGGTTCAGAGATTATGGCCTTAAAATTAATCCATCCAAATGCACATTTGAAGCGTCATCCGTAAGTTTCTTGGGTTACCTTGTGACTGAAGAGGGAACCAAGCCACTACCATCCAAAGTTGACGCCATCACCTCCTTCAAGAAACCGTCAACAGTTCAGGAGCTGCGAAGATTTTTGGGTATGGTCAATTTTTACAGACGTTTCATTCCGAAAGCTGCTCAGATTCAAGCACCACTTCATGCATACCCATCTGGCAACAAAAAGAAGGACAAAACTGTCATCCAGTGGACACCCGAGCTGGACAACGCATTCGAAACCTGTAAAGAAGCTCTCGCCAACTCAGCTCTTCTCGCACATCCAACTGAAGTCGCAAAGTTGTCAATCATGGTTGATGCCTCTGATACAGCTGCAGGCGCAGTTGTACAGCAACTTGTGTCAAATGATTGGCAACCTCTTGGATTTTTCTCAAAAAAACTATCCCCATCACAAACTAACTACAGTACTTACGATCGTGAGCTTTTGAGTGCTTACTTAGCTATAAAACACTTCCAACACCTGCTCGAAGGAAGACAGTTTGTACTCTACACGGACCACAAACCTCTTACCTTCGCATTTCAACAAAAACCAGAGAAGTCAAGCCCACGTCAACTCAGATATTTAAGCTACATTGGACAATTTACTACGGATTTGAGACATGTGTTCGGCAAAGACAACGTCGTCGCTGATGCTCTTTCCAGAGTACAGGCCATATCTTTACCATCTGCAATTGACTACGATGAATTAGCAAGGCAACAACAGAACGATGACGAACTCAAGAAACTACTCAGCTCAACAACATCTTTGCAGTTAAAGGAAATCACTCTGCCTAACTCTGACAATCAAATATTTTGTGATATTTCTACTGGAAAGGTCCGTCCATATGTTCCAGCACCTCTGAGGCGCCAAGTTTTTGAAATGATACACAACTTGTCACATCCTGGCGTCAAGAAAACAACCCAGATGCTTATGGAACGTTTCATTTGGTCAGACATGAAGAAGGATTGTCGTAAATGGTCACAAACATGTGTCAACTGCCAAAAGAGTAAGATTCACCAACACATCAAATCTCCAACTGACAATTTTCCACCACCTGAAGGAAGATTTCAACACGTTCATTTAGACCTTGTTGGACCTCTACCATTTTCCGAAGGGTACACTTATGTACTTACTTGTATTGATCGCTTCACTAGATGGCCAGAAGTCATTCCAATCACTGACATCACAGCCGAAACAGTGGCAACAGCTTTTCTTTCTGGATGGATTTCCAGGTTTGGAACACCAAAAGAAATTGTGACTGATCAAGGAAGACAATTTGAGTCCTCACTTTTCAATGAGCTCTCAAAACTTCTGGGAATCAAGAGGTACAGATCAACACCTTACCATCCTCAGGCAAATGGGATGATCGAACGGTTTCATAGAACCTTGAAGACAGCAATCAAGTGCCATGAATCACATGATTGGGTAGGCAAACTCCCACTTGTTTTACTTGGTTTAAGATCATCTCTGCAAGAAGACTACAAAGCGACCCTAGCTGAACTCGTCTATGGTACAACCCTAAAACTACCAGGCGATTTTTTCACACCTACAGACGCTACTTCAACTTCTAATCACGATTTTGTAAACAAATTTCGAAACCAAATGCATAATATTCAGCCAATTCAGCCCACACGTCACGTATCAGTCAAAACATTTGTACACAAACACCTTCAAAATTCTACACATGTTTTTATTCGGAACGATGCAGTCAAAAAACCTCTTCAGCAACCTTATGATGGCCCATATCCAGTAATATCAAAGACAGAGAAATATTTTACACTGGAGATAAAAGGTCATCAGAAGAACATCTCAATTGACCGCCTCAAACCAGCTTTTCTTCTTAACGAACATCAGGACCAAGAACGTCAAGAAAAGAAAAAAACTGCAGATATACCTTCAACCCCTCCAAAAACTCCATTCCGAATAACAAAATCTGGCAGACATGTCAACATCCCAGCAAGATATCGTTGACACTAGAGGGGGAGTACTGCAGCGACCATGAGTACTGCAGCGACCATCTCATAGTTATTATTATTATTATTATTGTTATTATTAATATTCACTTATTTAAATTAACTCTGTTTTCATTTCATTTTTGTTATCGTTATTTCATGTTTATTTTCATCATATATTTTTAGTATAAATAGAAGAAATAATTTAAATAAAAATCAGTTCTGATTGGGAATTCAAACGATAAGGATCTCTTTATATATATCCCTATCAGGATTCCTACAAAACGTTTCTAACTATAAATTTTCGTGCAAAATTCGTGACAATCTTAAAATGTATTGCGTATCTGAAGGTGATGTAACATACCAGTGGGCGAAAATAAAAAGAAATTAAAGTATAACAAGTTTTTTTTTATATTTGTTGAACTCATTGATGTTGCCGGCTCGGTTCCTGATGACAAAATGTCATCGGGGACCAAGGGGATCTTGGTCCCAGACGGACAGGAACCGGCACACAAAAAAACATATATCGTGCCAGAAAAGGAAAGGACAACACAAAACGAAACAAGGACATTACGTTACCTTCACTCTTACCGCGCTGATATTGTTGCGGCGGCGCTTGCCCACCCTACCATGGAGTCCCAATGCCAAATATTCCGGGGACTCCCCGAACGCCATTACAGAAACTGCCTCCGGTGCCTTCTGTCCTCTTCTAGGACATCATCCGTCGCTCAACATCCCCTGAAAATAGAGCCTAACACGCCATCTTGTGGCCCTCAGCTAAGGTCATCAAACAAAATTGAACGCGTCGATGACGTGGCAGAACATTTGATCTTTATTTAAAACCAAAAAAAAAAGAACTTTACACAAACCAAAATTGAATTAATAAGTAATGAAATGAATAAATAAATAATTGAACAAACAAAAATGAACTAACAAATAAATTAACAAAAGAATGAGTAAATAAATAAATGATGAACAAAAAGGCAAAAATTAATAAATAACAAAAAATAATTAATCAATAAATAACAGAAAAATTGATTTAACAAAACCAAAATAAATTAAGTAATCGATCGTAATGAAAATCGTTAAAACCTAATTAAATAAAAAATTAAACTTAATCCTAAAATTATTTTATTAAATTTAAAAGATTTTTTTTTTGAATTTTTATGTTTTTAATTTTTTTTTGTATTTTTTGTATTTTTAAATTTTTTTGTATGATTTTGTATTTTTATAATTTTTTTGATGATTTTTACGTTTTTAAATGTTTGGTTTATTTTGTGTATATTTTGTAATACGTTTGTTTTGGTTTTATATGTTTTATGCAATAAAAAAAACTGAATGAAAAAGTTCACACAATTTTGGATTCACAAGGGAAAATGTGAACTACGTCACGTTCCGAATTCCAATTATGAATTTTAGTACGCCTTAATTTTCTGCGCACAAAAAAAAATGTTTTACAAAAAAACGCGGATGGTAACCCTATTTCCCTAGAGCTCTAAGTAAATGAAGATTCCGCACCCGATTTTCCCACAAAGAAAGGGCCCGCGGTTCGGAAACAAGAACGCCCAGAAGTCACCCACTTCCCCTTTTGATTCAAAACAATTAAACCAAATAAATGTATATAATATATAAAACAAAATAAAAAACTTGTAAAGAAAAAGGATAAAAAAAATACTAAAAAAAAGGAAACAAATTTAAAAATGCATGCACAATAAAAATTAAAAAAAAATGCCACGCCAAAAAATTTCACTTTTAGTTGTTGTTGTGATTTTGTTGTTGTTGTTGTTTAAGGTTCGGCTCCGGCCCGGAGCTCGAAAATTTTTCCAAAAAAAATGGAAAGCACAAATTTGTTTTTGCCGAAAAAAAAACGGTATGGTCACCCTAAACCACCAATATACAAATTTAATGTTGCTGCACTTGGCCGTTATTGACCGTTTGGCTTAATTATCTTCGTGATGCCTTTTTTGTTGTTGGCCTCGTTGGCAAAGCGGTCACAAAATTCCTCCACAAAACAACCAAGGAATTGGCGGCCTGACCTTTGGTTGACCGCCAAATAACAAACACTTTTTCTTGTCTTTGAATTCTGGATTGAATGTTGTGAACTTATTTGTAGGCCCTTGGCTTGAATTTTCTTCAGTGGCTAAAACCAATAGTAAATTCCGATTACTTCCAAAAGACAAACAAACACTTTTTAATTTTTACCTACGTTCCCTAAACACTAATAAAAACCAATAAAAAAAATAGAAAAGCACTCACCAAGTCAAATTACGGCAAAACCACAATAACACCAAAAAATTTACCAAAAAAAACGTAATTTAAAAACTTTAGTTTTGGATTTGAACTAAGTCGTCGCGTCGCCTTGAGATTTCTTACAACCAGCAAGAATTGATTTAAAGCTTAAAGTTCCTTCCCTAACCTTTCCAATTCTCTAACATTGGCATGAAACTTACTCTCAACAAAACGAATAACATAAATAAGCTTAATACTATTATTACGCCATAACCAAATTGCACAGAACCCAAAACCCCGAAACATAGGCAATCCCTGTTTCAAAAATTCAAAAATATTGCACCAATTCCAACGTAATATCTTAATCCTAACTTTGACTAGTCGCCATCTGTCGGCTAAGCACATTTGGGATGCACCTTAATACCATCCACTCTCATTCCACACTCTCTACATTCCACATTCATACAACTACGACCACCTTCATTCATAAAAAGAACTTACAAATTATCCCAATCACACTAACAAAAAACAAACAAACCCAAATCCATGATGGCCGACATCGTCAAGGTAAGTATTTTGTCTTTCGTATTTTTCGTTAATTTGCAATAAATAAATGTTTTCTATGTCTAGTTTTAGTGTCGTTTTGTCCAGTAAAGTTAGTAATGTAGTTAGGAATAAAAAATATTGTCAAGATTGTGTTATTTTAAAGAATATTTAATGTTTCCAAATTCTTGGCAGATTTACTACTTTTCCGGAAACACAGGGCTGCCGACCGCAACAAAAGTTAAGTGCATTTGTCAATTAAATTTTATATTCGATTTTTCTGCTTCGGATAATGAATTTTTCTTTGTATTTTAGGGACGATCGCAACATTGATGGATTTATTTTATACTCGGATAATGAAACTATTTTATTTCATAATTACAAAGTTTATCACTTATTTAATCACTGATTGAATATTCTATGAATTCATCGTATATCGTGAATATACACAAACCAAAATTGATTTAATAAGTAATGAAATGAATAAATAAATAATTGAACAAACAAAAATGAACTAACAAATAAATTAACAAAAGAATGAGTAAATAAATAAATGATGAACAAAAAGGCAAAAATTAATAAATAACAAAAAATAATTAATCAATAAATAACAGAAAAATTGATTTAACAAAACCAAAATAAATTAAGTAATCGATCGTAATGAAAATCGTTAAAACCTAATTAAATAAAAAATTAAACTTAATCCTAAAATTATTTTCTTAAATTTAAAAGATTTTTTTTTGAATTTTTATGTTTTTAAATTTTTTTTGTATTTTTTGTATTTTTAAATTTTTTTGTATGATTTTGTATTTTTATAATTTTTTTGATGATTTTTACGTTTTTAAATGTTTGGTTTATTTTGTGTATATTTTGTAATACGTTTGTTTTGGTTTTATATGTTTTATGCAATAAAAAAAACTGAATGAAAAAGTTCACAAAATTTTGGATTCACAAGGGAAAATGTGAACTACGTCACGTTCCGAATTCCAATTATGAATTTTAGTACGCCTTAATTTTCTGCGCACAAAAAAAAATGTTTTACAAAAAAACGCGGATGGTAACCCTATTTCCCTAGAGCTCTAAGTAAATGAAGATTCCGCACCCGATTTTCCCACAAAGAAAGGGCCCGCGGTTCGGAAACAAGAACGCCCAGAAGTCACCCACTTCCCCTTTTGATTCAAAACAATTAAACCAAATAAATGTATATAATATATAAAACAAAATAAAAAACTTGTAAAGAAAAAGGATAAAAAAAATACTAAAAAAAAGGAAACAAATTTAAAAATGCATGCACAATAAAAATTAAAAAAAAATGCCACGCCAAAAAATTTCACTTTTAGTTGTTGTTGTGATTTTGTTGTTGTTGTTGTTTAAGGTTCGGCTCCGGCCCGGAGCTCGAAAATTTTTCCAAAAAAAAATGGAAAGCACAAATTTGTTTTTGCCGAAAAAAAAAACGGTATGGTCACCCTAAACCACCAATATACAAATTTAATGTTGCTGCACTTGGCCGTTATTGACCGTTTGGCTTAATTATCTTCGTGATGCCTTTTTTGTTGTTGGCCTCGTTGGCAAAGCGGTCACAAAATTCCTCCACAAAACAACCAAGGAATTGGCGGCCTGACCTTTGGTTGACCGCCAAATAACAAACACTTTTTCTTGTCTTTGAATTCTGGATTGAATGTTGTGAACTTATTTGTAGGCCCTTGGCTTGAATTTTCTTCAGTGGCTAAAACCAATAGTAAATTCCGATTACTTCCAAAAGACAAACAAACACTTTTTAATTTTAACCTACGTTCCCTAAACACTAATAAAAACCAATAAAAAAAATAGAAAAGCACTCACCAAGTCAAATTACGGCAAAACCACAATAACACCAAAAAATTTACCAAAAAAAACGTAATTTAAAAACTTTAGTTTTGGATTTGAACTAAGTCGTCGCGTCGCCTTGAGATTTCTTACAACCAGCAAGAATTGATTTAAAGCTTAAAGTTCCTTCCCTAACCTTTCCAATTCTCTAACATTGGCATGAAACTTACTCTCAACAAAACGAATAACATAAATAAGCTTAATACTATTATTACGCCATAACCAAATTGCACAGAACCCAAAACCCCGAAACATAGGCAATCCCTGTTTCAAAAATTCAAAAATATTGCACCAATTCCAACGTAATATCTTAATCCTAACTTTGACTAGTCGCCATCTGTCGGCTAAGCACATTTGGGATGCACCTTAATACCATCCACTCTCATTCCACACTCTCTACATTCCACATTCATACAACTACGACCACCTTCATTCATAAAAAGAACTTACAAATTATCCCAATCACACTAACAAAAAACAAACAAACCCAAATCCATGATGGCCGACATCGTCAAGGTAAGTATTTTGTCTTTCGTATTTTTCGTTAATTTGCAATAAATAAATGTTTTCTATGTCTAGTTTTAGTGTCGTTTTGTCCAGTAAAGTTAGTAATGTAGTTAGGAATAAAAAATATTGTCAAGATTGTGTTATTTTAAAGAATATTTAATGTTTCCAAATTCTTGGCAGATTTACTACTTTTCCGGAAACACAGGGCTGCCGACCGCAACAAAAGTTAAGTGCATTTGTCAATTAAATTTTATATTCGATTTTTCTGCTTCGGATAATGAATTTTTCTTTGTATTTTAGGGACGATCGCAACATTGATGGATTTATTTTATACTCGGATAATGAAACTATTTTATTTCATAATTACAAAGTTTATCACTTATTTAATCACTGATTGAATATTCTATGAATTCATCGTATATCGTGAATATACACAAACCAAAATTGATTTAATAAGTAATGAAATGAATAAATAAATAATTGAACAAACAAAAATGAACTAACAAATAAATTAACAAAAGAATGAGTAAATAAATAAATGAAGAACAAAAAGGCAAAAATTAATAAATAACAAAAAATAATTAATCAATAAATAACAGAAAAATTGATTTAACAAAACCAAAATAAATTAAGTAATCGATCGTAATGAAAATCGTTAAAACCTAATTAAATAAAAAATTAAACTTAATCCTAAAATTATTTTCTTAAATTTAAAAGATTTTTTTTTTGAATTTTTATGTTTTTAAATTTTTTTTGTATTTTTTGTATTTTTAAATTTTTTTGTATGATTTTGTATTTTTATAATTTTTTTGATGATTTTTACGTTTTTAAATGTTTGGTTTATTTTGTGTATATTTTGTAATACGTTTGTTTTGGTTTTATATGTTTTATGCAATAAAAAAAACTGAATGAAAAAGTTCACAAAATTTTGGATTCACAAGGGAAAATGTGAACTACGTCACGTTCCGAATTCCAATTATGAATTTTAGTACGCCTTAATTTTCTGCGCACAAAAAAAAATGTTTTACAAAAAAACGCGGATGGTAACCCTATTTCCCTAGAGCTCTAAGTAAATGAAGATTCCGCACCCGATTTTCCCACAAAGAAAGGGCCCGCGGTTCGGAAACAAGAACGCCCAGAAGTCACCCACTTCCCCTTTTGATTCAAAACAATTAAACCAAATAAATGTATATAATATATAAAACAAAATAAAAAACTTGTAAAGAAAAAGGATAAAAAAAATACTAAAAAAAAGGAAACAAATTTAAAAATGCATGCACAATAAAAATTAAAAAAAAATGCCACGCCAAAAAATTTCACTTTTAGTTGTTGTTGTGATTTTGTTGTTGTTGTTGTTTAAGGTTCGGCTCCGGCCCGGAGCTCGAAAATTTTTCCAAAAAAAAATGGAAAGCACAAATTTGTTTTTGCCGAAAAAAAAACGGTATGGTCACCCTAAACCACCAATATACAAATTTAATGTTGCTGCACTTGGCCGTTATTGACCGTTTGGCTTAATTATCTTCGTGATGCCTTTTTTGTTGTTGGCCTCGTTGGCAAAGCGGTCACAAAATTCCTCCACAAAACAACCAAGGAATTGGCGGCCTGACCTTTGGTTGACCGCCAAATAACAAACACTTTTTCTTGTCTTTGAATTCTGGATTGAATGTTGTGAACTTATTTGTAGGCCCTTGGCTTGAATTTTCTTCAGTGGCTAAAACCAATAGTAAATTCCGATTACTTCCAAAAGACAAACAAACACTTTTTAATTTTAACCTACGTTCCCTAAACACTAATAAAAACCAATAAAAAAAATAGAAAAGCACTCACCAAGTCAAATTACGGCAAAACCACAATAACACCAAAAAATTTACCAAAAAAAACGTAATTTAAAAACTTTAGTTTTGGATTTGAACTAAGTCGTCGCGTCGCCTTGAGATTTCTTACAACCAGCAAGAATTGATTTAAAGCTTAAAGTTCCTTCCCTAACCTTTCCAATTCTCTAACATTGGCATGAAACTTACTCTCAACAAAACGAATAACATAAATAAGCTTATTACTATTATTACGCCATAACCAAATTGCACAGAACCCAAAACCCCGAAACATAGGCAATCCCTGTTTCAAAAATTCAAAAATATTGCACCAATTCCAACGTAATATCTTAATCCTAACTTTGACTAGTCGCCATCTGTCGGCTAAGCACATTTGGGATGCACCTTAATACCATCCACTCTCATTCCACACTCTCTACATTCCACATTCATACAACTACGACCACCTTCATTCATAAAAAGAACTTACAAAATTATCCCAATCACACTAACAAAAAACAAACAAACCCAAATCCATGATGGCCGACATCGTCAAGGTAAGTATTTTGTCTTTCGTTTTTTCGTTAATTTGCAATAAATAAATGTTTTCTATGTCTAGTTTTAGTGTCGTTTTGTCCAGTAAAGTTAGTAATGTAGTTAGGAATAAAAAATATTGTCAAGATTGTGTTATTTTAAAGAATATTTAATGTTTCTAAATTCTTGGCAGATTTACTACTTTTCCGGAAACACAGGGCTGCCGACCGCAACAAAAGTTAAGTGCATTTGTCAATTAAATTTTATATTCGATTTTTCTGCTTCGGATAATGAATTTTTCTTTGTATTTCAGGGACGATCGCAACATTGATGGATTTATTTTATACTCGGATAATGAAACTATTTTATTTCATAATTACAAAGTTTATCACTTATTTAATCACTGATTGAATATTCTATGAATTCATCGTATAAATGTTTGAATTTAATATGGCACTTTGCAAAGGATCGTTGCACTCACCAGAACTGGAGAGCGATGATGGCAGTGTTGCAGAAGAACTATAAAGAGATGTTGTCGGTGCTGCTAGAACTAGATGACGATGACGATTTCTTCTTAGACAGTGAACGGATTGTATGGTTTGAAAGCACTTTCTGTACATCTGCCATATGCGTGAAACAGATTAAACCAGCAACAGCACCAGCGCCGTCAACAGCAAACAGCACGCTGGCCAGCAAATATTTTCCAAACACATTGCCACCAGCACCAGCGACGTCATTTCATCTGTTTTCATGTTTCTTTTATTTTTTGTTGTTTGGTGCCTCTGACTTTGTACATTGAAAGTTGTCAGCAATGGACCAGCAACAGCAAATTTAGGACTTTGACCAAACGTTGCTGTTGACGTTGCTGTTGACGTTGCTGGTGCTGGTTTATTCTGTGTCGGACGATTAAAATACATGGGTTCTAAAACAATGGCCACCGCTGTTGCTGGTGCTGTTGCTGTTGCTGGTTCAATCTGTTTCTCGCTATAGCCACTGCTGCCTCAGTGGGTGACAAATCTGTCAGCTGACTCGCGACACTACTACCAAATACATCGTATTTGCATCGTGTATCTAAAAAGAAAACAACAGTGTCAAAACATTTTTTTTTAAAAGGAACAACTATTGCCAGGCTCTGAAACAGTTGTGTTTAATCATGAGGCTATGGCATCATCTATTTGTATGCTTCTTGAAGCATTGCGACGTCGTCCACTTTGTTTTTCTATTCGTTCAGATGAGGTTTTAGCTGTAGGTAGAGTTGAAGGAAAATAAATTTCCTCATTTCTTTCTGTTTCCCTTAGATCTTCTGTTACCTCCTCGGCTGGCTCCAATATGTCATCCTTTAATAAAATTATAGGTAATTAATGAGTTTTTCGGTTTGAAATAAGCTATCGTCCCTCACATGCCAAAAACATGAATGTGCAAAAATGAAAATGTTGGGAAATCGTGTTATAATTATGGCTACTCTGTCTTAATATAACTATACTCACTAGAGACAAATTTATTTGCGTTGCTCTCATTACGATAATATTGTCCAATAAACTGAACTCTTTGAAATGAAAAAGATGAGTTTCGTACACCTACACATCTTCGATCCCCATGCCAGATTTCTTTGAAAAGTCAACTTTTTTTTTCGTTGACATAAGCTGATCTTACCTAAATATTTCAATTTTTTCCTTATTTCGGCTGGGTCCTTATTAAAGTGCTGGGCAATTTCCTCCTATGCCTTCCTTTTTAGGTCGCTCCGTTTTTATAAATGGCTTATATAATTCCACAAACATTCTTTCGTTTTGTATATATTTATCAATTCCAATGTGTCCCCGGTGCTTAGTCTCCAGTCGTTCATTGTTCCTGAAACAAGTAAGTAATATGTAGTTAACAACAACAATATAAGAAATTTAATTATATTTCACTTTTTTTTAATTAATTTCACTTGCTTTATATAAAAAATATGTAGGTATAGATAGATCATTTATTGAAAGCTTTTTGTTTCTTGTATGAGTTTACATGCTTATTTTACAATTCTTTAAATGAATAAATAGACAATGGCAAGGTTTGCCGTCTGTCGGACACACTATACACTATGATACTTACTTACTTAAGGTGGCGCTACAGTCCGTTGTGGACTTGGGCCTCAATCAACAGTCTCCGCCAGTCAGCTCGGTCCCTAGCTAGCTGTCTCCAGTTTTGCACTCCAAGTTGATTGAGGTCCTCTTCCACTTGTGTGCGCCACCTGAGTCGCGGTCTTCCTCTCCTTCTGCGTCTCTCGGGAATAGTGTCGGAGACTTTCCGGGCCGGAGCATTGGTGTCCATGCGCTCTAAATGACCGAGCCATCTGAGTCTCTGGACCTTGACCCTTCTGGCTAAGTTGACGTCGTTGTACAACCCGTAAAGTTCGCTGTTGTATCTCCTTCTCCATTCCCCATCAATGCACACGGGGCCAAAGATGACCCGAAGAATTTTCCTCTCGAAACAGCCTAAGGCACATTCATCCGATTTTGTTAGGGTCCATGCTTCTGCACCATACAGCAGGACAGGGATGATGAGGGTGTTGTACAGTTTAACCTTAGTTGCTCGAGAGAGGGCTTTTCCACTCAGTTGCTTTCTTAGCCCAAAGAAACAGCGATTAGCAAGAGTAATTCTTCGTCTTATCTCAGCGCTGGTGTTATTGTCCGTGTTGATAGCGGAGCCTAGGTAGACAAACTCCTTAACTACCTCGAAGTTGTATGCGTCTATTGTGACGTTCTGTCCGAGCCGTCGATGTTGGGTGTCCTTACTCGAAGACAGCATGTACTTCGTTTTCCCCTCATTTACCGCTAAACCCATTTTAGCCGCTTCTGTCTCAATCCTCACAAAGGCGCCATTGACATCACGCTGTGTTCTTCCCATTATATCAATATCGTCGGCGTACGCGAGAAGTTGAACAGATTTATAGAAGATAGTGCCTCTGGTGTTGACGGTGGAGTTTTGGACTATCTTCTCAAGAACGATGTTAAAGAAATCGCACGACAGTGCATCGCCTTGTCTGAATCCTTTTTTGACGTCGAATGATTCCGTAAGCTCATTGCCAACCTTGATAGAGCAGCGTGAGTTCTCCATCGTCATTTTGCACAAGCGAACGAGCTTGGCAGGGATGCCAAAGCTAGACATAGCTTTATACAGTTCGTCTCTGTAGATGCTGTCATACGCGGCCTTAAAATCAATGAAGAGGTGGTGGGTATCGATTTGCATTTCATAGGTTTTTTCCAGGATCTGCCGCAACGTGAAAATTTGGTCGATGGTAGACTTTCCTGGCCTGAAGCCACATTGATAAGGACCAATCAGATTGTTGACGAAAGGCTTCAGACGTTCACATAATACGGCAGAGAGGATCTTGTAGGCGATGTTAAGCAGGCTGATTCCTCTGTAGTTGGCGCAGTTTAGAGGATCTCCCTTTTTCAGGATCGGGCAAACAATGCTGAGGTTCCATTCACCGGGCATGCATTCCTCCGACCATATCTTACAGATGATTTGGTGCATGCTCCTATCTAGCTCGTCGCCTGCGGCTTTGAACAGCTCGGCAGCTAGACCATCTGCTCCAGCGGCTTTGTTGGATTTCAGCCGTGATATTGCTGTTTTCACTTCTTCTAGGTCGGGTTCACGGAATTGTTGGCTGTCATCGCGTATGATAAAAGGCTCCTGTCTGACGGCGGGATTTTG
This sequence comes from Sphaerophoria taeniata, assembly GCA_943590905.1. NCBI lineage: Eukaryota > Metazoa > Arthropoda > Insecta > Diptera > Syrphidae > Sphaerophoria > Sphaerophoria taeniata. Next base: position 97,355,156 of record OX016541.1, read on the forward strand.
TTCGTCGTCGCCGTTAAACAGTCTACAGAAGTGGTCTTTCACACTATGATAACCATGTATTTTTACATCATTACTGTTATTATTTTTTTTTGTATGTATATATTTTTTAAATAAATTCGTGTACTATAAGTTTTCTATACTCTAACGCAGCTTCGCAGTATTTATATATTGCGTCGCAATGTGGACCATTTAGCAACTTCTTGAGGTCTTCTACGGTTAGAGTTGGTTTTTCGAAATATTGGATCCTCCAGTTTCTGAATATTGGGCAGATCCCAATGAAATGGAACGTGTCTTCTCTTGCATTTAGGTTGCACAGGGTACAATAATTGGATTCGTTGTTGGTATAAGAAGTTCCATTCAAATTAAGCAACTCTCCTCTCGCTCGAAACAGCAGGGATATTTTTCTGCAGCTGTTTTTATCAGTGAAATAATTATTTTCGTTCAGATTATAAACTAAAGCTGGGTATATAAGTCGGCTTTCAGAATTTTTTGCTAGATTTGTGAAGATTTCTCTTTGTTTGATATCTGTTTCACTTATTATTGCATACATTTGATCTCTAAGTTCGCTTGGTCTTTCAAGATTTATAAACAAAGGTAGACCAACTGAGTTTGCTAGATCTTTCCATTTTTGTATAAAAGAGTGGTTCTTCTCGATAGCGTAGAGTCCTAAAACGCGCTGTAACCTTTGTTCTGCATAGGTTGCGATTTCTTTAATGATGTAGTCAACATGTAGTTTTAGGGTGAATACGTAGAGTCTAGCCAAACCAGTCTCTAGGTGGAGCATGTAGTTTGGTGTGTTTTTTGGTAGCTGGAATGACTTTTTAATAAAGAACCTTTGCAGCTTTTCGACCTCCTCGTATTCTTGAAAACCCCACACCTGGGCTCCATAGCACATCATTGATCGAAGTACTGACTCATACACTCTGTATTTTGCTGAGTTCGGTACCTCTCTCTTTTTTAGCAGTAGATTCCAGCTAGAGTTGATTGCATTCTTTGATGTGGCAAGCTTTGCTGCAGGTAGGTATATGACCGCACTCGACGACAATTTAAACCAAATGAAATTTGAATGTCAAAAAGAATGTGGAAAATGGACGCTCACCACTACATACAACACAAATGTCAAATTGATGACAGGATTTTGATCCGCTCGAAAAATCCAAACTGCGATGACCGGATCATGGACTGGATGTTGGATTGTTGGTCGCCATTGGATTATCTGTAGTGGACCTGAGAAAAATCAAAAATCTTTGTCAATAAAAATAACCACGAAATGTCATAATTACTTACCTTTTCGTCTTAATGTCAATTGCTTTGGGGTAGGACAAGCATTCCACGACAAGCCGTTCGATTGTTGACGAACTGTTGGCGTTGCTAGTCTGTGAGTTCGGTACTTTCGTCTTTGGTTAGACGAACGATTTATGTTGACATTCTCGTTCTATTCTTGTGCAGTGCCAGCGAATTTGAGGATGATTGAAACCTCTTGTTTGTTGGTTACGAAGAGATCCACTTGTGCCGTGTCTCGTGATGTCGGAGTGGAAACATCGAGACTCATTTTTTTTCACCATTGAAGACAAAGGCTCACAAGGGTTCTTCGTCGATTCGACTTTTAATACGAACGATATTTTTGTTGACTTTTCCGGTTTCACTGTCAACTTAATAACAGGCACAAGAAGTAAAGATTTCTTGTTAGGGCAATCCAAAAACGAAGAGATGTCTTTACTGAATCCGTATTGAATTTAGCACCCGGCTTGGTCGATGTTTGTTTTTTTCTTGCGGCATAGAAAAACTAATGTTTTCCTTGAGTAGCAAGGGAACCAGCATCTTAACAGATGATCTTCCAGACCGTGAATGAACTGGTGGAGCTGAAATAGCATAAAAGAGTTATTAATTATTGAATTTTATCTAATAATTAATTAAAAATACCAAAATAGTTACTTACCTTTGATGTTGTTTGTTAATTTATGAATTCTGTCGTTTGAAATTTCAGTTTTGTTGTTGCTTGGCATTGAATATTTACAGAGATAAGTAAAATAGGATGTTAGACTTATATACGACCTATAATTTCCCTTTGGGTATTTTTTTTACGATACGCTTAACTCACGATCTTAGAATTCGCTCCGATGTGATTCTTGGCATTACACAATGCAAGAAACGGCCAATTGTGTCTCTAAAGTTCAACACACAACATTTGTATAGTGTGCCTTTTGTATTTTCGTTTTCGTTTGTACCAGTTTTTTTTTGCGTGTTCGTAAATTCGAACTACCTGTAATCTGTCATAGATTAATAAAAAAAATTAAGTAGAGGAACTTTAATATAAAAAGTGCAATTAAAGCAAAAAGCAAAAGAAAAACCAAAAGAAACTAAATCCGAAGCATACATAAAAATAACAACCACGCTCTGCAAAAAAAAAAAAAAACGACGTACAGTGAACACACATAAAGGGACACAGCCACAAGAGTACCTTATACTCGAAATCAATCGGTGAGTGCTAAACTGTTTTAGTATACGAATTATATGCCAGATTAAAGTGCGTTAGTTATTTTAATTGAGTTGTAGTTTTTTTTGCTGGCAACTTTATAGATAATTTTATCGTTTTAATATAAAAGTATGACGTATTTCAATTTTGATTGTTAGGTGTTATACGGCGATCACAGCGGTTCGTGGAGAAGGTGATCGCCGTTGGGAAATTTGTTTGAAACTTAAGCATTTATCACAGATAATAAATTTATACAGATGTCTCATCCCTGCAGAAAAAAATGAAACATATTTTGCTCTTAACAGACAACGCCTTAACAGACAAGGAGCTTTTTGAAGCTTTTTTCCTTCCCTAAGTATTCATTTATGGGCAATGAGGCGAGCGAAAATAGATTTTTAATGCATTAAGTGAATGCGTTAAAGCTTTTGGAAAAAGCTTTTTTTTTGGTAGCTTTCAGTTTCATATATCATTTCTCGCCATAAGGGTGAGACATCTGTATAAATTTATTATCTGTGCATTTATGTTAGCTTATACTCAAACCAGCATCCAAGGTTATTCCTGCTTAGCCGAAAACTAAACCAGTACAACAGAGATTCCCAACACCCAAATTCAAATTCATAAAATAATAACATTCACACGAAGGAGAATTTAGTGTGATCATCGGTCACTTTAAAGTACTTTTTTTTCTCATTTATTTTGTTAAATTTCCACATTTTATTGTTAGTTTTTCATTCTCAAGTTTTTTGTTAATTTATATACTCTATTTAATTCATCTTTATTATTTTTTTTTGTTTGTGTAAATTTTTAATTAATTCATGGTTATAACCTACATCCTTGAAGCGTGAAGGGAATTCCAAAATAGTTGTTTTCGCATAGTTGCTCAAGAGAGCTTAAATCCTTTTTTTTGTTTATACCTTTTGTTTTGGTTCGACATAAGATATTTTCATTGGTTGGAAAATTGGTGAACGCAAATTGAATTCAATTTAGGCAGGAACCCAGAAATAGTTGCAAATTTACGAGATCATTAATAATAACCAGGCAAAGGGTGAAAAGAAGAGAATTACCTATTCATGTATGTAAATGAATCTTTTCTTCCGTGAACGCTACGAGGATCTAGGCTATCGTAAATTTAATTAGTATAAATTAAAAGAAAAATATTGAACATTTGTATTCAAATTGCATTTAGTTATTTTGTTTATAAATGTGAATTACATTTGACAAGGTTCTAATGAACCCATTGAAACAAAGTGTGTTTTCTTGTCAAGCGCATAGCTTGATGGCTAGATAAGCTTTTTTCATTTCAGGGGATGCGGATGGTGATGTGAAGAGTCGGTGGTGACACGGTAAGCCAATGAAACGATGAGTTGAGACTTTTTGGTGTTTTGTTTAGGGGAAGTCCAAACATCGTTTGGCCAATGGACTTCCAAGGTGGGGTGGGATATGGCCGCGCCGAACTACATCTCGGCGCCCTCTAGTGGCAATGTCCGTCCGACATCGCATTTTCTTCTTTTTGTGTTTTTCTTATCTCTCTATTGTTTATCGATTCTTGGATCAATTTTGGCATGATACAACGTGATAGGTTGGTTCACTAGGGAAGCGGACAAGATCCCGCGACATCCGGCGAGCTCGAGCCGAGCAATGACTAGCATGCCAGTCCGCCGACCTAGTGTAAACGGTGCTTAACGCACATTCACAGCCAATACTAGCTTATTACAAATGGCGCCCGCAACGTTTGTCTTTGTCCTTTGTCCTCTATAATCCAAATTTTAAATTTCCCTAATTGTTTCTGTTTTCATCCTTGGTAACTCGTATGTCGTGCAACGGAAAGTCATTGGACATACCGATTGCACTTGCGACGAGATAACAAGAGGATGAAAACAGCAACGATTAACCCTTATTTTGTTTGTCTTTACCCTTTCTTTTAAGTGTTTACATTTTACTTTCCTATCTTTCTTATTTTTACTTTTCTTTTCAATTAGTTCGTTTTCTTACAAGTTTTGTTGTCCTGTTGTTGACGTAAAGTCGCACAGTTGCACAATACTTTTTTTTATTAATTATTTTTGTTTTCTGTTTACCTACTGCATTATGTCTTTTGTCTAAGCATTCATGCTGGACAAAATTGCGAATGCAATAGGTAAACAAATATCTCTATTGTCCTATGTCTACATCTATGTACCAATTTGCCGTAGAGGGAAAGTTTTCAAAACCAGTCCGTCTGCCTGTCTTGTGAGGTCAATAATAATGTATCCTAAGTCTTACAGTTTCAGCTTACTAAACCGACAACAAACTTCACCACCGAATCTATCGCCTGAAGCATCCCCGAATATCAATGAATATTACAAATACAAATATTTAGTTTGAAAAAATTACAACATTAATTAATTTATCAGTTTTTTTCGACTTTTTTGTTTTTTTTTTCTATTCAAGTCTTCATACAAAAACCAAATTGTTTAGTTTATTTTTTTTTTGTTTTCGTTTTCGTTCTTATGTTCGAAAACATAAAAAATATTTATTTTTTTTGAAAATAGATTAAGTTTTTTTTAGTTTTCGAGTCTTTGTTAGAAACAAGACTTCAATTTTTCTTACAATTGATCTTAGTTTTGATTCATTTTTTTTACATTTATTGTTTTTTTTTGTTAGTTTGTCATTTTCTAAGGATCTTTATCCTTTCAGTTAGGTTTTCTTTCGTTATAGTTTTTGTTTGGTTTTGTATATTTATTTGGTTGGTTTGATTACTTGCTCATTGGAATTATTTTCACTTAATACAAATACAGCATATTTTTTTTAACATCATTTATTTTTCTTTGTTAATTTATAATCTTTTTTTTATTCAACTTATAGTTTTTGTACATTTTTTTTTGTCAACTTACTTAGTTGAACTTTTCCTTGTTAATTGTTAATTTATTTATTTTCTTCTATATTTCATTTTTTTTTGTTTTGTTCTTACAATTCTTAATTCTAAGTTTTTTTTATTTATTTACCTTTTTCGATCTATTTACATTTTGTTTTTTTTTGTCCATACATTAATTTTGGTCAAAATTCCTTATTTATTTATAACACATATATATATACTTATTTTTTTTTGTTAATTTATTAATACCTTTTTTTGTCATTTTTTTTTTGTTAATTTATATTTTTAAATACTTTTTTTTCGTTTCCATTTTCTTTTCGTTAATTTATTTATTTATTTAAATTTCTTTTTGTTAAATTATTCTGTTTTTCTTACTTTAATTTTGTTCAATCTAACTTTTTTTGCTATTATTTTTTTTTGTCAATTGATTTTCATTTTTTTTTGTTACAATTTTCGTTTAAACTTATTTATTCATTTGCTTTTACAATTTTTTTTGTTAATTTATTACAATTAGTTTTTGATTAAATAATTTTTTTGGTTGATAACATTGTTTTTTTTTAAGTCTATATATATAGTTTTTTTTTGTTTTTCAATATTTTTTTTATTTCTTTTTGCATTTTTTCTGTTAATTTATTTATTTATCCTTACATTTTTTTTGTTAAATCATATTCTTATTTTTTTTTGTTTAAATTATTTCAGTTACCTTGTGTTTTTTTTTTGTTAATTTATTCATATTTTTTTTCTTGATACTTAATACCTAAAAACCTTAATTCAAATTCTTTTCGTTTACACAAAAAAAAAAGAAATACATATATACATATATATATCTATACTTACATCTAAGTTAAAAAAAAAGAAAAAAAAAGATAAAAACTAAAAGTTAATTTACATCAATAAAAAATACAAAACCAAGTTAAAATCATAATGAGTAAAAACCAAGGAACTGGAGCAATCAGGAAGAACTTGCGTTCTCACGCTCACCTTGCCCAAAGCGAACAAGAGCGCTTACTACTTGGTATCAGTCCCACGATTTTTAACAACTCAATGCAACACCCCCAAGACAATAATAATCAAGAAAACGAAAACCTTGCCAATCAGAATTCCGACAACGACAATCTGGTTGGGCAGAGACCGCGTGTTCTTCGGACCCCGTTGGGCATGATGGGCTCGCATCAAGGTAGTAATCCCGAAATGACGGTCAACAACCTTAGTCAGAATATGATGGGTGGGGTTCAAGGGAATGACTCAGTGGGACAAAATCTGTTGAATGTCTCCAATGAATCGAACTCAAACTAACTGCCCCAAGCTATAGTAGTCTAAGTCATTTAGGAGCAGCTAGGGGCGATACGGATGTCATTGGTAAGATCCGCGATGAGCCCATCATGGAAAACCCCATGGGGAATGATCTGCCCATGAATAAAGACAATAATTTGAATCCACCAGACCAGGTTCCCGATAGCATGAAGGCTTATATCAACTTGACTTTAGTCAATGCCTTCGCTTCTTATGCAGAATCCATGAAGTCGGAAATTTCCGACAGCATTAAGAAAATTATGAAGGATAACTTCATAGAGTTCTTAGGAGATATGAACACGGCCACTATCCCTCTAAGACGAGAAGAGCCAAAGTCCAAAGTTCCTTCCAATAATCAACAACAACATCAAAATTTACAAACAAATATATTGCCTCGACCACAAATCATTTTCGAATCAAATTTTATCGAATGGTCGAAGCAACACTTTGCAGATTCCCAATGAACAAAATTATACACAGTCAAATCAAACAAACCAAACTATGCAACAACAACAACTTCTGCTAAAATATTATCAAACATCACAAAGTAGTCGGACAAATCCGAATCAACAATTTCAAACCGAAGAAGTTTCGCAAAATCCCAAACGTCCTCATCTTCAGCCGTTTTCCAATTCTGAATCTCAGAATTTTCAACCGACATTCCCTTCTGCATTTGTGCATGCAAGTAATGTCCTTAAACCTATTCCTCAACTTTCTGTTAACGAGGCACAAAATCAAGGCAGTTGTTATCGGAATCAAAGAGATTTCGATGATTTCAACGGACAACAGCCAAACAATTAGAATTCGAATCGGGATTCACGTATAAGTCCCCACAGGAATCATCATGAGCCTGTAAAGTTAGACCGATGGGGCCCTAAATTTGATGGCCGACCGGAAAATTTGTCGGTCGAGGATTTTCTGCTCCGATTGGAATTTCTCCAAAACCAATATCAATGCTCGTGGTCGGAGGTCCTCCGCCAATTCCATCTGGTTCTCTCCGGAGATGCCGAGCGTTGGTACTAGGAATTTGTCAAATATAATCAGAGACCCGACTGGCCGATGTTGCGTGAAGCAATATTGCTTCATTTCCGAAATTGCAAATCGGATTATGAGATCATGCGGGAAATCTCTGATCGTAAGCAGGGTCCATTCGAGTCCTGCGACAGTTTCTTTTCGGCCATCGCTAAAATTCGTTCCCAGCTAACAATTCCCATGCCAGAATTCGAACTAGTCAGGATGCTAAAGAGAAACCTCAACGACCGTATAGGTAAACTAGTCTACCCCATGTCGATCTTTAGCCTTGACCAGTTAAGGTTTGCTTGCAAGGAAGCAGAAAATGCTTTTCCAGCAAGAGAGCCACATGCATCTAGGTATTATCGTCCTCCGCCGAAAATGCATTTCAATGAAGTGCATGGTGTTGAGGACGATAATACGGTAGACGACTATGTTACTGCCATGCAGTATGCTGAAAATGATAACTGTCCGTCTAATGTTAATGTTAAGTGTAACAAGCCATTACATGTTAGGATAAAAGAGCATAGCTGGGCATTAACGGGCATTTTTTCGTTAATCCGTTAATCGTTAATTAACGAAGTTAACATTCCCATTAACGGATTAACTTTTCAGTTAACTTCAAAAAAATGTTAACGATCGTTAAATTTTCCAAAGTCCGTTAATCGTTAATCGAACACAAATACGAAGGATTTTGTGAATCTCCAATTTTTGCATATCTCCATGTTTCGAGGTCACTAGAATCCGAATCAAAAGTTTTAATGATGATGTCTGTGAGTGTGTATGTGAGTATGTGCGTATGTGCATATGTATGTGCGTATGTGCGTTACGTTTTTTCGGCTCGATTACCTCGCGTCTCATTCGACGCGGTATTGTGTTGTTAAGAGCTGATTAGGTTTTGGGCAAAATCCGCTTAGCGGTTTTTTAATGGCAATCAAATATCTAAGACAACCCTAATATAATGAAAATTATGATAATTTCTGCAATAATTTCAACAATAGTTCAAAGAATCTTATTAGTGTGAAAAAAACCAAATTCAGGAGTATCATAGACTATATTTGATTACTAGCTGACCCACCAAACGCTGCTTTGCCGTATAAATATTAATTTTCGGAAATACTTATCCGATTAAAAAAATTGCTTCAATAATAGAAAACTACAATATTCAGGAGCAATATAGGTGGTATTTTACTGTGCAAAGTAGTTGTGAATGAGTCCACGAGTTGGTACGATCAACTTTTGACAGATGGCGCCACTGTTGTTCAATAAACTTAATGTTTTTCATTAAATTATCAGTTTTATGGAATTTGACTTTGAAACAACGTGCGTGTACAACTACAACGGGATGCATCGGCTGAATATTTTGCAAAACAACTAATGTTCTTACGTATTTTTCTACTCTGGGAAGTTAGTCGTGTGGCCTACATGGGTCGCACTCATAAATATTTTCTATTTCGCTGCTAGTCTGTGTTTATTTTTTTTGGTGCTATAGGTATACAGAATATAATATCGCAAATTCAATACATTGCCGAGCGTTTTTTACTGGCTTCTTTATTCCCAGCAAAAAAAAACTGTTTTCATTTTCATTTTTTCATTTTCATTTTCATTTATTTTTTCTTAATAATGAATCATAAATTTCATAACAATAAATAATAATTAAAAGTGAATAAGAAAAAATATGAGACATTCTATATTTAATTACAATGTAATAAAATAGTGTTGAATGCCACTTCAATATTTAAAAAAACAGTGATTTGTGTTAAGTATGGGTGGGGTGACCCTTAATACAGATTTCAATTTTTTTTTTTTAATAGAAAAAAACAATAAATATTAAATATTAAAGATAATTTCATAATAAAATTAGCTAAATAAATAAACTAATTAAAGTTATTTTAGAAATTGATTAAAGAAAGAAGACAAAGAGCAAAAAACAAACTTATTTTATTCAAATGATTTAAACCAGAATACCAGAAATAAAAATGTCAAGACTAGAATAATCTAAGCCCAATAACCAGAGCTTTAGGCATCGAGTGAACAGACCAGAGTTAGTAATTGTTCTCAAAGATGATGGAAGCTTATTAAATAGACGAGAAGAAGAGATTGAATAGAAGTTACGAAACGCAGTTGTACGGAATACAGGAACTGTTGTAAGGTTTGAAGAATTTCCACGTAAATTATAATTCGATATAAGCCTAAAATTACGGCTACCCGATTTCATAAAAAAAGACTTGGGGACTTTGAAACAATATAAATGACGCAAGGGAAGAATTTTCAGGTTACTAAACAATTGGAAACTTGGGTGACTCCTCGGTTTTCGATAGATTTTCCTCACTACTTTTTTTTGTAGAATTAACAAAGGCTTAATTTTATTCAAATGAGTACCACCCCAACATGCAATGCCATATTGAATCTTAGAATGAAAGATACCATAATAGATATTCTTTAATAATTCAGCTGATACAATGTTTTGAAGGTAATAAAAGTATCTTATCGTAGAGCGTAGATACTTTCCTAAATTCATCGTGTGCTTAAAGAAATTCATATTAGTGTCAATAGTAAGTCCTAAATATTTAAAATCATTTACCCTTTCAACTAAGAAACACTTATCACAGCAATTAATGTTACTAATAAAAGAATAGTTTGTTACAACGTCAGGTGAACAGTTTTTAAAAGGCAGTTTGAATCTTTGACAATCAGGAGCGTGAAAAAAGAACTCGACATCAAAATTTTGAATTGAGGTTAGACTGAAAAACATGATCTTCGTTTTTGAGCTTATAATTAAATTATGTTCACCAAACCAAGTTCTCAAAAGATCTAGATCCCAATTTATGTCAGATGCTAAATCCAAACGACTGTTTGAACCATATGACAAGGCAACATCATCTGCAAACGCAGTAGGCCTACCTCTAAAATTAAGTGAAAAGAGTGAATTTATGTAAACCAGAAACAAAATTGGACCCAAAAACGAACCTTGGGGAACACCCAGGTTAAGGTAACCAATATCACTCTTGGACTCATTTATTTTCACTCTTTGACTTCTATTCCAAAGATACGACCTGAGCCAATTAAACATGAAACCACGAAAACCAGCTTTGTGTAATTTTCTTAATAAAAAGTTATGGTTAACCATATCAAAGGCTTTGGTTATATCTACAAATAAGCCCGCTGTGCACTTCTTTCTGTCTAGGTTAGACATAATTTGGTCGCAGAACTGCAACAATGCATCTTCCGTTGATTTTCCGTTTAAAAATCCAAATTGCACAGGACTAAAGAAATTTGTTTTTGATAAAAAACTTATCATTTTAGTCTTAATTAATTTTTCAAAAACCTTACTGAAAACCGGAAGAAGGGAAATAGGCCTATAATTACACACATCACTTGCGGAACCTTTTTTAAACAACGGAATTACATCAGCACATTTCATAGATTCAGGAAATACACCTGCGAAAACACAGCTGTTAAAAATGAAAGCCAAAACATCAGCTATTAAAAAAGCAATTTGTTTGACAACCAAATTAGATATACTATCAGCACCAGACGAGTTAGATTTTTTCAGGCTACTAATACTTTTTAGAATCTCTAAAGGGGAAATCGACTCAAAAACAAAACTGGATCTTTGAATTGGCTCATTCATCTCGAGAAAAGGTTCACACGGATAGGGTTGTAAACTACCAGCAACACCAATAAAATATTTATTAAACGCATTCGCAACCAAAACTTTGTCTGTGACTTTGCGGTCATCAACCACTATAGCTTCTGGTATTTTAGACATAGTGGAATTTTTAAGTATATTGTTAACTATTCTCCACTCTTTTTTTAAGTCACCTTTGACGGAATTGAACTGATTCATGTAAAAACTATCTCGACAAATCGGAATTTCTTTCTTCAATTCATTACACAGATTTTTGTATTTTCGTTTAAGCGTAGTATTGTTAGGATTCTTATAGCATTTATGCCTTAATTTATTTTTTAATGTTACTTTGTTAATTAAATAACTAGTAATCCAGGGTTTCAGTCTTTTGATTTGTTCCTTAGGTTGAATCACATCCGTAGAGTTTGCAATATGATTACTTAAGCTACTAATAAACAACGTATAAGACATTGACGCATCAGCACACGAGTACACATCTTCCCAAAATTCATACACAAGAGCATCCTTTAATTTACAAATATTCACTTTAGAAGATCCTTTTTCATTGTCACTACTAGAGAACCGAAAATTTTTTCTTTTATGTATGTTATTAATGAGTAAACTTGTCATAGAGTGATCACTTATCATTAGATCGAATACACACGCTTCACATTCAACTTCAGAAATCCAACCAAAACGACCATAAATGTGGTCTAAACAACTACCTGATGCTTGACGAGTAGGCACATTAATAAATGAAATAAGTCCGTGAGAAGCTAAGAGCGATAAATAATTAGAATTAGTTTCGTTGAGTTCAAGGATATTGATATTGAAATCTCCTAAAATGATTAGATTTTTTGAGTGTTCCTTATCCAGCAGACCAGAAAATTCTTCCATAAATATACTTATATCAAAAAAGTGGAATCTATAGAAACAAAGTATGGTATAAACATCATGATTAATTTCAATGGAGACCCTTAAAACATCTGCACATTTAAAGTTGACACAAGTGAAATCAAGTATTTTGAATTCTTCTTTAACAAAACACCCAACTCCACCAGAGGCATAATTATCATTAGTTTTGGTAACGAAATTGAAACCGGGCAAAACATAATCGTCTTTTTCGAATTCGTAAATCCAGATCTCAGAAACAAAAACAACATCTGTTGTTGGTTGCAAATGAACAAATTTTTTTGCGCTACCTAAGTTATGCAGGATGAGATTTTTTTTTATTGGGTTGTTGGTGAAAGGTTCACCGTGCGCACCGCCGCACCGCCGCCGCGGCTTCGCGAAAAAACAACAATTCTAATACGAATCATGAGCTAGTCGAAATGTGAGGCGCCGTGCAAGGTTTGGTCCCTAGTAAAATTTGAAATGCCACTATTATTCCGATTCCAATTTTTATTAGAAAATAAAATTTTTATGGCGTGTTAACGGATTAACGATTAACGTTAACTTGCGTTAATTTGTCTAGAATTTAACGTTTTAACTGTTAACGAAGTTAAATTTTTAATTAACGGATTGGCGATTAACGAAGTTAACTTTTTGATTAACGGTGCCCAGCTATGTAAAAGAGTACAACGAAGCTAAAGCAAGAATTTTTAAAGGTGAAATTAAAAATAAAATTGTTAACGCGCGAAAACGCTACCGAGCGAGAAAACAAATGAGAGCTAATTTGCTTTCTACAATCATAGATGTTTCCAGCGACCCTAGGCCATATGCAAAGGTCGCCTTCGAAAACATCGAAGTTTTCGGCTTGCTCGATAGCGGCGCAAGCGTCAGCGTCCTCGGTATAGGATGCCGAGCTTTTTTAGAAAGTTTAGGAAAACCATTCACACCCTTTGCTTCGAATGTCAAAACGGCGGATGGCAATTGTCAACAAATAATCGGCAAAATAAATTTAAATGTAACCTATAAATACATTACTCACGAAATTACCTTTTACTTGGTTCCAAATTTGGACCAACCGTTGTATCTGGGCGTCGATTTCTGGAAAGCATTCAACCTTGCACCTGGAATCGTAAGTGAAATTAAAATAACAGACGCCGTTGATAATTCAGATACTCACCAGCTGTCTCTAGAGCAACAGTCCCGATTGGATGTTGTCAGGCGAAAGTTCCGGTGCTATACCAGGTACGGTCTTGGTAAGACGGCCTTTGTCGAGCACGTCATCGACACCGGAGATGCGGTTCCGGTGAAGCAGCGTCACTATCCTGTTTCTCCAGCGATACAAGCCCTGATGTATGCCAAGATAGACAGAATGTTAGATCTTGGAGTGATTGAGGAGAGTGAGAGTCCTTGGAGTTCGCCAGTGGTCTTGGTACAGAAGCCCGGCAAAAATCGCCTGTGTCTTGACTCACGTAAGCTGAACGCATATCCTCTCCCCAATCTCGAAGGGATCTTCAGTCGTCTTAAAGATACTATTTTCATCAGTAGTATCGATCTCAAAGACGCATTTTGGCAGATACCGTTGGAGGAGCAGAGTAGGGAAAAGACTGCCTTCACAATACCGGGAAGGCCCTTGTACCATTTTACTGTCATGCCCTTTGGACTGTGTAATGCTGTCCAAAGGTTATGCCAGTTGATGGACAAGGTCATTCCATCCAGGTTACGGGATCGTGTCTTCGTGTACCTCGATGACTTGCTTGTAATAGCTCCAAATTTCGAAGACCATATCGCTCTGTTGGACGAGGTAGCGACGTGTTTCAACAAAGCTGGTCTCACCATCAACGTGACTAAATCCAAATTCTGCTTCCGCGAATTGAAGTACCTCGGATTCATAGTTGGTGGTGGGAACATCAAGACAGATCCGGCTAAAGTTGAGGCGATCGTGAATTTTCCGATCCCTAAATCGGCAAAACAGGTACGCCGACTACTTGGTTTAGCAGGGTGGTACCGTAGGCTTATACGGGAGTTTTCGACCCTGACGGCTCCAATCACGGACACCCTAAAAAAGGGAAATAATGAGTTTAATATGACTGCCGAAGCTCTGGAGGCATTTGGTGAGTTGAAGAAAGCTTTAGCGAAAGCCCCGGTATTAACGCATCCCAATTTCAGTAAGCGCTTTTACATCCAGTGCGACGCTTCCAATTCAGGTGTGGGGGCGGTGCTCTTCCAGAGAAACGACGCCGACGAAGAAACCCCGATATCTTTCTTCTCCCAAAAATTAAATAAGGCACAGAAAAATTATAGTGTCACGGAGAAGGAATGCCTCGCCGCCGTTTTGGCGATTCAAAAATTCCGTCCGTATGTGGAAGGTATGACCTTTACGGTCATAACCGACCACTCCAGTCTTAAATGGCTGATGAGTCTAAAAGACCTTAGCGGTAGACTTGCGCGCTGGAGTTTACAACTCCAAGCTTATTCTTTTAATATTGAACACCGCAAAGGTAGTCTAAATGTTGTCCCTGATGTGTTGTCCCGAATGTATATTGAATTAGAGAGTATAGACTTTGCAAACATAGTCCCAATTATAGACCTCGAAGCCGACGATTTTAAGTCCGAGGAGTACCTGACCTTAATTAAGACTGTACAGGAAAACAAAGAACGTCTACCGGATTTAAAAATCGTTGATAACTTCGTCTACAAGAAAGCTTTTTCTGCAACGGACAATTTTACAAATGAGCATAACTGGCAACTATGGGTACCGTCAGGCCTCACAAATGGAGTTATAGAACGCGCTCACAATCCTCCGAATACCGCTCATGGCGGAATGGCCAAAACTCTCCATAGGATTCGCGAGTATTTCTACTGGCCCAACATGACGGTACAAATTCGTGAATTCGTTGCTAATTGTGATGTCTGCACTCAATTTAAACCGTCCAATCATGTTCTTCGTCCTCCTATGTCAAGTGAGTTCAATGTCGATCGTCCGTTCCAGAAGTTATATGTTGATTTATTAGGTCCGTATCCTCGTTCTAAGTCCGGTAACAGTTTCGTATTTGTCGTCCTAGACCATATGTCCAAGTTTGTTTTTTTGAAATCTATGAGGAACGCCACCTCTTCAAACATCATTAAATTTTTGCAGGAAACCATTTTTCACACATTTGGTGTACCGCAAATTGTCCATTCAGACAATGGAAAACAGTTTGTGTCTAAAGATTTTCAAAACTTTTTGAACTCCTATGGTATAAGGCACTTCAAAACGGCCAACTACGCTCCTCAATCGAATGCGTCAGAGAGAGTGAATCGCACTCTTCTGGCTGCCATTCGATCCTATCTTAAAGACGACCAGCGAGACTGGGATCAAAATTTGAGTGAGATAGCTTGCGCCTTAAGAAGTGCCGTTCACTCCTCAACTGGCGTCACTCCGTATTTCGCCCTATTTGGAGTCAACATGATGACTCATGCTAGCTGCTATGAGCTAGCAAAGAAGTTGAATTCGGTTGAGGACGGTGATATCCTGACGATAGCTAGGCAAACAAAAGTGCAAAGTGTGCGGAACCGAATTAAAGCTTCAATTGCAAAAGCCGGAGAAGAGAACACCCAAAAGTACAACATTCGTACTCGCGTTGTTAGGTTTGTACCAGGTCAGGAAGTCTTCCGGAGAAATTTAAAAGATTTTAAGAAATTTAAAGATTTCTTGTTAGGGCAATCCAAAAACGAAGAGATGTCTTTACTGAATCCGTATTGAATTTAGCACCCGGCTTGGTCGATGTTTGTTTTTTTCTTGCGGCATAGAAAAACTAATGTTTTCCTTGAGTAGCAAGGGAACCAGCATCTTAACAGATGATCTTCCAGACCGTGAATGAACTGGTGGAGCTGAAATAGCATAAAAGAGTTATTAATTATTGAATTTTATCTAATAATTAATTAAAAATACCAAAATAGTTACTTACCTTTGATGTTGTTTGTTGATTTATGAATTCTGTCGTTTGACATTTCAGTTTTGTTGTTGCTTGGCATTGAATATTTACAGAGATAAGTAAAATAGGATGTTAGACTTATATACGACCTATAATTTCCCTTTGGGTATTTTTTTTTACGATACGCTTAACTCACGATCTTAGAATTCGCTCCGATGTGATTCTTGGCATTACACAATGCAAGAAACGGTCAATTGTGTCTCTAAAGTTCAACACACAACATTTGTATAGTGTGCCTTTTGTATTTTCGTTTTCGTTTGTACCAGTTTTTTTTTGCGTGTTCGTAAATTCGAACTACCTGTAATCTGTCATAGATTAATAAAAAAAATTAAGTAGAGGAACTTTAATATAAAAAGTGCAATTAAAGCAAAAAGCAAAAGAAAAACCAAAAGAAACTAAATCCGAAGCATACATAAAAATAACAACCACGCTCTGCAAAAAAAAAAAAAACGACGTACAGTGAACACACATAAAGGGACACAGCCACAAGAGTACCTTATACTCGAAATCAATCGGTGAGTGCTAAACTGTTTTAGTATACGAATTATATGCCAGATTAAAGTGCGTTAGTTATTTTAATTGAGTTGTAGTTTTTTTTGCTGGCAACTTTATAGATAATTTTATCGTTTTAATATAAAAGTATGACGTATTTCAATTTTGATTGTTAGGTGTTATACGGCGATCACAGCGGTTCGTGGAGAAGGTGATCGCCGTTGGGAAATTTGTTTGAAACTTAAGCATTTATCACAGATAATAAATTTATACAGATGTCTCATCCCTGCAGAAAAAAATGAAACATATTTTGCTCTTAACAGACAACGCCTTAACAGACAAGGAGCTTTTTGAAGCTTTTTTCCTTCCCTAAGTATTCATTTATGGGCAATGAGGCGAGCGAAAATAGATTTTTAATGCATTAAGTGAATGCGTTAAAGCTTTTGGAAAAAGCTTTTTTTTGGTAGCTTTCAGTTTCATATATCATTTCTCGCCATAAGGGTGAGACATCTGTATAAATTTATTATCTGTGCATTTATGTTAGCTTATACTCAAACCAGCATCCAAGGTTATTCCTGCTTAGCCGAAAACTAAACCAGTACAACAGAGATTCCCAACACCCAAATTCAAATTCATAAAATAATAACATTCACACGAAGGAGAATTTAGTGTGATCATCGGTCACTTTAAAGTACTTTTTTTTTTCTCATTTATTTTGTTAAATTTCCACATTTTATTGTTAGTTTTTCATTCTCAAGTTTTTTGTTAATTTATATACTCTATTTAATTCATCTTTATTATTTTTTTTTGTTTGTGTAAATTTTTAATTAATTCATGGTTATAACCTACATCCTTGAAGCGTGAAGGGAATTCCAAAATAGTTGTTTTCGCATAGTTGCTCAAGAGAGCTTAAATCCTTTTTTTTGTTTATACCTTTTGTTTTGGTTCGACATAAGATATTTTCATTGGTTGGAAAATTGGTGAACGCAAATTGAATTCAATTTAGGCAGGAACCCAGAAATAGTTGCAAATTTACGAGATCATTAATAATAACCAGGCAAAGGGTGAAAAGAAGAGAATTACCTATTCATGTATGCAAATGAATCTTTTCTTCCGTGATCGCTACGAGGATCTAGGCTATCGTAAATTTAATTAGTATAAATTAAAAGAAAAATATTGAACATTTGTATTCAAATTGCATTTAGTTATTTTGTTTATAAATGTGAATTACATTTGACAAGGTTCTAATGAACCCATTGAAACAAAGTGTGTTTTCTTGTCAAGCGCATAGCTTGATGGCTAGATAAGCTTTTTTCATTTCAGGGGATGCGGATGGTGATGTGAAGAGTCGGTGGTGACACGGTAAGCCAATGAAACGATGAGTTGAGACTTTTTGGTGTTTTGTTTAGGGGAAGTCCAAACATCGTTTGGCCAATGGACTTCCAAGGTGGGGTGGGATATGGCCGCGCCGAACTACATCTCGGCGCCCTCTAGTGGCAATGTCCGTCCGACATCGCATTTTCTTCTTTTTGTGTTTTTCTTATCTCTCTATTGTTTATCGATTCTTGGATCAATTTTGGCATGATACAACGTGATAGGTTGGTTCACTAGGGAAGCGGACAAGATCCCGCGACATCCGGCGAGCTCGAGCCGAGCAATGACTAGCATGCCAGTCCGCCGACCTAGTGTAAACGGTGCTTAACGCACATTCACAGCCAATACTAGCTTATTACAAATGGCGCCCGCAACGTTTGTCTTTGTCCTTTGTCCTCTATAATCCAAATTTTAAATTTCCCTAATTGTTTCTGTTTTCATCCTTGGTAACTCGTATGTCGTGCAACGGAAAGTCATTGGACATACCGATTGCACTTGCGACGAGATAACAAGAGGATGAAAACAGCAACGATTAACCCTTATTTTGTTTGTCTTTACCCTTTCTTTTAAGTGTTTACATTTTACTTTCCTATCTTTCTTATTTTTACTTTTCTTTTCAATTAGTTCGTTTTCTTACAAGTTTTGTTGTCCTGTTGTTGACGTAAAGTCGCACAGTTGCACAATACTTTTTTTTATTAATTATTTTTGTTTTCTGTTTACCTACTGCATTATGTCTTTTGTCTAAGCATTCATGCTGGACAAAATTGCGAATGCAATAGGTAAACAAATATCTCTATTGTCCTATGTCTACATCTATGTACCAATTTGCCGTAGAGGGAAAGTTTTCAAAACCAGTCCGTCTGCCTGTCTTGTGAGGTCAATAATAATGTATCCTAAGTCTTACAGTTTCAGCTTACTAAACCGACAACAAACTTCACCACCGAATCTATCGCCTGAAGCATCCCCGAATATCAATGAATATTACAAATACAAATATTTAGTTTGAAAAAATTACAACATTAATTAATTTATCAGTTTTTTTCGACTTTTTTGTTTTTTTTTTCTATTCAAGTCTTCATACAAAAACCAAATTGTTTAGTTTATTTTTTTTTGTTTTCGTTTTCGTTCTTATGTTCGAAAACATAAAAAATATTTATTTTTTTTGAAAATAGATTAAGTTTTTTTTAGTTTTCGAGTCTTTGTTAGAAACAAGACTTCAATTTTTCTTACAATTGATCTTAGTTTTGATTCATTTTTTTTACATTTATTGTTTTTTTTTGTTAGTTTGTCATTTTCTAAGGATCTTTATCCTTTCAGTTAGGTTTTCTTTCGTTATAGTTTTTGTTTGGTTTTGTATATTTATTTGGTTGGTTTGATTACTTGCTCATTGGAATTATTTTCACTTAATACAAATACAGCATATTTTTTTTAACATCATTTATTTTTCTTTGTTAATTTATAATCTTTTTTTTATTCAACTTATAGTTTTTGTACATTTTTTTTGTCAACTTACTTAGTTGAACTTTTTCTTGTTAATTGTTAATTTATTTATTTTCTTCTATATTTCATTTTTTTTGTTTTGTTCTTACAATTCTTAATTCTAAGTTTTTTTTATTTATTTACCTTTTTCGATCTATTTACATTTTGTTTTTTTTTGTCCATACATTAATTTTGGTCAAAATTCCTTATTTATTTATAACACATATATATATATACTTATTTTTTTTTGTTAATTTATTAATACCTTTTGTTGTCATTTTTTTTTGTTAATTTATATTTTTAAATACTTTTTTTTCGTTTCCATTTTCTTTTCGTTAATTTATTTATTTATTTAAATTTCTTTTTGTTAAATTATTCTGTTTTTCTTACTTTAATTTTGTTCAATCTAACTTTTTTTGCTATTATTTTTTTTGTCAATTGATTTTCATTTTTTTTGTTACAATTTTCGTTTAAACTTATTTATTCATTTGCTTTTACAATTTTTTTGTTAATTTATTACAATTAGTTTTTGATTAAATAATTTTTTTGGTTGATAACATTGTTTTTTTTTAAGTCTATATATATAGTTTTTTTTTGTTTTTCAATATTTTTTTATTTCTTTTTGCATTTTTTCTGTTAATTTATTTATTTATCCTTACATTTTTTTTGTTAAATCATATTCTTATTTTTTGTTTTGTTTAAATTATTTCAGTTACCTTGTGTTTTTTTTTGTTAATTTATTCATATTTTTTTTCTTGATACTTAATACCTAAAAACCTTAATTCAAATTCTTTTCGTTTACACAAAAAAAAAAAGAAATACATATATACATATATATATCTATACTTACATCTAAGTTAA
This sequence comes from Sphaerophoria taeniata, assembly GCA_943590905.1. NCBI lineage: Eukaryota > Metazoa > Arthropoda > Insecta > Diptera > Syrphidae > Sphaerophoria > Sphaerophoria taeniata. The sequence continues at coordinate 97,375,489 of OX016541.1, forward strand.
AAAAAAAGAAAAAAAAGATAAAAACTAAAAGTTAATTTACATCAATAAAAAATACAAAACCAAGTTAAAATCATAATGAGTAAAAACCAAGGAACTGGAGCAATCAGGAAGAACTTGCGTTCTCACGCTCACCTTGCCCAAAGCGAACAAGAGCGCTTACTACTTGGTATCAGTCCCACGATTTTTAACAACTCAATGCAACACCCCCAAGACAATAATAATCAAGAAAACGAAAACCTTGCCAATCAGAATTCCGACAACGACAATCTGGTTGGGCAGAGACCGCGTGTTCTTCGGACCCCGTTGGGCATGATGGGCTCGCATCAAGGTAGTAATCCCGAAATGACGGTCAACAACCTTAGTCAGAATATGATGGGTGGGGTTCAAGGGAATGACTCAGTGGGACAAAATCTGTTGAATGTCTCCAATGAATCGAACTCAAACTAACTGCCCCAAGCTATAGTAGTCTAAGTCATTTAGGAGCAGCTAGGGGCGATACGGATGTCATTGGTAAGATCCGCGATGAGCCCATCATGGAAAACCCCATGGGGAATGATCTGCCCATGAATAAAGACAATAATTTGAATCCACCAGACCAGGTTCCCGATAGCATGAAGGCTTATATCAACTTGACTTTAGTCAATGCCTTCGCTTCTTATGCAGAATCCATGAAGTCGGAAATTTCCGACAGCATTAAGAAAATTATGAAGGATAACTTCATAGAGTTCTTAGGAGATATGAACACGGCCACTATCCCTCTAAGACGAGAAGAGCCAAAGTCCAAAGTTCCTTCCAATAATCAACAACAACATCAAAATTTACAAACAAATATACATAGCTGGGCACCGTTAATCAAAAAGTTAACTTCGTTAATCGCCAATCCGTTAATTAAAAATTTAACTTCGTTAACAGTTAAAACGTTAAATTCTAGACAAATTAACGCAAGTTAACGTTAATCGTTAATCCGTTAACACGCCATAAAAATTTTATTTTCTAATAAAAATTGGAATCGGAATAATAGTGGCATTTCAAATTTTACTAGGGACCAAACCTTGCACGGCGCCTCACATTTCGACTAGCTCATGATTCGTATTAGAATTGTTGTTTTTTCGCGAAGCCGCGGCGGCGGTGCGGCGGTGCGCACGGTGAACCTTTCACCAACAACCCAATAAAAAAAAATCTCATCCTGCATAACTTAGGTAGCGCAAAAAAATTTGTTCATTTGCAACCAACAACAGATGTTGTTTTTGTTTCTGAGATCTGGATTTACGAATTCGAAAAAGACGATTATGTTTTGCCCGGTTTCAATTTCGTTACCAAAACTAATGATAATTATGCCTCTGGTGGAGTTGGGTGTTTTGTTAAAGAAGAATTCAAAATACTTGATTTCACTTGTGTCAACTTTAAATGTGCAGATGTTTTAAGGGTCTCCATTGAAATTAATCATGATGTTTATACCATACTTTGTTTCTATAGATTCCACTTTTTTGATATAAGTATATTTATGGAAGAATTTTCTGGTCTGCTGGATAAGGAACACTCAAAAAATCTAATCATTTTAGGAGATTTCAATATCAATATCCTTGAACTCAACGAAACTAATTCTAATTATTTATCGCTCTTAGCTTCTCACGGACTTATTTCATTTATTAATGTGCCTACTCGTCAAGCATCAGGTAGTTGTTTAGACCACATTTATGGTCGTTTTGGTTGGATTTCTGAAGTTGAATGTGAAGCGTGTGTATTCGATCTAATGATAAGTGATCACTCTATGACAAGTTTACTCATTAATAACATACATAAAAGAAAAAATTTTCGGTTCTCTAGTAGTGACAATGAAAAAGGATCTTCTAAAGTGAATATTTGTAAATTAAAGGATGCTCTTGTGTATGAATTTTGGGAAGATGTGTACTCGTGTGCTGATGCGTCAATGTCTTATACGTTGTTTATTAGTAGCTTAAGTAATCATATTGCAAACTCTACGGATGTGATTCAACCTAAGGAACAAATCAAAAGACTGAAACCCTGGATTACTAGTTATTTAATTAACAAAGTAACATTAAAAAATAAATTAAGGCATAAATGCTATAAGAATCCTAACAATACTACGCTTAAACGAAAATACAAAAATCTGTGTAATGAATTGAAGAAAGAAATTCCGATTTGTCGAGATAGTTTTTACATGAATCAGTTCAATTCCGTCAAAGGTGACTTAAAAAAAGAGTGGAGAATAGTTAACAATATACTTAAAAATTCCACTATGTCTAAAATACCAGAAGCTATAGTGGTTGATGACCGCAAAGTCACAGACAAAGTTTTGGTTGCGAATGCGTTTAATAAATATTTTATTGGTGTTGCTGGTAGTTTACAACCCTATCCGTGTGAACCTTTTCTCGAGATGAATGAGCCAATTCAAAGATCCAGTTTTGTTTTTGAGTCGATTTCCCCTTTAGAGATTCTAAAAAGTATTAGTAGCCTGAAAAAATCTAACTCGTCTGGTGCTGATAGTATATCTAATTTGGTTGTCAAACAAATTGCTTTTTTAATAGCTGATGTTTTGGCTTTCATTTTTAACAGCTGTGTTTTCGCAGGTGTATTTCCTGAATCTATGAAATGTGCTGATGTAATTCCGTTGTTTAAAAAAGGTTCCGCAAGTGATGTGTGTAATTATAGGCCTATTTCCCTTCTTCCGGTTTTCAGTAAGGTTTTTGAAAAATTAATTAAGACTAAAATGATAAGTTTTTTTATCAAAAACAAATTTCTTTAGTCCTGTGCAATTTGGATTTTTAAACGGAAAATCAACGGAAGATGCATTGTTGCAGTTCTGCGACCAAATTATGTCTAACCTAGACAGAAAGAAGTGCACAGCGGGCTTATTTGTAGATATAACCAAAGCCTTTGATATGGTTAACCATAACTTTTTATTAAGAAAATTACACAAAGCTGGTTTTCGTGGTTTCATGTTTAATTGGCTCAGGTCGTATCTTTGGAATAGAAGTCAAAGAGTGAAAATAAATGAGTCCAAGAGTGATATTGGTTACCTTAACCTGGGTGTTCCCCAAGGTTCGTTTTTGGGTCCAATTTTGTTTCTGGTTTACATAAATTCACTCTTTTCACTTAATTTTAGAGGTAGGCCTACTGCGTTTGCAGATGATGTTGCCTTGTCATATGGTTCAAACAGTCGTTTGGATTTAGCATCTGACATAAATTGGGATCTAGATCTTTTGAGAACTTGGTTTGGTGAACATAATTTAATTATAAGCTCAAAAACGAAGATCATGTTTTTCAGTCTAACCTCAATTCAAAATTTTGATGTCGAGTTCTTTTTTCACGCTCCTGATTGTCAAAGATTCAAACTGCCTTTTAAAAACTGTTCACCTGACGTTGTAACAAACTATTCTTTTATTAGTAACATTAATTGCTGTGATAAGTGTTTCTTAGTTGAAAGGGTAAATGATTTTAAATATTTAGGACTTACTATTGACACTAATATGAATTTCTTTAAGCACACGATGAATTTAGGAAAGTATCTACGCTCTACGATAAGATACTTTTATTACCTTCAAAACATTGTATCAGCTGAATTATTAAAGAATATCTATTATGGTATCTTTCATTCTAAGATTCAATATGGCATTGCATGTTGGGGTGGTACTCATTTGAATAAAATTAAGCCTTTGTTAATTCTACAAAAAAAAGTAGTGAGGAAAATCTATCGAAAACCGAGGAGTCACCCAAGTTTCCAATTGTTTAGTAACCTGAAAATTCTTCCCTTGCGTCATTTATATTGTTTCAAAGTCCCCAAGTCTTTTTTTATGAAATCGGGTAGCCGTAATTTTAGGCTTATATCGAATTATAATTTACGTGGAAATTCTTCAAACCTTACAACAGTTCCTGTATTCCGTACAACTGCGTTTCGTAACTTCTATTCAATCTCTTCTTCTCGTCTATTTAATAAGCTTCCATCATCTTTGAGAACAATTACTAACTCTGGTCTGTTCACTCGATGCCTAAAGCTCTGGTTATTGGGCTTAGATTATTCTAGTCTTGACATTTTTATTTCTGGTATTCTGGTTTAAATCATTTGAATAAAATAAGTTTGTTTTTTGCTCTTTGTCTTCTTTCTTTAATCAATTTCTAAAATAACTTTAATTAGTTTATTTATTTAGCTAATTTTATTATGAAATTATCTTTAATATTTAATATTTATTGTTTTTTTCTATTAAAAAAAAAAAATTGAAATCTGTATTAAGGGTCACCCCACCCATACTTAACACAAATCACTGTTTTTTTAAATATTGAAGTGGCATTCAACACTATTTTATTACATTGTAATTAAATATAGAATGTCTCATATTTTTTCTTATTCACTTTTAATTATTATTTATTGTTATGAAATTTATGATTCATTATTAAGAAAAAATAAATGAAAATGAAAATGAAAAAATGAAAATGAAAACAGTTTTTTTTTGCTGGGAATAAAGAAGCCAGTAAAAAACGCTCGGCAATGTATTGAATTTGCGATATTATATTCTGTATACCTATAGCACCAAAAAAAATAAACACAGACTAGCAGCGAAATAGAAAATATTTATGAGTGCGACCCATGTAGGCCACACGACTAACTTCCCAGAGTAGAAAAATACGTAAGAACATTAGTTGTTTTGCAAAATATTCAGCCGATGCATCCCGTTGTAGTTGTACACGCACGTTGTTTCAAAGTCAAATTCCATAAAACTGATAATTTAATGAAAAACATTAAGTTTATTGAACAACAGTGGCGCCATCTGTCAAAAGTTGATCGTACCAACTCGTGGACTCATTCACAACTACTTTGCACAGTAAAATACCACCTATATTGCTCCTGAATATTGTAGTTTTCTATTATTGAAGCAATTTTTTTAATCGGATAAGTATTTCCGAAAATTAATATTTATACGGCAAAGCAGCGTTTGGTGGGTCAGCTAGTAATCAAATATAGTCTATGATACTCCTGAATTTGGTTTTTTTCACACTAATAAGATTCTTTGAACTATTGTTGAAATTATTGCAGAAATTATCATAATTTTCATTATATTAGGGTTGTCTTAGATATTTGATTGCCATTAAAAAACCGCTAAGCGGATTTTGCCCAAAACCTAATCAGCTCTTAACAACACAATACCGCGTCGAATGAGACGCGAGGTAATCGAGCCGAAAAAACGTAACGCACATACGCACATACATATGCACATACGCACATACTCACATACACACTCACAGACATCATCATTAAAACTTTTGATTCGGATTCTAGTGACCTCGAAACATGGAGATATGCAAAAATTGGAGATTCACAAAATCCTTCGTATTTGTGTTCGATTAACGATTAACGGACTTTGGAAAATTTAACGATCGTTAACATTTTTTTGAAGTTAACTGAAAAGTTAATCCGTTAATGGGAATGTTAACTTCGTTAATTAACGATTAACGGATTAACGAAAAAATGCCCGTTAATGCCCAGCTATGCAAATATATTGCCTCGACCACAAATCATTTTCGAATCAAATTTTATCGAATGGTCGAAGCAACACTTTGCAGATTCCCAATGAACAAAATTATACACAGTCAAATCAAACAAACCAAACTATGCAACAACAACAACTTCTGCTAAAATATTATCAAACATCACAAAGTAGTCGGACAAATCCGAATCAACAATTTCAAACCGAAGAAGTTTCGCAAAATCCCAAACGTCCTCATCTTCAGCCGTTTTCCAATTCTGAATCTCAGAATTTTCAACCGACATTCCCTTCTGCATTTGTGCATGCAAGTAATGTCCTTAAACCTATTCCTCAACTTTCTGTTAACGAGGCACAAAATCAAGGCAGTTGTTATCGGAATCAAAGAGATTTCGATGATTTCAACGGACAACAGCCAAACAATTAGAATTCGAATCGGGATTCACGTATAAGTCCCCACAGGAATCATCATGAGCCTGTAAAGTTAGACCGATGGGGCCCTAAATTTGATGGCCGACCGGAAAATTTGTCGGTCGAGGATTTTCTGCTCCGATTGGAATTTCTCCAAAACCAATATCAATGCTCGTGGTCGGAGGTCCTCCGCCAATTCCATCTGGTTCTCTCCGGAGATGCCGAGCGTTGGTACTAGGAATTTGTCAAATATAATCAGAGACCCGACTGGCCGATGTTGCGTGAAGCAATATTGCTTCATTTCCGAAATTGCAAATCGGATTATGAGATCATGCGGGAAATCTCTGATCGTAAGCAGGGTCCATTCGAGTCCTGCGACAGTTTCTTTTCGGCCATCGCTAAAATTCGTTCCCAGCTAACAATTCCCATGCCAGAATTCGAACTAGTCAGGATGCTAAAGAGAAACCTCAACGACCGTATAGGTAAACTAGTCTACCCCATGTCGATCTTTAGCCTTGACCAGTTAAGGTTTGCTTGCAAGGAAGCAGAAAATGCTTTTCCAGCAAGAGAGCCACATGCATCTAGGTATTATCGTCCTCCGCCGAAAATGCATTTCAATGAAGTGCATGGTGTTGAGGACGATAATACGGTAGACGACTATGTCGCTGCCATGCAGTATGCTGAAAATGATAACTGTCCGTCTAATGTTAATGTTAAGTGTAACAAGCCATTACATGTTAGGATAAAAGAAAAAAGAGTACAACGAAGCTAAAGCAAGAATTTTTAAAGGTGAAATTAAAAATAAAATTGTTAACGCGCGAAAACGCTACCGAGCGAGAAAACAAATGAGAGCTAATTTGCTTTCTACAATCATAGATGTTTCCAGCGACCCTAGGCCATATGCAAAGGTCGCCTTCGAAAACATCGAAGTTTTCGGCTTGCTCGATAGCGGCGCAAGCGTCAGCGTCCTCGGTATAGGATGCCGAGCTTTTTTAGAAAGTTTAGGAAAACCATTCACACCCTTTGCTTCGAATGTCAAAACGGCGGATGGCAATTGTCAACAAATAATCGGCAAAATAAATTTAAATGTAACCTATAAATACATTACTCACGAAATTACCTTTTACTTGGTTCCAAATTTGGACCAACCGTTGTATCTGGGCGTCGATTTCTGGAAAGCATTCAACCTTGCACCTGGAATCGTAAGTGAAATTAAAATAACAGACGCCGTTGATAATTCAGATACTCACCAGCTGTCTCTAGAGCAACAGTCCCGATTGGATGTTGTCAGGCGAAAGTTCCGGTGCTATACCAGGTACGGTCTTGGTAAGACGGCCTTTGTCGAGCACGTCATCGACACCGGAGATGCGGTTCCGGTGAAGCAGCGTCACTATCCTGTTTCTCCAGCGATACAAGCCCTGATGTATGCCAAGATAGACAGAATGTTAGATCTTGGAGTGATTGAGGAGAGTGAGAGTCCTTGGAGTTCGCCAGTGGTCTTGGTACAGAAGCCCGGCAAAATTCGCCTGTGTCTTGACTCACGTAAGCTGAACGCATATCCTCTCCCCAATCTCGAAGGGATCTTCAGTCGTCTTAAAGATACTATTTTCATCAGTAGTATCGATCTCAAAGACGCATTTTGGCAGATACCGTTGGAGGAGCAGAGTAGGGAAAAGACTGCCTTCACAATACCGGGAAGGCCCTTGTACCATTTTACTGTCATGCCCTTTGGACTGTGTAATGCTGTCCAAAGGTTATGCCAGTTGATGGACAAGGTCATTCCATCCAGGTTACGGGATCGTGTCTGCGTGTACCTCGATGACTTGCTTGTAATAGCTCCAAATTTCGAAGACCATATCGCTCTGTTGGACGAGGTAGCGACGTGTCTCAACAAAGCTGGTCTCACCATCAACGTGACTAAATCCAAATTCTGCTTCCGCGAATTGAAGTACCTCGGATTCATAGTTGGTGGTGGGAACATCAAGACAGATCCGGCTAAAGTTGAGGCGATCGTGAATTTTCCGATCCCTAAATCGGCAAAACAGGTACGCCGACTACTTGGTTTAGCAGGGTGGTACCGTAGGCTTATACGGGAGTTTTCGACCCTGACGGCTCCAATCACGGACACCCTAAAAAAGGGAAATAATGAGTTTAATATGACTGCCGAAGCTCTGGAGGCATTTGGTGAGTTGAAGAAAGCTTTAGCGAAAGCCCCGGTATTAACGCATCCCAATTTCAGTAAGCGCTTTTACATCCAGTGCGACGCTTCCAATTCAGGTGTGGGGGCGGTGCTCTTCCAGAGAAACGACGCCGACGAAGAAACCCCGATATCTTTCTTCTCCCAAAAATTAAATAAGGCACAGAAAAATTATAGTGTCACGGAGAAGGAATGCCTCGCCGCCGTTTTGGCGATTCAAAAATTCCGTCCGTATGTGGAAGGTATGACCTTTACGGTCATAACCGACCACTCCAGTCTTAAATGGCTGATGAGTCTAAAAGACCTTAGCGGTAGACTTGCGCGCTGGAGTTTACAACTCCAAGCTTATTCTTTTAATATTGAACACCGCAAAGGTAGTCTAAATGTTGTCCCTGATGTGTTGTCCCGAATGTATATTGAATTAGAGAGTATAGACTTTGCAAACATAGTCCCAATTATAGACCTCGAAGCCGACGATTTTAAGTCCGAGGAGTACCTGACCTTAATTAAGACTGTACAGGAAAACAAAGAACGTCTACCGGATTTAAAAATCGATGATAACTTCGTCTACAAGAAAGCTTTTTCTGCAACGGACAATTTTACAAATGAGCATAACTGGCAACTATGGGTACCGTCAGGCCTCACAAATGGAGTTATAGAACGCGCTCACAATCCTCCGAATACCGCTCATGGCGGAATGGCCAAAACTCTCCATAGGATTCGCGAGTATTTCTACTGGCCCAACATGACGGTACAAATTCGTGAATTCGTTGCTAATTGTGATGTCTGCACTCAATTTAAACCGTCCAATCATGTTCTTCGTCCTCCTATGTCAAGTGAGTTCAATGTCGATCGTCCGTTCCAGAAGTTATATGTTGATTTATTAGGTCCGTATCCTCGTTCTAAGTCCGGTAACAGTTTCGTATTTGTCGTCCTAGACCATATGTCCAAGTTTGTTTTTTTGAAATCTATGAGGAACGCCACCTCTTCAAACATCATTAAATTTTTGCAGGAAACCATTTTCCACACATTTGGTGTACCGCAAATTGTCCATTCAGACAATGGAAAACAGTTTGTGTCTAAAGATTTTCAAAACTTTTTGAACTCCTATGGTATAAGGCACTTCAAAACGGCCAACTACGCTCCTCAATCGAATGCGTCAGAGAGAGTGAATCGCACTCTTCTGGCTGCCATTCGATCCTATCTTAAAGACGACCAGCGAGACTGGGATCAAAATTTGAGTGAGATAGCTTGCGCCTCAAGAAGTGCCGTTCACTCCTCAACTGGCGTCACTCCGTATTTCGCCCTATTTGGAGTCAACATGATGACTCATGCTAGCTGCTATGAGCTAGCAAAGAAGTTGAATTCGGTTGAGGACGGTGATATCCTGACGATAGCTAGGCAAACAAAAGTGCAAAGTGTGCGGAACCGAATTAAAGCTTCAATTGCAAAAGCCGGAGAAGAGAACACCCAAAAGTACAACATTCGTACTCGCGTTGTTAGGTTTGTACCAGGTCAGGAAGTCTTCCGGAGAAATTTCGTACTCAGCGACAGCTCGAAGTACCTGAGTGCAAAACTATGCCCAAAATTCGTCAAGTGCCGAGTAGTAAAACCAGTAGGCAAAATCTTGTACGAATTAGAAAACTTGTCGGGTAAATCCATAGGAATCTTCCACGCTAAAGATATTAAACAATGACCTAGTTCTATAAAATCTTTAATTTGTTTTCTTTGTCCCTTTCAATGTTCCTTTTACATGTTTATTTATGTTATTTATGTTAAAAGTTAAGGCAGCACCTGCACCACAAACCCAAGGCCATCGGGCATTGCACTTGTCAAGTCGTCGCACGGGTGTCATATGCATTCTCAAATTGTATTCATATTTTCAAATCATTAAATGTATCCAATTTCTTTTAATTTTGCAACTTAAAGTAAAAAGCATTCTCAAATTGTATCCAAATCATTAAATGTATCCAATTTCTTTTAATTTTGCAACTTAAAGTAAATTCAAGCCGCATCCGGTGTCTTGTGGGAAACACGAATGCGGCAAGCATTGTAAAACATTTTTGAACAAACAATAGATCAGAACTATTTTGTCAGCGAACCGAACAACGCGTTTCATTTAATTAGGACAAGTGTAGTCCAATATTTTTTTTATTCAACACGTCACAGCGACGTTAACTGGCGCCCGAGCAGTAAATCCTAAAAAAAAGTGAAAAGTAAAGTGAAACAAAAAGGATAAGAACATAAAAATAAAATACCAAGATTTCCTAAAAATTAGGAAGAAATTGAACGACACTAAACAAGCAAAGTAGTGAAAAAATCATAGTGAAAAAATCAATCAGAGAACTTCAATAAAAAAAAAAGATGAAAGACTGAAAAAAAGAGAATATCGACAACTCCAAACAAACAAGCAAAGTAGTGAAAAAATCATAGTGAAAAAATCAATCAGAGAACTTCAGTAAAAAAACAGATGAAAGACTGAAAAAAAGAGAATATCGACAAACTCCAGATAAACAAGCAAAGTAAAATATCGACACCAGATAAACAAGCAAAGTAGAATATCGACAAACCCCAAGCTGAAGCACCAAGAATGGTAGCGAAAATTCTGTAAGGAAATTGTTTTTATATTTTTTTTTATTTTTCATGTGAAGAATTATAAGTAAAATTACTAATATACCTAGGAGGCTTCTCTATAAAAGAGCAAGGTGGACACTTGTTGTATTCCTAAAAAGAAGCAACTTAATTGGTGGTGGAGTTATTCGTACCTTAGTAGGTTACTGGCAAAAATGAACGCCTATAACTAAAAAGGAACAATAAGAACCTTCCGATCCGAGGTGACCACTCTCAAAGTAGAGAATCGCTCAGCGGGAATCCTCCGATAACCTTTGTTGTCGGAGATATATATATAAAAAATCATAAATGTACTTCTGATCTCCGACTGAAGAGACAGAAAGCAAAAACAAAAAAAACAAAAAAGATAGTTAACTGGTTTGTCACTGACAATACACTAGTTAAATAATACGATTTATTTCCTTATTGTAAAATAAAAAGAAAAAAAAAGTACTTCTGATCTCCCACTGAAGAGACAGACATATAAAACATTAATACTAATATAACACTAAATTCACCTCCAACTGAAGAGGCAAACAAATTATCAACAATTTTTTTTTAAGTTTACTCTATTAAATATTTTGTTTATAAGATATTACGTACCGCCAAAAAAAATAATTAAATTCTTAGAAGAAAGGAAATTTCCACATATTGTAATTGCTTCTTGCTGTCAGCATAACAAATTTTCTTTTAATCGCATCGCTTCTTATTGAAAATGGATGATCTCCATAGTTCTGTCACCCAATTAACAGGTGCTGTTAACGCACTAGTCGAGAAACTTACAAACATTGAGGGACGAATCTTTCGCCTCGAGCAGCAAAATATTCAAATGGACTTCCAGCCAGTCCTTCAACGCTTACAAAATATAGAGGATCGCCTAGTTACGCCAGAAAGAAGGCCTGTTCCGAATGCGGAGCGACAAGAACCGCTCTGTGGGCCAAGATCGGAGCAGGACCTAAGAGACATTTGTAAGCTTCCGGATTCCGTTAAGGAACTCCAAGTCTTCGCCGGTAATAACATCGGCTTCATTTCATGGATCCATAGCGTGGAGTCCATTCTGAAAGATTATGAAATCGTTCGGGATAAACCAATATACCGAGCCATTTTACAACATATAAGGCAAAAAGCGAGGGGACGCGCTGACGCCGCGCTGATATCCTACAACATCTTCGAATATGATTGGACAGAGATTAAGAGGGTTCTCTCCTTACACTACGCAGACAAGAGGGACATCCGTACCATTGAATTCCAACTAACCCAACTTGTGCAGGGCAATTCTCGCCTTGACGACTTTTACGATAAAGTAAACCTCCAGCTGTCCCTTATAATCAATAAAATTAGAGCTGAGACTTACTCTTCCGAAACTATGGATGCTCTTATAGCAACATATAGAAATAGGGCATTGGATATTTTTATTCGGGGTTTAGGAGGAGACATTTCCAGGCTTCTGATGATCCAGAAGCCCAGGACACTCCCAGAAGCCTACTCATGTTGTCTGGAGATGCAAAATATGACCTTCACGAACAATACTCTCAATGATAGGGCTCCTTATGTTGTTTCCTCTTCTGGTAACAATTATACCATTAACTCTAACTCAAACAACAATTCCCACTACAACAATAGAAATAACCAAAGAAATAACTTTCACCAACGATCACACGTTCCCTCTCAAAATTCCGGATTTAACCAACAAAACCCTCCGAGTAGGCCCACTGCCCCAAAACCCCCCGTTAAAATGGAAGTAGATGGTTCCTTTCAATCGAGGAATGTCAACTATATAAACAATCCATTCAAACGAGAGTCAAACTCTGAGATAAACTCTCGGAAGCAACAAAAATTGTATCATATGGAATCAATTACACACTCTGAGGATGAACCAGAAGGAAAAGAGTCTGCTTATGAAGAAACAGAACATGAAAATTTTTTTTTCCGAAGAATCGTCTTACGGAACAACCCTAATTACCCGAAGATCAAAGAGAAGATATTTTTTATCCAAATTAAGTATCCATCCAGGTTCTAAAAAGCTCTGGAATAATTTGCGTTCTATAGGTGTTGGTAAGAAAAATATTACTGTCCATCCTCTGGATGCAAGCCAATTCAATGATGCTTTTCTTTGTGGGACCTCTACTGACACTTATTTTGTTCCTGAGACTCAAAATGTCCAAGGATTAGATTTTAGTTTTGAGGTTGTTACAGAAAGCGATGTAGTTAACGCAGTAAAATCCGTAACATCTGATGCAATCGGTCAAGATGGTATACCCATTCGCTTCATTAAATTAATTCTATACCACATCTTAAGTTCTCTTACGCATATTATAAATTTCATTATAATGACCTCAACTTTTCCTGATTCCTGGAAGCTTGCGAAGGTTATTCCCGTTCCAAAAAAAATCAGCCATTAACAGCAAGCGATTTTCGTCCAATCAGTATACTACCTTGCTTGTCGAAGGTTCTGGAAAAAATACTGGCAAACCAAATTTCTAAACATCTGACGGATAACTCATTGCTTTCCCGTGTGCAGTCTGGTTTCCGAGCAAATCATAGCTGTTCTACAGCTATGATTAAAATTCTTGATGATATAAGAACAAAATTTGATTCTGATTTCCTAACCGTTCTCTGTTTGCTAGATTTTTCCAAGGCCTTCGACAGTGTTGATCATAATGTTCTCTGTGGAAAGCTTCGTTGGTATTTTGGCTTTAGCGTAAGGTCGGTAGAACTAATAAAACATTATCTGGCTGACCGCCACCAAAGAGTTGTTGTAAATGGTATTTCTTCCGATCCCAGACCCCTTACAGCTGGAGTACCGCAAGGCTCAATTTTGGGGCCAATCCTATTTTGCATGTTCATTAATGACCTCCCCGACAGCTGTAAAAGTGTTAATGTCCATCTCTATGCTGACGATGCCCAAATATACCTCTCCCGTCCAATAGGCCTTATTGAAGATCTGTTTGCTAGAATCAATGAGGATCTAGCTAACATCTGCAATTGGGCACAGAGAAATGGACTTTCACTCAATGCAAACAAATCGCAGCTGATCCTGATCTCTAAAAGGCCCTACAACAAAGATGAGTGTCCACCAATAACTCTTAACAATATTCAACTCCAATTTAAGGATGTAGTTACCAATCTTGGTTACAAACTTAACCGATCCCTGACTGCGACAGATCATATTAACTTTGTTATCGGACGCATCTACGCTGGACTTCGCAAGCTCTGGATGTCAGCATCTTTCACACCTATTCCTACTAAACTTAGGCTTATAAAAACACTATTTGTCCCCATAATTGACTATTCCACAGTTGTGTACTGCAAACTTGACTCTCGTAGTTATCAAAAGCTACTCGTTGCGTTCAATGCTTCAATAAGATATGTTTATGGAGTGGGTAGACATGATCACATTTCTCATTACCATGAAAAGGTACTTGGTTGCACTTTCCAGCAGTTTCTAGATATGAGGTCTTGTATATTTATGCACAAAGTCATTAATAACAAACAACCGCAGTATCTGTATGAAAAACTTCAATTTGCCCAATCTTCTAGAACCTTAAATCTAATAACTCCCACTTTTGAATACCTGAACTCAACGCGTCTTTTTTTTATCCATGTCACCCGATTGTGGAACTCTTTGCCCACTGTAAGTAAGGCTATTATAGGGCCTCTTGCATTTAAAAAGGCTCTATCTGCGCATTTTTCATCTCGTCATTAAAATATATTTCTTGCTCTGTCTTTAACTTATGTCTCTTTTTCTTTTTGTTCCTCTTTTTTTCTTCTTTTTCTTCTACTTCTTTTTCTTCTTATACTTCTTTTTCTTCTAGTTCTTCTTTTTCTTCTTTTTCTCCTTCTTCTTCAGATAAAAGATAAAACTATCTGAAACAAAAACAGCTTTTGACATTGATTTGTTTTGTTTTTCTTTTCTTGTTTTATTTACATTTTTGTTTGCTCTCTTTTTTCAAATCATCTTATTATTTTTTAATGTATCGTTTTAATTAATTTTGTTTTTAATTTAATCTTAAATTTTTTGTATTCCAACTATGTATATATCCGCACACTATGTACTATAAAAGACATCAGTCTTATTTGTACTACCAATAAAAATGAAATGAAATGAAAATGAAAAAAATGAAATGAACAAGCAGTCGATGAAAATTTTATGGAAGCAGCCTCGCTTCCAGCGTTCCATACTTAGAGTATGTTACAAAGGATAGGGGCATTCTTAAATTTCTCATTGACACTGGCGCAAACAAAAATTTCATTCAACCTAAATTAGCCCCAAACTCAAAGCCAGTAAATAACCCATTTCACGTCAATTCACCATCCGGACAAATTTTAGTTAAAAACAAAATCTGCGGAAAATTTTTCGCTCCCTTAGGATGTGACTTAGATATGACATTTTTTATTCTCCCAGGGCTAAAGTCGTTCGATGGCATCATTGGAGACGACACCCTCAAACAACTAAAGGCCGTAATAGATAGAGACAAAAATGTATTAAAAATTTATTCCAACATAGTTATTCCCCTTAAGGACAAATTATCACAAACGGTTAGTCTTTTACAAACATCGAGTACAAATACGAATGACAGATTACAGACAATATGCAAAAAATACAGTAACATCTTCGATCCTGTCGGTAGCGAAGAAATTCAAACCACAGTGAGGGCAGAAATACGGACAAAAACGAACGACCCCATATATACGAAGAGCTATCCCTACCCAACAAGTATGAGGCAGGAAGTCGAAAGACAAATCGAGGAACTTCTGTCGGAAAACATCATTCGGCCCTCGAAAAGCCCGTACAACTCGCCTATCTGGGTGGTCCCAAAAAAACCAAAACCCAATGGCGAGAAACAATACCGAATGGTAGTGGACTTCAAACGACTTAATTCAGTTACAATTTCAGACACTTACCCA
The DNA here is from genome assembly GCA_943590905.1 of Sphaerophoria taeniata. Taxonomy (NCBI): domain Eukaryota; kingdom Metazoa; phylum Arthropoda; class Insecta; order Diptera; family Syrphidae; genus Sphaerophoria; species Sphaerophoria taeniata. The sequence continues at coordinate 97,391,116 of OX016541.1, forward strand.
ATTCCGGACATTAACAACACACTTGCCAGTCTAGATGAAGCCAAATTCTTCACAACCCTGGACTTAACATCCGGCTTTCACCAAATCCTTATGAAGGAAAAAGATATACCCAAAACAGCATTCTCTACCATGAATGGAAAGTATGAGTTTTTGAGACTACCTTTTGGCCTCAAGAACGCTCCCGCCATATTTCAAAGGATGATAGACGACATATTGAAGCCATTAATAGGCAAAATATGCTATGTCTATATTGACGATATTATCATCTATAGCAAAACGGAGACCGATTACCTTCGAGATATCGAAACCGTATTTTCAAAACTTCATGAAGCAGGACTCAAAGTCAATTTTGAAAAGACACAGTTCTTGGCGACAAGCGTGGAATTTCTCGGATACCTAGTTACACAAAAAGGTATTCTTCCAGACCCAAAAAAAATAAAGGCTGTTGAAGCGATACTTCCACCGGCGAATTTAAAAGAGCTTAAAAGCTTCCTCGGCTTAGCCTCCTACTACAGGAAGTTCATCCGAGATTTTGCAAAAATAGCGCGACCTCTCACTGTTATAACTCGTGGCTCTCTGGCCCAGGTTAAAGCCAACCAGTCAAGAAAAATTTCCATAAATCTGGACGAATCCGCTCTAAGGGCATTTAATAACCTTAAGGAACTCTTGGTTTCAGCCGAAGTTCTCGGATTCCCAGATTTCAAAAAACCCTTCAATCTCACAACAGACGCCTCTGACTACGCTATTGGAGCAGTGCTTTCGCAAGGTGAACACGGAAAAGAAAAACCAATTGCTTACATTTCTAGGACACTCAAAAAGACCGAAGAAGCCTACGCTACGAATGAGAAAGAAATGCTCGCCATTGTCTGGGCCTTAGATAATTTGAGGAATTATTTATATGGAGCCAGAAAAATCAGGATCTACACTGATCACCAGCCATTAACTTATGCGCTGAGCAACAGAAATACCAACGCAAAGTTGAAGCGCTGGAAAGCGAGAATCGAAGAGTACAACCACGAGCTGATCTACACACCTGGTAGATCAAACTTAGTGGCAGACGCTCTCTCACGATTAAAAGCAGAAGTAAATCATCTGTCCGGCTCATACCTTCACGGTAACGGCTCCTGTACGGCAACAGCAACGTCAGATTCTCGTACTAGAACAACAAGCGAAATTGACACTGAAACAGCTGAGGAAGGTCTTCATGAAGTATCTATTACTGATGACTCCGGAACCGTTCATAGCGCGGAGCAAGACAATACAGACCTAATACCACACGTGGAGGCTCCACTTAACGTCTTCAGGAGCCAAATAATTTTTAAGTCAGGTATTGATATGTGCGCTTACGAAGAACCACATCCGGGGTATCATCGTCATTAAGTATCAGCAAGAACATTAGACCAAGCCTTTATTATCAAGACACTCAAAGAAAAGCTACTGATATAAATTAAAACACGTCTGTTTTATTCGATTTCTTTATTAAAACTGAATAATTGTATCTTAAGCGGCTATGCCGCTAATTAGAAATTATCCCACACTCGAAGAGTGTGGTTTCCGATGACGGGTAAATAAGTTGCTCGTGGAGGATCGGAATGTGTTATTTCAGCATGGTTTCCGATGACCAGCAACTTATTTACCCGTGGGACTGCGAGTGTGGGAAAGTGCAGTGCATACAATATTTGTGCACTACACCTCCTTTTTTGGGAGAATGAATTTATTTTATTAAATTTATTCTTAAATTCTAAGCTTGATTTGGATTTAAAAATATTCGCACTACAACACCTTTTTTTTTTTGGAGCATGAATTTATTTTCGTGAATTTATTCTTATTTTCTTATATTCTTTAATTCTAATTTTTACTTGAATTTGAAAGGATTTTGTTCTAATAATTATATTTGTTTTTTTTTTTCTTTTAAGTCTTAAATTATTAGACACAGTGAATTTATATTTTCTTTATAATTTATTTCATCTTTAATTTTTAATTTAATTTTATTTCGTAATGTCTTAGTCTGTCTTTGTGCACAGTTGTCGTCTTGTCGTTATCGTCTCTTAAAACTATGTTGTTTCTATTTTCTATGCTAACTACTTTAAATGGTCCCTTATAAATATTGTCCAATTTATGTCCAACTTGTTTCACTAAAACTAAATCTCCTATTGCTACATCTATGTTATTTTTATATCTGTCGTATAAGACTTTTTCCTTATCCTTCTTGCTTTTTATAATTTCCGCGGCCCTTTTATGAGCCAATTGAAGTCGAAATTTGACTTCTTTGTCATACGCGTCTACATTATAAATGGGGTCTACTTTGGCATTTAAAAGAAATTCGTAATTATTTGGAGATTTACCGAACACTAGTTCATATGGACAATAGTCATGCACCACCGATGGCGTAGTATTGTAGCAATACGTGAAATATTTCAGCCACTCGTCCCAGTCTGTTTTATCTATCGAAATGTATGACCGAACGTACTCATTAAATGTTCTGTGGTTTCTTTTCCACAGTTCCTAACGTTTGGTGATGGTATGCCGTTGAAGTGACATTTTCTACTTTCATAAGTTTACATATTTCATTAAATATTTTGTTTTTATTTCGGTGCCCATGTCGGTGATTAATTTCCTCATGGGTCCGTAAACTAGTATGAAATGGTCAAAGATTGCTTTTGCAATGGTTTTTGCACTTTTGTCAGCTATTGGTATTGAAACAAGGTATTTGGTTAAATCACATATTTTTGTGACTGCATACGCATTGTTGTTTTCTGATCTTGGTAATGGTCCAATGGTATCTATGAGTACTACATCAAATGCAGTTGTTGGGGTATCGGTTATAATCATTGGTTCTTTTACGTTTTTCTGTCTTATTTCTTTGACATTTGTCACATCCCTTAACGTATTTTATAATATCTCTAGTCATATTTTTCCAATAATATTTTCTTTGTATCTTTTTTAATGTACGTGTGATCCCTGAGTGGCCACCACAGATTGGATCATCATGGTACTTTTGTATGATAATTTTTCTTTTGTCATCATTTATTATTTTTATAATTGAAGGCGTCAGCGCAATTCGAAGGTTTGTTAGAGCTCTATTTCCTTGTTCTTTATATTCATTGATCCGGAGCTTTTCAAAAATGTCGTCACTTAGTGACTGCTGCAGCTTTTCCAGTCCATTATCACTTGCTATTTTTTCAAGCAGTAGAAATAATTGATGCAATTCAATTTTTCCATTAGTGATAAGGTTTCCTATTTCTATAGTGATCACTTTTTTATTCTTAATAATTTTTAAACAGTTGCCATTAATTGCTAGCCGGGCGCTGTTTTTCTTACTTCTTCTGCTAAACGCTTCATATATATTTATATTAGAAGTATTAGATGAGTTTTCTATTTTGTCGGCTGTTGATTCGACTTTATTTTTATTAGATTGCAGCCTAGTTGTCACTTTAAATATTTTGTTGGCTGAAGTTTTTATGTTATGAATTTCTTTGAAATCTATGCGTGACAATGCATCCGCTGCATAGTTATCTTTTCCCCTCCAGTACTCTACAGTAAAATCATATTCCTCGAGATCTGGTCTCATGCGTGTTAACTTAGAGGAAGGATTTTTCATAGCAAATAGATACGATAGTGGTCTGTGGTCGCTTCTAACCAAGAATTTAGTACCATTTATGTAGGGTCTGAATTGTTTAATTGCCCAATGAATAGCGGCTAGTTCTTGTTCAGTAGTGGATTTGTTACTTTCACCTTTGGTGAACGATCTTGAGGCATATGCTACTGGGAGTTGGTATCCATTATACTCTTGACTTAGTACAGCACCGCATGCAAATTTGCTTGCATCGGTAGTTATGCAGAATTGCTTCTGAAAGTCTGGATACTGCAGAATATTTGGACTTAATAGAGACTGTTTTAAGTATTGGAATGCCTTGTCACATTCTATAGTCCATTTAAAAGGGATACTTTTTTTACAAAGTCTCGTTAAGAGCCTTGAATGTTCGGCAAAATTTGGAACGAATCGTCGGTAATAGTTGCAGAATGCAACGAATCGCTTTACCTCATCGGCATTTTTGGGAATTGGATATTCTAATATAATCTTAAATTTGCTATCATCTGGAAGAATGCCTTGGTCCGTGCATTTATGACCTAAGTATGTCACTTCGTGACTGAAAAATGTGCACTTATCAGGATGTAATTTTAGATTGTATTTTTGACACGTTTTGAATATATCTGTTATATTTTTCAACATATGCGATTCTGAGCGGCCCAATACAACTAGATCATCCATATACAAAAATGCTTGCGTTGGGGTTAACCCAGAAAACGCAATAGTCATCATTCTTTGAAATGAGTTTGGGGCTATCTTAAGGCCATAAGGAAGACGTTTGAATCGGTATGAACCTTTGTCAGTTGAGAATGATGTTGTGTCTCTGGAATTTTCATCTAATTCAATTTGATGAAATCCTGACGTTAAATCTAGACAAGAAAAATATTTGGTTTTGCTTAGTTGGTCAAGAATATCGTCTATTCTTGGCAACGGGAATTTATCTGCAATTAGTTTTTTGTTTATACTCCGATAATCCACTACTAATCTCCACCGTTTTTCGGTATTACCCGGTAAAGATTTTTTGGGTACCAACAGTATAGGACTGTTGTACTCTGATGCGGACAGTTCCACTATATTATCTCGTATCAATTTATCAACTTGTCTTGTGATTTCACCTTTATGAGCATGCGGTATTCTATGGTTTTTGATATATGTTGGTTCGTCGGTTTTTAAACGAAGCTTTTGTTTATAAAAGTTGTTAATCGTTATTTTGTCTGTTTCGAGCGCAAATATATCAATATACTCCGTGCAGAGTTTATGTAAATCAGACTTTATGAAGGCCGGAAAATGTTTGGACAATTTTTGCAATTTAACATCATCGTTTTGGGAATTTTGTACTGATATGTTTTCATAGTCGTTTAGACTTTCTGTTTTCAACATTACATTATGTATCAATACATTTTCATTTGTTGTGTTTATTACACGGACAAATGCTTTTGCACTTTTTGCAATTGTATTTGCCACATATATACCGTCCTTAAGTTGTTGTTGTGGTATAAGTACTTCTTTTTCGTGGCATTGGATGTTGACCTGTCTGATAACTTCAGATCTTGCCGGTAATGCTATTGCATTATTAGTTGGCGAGCAAGACATTGATATTTCAATTTCGCTAAAACCATCTGGTCGGAGTACCAGAAAATCTTGGTTTCTGTCATAGTTTAGTGTACAATTATATTTCTTGAAAAAATCAAGCCCAATTATTCCATCAGATGGAATTGGGAAATCATCACTCACAACATGAAAATCATGAGCTATTAGTAGATTTTCAAATTTAAGGTCAGTGTGAACTTTTCCTAGAGTATAAGTTATTCCCTGACCTATGCCGTTGATCAATTTGTCCTTTTTTTACTATAGAAATATCCGCGCCCGTGTCGACTATGAATGATGTTATATTATTATTCAATGTAGTCTTTAATGCTATGAATGATGTTAAGTTTAGTCTAATATTATAGATTTTATTGCATATTTTCGTTTTTTCTAATGAGTACTTGGGGTAGGCTCGTTTTCCGTAATCTGTTGAGCAATTCTGACGTTTCTATTGTTGTTATTTACCATTTCATTGCTATTTCTGTGCTGGTTATAATAATTTCTATTGTAACGGTTGTTATAATTTCCGCGTCTACGTCCACGACTTTCGCCGCGTCCCCGAAAGTTATTATTTCGATTGTTATTATAATAATTTTTCTATCCCGATTATTTCTTAAATGTAGTATTGCATTTGGCTGACCATAGGCTCCAGTACAACAGTTCACGAATTTTGCGACTGCTTCATTCATGTTGTTGAACTGACCGGACTCCATTATAAGTTTTTCCTTATCATTGTTGGAGTTCTTGATCATGGCTTTTATGGCAGCCTTTGTGGAATAAGTCTCAGCTAATTGAGGCGTTAGTCCGTCTGAAATATAAGCACTTTGTAGTTTTTTTTGTGAGGTCCTCAACCTCTTTTGCATATGCATTTGCCGGTTTGGAGCTTTGGCGGACGTTCATCAACTTGGCAGTGATGACGTCTACCGATTCACCTTTAACTGTAGTTTTTAATTTTTGAACTACTTCTGGTACTGTTGTTTCTGAACCAGATATCAAATTTATAGCAGTTCCCTTTAGCTTTGTTTTAATTAGATTAATAGCAACGATGTCGTTTCCATCGTTTATGCTATTAACTAATTCTAACGCAGCTAAGAAGCCTTGCAGGTCGTCTGCGTTTCCAAAGAAATCCGGAAATTCGATGCGATATTTAAAAATTCTACAGGTGTTTGCGGCATTTTGTGTGAACTGAAGATATCGGTTTTAGTGTTAGTATTTTCTGGGTTAGTTGTGGTGCCTACATCAATTGTTTTAGTGTTAGTATTTTTTGGGTTGGTTGTGGTGTCTATATCTGTTGTTATTTTCTCATGGAGCGAAACAGGTATTTTTAAGTCTATTGAGTGTCTTGTTGCTGCTCTAGAGACTTTGTCTCTGCAGTCATTAAAAATTTCATGAGCTTTGTCTTTATGTTGATTGGTTAGCCTTGAGTAATTAACGTTTAGTAGTACTCTAATGTTTTCTAGGCTGGTTACCAATATATTTAAGTGTTTGTTTAAAGTTTCTCTACCTATAGGTCTATCTTGGTAAATGCACTTATAGGATTTAATGAGTGTTTCTTTATTTTGTCGCACTTTGTCGACAATTTTAAGCCATTCCATTTAATTTGGCAATGGGATTATGATAAGCAAGAAGGATAAGTTTTCTTATACAGGGTGATTCACGAGCGTTGTGCCAAAAAGCTAGAGCGTGTAGGTTGAGTTGAGACAAGAAAAAAATCGTATGGGAGGGGGGGGTCTATTCCCCCCCGTTTAGCCGGGAGGGGCAATTTTCTGAAAAATTGACTTATTTTGTAAAAAAAAAATATTAAAAATCAACGGCTTAGTTTACAACACCGTGCTATACCTTTCTGAAAAGCTTAAAACTTCTTCTTTCACTTTGTTTTTAAAATAAATGGTTTTAACGAATAGTTTAAAAAAAATAAATTTTCAAACTCAAAATTTTCAAAAAAAAAGCCAAAAAAAAATTTTGAACTAATTTTTTTCAAAATTTTATGTAATTAAGTACTAATTTTGTTTTAAAATTTCAATGTCTTTGTTAATTTTAAGTCGAAAACAGAAAACCGGATGCAAAAATGTCTTTTCGTTTTTGAGAAATTAAAAAAAAAACCAAAACCATTTTTTTCTAAGAAAATCTTTGTTTTTATTTTTACCTATCTGGACTTTTAGTATAATTTACTAGTTTAATTTATAAATTTAATTTTTTGTAATTGGAGTTTTATGACGACTCAATAAAGTAGAAAAGTATTGGATTTTCAAAGGATTAACCATTTTATTCATTGATAACGTCTGAAAACTGACCTGCAATTCTTTCTTACTATACCTGGGGCCGCGGCCACTCGCCGGCGAAGGGTTCTACCTGCTGGGGGCTTAAGATAATTAAACCGCAATTTTTCTTGAATGAAAAAACAATTAACAACCTAAAGGTTAATAAAAGGCATCACATATTTACTTAACAACCATTTACAATTAAAATATTAATTCATCAACACATAACAATAACAAACTCATATGTTCGAGAAGAGTTAGCGGACAGGAACTTCTGCTACGGTTTAACTTGTTGTCGACATCGGGAAGCCGAAAGACTCTACGCTGAAAGAAATCCCAATAGATGGCGCCCAAGTCGTAGCATGTTTTCAAGAATCCGCCGACGAGAGCACGGAGAGCTAGAAGTGAAAGGTCAATGGCAGACGTTTTCAATGAACAAAATGATTAATCCAGGGAAAACCCAATACTTTTCTACTTTATTGAGTCCTCATAAAACTCCAATTACAAAAAATTAAATTTATAAATTAAACTAGTAAATTATACTAAAAGTCCAGATAGGTAAAAATAAAAACAAAGATTTTCTTAGAAAAAAGTGGTTTTGGTTTTTTTTTTAATTTCTCAAAAACGAAAAGACATTTTTGCATCCGGTTTTCTGTTTTCGACTTAAAATTAACAAACACATTGAAATTTTAAAACAAAATTAGTACTTAATTACATAAAATTTTGAAAAAAATTAGTTCAAAAATTTTTTTTTGGCTTTTTTTTGAAAATTTTGAGTTTGAAAATTTATTTTTTTAAAACTATTCGTTTAAACAATTAATTTTAAAAACAAGGTGAAAGAAGAAGTTTTTAGCTTTTCAGAAAGGTATAGCACGGTGTTGTAAATTAAGCCGTTGATTTTTAATATTTTTTTTACAAAATAAGTCAATTTTTCAGAAAATTGCCCCTCCCGGCTAAACGGGGGGGAATAGACCCCCCCCTCCCATACGATTTTTTTCTTGTCTCAACTCAACCTACACGCTCTAGCTTTTTGGCACAACGCTCGTGAATCACCCTGTATAATATACTTTTCCATTAAATTTGGGCAAGAGACTGTGCTCTTGCCATGTATGTTTTCTTAAGGTGTTTTTTGTGTATAGTGTATATTTTGATGGTTAAATGGGCAGCCAACAGTACTATGATAATAATGAGGCACACTTCTGTATTTGATTTTTGTGTAATTACCTCCACCTCATTAATAACATTCGCACTTGGCTTTTCTATTTTGGATTGTTGCTTGCCCATTATTAAATGTTATTTAAATAAGTTTTCAATTGGAATCAATTTATTTAAATTAGTTTTCAATTGGAATCAATTTATAGATATAAAAAAAATTAAGATAAATGCTTATGTAAAATATACGTAAATAAGTTATATTTGTAACCAAAAACAATATTCTGGAATCATACGTGGCAGTCAATTCATCATGTAGTTCCGTATTAAGATTTTCATAAGTTCTTCCATCTTTGCGTTTGCTGGCACTAGGTTGTACACTTTGATACGAATGTCGTTGACCATCGTAGTTTTATTGGGGTTGATGTACATTGGCGATAGACATGTTTGTTGAAATTTAATTAGTTGTTCACGACTTTTTGTTATCTTAACGTCATTGGAGTTGAAGTTGTTGAAACAGGATAAAACACCTAACAAAGTTTTATACTTTATCGAATGTTTTCATCAATATGTATATGATTTATGAAATTGAAAATTTTTGTATATTACATCACAGACGAACAACTGAACTCATTAGGAACGTTTGTTTTCAATAAATTAATTGTACTTTTGTTTTTCTAAGCCTTGGTCTTTTCATTAGCAGCTCAAACTCAAGAGCCTTTAACAGGTTATGGGCCCAGGTTCGTGTGAACTGCATAAGAAGAAAAGAATATAAGAAAAAAGAAATTCAGAAGAAATAATTTTTGAACAAAGAAAATGCCTAATGAAATCAAGATCTCTGTAGACAAGCTAGAAGGTCCTAGCGAATGGCCGAAATGGAAATGGCAAATGGGAATGTTATTCCGTGCATACGATCTGAAGGAAATTGTTTCTGGAGAGAACGTACGTCCTGTAATTAATGAAACATCAACCTCAGAACAAACGAAGAAACTTAGCGATTGGCTGAAAATAGATGCGAAAGCTGCTGGCTTGATTGCCGCATCACTAAGCTCGCCAATAGCTGAACTCGTCCTAACATGTGAACATTCAAAGGACATTTGGGACAAATTGTGTGCTCGTTTCGAAAGAAGCAGCATACAAAGACTCAATATGTTGATAGATAGTTTCTTTCAAGCGAGAAAACAAGAAGAAGAGGACATTAGTGCACATATTGTGAAATTGCAAAAGTTGTTTGTGGACCTCAATGATGAGCTTACCAAACACAAAGAAAATACACTCTCTGAACGGATTCTGATAGGTCGAATCATGTCAACTCTTGGCAAAGAGTTTGATAATTTCAGAGATCTGTGGGACACAATTCCTGCAGAGAAGCAAACCCTCAACTTACTTATAGAAAAGTTGTGCACAATCGAAACAAGAGAAAATAAGAAAATCACTACAAGTTCAAGCAATAGTACAGCACTAGTTGCCAAAGGTAGTTTCAAGAAAAAGCCACCAGGAATGATAAGTAACATCAAAATGGAGCGAGCGAAAATGAAATTTCCGTGCAATAAATGTAAAGAACTAGGACATTGGGCAGCTGAATGTCCACAGAATAAATCAAGACAGAATCATATCAAGAAACCTAACGCTCTGATAGCATATTCCTTGAATGCCACGAATGGAAGCTTTCTGAGTACAGACCGATGGTATTGTGACAGTGGTGCATCAAGGCATATTACACCGAACAAATCGCACTTCGAATCATTTATGCGATTTGATGTACCTGAAGTAATTTGTCTCGGAAAACAGGATGTCACAATGCAGGCATATGGAAAAGGAAGCATTCGAATTCAAGCAAACATCGAAGGTGTGTGGGAAGATGCAACTTTAAAGGAAGTATGGTATGTTCCTGATGCAAGTGCACAGTTATTTTCTGTGAAGGCAGCAGCTCGCAACGGTTTCACGACAACTATGGATGACAAAAGAGTAGTAATCAAGAATAGCGATGGTAAAGTAGCAGTTATTGGTTATCTTCAGAATGAGCTCTACGTTCTTAGAATTCAAGTTTTAAAACCATTGCAAGCAGAACAAGCCTTCATTTCTAAAGTTAAAGAAACACTTCAAGTATACCACGAAAGATTTGCTCACCAAAATAAGCGACATGTAAAGAAAATCCTTGGAAAACTAAATATCAGTGTTCCTCAATGTGGAGAAGAATTCTGTGATGGATGTGCTGTTGGTAAGATGCACCGACTTCCCTTCAAGTCCAGAAGTGATCGACCCAATAAAGTTGGTGAGATTATTCATGCAGATGTTCTCGGACCCGTTGAAACTATGTCACTAGGAGGATCACGATATTATGTCTGTTTCAAGGATGACTTTAGCAAATTCCGAAAGCTGTTCTTTTTGAAACACAAAAGTGAGGTATGTAAAAGTCTTGAAACTTTTCTTAACGAAGCTAGATCCAATGGACACATTATCAAGAAGTTGAGATGCGACGGCGGCAAAGAATTTGACAATAACGAAGTTGCTAATTTGTTGTCAAAGTTTGGAGTTGAGCAATTTATTACTCCTCCTTACACGCCACAACAGAATGGAGTCGCAGAAAGAGAAAACCGTACCATTGTTGAAGCAGCTCGTAGTATGCGAATATGCAGTAAGTTGCCAAAGTGCCTGTGGGCTGAAGCATGCAATACAGCAGCATATGTTTTGAACCACACAGGACCGACAAGCATTGAAGACAAGGTTCCATATGAATTATGGCATGGAAAGCCTCTTGGATCCTTAACGCACTTACGCATCTTTGGCACGGGATGCTATGTTCATATTCCAAAAGAACTTAGAAAGAAATTTGACGAGAAAGCTGTTTTTGGAAGAATGGTTGGCTACTTGAATGATAAAGATGGTTATCGAGTATGGATTCCAAAGCAGAATAAAATTGTATGCAGTCATGACGTCATTGTCAAGCCAGAAGTTGTATGCAATGTGAATATTGATGTAGTAATTATAGATCAAGATGAAGAATCCCGAAAAGAACAAGAAAAGGTTGATTTGTTAATTATCAATGATGTAGAAACAAACGAGAGATCACAAGATGTTTCTGACAGCCAGAATGAAGAAAATGAAGCCAATATTGAAGAAGATATCAAAAGAGAAAGAAAGAAGCCAAGCTGGATGACAGGAGGTGAATTTCTTATGTTGGCGGAGGAAGATAATTCAAATCAAGAACCAAGGACATACTCTGAAGCCTTGAAGTCAACGTATAAGAAAGAATGGCTCTTAGCGATGAAAGATGAATTATCATCCCTGGAAGAAAATCGAACTTGGGAACTTGTAAGAAGACCAGAAAACGTGAAGATTGTACAAAATCGATGGGTTTTTCGAGTAAAAGATTCAAGCATTGGTGAAAAGCCGAGGTTCAAAGCAAGACTTGTTGCGAAAGGCTATATTCAACAAAAAGGAATCGATTACAACGAAACTTTCAGTCCTGTTGCACGTTACGATACAGTGCGTATGCTTTTAGCCATGGCTGCAAAAAGTAGACTGAAAATTAAACAATTTGACGTAAAAACAGCATTTTTGTACGGTACTCTTGAGGAGGAAGTGTACTTAGAGCAGCCTGAAGGATTTGAAGATGGAACTGGAAGAGTATGCCTATTGAAACGTAGTTTATACGGTCTCAAACAAGCACCACGTTGTTGGCATAAGCGTTTTCTAGAATTCATGTCAAAGACAGGATTGAAGAACAGTACAGCAGATCCATGTCTATTTTATCGGAACGAAAGTGGAAACATTCTTTATGTCGCAATTTACGTTGACGATGGACTGGTTCTCGGCAACAACGAAGAAGAAATTCAAAATTTTATGCAAGAACTCAAAAAGGAATTTAAAATAACAACTGGAACCCTTGACAATTTTCTCGGCATGAAGATCAAAATTGAAAATGATGGATCAATTCAATTAAGTCAAGAAAATTATACAAACAAAATTTTGGAACGCTTCAATATGCATGAATCTAATCCAGTGACAACTCCTGTAAGTCGGGAGGAAGAAAAGTCAAAATTAGAACCAATGAAAGAAGAAGTCCCTTACCGAGAAGCCGTAGGGAGCTTGATGTATTTGGCAACTGGAACGAGACCAGACATTGCCTTCGCGGTAAGTTCTGCAGCAAGGAAAATGGAAAATCCTACAAAAGATGACTGGAATAGCGTCAAGCGAATTTTTCGTTATATCCGTGGTACGACTAAATCAGCCCTACGATATCAAGCGAAGAACAAGGACCAACTAAAAGTTTTTAGTGACGCTGATTATGCAGGTGATCTTAGGACAAGACGGTCAACAAGTGGAGTTATTTCATTGTTTGCAGGTGGACCTGTTTCATGGACAAGCCAACTCCAACGAACTGTAGCTTTATCAACAACTGAAGCTGAGATTATGGCTGCGAGTGAAGGTGCGAAGGAGGCAATGTGGCTCAAACGTCTTCTGCAAGAACTTATGGGACAAGCAGAACCAGCACCTATACTTTATGTAGATAGTGCAAGTACTTTGCGAAGAATCCAGAGTTTCATAAGCGTTCGAAACATATTGAAGTTCGACATTTCTATGTTCGAGAGCGTTTTCTTGAAGGTGACATAAGCTTGGAACACATTCCAGGAACAGATCAACTTGCTGATTTGCTCACAATAAACACCTAACAAAGTTTTATACTTTATCGAATGTTTTCATCAATATGTATATGATTTATGAAATTGAAAATTTTTGTATATTACATCACAGACGAAAAACTGAACTCATTAGGAACGTTTGTTTTCAATAAATTAATTGTACTTTTGTTTTTCTAAGCCTTGGTCTTTTCATTAGCAGCTCAAACTCAAGAGCCTTTAACAGAAGTACACTGACAATAGACATGTTTGTTGACATTTAAATTTAATTTAATTTAATCCCAAGGAAATATTTCCAGTGAAATTTTGTCCTATTTCTTCGGTTTTCTTGTTATTTTTTTTTTTTTAATTTGGAAAAAGTTAGACTTCAATTTTGCCAACACAAACCATTTTCAACACTTTGAAGATGTATCACACAAAAAAGTTAAATAAAATTTCTTTTTTTTTGTCTGTAAAACAGTTCAGTAATGTTTGTTCAATTGATTTTTCTTGCAATCAATATTTATAAAACGATATTGAATTTCTTCGAATGAATTTTCTTAATTCACGAATATCTGGCAAGATCGCCATGATATAAATTAAAACACGTCTGTTTTATTCGATTTCTTTATTAAAACTGAATAATTGTATCTTATGCGGCTATGCCGCTAATTAGAAATTATCCCACACTCGAAGAGTGTGGTTTCCGATGACGCCACAGTGTGACATTTCGTTCATCTAGCGGAATAAAATTAATAGCGCTTACAAATTAATTTTTTTTTAGTGATTCCTTTGCAAGATTCAACAAATATATTCAGAGATTGATATTTAACTAGAACTATTTATTAAAATAGCCAAATTTTTAATTTGCAGAGATCGGAATGTACATTTTTTTTGCCTATGTTAGACCCATACCAAAGAGTGAATTAAGGTTGTAATTTTTTTGCTTCATTTAACTTTTATGTATCAGATTCATAACAAATATGTACAAAAATAAGTTAAACTGCAATTTTTTTACATATCGACACACGTTTTTGACTTAAAGAGCTTTAAACTCACGTGTTTTTTGCACTTTGGCAGACCTTTACTAAAAATTAAATTTTTCTCCCCAAACAGTTTTTTTCTTTAGTTTTCATAATGAATATGTATTAAAATGTAACTGAATTACAAAGATTTGTATAGTTACCAAATTTTGGAATAAACGGCCCTGTGGAAGTGAAAAAAATGTTATTTATATACCAAACAGTAAGTTTTTCATCTCTTTGTTGTTGCAATATATATATATAAACTTATAACATGAAATTCCTTTTGAATCGATTTAAGTTTTGCTAGGACAGCAACGACACATATATATTGCATAAAACACATAATTTCTCAAATTTTTATTTATATAGAAACATATATATGTGTATATATGCATTTATTTATGTAAATAAATATGTTTATGCATTTATTTTATAGTTTTTCTTGTTTTGTGGTCTTGGTTTTATTTTTAAATATAATATCAATATCATTTTGTAAGAAATTATTTTGGAAGCAACTTCGAAAATTTAAAAAAAATGTATGGGTGTCGCACCTATGCGCAGCAACTTAAAACGTAGAATGAAAGCTTATATATTAAGCTTTAAAAAACATATAGTTTCTCATCGGAATAATGCGGAATAATACTAAATTTTCTCCACTTAATGTAAAAATTGACACAAAAAACTCAATTTTTCAACTTTTGAGCACAATAACAAAATATTGAGCATCATATGAAATAAGGTTTTACTTGTTTTTACATTCTCTTATATTATACTTAAGAAAAATAAAACAAAGTCCCCAATAACAAATCAAAAAACCCGTATAAATTCATATTAACCAAAGCGCCTTTAAAACTCGATTTTATTTAAAATGATCACAAAATCTGACTTTAAGATCAATTTTTGTTTTTTTTTGCTTAGCCGTAACCCAAAAATTTATAAATAATTATTTAGTAGAAGGTATTAGCTGCACATAAAACCGGTTTTTGCATTGATTCTTGAAAGTGATTTTTGTAATTAAATTCCGCTAGATTAGTGAATTGTCACACTGTGATGACGGGTAAATATGTTGCTCGTGGAGGATCGGAATGTGTTATTTCAGCATGGTTTCCGATGACCAGCAACTTATTTACCCGTGGGACTGCGAGTGTGGGAAAGTGCAGTGCATACAATATTTTTGCACTACACTACAACCGAACGTTATTAATGCGATTAAGATTCCCGAAGAACATTTAGGAACACTTCAAAAGGTATATCTAGAATGCTTTGAAAAAATTAAAATAAGGATTACTCAGAGAGTAGTTGAAGATGTAGCCAGAGAGGATCGAAAACTTGCCATTATAGAAAAGGAGCATAGAAGGACACACAGAGCTCCAAAAGAAAATAAAGACCAGATACTCGAACGATATTATTTTCCCCATATGATGGCTCTGGTTAAAAATTATGCAAGAACATGCGAAGTTTGTCATGCGAATAAATACGATAGACACCCAGTTTCTCCCGAATTCCAAGCCACTCCAGTTCCAACATATCCTTGTGAAATAATTCATATGGATATCATGGAAATTCAAAATGAAAAATTTATTTCCGTTATAGATAAATTTTCCAAGTTTAGTAAATTTTTTCACATCAATGATAAGTCAGCCATCCATATAAGATCAAAACTAGTTAAAATCCTACATTATTTTACGGTACCACTAATCCTGGTCACGGACAACGAAAGAGGCTTCCTTAGCCCAATAGTTCTTAACTTTATAAAGGCACTGGGAGTAAGGCTTTATCTAACTCCATCCCATAGAAGCGAGGTGAACGGCCAAGTAGAGAGAGTTCATTCTACGATCCTCGAGATATATCGATGCCTCAAGGTAGAACACCCAGAACTTTCAGTTAAAGAATTGGTGAACGTTGCTGTAGACCGCTACAACAACTCCTTTCATTCCGTTATTGGTCGGAAACCGAGTGACATATTTTTTAACAGGTCACAACGAATAAATTACCAGAACCTCCTAAATATAAGATCAAAAATAAATAAAGACTTGCGGGGTATTATTAAAAAGAACATGGATGCTAGAAATAATCGACTTAATTTAAAAAGATCTATTCCAAAGCAATATGAAGCTGGTGAAATTGTGTATGCAGCAGCGAAAGGTATTAAGAGTAAAAATCAACCCCTTTTCCGAAAAGAAGTGGTGGCCAAGGACAATCGTGTCACTATAACGACAGCAAGTGGCAAAAAGTTACACAAAACTAACTTAAAAAATCTTAATCCAATACCTTCACAAAACTCAGTTAATTGAGAAAAGTAATGTAATAAGAATTTTTTTTTTCTTTCGCTTTAAATTGGTCAATCATTATTTATTTATTTATTCAAATACGTTAAATACTAACGTTAAGTTTACAATGATTACTTAAAACTAAACTTAAAACTGACATTATTTAACTACTTATAACAAAAAAAATTAATTTAAAGCTTGCAGATTTGAGATTGTCATTAGTAGAGTCAATAAGAAAAGAAAATTTATTAAAAATACTGATTAATTGATTAAGAGGACTGTTAACGCCATAGTTAGATCTACTAAAAATAGTTGGAATAGGTAAATTTCTTCTTAAGGTGGCCTGACTCAAGTTGAAATTCAATCTATAAAGAATAGATGGACATGAAATAGTCCCATTCATTACTCCTGTTATAAAGCAGAACTGCAAATACTGTCTGTGACCAGAAAGAGATGGGAGATTTATTAAGGGAAGCCTTTGAGTATATGGGGGTAAATGAAGTCTATCAGGCCAGGGAAAAAAACGAAGACAAAATCTTAAAAATCTACGTTGAATACTTTCAATTCTATTTATATGAATAGAGTAGTAAGGCGCCCATACAACGCAAGCGTATTCGAGAATTGGCCTGACAAAAGAAACGTATAGAATTTTGATGAGATATGGATCACGGAACTCACGCGAAAATCTTTTGACGAAACCAAGTACTTTGTTAGCTTTTTTTATTATAAAATTATAGTGATCAGTAAACGTTAATTTTGAGTCAAGTACAACACCAAGATCAGAAAAATTAGATAATCTACACAAGGAGGTCGAATTCAACACATAGTCATAGTTTATTACATTGCGTTTGCGTGAAAAACACATTGTTTTACATTTGTCAATATTTAAAATCAAGCGATTATTCTTGTACCATTCCCAAAACTTATTTAGGTCCTCTTGTAGATCTTCACAGTCATTGATCGAGTTAATAATTCGAAATATTTTTACATCATCTGCATAAATAAGTGATAAAGAATTGTTTAAAACAGAAGGCAAATCATTAATAAATAAAACAAACAGCAACGGGCCAAGGTGACTACCTTGGGGTACACCAGAATTGACTTTAAATTGACATGAAGGGTTACATCTGAACATGACACTATAATATCCATAGCTGGGCATTAACGGGCATTTTTTCGTTAATCCGTTAATCGTTAATTAACGAAGTTAACATTCCCATTAACGGATTAACTTTTCAGTTAACTTCAAAAAAATGTTAACGATCGTTAAATTTTCCAAAGTCCGTTAATCGTTAATCGAACACAAATACGAAGGATTTTGTGAATCTCCAATTTTTGCATATCTCCATGTTTCGAGGTCACTAGAATCCGAATCAAAAGTTTTAATGATGATGTCTGTGAGTGTGTATGTGAGTATGTGCGTATGTGCATATGTATTTGCGTATGTGCGTTACGTTTTTTCGGCTCGATTACCTCGCGTCTCATTCGACGCGGTATTGTGTTGTTAAGAGCTGATTAGGTTTTGGGCAAAATCCGCTTAGCGGTTTTTTAATGGCAATCAAATATCTAAGACAACCCTAATATAATGAAAATTATGATAATTTCTGCAATAATTTCAACAATAGTTCAAAGAATCTTATTAGTGTGAAAAAAACCAAATTCAGGAGTATCATAGACTATATTTGATTACTAGCTGACCCACCAAACGCTGCTTTGCCGTATAAATATTAATTTTCGGAAATACTTATCCGATTAAAAAAATTGCTTCAATAATAGAAAACTACAATATTCAGGAGCAATATAGGTGGTATTTTACTGTGCAAAGTAGTTGTGAATGAGTCCACGAGTTGGTACGATCAACTTTTGACAGATGGCGCCACTGTTATTCAATAAACTTAATGTTTTTCATTAAATTATCAGTTTTATGGAATTTGACTTTGAAACAACGTGCGTGTACAACTACAACGGGATGCATCGGCTGAATATTTTGCAAAACAACTAATGTTCTTACGTATTTTTCTACTCTGGGAAGTTAGTCGTGTGGCCTACATGGGTCGCACTCATAAATATTTTCTATTTCGCTGCTAGTCTGTGTTTATTTTTTTTGGTGCTATAGGTATACAGAATATAATATCGCAAATTCAATACATTGCCGAGCGTTTTTTACTGGCTTCTTTATTCCCAGCAAAAAAAAAACTGTTGTTGGTTTCATTTTCATTTTTTCATTTTCATTTTCATTTATTTTTTCTTAATAATGAATCATAAATTTCATAACAATAAATAATAATTAAAAGTGAATAAGAAAAAATATGAGACATTCTATATTTAATTACAATGTAATAAAATAGTGTTGAATGCCACTTCAATATTTAAAAAAACAGTGATTTGTGTTAAGTATGGGTGGGGTGACCCTTAATACAGATTTCAATTTTTTTTTTTTTAATAGAAAAAAACAATAAATATTAAATATTAAAGATAATTTCATAATAAAATTAGCTAAATAAATAAACTAATTAAAGTTATCTTAGAAATTGATTAAAGAAAGAAGACAAAGAGCAAAAAACAAACTTATTTTATTCAAATGATTTAAACCAGAATACCAGAAATAAAAATGTCAAGACTAGAATAATCTAAGCCCAATAACCAGAGCTTTAGGCATCGAGTGAACAGACCAGAGTTAGTAATTGGAAGCTTATTAAATAGACGAGAAGAAGAGATTGAATAGAAGTTACGAAACGCAGTTGTACGGAATACAGGAACTGTTGTAAGGTTTGAAGAATTTCCACGTAAATTATAATTCGATATAAGCCTAAAATTACGGCTACCCGATTTCATAAAAAAAGACTTGGGGACTTTGAAACAATATAAATGACGCAAGGGAAGAATTTTCAGGTTACTAAACAATTGGAAACTTGGGTGACTTCTCGGTTTTCGATAGATTTTCCTCACTACTTTTTTTTGTAGAATTAACAAAGGCTTAATTTTATTCAAATGAGTACCACCCCAACATGCAATGCCATATTGAATCTTAGAATGAAAGATACCATAATAGATATTCTTTAATAATTCAGCTGATACAATGTTTTGAAGGTAATAAAAGTATCTTATCGTAGAGCGTAGATACTTTCCTAAATTCATCGTGTGCTTAAAGAAATTCATATTAGTGTCAATAGTAAGTCCTAAATATTTAAAATCATTTACCCTTTCAACTAAGAAACACTTATCACAGCAATTAATGTTACTAATAAAAGAATAGTTTGTTACAACGTCAGGTGAACAGTTTTTAAAAGGCAGTTTGAATCTTTGACAATCAGGAGCGTGAAAAAAGAACTTGACATAAAAATTTTGAATTGAGGTTAGACTGCAAAACATGATCTTCGTTTTTGAGCTTATAATTAAATTATGTTCAGCAAACCAAGTTCTCAAAAGATCTAGATCCCAATTTATGTCAGATGCTAAATCCAAACGACTGTTTGAACCATATGACAAGGCAACATCATCTGCAAACGCAGTAGGCCTACCTCTAAAATTAAGTGAAAAGAGTGAATTTATGTAAACCAGAAACAAAATTGGACCCAAAACCGAACCTTGGGGAACACCCAGGTTAAGGTAACCAATATCACTCTTGGACTCATTTATTTTCACTCTTTGACTTCTATTCCAAAGATACGACCTGAGCCAATTAAACATGAAACCACGAAAACCAGCTTTGTGTAATTTTCTTAATAAAAAGTTATGGTTAACCATATCAAAGGCTTTGGTTATATCTACAAATAAGCCCGCTGTGCACTTCTTTCTGTCTAGGTTAGACATAATTTGGTCGCAGAACTGCAACAATGCATCTTCCGTTGATTTTCCGTTTAAAAATCCAAATTGCACAGGACTAAAGAAATTTGTTTTTGATAAAAAACTTATCATTTTAGTCTTAATTAATTTTTCAAAAACCTTACTGAAAACCGGAAGAAGGGAAATAGGCCTATAATTACACACATCACTTGCGGAACCTTTTTTAAACAACGGAATTACATCAGCACATTTCATAGATTCAGGAAATACACCTGCGAAAACACAGCTGTTAAAAATGAAAGCCAAAACATCAGCTATTAAAAAAGCAATTTGTTTGACAACCAAATTAGATATACTATCAGCACCAGACGAGTTAGATTTTTTCAGGCTACTAATACTTTTTAGAATCTCTAAAGGGGAAATCGACTCAAAAACAAAACTGGATCTTTGAATTGGCTCATTCATCTCGAGAAAAGGTTCACACGGATAGGGTTGTAAACTACCAGCAACACCAATAAAATATTTATTAAACGCATTCGCAACCAAAACTTTGTCTGTGACTTTGCGGTCATCAACCACTATAGCTTCTGGTATTTTAGACATAGTGGAATTTTTAAGTGGAATTTTTAAGTATATTGTTAACTATTCTCCACTCTTTTTTTAAGTCACCTTTGACGGAATTGAACTGATTCATGTAAAAACTATCTCGACAAATCGGAATTTCTTTCTTCAATTCATTACACAGATTTTTGTATTTTCGTTTAAGCGTAGTATTGTTAGGATTCTTATAGCATTTATGCCTTAATTTATTTTTTAATGTTACTTTGTTAATTAAATAACTAGTAATCCAGGGTTTCAGTCTTTTGATTTGTTCCTTAGGTTGAATCACATCCGTAGAGTTTGCAATATGATTACTTAAGCTACTAATAAACAACGTATAAGACATTGACGCATCAGCACACGAGTACACATCTTCCCAAAATTCATACACAAGAGCATCCTTTAATTTACAAATATTCACTTTAGAAGATCCTTTTTCATTGTCACTACTAGAGAACCGAAAATTTTTTCTTTTATGTATGTTATTAATGAGTAAACTTGTCATAGAGTGATCACTTATCATTAGATCGAATACACACGCTTCACATTCAACTTCAGAAATCCAACCAAAACGACCATAAATGTGGTCTAAACAACTACCTGATGCTTGACGAGTAGGCACATTAATAAATGAAATAAGTCCGTGAGAAGCTAAGAGCGATAAATAATTAGAATTAGTTTCGTTGAGTTCAAGGATATTGATATTGAAATCTCCTAAAATGATTAGATTTTTTGAGTGTTCCTTATCCAGCAGACCAGAAAATTCTTCCATAAATATACTTATATCAAAAAAGTGGAATCTATAGAAACAAAGTATGGTATAAACATCATGATTAATTTCAATGGAGACCCTTAAAACATCTGCACATTTAAAGTTGACACAAGTGAAATCAAGTATTTTGAATTCTTCTTTAACAAAACACCCAACTCCACCAGAGGCATAATTATCATTAGTTTTGGTAACGAAATTGAAACCGGGCAAAACATAATCGTCTTTTTCGAATTCGTAAATCCAGATCTCAGAAACAAAAACAACATCTGTTGTTGGTTGCAAATGAACAAATTTTTTTGCGCTACCTAAGTTATGCAGGATGAGATTTTTTTTTATTGGGTTGTTGGTGAAAGGTTCACCGTGCGCACCGCCGCACCGCCGCCGCGGCTTCGCGAAAAAACAACAATTCTAATACGAATCATGAGCTAGTCGAAATGTGAGGCGCCGTGCAAGGTTTGGTCCCTAGTAAAATTTGAAATGCCACTATTATTCCGATTCCAATTTTTATTAGAAAATAAAATTTTTATGGCGTGTTAACGGATTAACGATTAACGTTAACTTGCGTTAATTTGTCTAGAATTTAACGTTTTAACTGTTAACGAAGTTAAATTTTTAATTAACGGATTGGCGATTAACGAAGTTAACTTTTTGATTAACGGTGCCCAGCTATGATAATATCTATCTTTAACCCTCCAGTGGGCGCGTGGTTAAAAGAGACACCAGTGGTCGCGTGGTCAACGACTGTAGACCATTTTGTTTTGCCAAAAAATATATATACTATAGCGTTTTAAGAATTCAAATCGCGGTCAAATCATAGAGGAACATATTTTGTTTCATATTCATCACTCAAAGATAAAAAGTTATTGATACACTGAAAAAAAAATCGGAATAAAAAAACAATCCCAATTTTACGATTTTTCGTAATCATTTTTTATAAAAAATAAATTAATACTTTAAAAAAGTTAATAACAAAAAAAAAGATATTTTTTTTCAATAAATGATTAACCAAATAAAGTAATGAATAAGAAAAAAGGAAAATTGTACACAAAACAAAAGAAATATAAGACTTGAAAAATTCAGTTTTTCGTGTTCACGTTTTTGTCTTTTTTCATAAAAAATCAAACAAAACAGTACAGCAAACATAAAAAAAAACTATTCAAAAAACATAGAACACAATTCATTAATAAGTTTAAAAAAAAAAAAATTAAAATGTGCACTACAAATCACAATAAACGCATATACATTTCAAGTGGTACCTACAAGCAAATTAAACACTTTTTTCGCACCTCACCCTAGAGGTCAGCTCACGGACCCAAAAATAGGTCCCTGAGATAGTAGAAGCAATTTTCTTCACTAATCAATTAATTTTTTAATAAAAGTAGTCAAAAATGTACAATCCCTTACCTATAATAATACAATTGAAGACAACTTTTTTTGTTACACGAGTGGTCGCGTGGTCTACGATGGTAGACCAAGAGACTTTGAATACCTTTTAAGCTTTCGTATGCCCCCTCCGAAGAAAAATAGCATATTAATTAGGTAGAGCAACTAATTATCTACAGCTATTGTGAACGATGGCGGAAAAAAATTGTTTTTCTGCGAACGGCGGCGTTTTAAAAAAGACTGGTCTACGACCGTAGACCACGCGCCCACTGGAGGGTTAAGGTATGACGAAATCCACATAACAAAACGGTCGTTGAGTCCAATTTTACTCAATTTACTAAGAAGAATATCGTGATTTAATTTGTCAAAAGCTTTGCTGAAGTCTGTAAAAATGCAATCGACTTGAGAGTGTTTTTCAAATGCATCCAAACAAAAAGTAGAGCATTGTAACAAATTAGTTATTGTAGATTTGTGTTTAACAAATCCATGTTGATTTTCACATATAACAGATGAACAATTAAAAGAAACTATATCACAAACAAGGGATTCAAACAATTTAGGAATAGCGGACAATTTTGCTATAGGACGATAATTAGTAACTAAATTTTTGGAACCTTTTTTATGGACCGGCGTTAAGTATGAATATTTCCAAAGATCTGGGAACTTAGAACATTTCAGAGATTCATTGAAAAGAAGAAACAACGGATAAGAAATATAGGACACACATTTTTTCAACATAAAAGATGGAATTCCATCAGGACCAGGACTAAAACATTCATTTAGCTTTAAGATATTGTCACGTATAGTAGTCTCAGAAATTGAAAAATTTATTGAAGAAAGATGACTGTGTTCTTGAGTGTTAGGAGTGATAAAAGAATAGTTTAAGAGTCAAAAACAATTAATAAATACGTATGTAAAACTATATTACAGACTAAGCCTTTTAATACCGGTGCAAGCTCTGCACATATTTCCATACAAATCCCCAATTGTAACTGTCAGAGAAAGTAACGCCTGGATGACCGATGGATTCTACAAACTTATACACGTCATCGACCTAAGACAATACAATAATATTCTCAACCAAACGGAATACATAATTCAAACTCACGTTAAGGACCAACAAATGCGAGACGTATTAGACTATCACCTGAAACAGACTAGGGAACGCTTGAATGAATTAAGAGACACAAAGACAAGACGAACCAGGGCTATTCGATGGATAGGATCAGCATGGAAATGGTTAGCTGGCTCCCCTGACGCGACCGACTGGGATGATCTTTTAAAAACACAGACCACCTTAGAACAGAACAACAACCGACAGCATAATATTAACGAGAAACTGTTTGACGCAACACAAGTAGCAGTAGAAAAGGTCAACAACTTGATAGACCGCTTTAACAACATAATAACGGAAGACGAAGCAGATAAGGTAAAACATGATCTTCTCAACAAGATACTAATTTTGAAAGAAAACGTAAACGAAATAGTCAGGGCATGCCAAATGGCAAAAAGTGGTATAGTAAACAGTAACCTACTAAACTCTGAGGAGATAAATACAATCATTAATGAACTCGAAACACTTCCATACCAGAACAGTGTGGAAGCTGTTGAATATAGCAGACCATCAGTTTTTACCAATGGAACCTTTATATTGTACGTTTTGTCAATTCCAAAGATCTTCCCTAGACCATATCACACACTAGCAGCCAGAGCTGCCATTAAAGACGGAAAACAGATTGAACTGGACTATACTAAATTACTAATAAATCATAATGAGACGTACGGATTAGTAGGTGATTGTCTGCAAATAAGTAATACTTCGGTGTGTGAGTGCAATATCCTAAAAAAATTAACAGAAAACTCATGCATCCCTAGAATTCTTAAGGGTGGGCATGCAGTATGCAGTTACAGGACGACAAGCGAAGAAGTCGTCGAGTTGATTGGAGACAACACTATCTTCATTACGAACTTTAATGAAACAAATGGAAATTCTTCTCTTTCATTAGTAGGTACATATTTAATCCAGTTACAAGCAAATGATTCTGTAAGCATCAAGGACAGAACATTTTACAACAGAGTGGGTTCTACTCCACAAGCACTGCCACCAGTCCTATTCAATATTACTGAGAGAAACGGCAAACTAACCTTGGAACACGTGCACGACCTTAACATCAGAAATATAGAGTTGATCAAAACTTTTCAAACTAAACTTAACTCCTCTATATTTACAGGAAGTCTAGTAGTTCTTACAGTTGTTTGCCTCACCTACCTGCTGTGGAAGAAAATTTATGGGAAGGCTAACATCCCAGAAGTCCTGATTTCCCAACAACAACATGCTCAATCATACTCTACAAATTCACCACCTACATGCCATTAATCAGTTCAGTGCATCTGCGGGACGCAGATATTTGAGGGGGCGGTAGTTAAGGCAGCACCAGCACCACAAACCCAAGGCCATCGGGCATTGCACTTGTCAAGTCGTCGCACGGGTATCATATGCATTCTCAAATTGTATTCATATTTTCAAATCATTAAATGTATCCAATTTCTTTTAATTTTACAACTTAAAGTAAAAAGCATTCTCAAATTGTATCCAAATCATTAAATGTATCCAATTTCTTTTAATTTTGCAACTTAAAGTAAATTCAAGCCGCATCCGGTTTCTTATGGGAAACACGAATGCGGCAAGCATTGTAAAACATTTTTGAACAAACAATAGATCAGAACTATTTTGTCAGCGAACCGAACAACGCGTTTCATTTAATTAGGACAAGTGTAGTCCAATATTTTTTTTTATTCAACACGTCACAGCGACGTTAACTTAAATAATTGGCCATCCTATTTATTTATTTATTATTTAGTATTTAGTATCTGTTAATTTATTACTATTTATTAAAACATACTTTTTATTTATATATCTGCGATACTCAGTTTTAGATTTATTATCTATTTTAACTAATTGACAAATTCCCAACTGTGATATTTACCTACTTCTATTTTAATCTTTCATCACTTGACTAACATTCCAAACTGTGATACTATTAACCCTCTAAACTGTGATAACTACTAACACTGCCTCTATGGCGATAAACCACAATCTGTGATATTTACAAACTTAGCCCTTTTTGGCTCTAAACAACCACTGTGATATTTACACATCGTTCCTTCTGAACTACTGTGCAATATTTTATATTTTAGTATTTTATTTATTTATCCTTTAGTAACTAGTTTTATCTGTTAATTTATTAAAATCTCTATCCTTTAATTCTTTAATTTCCGTTTTCTCGATTGTTTAAAATTTTATAAGCAAAAAAGATTTGTATGCCCGGCTTTAGTGGGTTTCTTCACCACGTTGACATAAAATTGTTATACACCCCTCATCAAATAGAAAACTTCGATTTCATACAAAATGCATTAAAGAACAAGCATATGAGTTATTGGGTTACGTTAGTTTTTATTAAGTAAGTTGTTCTTAAAAAACGTTACTATGACTAAAAGCTAACAACGTTATAAATTTTCTTAATTCTCCTTAATACTAAGAATCATTTTTTTTTTACTAAAGTAACTATCCCACTTACCCCGCTGAAGAATGAATGCTAACAAGCCTCAAGAGAGATCTTACACTGTCCTTTTTCACTTGACCCGTCTTCGTCAGTGATTCAACGGGCCAAGTGTTTTGTAGTGGACCTGAGAAAAATCAAAAATCTTTGTCAATAAAAATAACCACGAAATGTCATAATTACTTACCTTTTCGTCTTAATGTCAATTGCTTTGGGGTAGGACAAGCATTCCACGACAAGCTGTTCGATTGTTGACGAACTGTTGGCGTTGCTAGTCTGTGAGTTCGGTACTTTCGTCTTTGGTTAGACGAACGATTTATGTTGACATTCTCGTTCTATTCTTGTGCAGTGCCAGCGAATTTGAGGATGATTGAAACCTCTTGTTTGTTGGTTACGAAGAGATCCACTTGTGCCGTGTCTCGTGATGTCGGAGTGGAAACATCGAGACTCATTTTTTTTCACCATTGAAGACAAAGGCTCACAAGGGTTCTTCGTCGATTCGACGTTTAATACGAACGATATTTTTGTTGACTTTTCCGGTTTCACTGTCAACTTAATAACAGGCACAAGAAGTAAAGATTTCTTGTTAGGGCAATCCAAAAACGAAGAGATGTCTTTACAGCACTGAATCCGTATTGAATTTAGCATCCGGCTTGGTCGATGTTTGTTTTTTTCTTGCGGCATAGAAAAACTAATGTTTTCCTTGAGTAGCAAGGGAACCAGCATCTTAATAAATGATCTTCCAGACCGTGAATGAACTGGTGGAGCTGAAATAGCATAAAAGAGTTATTAATTATTGAATTTTATCTAATAATTAATTAAAAATACCAAAATAGTTACTTACCTTTGATGTTGTTTGTTGATTTATGAATTCTGTCGTTTGACATTTCAGTTTTGTTGTTGCTTGGCATTGAATATTTACAGAGATAAGTAAAATGGGATGTTAGACTTATATACGACCTATAATTTCCCTTTGGGTATTTTTTTTACGATACGCTTAACTCACGATCTTAGATTTTAGAACTGTCTTTTTACGTGTTTGTATTGTGTCACTCTCTCTAACGCTCTACAATTTGTAAATGTATGTATCGATCAGAGATTCCATATTTCTATACTATCAATGATCGAGGTCTTTAATTTTTGTGTGTGGCTTAGTGTAGGGGAATTGCAATTAGAAATGCAATAGAAAAGGGTGATTTTGTTGTTGCAATCCATCGAGGAATTTGAGTGAAAAGGTTTTCTTGCCTGCAAATCTCTTGAATTATGTGGAATTGTCTGATTGGGTGTTAAAAATCGAATGATTGGGATTGGAAACAAGAATACGACCGTTTATTTTCAAGAGCACCAATTCGCTCCGATGTGATTCTTGGCATTACACAATGCAAGAAACGGTCAAGTGTGTCTCTAAAGTTCAACATACAACATTTGTATAGTGTGCCTTTTGTATTTTCGTTTTCGTTTGTACCAGTTTTTTTTTTGCGTGTTCGTAAATTCGAACTACCTGTAATCTGTCATAGATTAATAAAACAATTAAGTAGAGGAACTTTAATATAAATAGTGCAATTAAAGCAAAAAGCAAAAGAAAAACCAAAAGAAACTAAATCCGAAGCATACATAAAAATAACAACTACCCTCTGCAAAAAAAAAAAACGAGGTACAGTGAACACACATATAGGGACACAGCCACAAGAGTACCTTATACTCGAAATCAATCGGTGAGTGCTAAACTGTTTTAGTATACGAATTATATGCCAGATTAAAGTGCGTTAGTTATTTTAATTGAGTTGTAGTTTTTTTTTGCTGGCAACTTTATAGATAATTTTATCGTTTTAATATAAAAGTATGACGTATTTCAATTTTGATTGTTAGGTGTTATACGGCGATCACAGCGGTTCGTGGAGAAGGTGATCGCCGTTGGGAAATTTATTTGAAACTTAAGCATTTATGTTAGCTTATACTCAAACCAGCAGCCAAGGTTATTCCTGCTTAGCCGAAAACTAAACCAGTACAACAGAGATTCCCAACACCCAAATTCAAATTCATAAAATAATAACATTCACACGAAGGAGAATTTAGTGTGATCATCGGTCACTTTAAAGTACTTTTTTTTTTCTCATTTATTTTGTTAAATTTCCACATTTTATTGTTAGTTTTTCATTCTCAAGTTTTTTGTTAATTTATATACTCTATTTAATTCATCTTTATTATTTTTTTTTGTTTGTGTAAATTTTTAATTAATTCATGGTTATAACCTACATCCTTGAAGCGTGAAGGGAATTCCAAAATAGTTGTTTTCGCATAGTTGCTCAAGAGAGCTTAAATCCTTTTTTTTGTTTATACCTTTTGTTTTGGTTCGACATAAGATATTTTCATTGGTTGGAAAATTGGGGAACGCAAATTGAATTCAATTTAGGCAGGAACCCAGAAATAGTTGCAAATTTACGAGATCATTAATAATAACCAGGCAAAGGGTGAAAACAGGGGGAAAGAAGAGAATTACCTATTCATGTATGCAAATGAATCTTTTCTTCCGTGATCGCTACGAGGATCTAGGCTATCGTAAATTTAATTAGTATAAATTAAAAGAAAAATATTGAACATTTGTATTCAAATTGCATTTAGTTATTTTGTTTATAAATGTGAATTACATTTGACAAGGTTCTAATGAACCCATTGAAATTTTCTTGTCAGGCGCATAGCTTGATGGCTAGATAAGCTTTTTTTCATTTCAGGGGATGCGGATGGTGATGTGAAGAGTCGGTGGTGACACGGTAAGCCAATGAAATGGTGAGTTGTGACTTTTTGGTGTTTTGTTTAGGGGAAGTCCAAACATCGTTTGGCCAATGGACTTCCAAGGTGGGGTGGGATATGGGCGCGCCGAACTACATCTCGGCGCCCTCTAGTGGCAATGTCCGTCCGACATCGCATTTTCTTCTTTTTGTGTTTTTCTTATCTCTCTATTGTTTATCGATTCTTGGATCAATTTTGGCATGATACAACGTGATAGGTTGGTTCACTAGGGAAGCGGACAAGATCCCGCGACATCCGGCGAGCTCGAGCCGAGAAATGACTAGCATGCCAGTCCGCCGACCTATTGTAAACGGTGCTTAACGCACATTCACAGCCAATACTAGCTTATTACATATCTGATGACAGGCCGATAGTCCTGACATCGGAAATGTTCAATGGAGACCCCAAATAAGAAATTGAATAAAATGTTTTTTTTTTTTATGGAGTAGGTATGTATTTATTTTTGTACACATAAATAAAAAAATATCTCGTGCAAAGCAGAACCCTGTAAAAGAAAAAACAAGTATTTAATTCAAATTCACAAGACAAAAGTAACTCCCTCAAAAAGACCCCATTTTTAAAGCAAATCAAAGAATAATTTTTGAGATACTTAGAACATAAACTTGTTGCATTGTAAGTGGGGGGGGAGTGGGGAGGGGGTTAAGGTAAATAATATTTTTATTCAAAATCTCTATACATATAAAAATGGATGTATATACATACGTTTGTTTGTTTATATGTCCTTTATGCACTCCGAAATGGCCCACTAGATATTTGTGAAATTTTAATGGTTAATACTGTTGTATTCAGTGATGGTTTCTGTGACAAAAAAAAAATGGAAAAACCTCATGGAAGAGTAGAAAAACTGGGAAAACCAAACAAAGGTCGGAAATTTAATTTTTTTTTTGCTTGGAATTTTTTTTAGTTTTCAAAATGGGTTTTCGAATGGAAAAATAGAAAGTTTTTGATGAAAAACTCGGAAAACGCATTAGTTTTTAAACGGAAAACTGCATGATATTGTATCTATGTGCATTGGTTTTCAAACGGAAAACTGAAAAATTGGTGATGGGGAACTTGGAAAACTCTGGGAGAGCACAATATCAAACTATTGCGTGGAATTTAAGGTGCAATTTTGGAAAATTAGGGAAAAGAGCAACACGTTTGATTTTGTTTACCACATTTAGGATTTTGACTGTAGTCCAACGCATTGTTATAAAATTTTGACTGTAGGCAAAGCTTACACGAGCCAGGGTTCCTGCGAAATCAAATTTTGGGAACATTTTACGGGAAAATTGAAAAATGGAAACAATCAAATGGTGGTCGAAAATTATACTTTTGTATGGGATCATAGCTGCAATTGTTCAAAAATTAGTAAAAAAATCAGAAAACTCCGCAAAACGAGAAATTTTTAAATTATTTTTAGATTTGATTTGATCTGGTGGCAGGCGAGACGAGGTTCGCGGGGTCGGTTTTTAGTAAAAAAGGAAACATATTCATCAAATTTATCACATTTTTTTCATTTTTCATTTTCATTTATTTCAAAAAAGGATTTACAATGACGCATTAAGATTTAAATCGTTTAGAGCATCTAAAATTTAAGTTACAAATATTTTCTAAGTAACCAAACAAATAAAAAAACAAAAAAAAGATAGATTAAGTAGAGATAAAAATTTAAGTATATATAAAGAGTTTAAAGAAAAATTTAAATAAAAAGCTATATAAAGTTAGAATAATTGAATTTAGTTTTGATTCGAAAAGTGCAAAAATAACATTCTCTTAAAAGCAGTAGGTGCGGCAATACTTTGCAATTCATTAGGAAGTGAATTCCATAAACGAATTGCAGCAACATAAAATGAACGCTCTGCAATGCTGTGTGCGAAGCGTGGTATAATAAGTTTTATACCTCTTTGAGACAGGGCAAAATTCAAATTTTCACTAAGGTACCCAGGGCATCTATAATGGATGATACTATGGAGTTTCAAAAGTAGCCTGAATCTCAAGAACTCATCAAGACCCATACCAAAAAGAATGTTTCGTAGATGTGAGACACTAGAGAATCTTGGAATACAATAAATAAAGCGGATACAGTCGTTCAGCGCAACATTGAGCTTACGCTTGCACTCACAGTCCAAAACGGGATAGACTGAACAGTTATAGGTGAAATAAGGCAAGATTAAAGTTTTTATAAGGTGTATCTTCATGTTTGGTAGCAAAAAACTAGAGGAAGATCTCAAACTACGTAGCCCAAAATAAATTTTCCTTACAGTATCAGAGATTGCTCTGCAGCAACTCAGATTGCAGCTAATTTTATATCCTAGGTATCTAACTTCTTTTACATACATGATAACTTCGTTATCGAGAACAACCGAAGGAAAATCTAAGGGGTCGAATTCATTTCTAGAGCATATCATTGCAACAGACTTAGTAGGATTAAGTTTCATATTATTATCATTGGACCAAGAGAGAATATTGCTTAAATCCTCATTTAACCTAACTAAACAGTCCTCCCTTAAGCCAGTACTACGAAAAATGTAAAGTATTACATAGATAGATAGATAGATAGATAGATAGATAAAGATTTTATTTTCAATTTTAAATTAATTTACAAAGTTTTAATAATAATTTGTTTTAAGACATGACTTTTAAAATTTAAAAATAAAAATAAAAAAGAAAAAGTTATGTATTTTAATGTTTGAAAGGATTCTCTTATAATTGCTCTTCTATATTTCAGTGCTTTTTGGCAATAATTGTATAGCTTATTCCAGTCAGCGCCGTCCAAAATCGTTTTCATCTCAGATTCTTCTAATACTAATTTCTCAAAAATCTGCAATCTGAACTCTCGTAATACAGGGCATCTTCCCAGGAAGTGATAAACGTTCTCCCTTTCTCTGAGGTTGCAAAGCGAACAAAGAATAGGCAAGTCTTCTCTATGTGGGATGAAGTTTAAGTCTATCATTTCTCCTCTGATTTTAAAAATAGTGGATATTAAATCATTTGAAAATGTTTCATTGAAATAGTTTCTTTCGCACAAATTGTGGTTAAGGCTCGCATATATTTATCGGTGGTATGAACTTCGCACTTTTTCAATGCTCTCTGCTCGTATTTTTTCATCGACTGCTTTAATCAAATTACCAAACTTTTCTTTCCATTGAGGTATATTATCTAAGGTTATATCCAAGTTGCATTCAGAGAATTCTGCTAATGTCTCCCATTCCTTAAAAAACAGAGTTTTCTCCCCAATTGCATAACTTGCTATGCGTTTGGTCAACCTGTCTCCACTTAAAGACATAGTTTTTGTAATGAAGTCTAAATGTAGTTTCAATGTTTCTATAAACAACGGTGAAATACCGGTTTCAACGAGCAGCATATTGTTCGGAGAACACTGTGGTAGCTTGAAAATGCGTTTGAGGAAAAAACGAAGTAGTTTTTCTACTGAATCGTATTGTTTACACCCCCACACTTGTGCTCCATACAGCATTATTGATTTGGATACTGCCTGAAAAATTCTATATTTTATTTTTGGAGAAATATGTCTATCTTCTAGGCAGTTTTTCCAGGCTGCGCTAATGGCTGACTTAGCTGCGGATAGTTTTTCCTGAAAATGCTGTTCCATGTTCATATTGTTGCGCATATTCATGCCCAGATATTTGTATGACTTTACTGTTTCAATCTCTTGGCCATCAAGGAACCATTTTTCATTTCTTGTATATCGTCCTCCCCCTCTTCTAAAAACCATCGTTTTTGATTTAATTATATTAATTTGCAGTCTCCATTCATCGCAATAATTTTTGAGCTGATTGATCATGCCCTGTAAGCGCTGTGGTGTATCTGCAAACAAAACCAGATCATCTGCGTACATCAGGACTTTAACAAGAATCCCGCCAATCCTTACACCACCACATAGATAGTCTGTAACGTCGTCGATAAACAAAACAAATGCTTGTGGGCTTAAGTTACATCCTTGTTTGACGCCAGTAACCGTTTCGAAGAAATCCGATAATTGCTTTCCGTCCCAAACCGCCGAAGTCGTCTTTTCGTATATCTTTTCAATCAATCTTCCAAATTTTCTTGACATGCCAATGTTATAAAGCTTATAGAAAAGCGCACTTCTATCAACCGTATCGAATGCAGCTTTGAGATCGACAAAAAAAGCATATAGTTTCTTCTTTTCTCTGATAAAGTTTTGTGCTATTGTATTAATAATGAAAATTTGGTCAATTGTCGAATAACTCTCACGGAAACCTGCTTGAAATTCACTCAAAAGTTTATTTTGCGAGATCCAATTTTGAAAACGTTTAGCTAATACACCCATCATTATTTTGAGGGTAGAGTTTAAAAAAGATATGCCTCTATAATTTTCCGCTTGGTTAGGGTCACCTTTTTTGAGGATTGGAAAAATGACACTCTGTTGGAAGCACGTAGGGATATTTCCTGTTTCAAATATACGATTGAATTCATTGGCGAGAATATCTATTAGGTCATCATTAGCATATTTGAAAAATTCTACTGGAATCCCATCAGCTCCGGGTGCTTTGCGGTCTTTGGATTTATCTAGCCAACATCTTACTTCCGTTCGAGAAATCGGTCTATCTAAGACCTCATCTTGAACATCTGGAATTGCGTACTGGTAACTTGGTTGTAGCGTAAAGTTCTGTGGGTTAAGCATATTATTGAAATGTTCTTTTAGTTGTGCTGCATTAATATTAATTCTTATTTTGAGTGTCCTTCCATTTTTCTTATTAAGCAGTTTCCATAATGTCGACGAGTCCTTGCACTGTGATATTTCCATTGCTGTAAGTATCCGGTACTCATTTTGCTTCATTCGACATTTGCTTTTAAAAACTTTTTTCGCATCGAGGTACATAAGTTTGTAGTTGATTGCATCATATTTTCTGTAAAGTCTTAGTAGCGAAAACGATCGCCTTCTCAACTCTTCGCATTCGGTATCAAACCATGGTTGTTTGCTATTTTGAGTATTTTGTGTTTGGGGTAAAAGTGCTATGGCATTCTTGATTGTGTCGGTTATATGATCTATATTCTTATTTGTATTCATTGAATCAATCTGTCTTCTCATAATTGCGTGGTAATGTTCTCTTAGTTTGTAATTCCATCTGAATTTGGGTAAAACATTTATTGTTATTAGTTCCGTTGTTATTAAATTCGGCGGTTGTGACAATTGGCAAATGGTCTGAGAAGTTTTGAGCTTGTACTTCAAAATTTTTAATTAAATTATTCCATTCTCCTCCACTTAGGGTAAGGTCGATAACTGAGCTTCCTTGAGCACCAACAAATGTATATTCTCCTTCCGGGTCTCCTACTGAGCATCCATTTTGGATTCGAAGACCATAACCACCACAAAAGTCCAACAGTTGAGTTCCTTTCCTATCTAAAATCAAGTCTTTAGAGTTACGTAGTTGTGAAGGTTGAGATTCTTCTTCCGGATGATAGACTTGCTGCGTACCAGTTCTTGCGTTAAAATCACCTGTGAGTAAAATATTAGTTTGTTGTTCTAAATTATCGATGACATCGTTCAGCTTCTGCAAATCACACGTCCATTGTGGTCCTTGTGATCCGTTTAAATAAACAGGGATAACGTAATATTTAGAATTGGGTGAAAGGGGGTTGTTAATATTTATTATGCTATAGCCCATGGATTCTTGGAACTCTATTTTTATATTGTTTATGTTTTTTCTATATCCATAGAGAGAGCCACCGCTTGCCCGTCCTCTGCTGCTACTTCTGACGCCGTATGTCCAACTAAGTTCGTAATTTTCAAAATATTTTACAAAGTTTTTTTCCTTTTCTTCTAATACATGAGTTTCAAATAGACAGAATATTTCAAAATCATTTATATATTTAAAAAAATCGGCAAATAAAATTTTATTACATAAACCGTTTATATTGTAACTTAAAATTCTAAGGTTAATATTTTTGGATGCATTTTTACTTAAAATAATTTTGTTTGGGCAGACGGAAAAATTCTATAATGTTTGTGATGCATTGCGAACACTCCCTTGGGTTATTTGAAAATGGTTCGTGCTTGTACTAGGTCCTGTTGTTGTGCTTTGACTTCAAGATGGCGCTGATCTGTCATTTATGAATCTATCCTGCCCAGCTGATCCACTGACAGCTAGATGATTTGTGTTGTTTATAATTTGATTCAACACTAAATTTCCATTATCTTTTCCGCATTTCAATCCACTACTAAAACTCCATGTAAATATTTTTCCTTGCACCAGAAGACGATCATCTCTAAGAAAGGTGTTAATGTTTGGGTTCTTAGCTTTGATATCTTTCCTGACTTCGAGTAGTTTTGCTCTTTTTTGTCGAATTGCCAACGGATAGTCTCTGCAAATGTAAACTCCAGCTTCCCTAAGTGACCTTGCAGCTCGAATAATGTTGATGGCCGGTGTTCTTTCTTGTAGTCTAACCAGGAAGCTACAACTTGTATCGTTGGTTGAACGAATTGGTATTATGTTGTTTTCATTCAGTGGTGATGTAATTTTACCATGCGTAAGGCAAATAGTTTGAATTTGTGCTTTTGGTTCAACTGCGTTCTGATTTTGAACGTGGAATATTAGGTTCGATTCAGTATTACGCATCTGACTTGCTTCCATTTTATTCTCCAAGATCTCACATCGCTCTTCTAGTGCAACTACTTTGTCAGCCAGAGTTTGATTACAGTGTTGAAGCTGTTTTAATTCTGCATGCAAATTTTCAAGATCAGTTATTTTGACTACTTCTTTAAGTGTTGCTCTTATATCCTTAAGATTTTCATCAAGAACTTCTTGCATTGCAGTACGGATCGCGTTGGCATTCATATCGCTGGTTGCAATTTTTTTGTTTATATTATTTTTTGCGGGAGAGATTTCCTTTGATTTTCGTTTGTTGTTGCTCATCAAATATGTGGGTATTGACAATTGACGTTTAATTTGCAGGTTATATATATATATTTGCCTTTTTCTTTATTTTTGTATGTTTATTTTTATTTTGAACGACTTAATTGTCGACTTACGTATATTTTGTTATGCTTTTATGCAGTATTGGATTGCGCTTTTTCTGATACACTTTTTAAGATTTAAAGTTCTATTTGAATCCTTTTTTATTCACTTTTAATTTTTAGCCGCTCTTTTATCACTTCTATCACTAGCCAGGGTTGCCAAACTCCCTAAAGTATTACGTCATCCGCATATAAAAGAGTTTGACAGTTACAGATGACTTCAGGAAGGTCATTTATAAACAGCGAAAAAAGCAATGGACCTAATACCGAGCCTTGGGGGATTCCCATATTAGTAGCAATAGGATTCGAAATACCAATTTCAGTCTTTATTTGTTGAACTCTATCTTTAAGATAATTGGACAGCAACATTATTGATGAGCTTGAGAAATTGAACTTGAACTTTAGTTTAGACATAAGAATGGAGTGGTCGATGCAATCAAACGCCTTGGAAAAGTCTAAAAGTACAACTATACCAAACTTATCAGAATCAATAGCAAAACGGATGTCAGATGTTACTTTAATTGCTGCAGATTCACAACTGTAGTTATGACGGAACCCGGATTGCCACTTTGAGAGTAGGGTATTTACATTTAAATAGATCTGGATTTGATCATGAATTATTTTTTCAAAAAGCTTACATGGGAAGGATAAGATACTGATTGGTCTATACTCTGAAGGGTTGGAAGGGTTTCCATTTTTGGAAACAGGTATAATGCACGCTTTTTTCCACATATCAGGAAATTGACCACTATAAATACATAAATTAAATATATGGACTAAGTAATTTACAATTATAGGGAAAATCAGTTTAAGAAATTTCGGAGAAATTTCATCGGCACCAATTGCATTCGACTTTATTGATTTGATGGATTTAAATAGCTCATATGCACCAATGCAATTAAATGAGAAGGAATTATCTCTATCAGGTGTAACAAAAATATCTTGAGGAATATGTGAACTTGACACGGGCTGAATCAGAACATTTGACATCAATTCAGGGCTAAAAGAACATTTAGTTTTGTATTTATCATCCTTTACACCAAATTTCTTAATATTACTCCACAGTTCTTTAGAGTTGAGAGAAGGATCTAGTTTTTTAAGTAAATAATCGCGTTTTGACTTTCGAACTATTGAAACTACTTTATTTCTGGCGAAAATGAACTGTCTTTTATCAAAATCGGTAGGATTACTCTTAAATCTCCTGAAAAAACGTTCCCTCTCTCTTATTAGATACTTAATGTTGTTATTAAACCAAGGACATTTATTAACCTTTAGTTCCTTAGTAATTATTGGAATATGGTTATCATAAAGTCGCGTTAGCAAGTTATTAAATACTGAGACTTTATCATTCACGTTTGGAGTAAAGTAAATATCATCCCATTCCAGTCTAGAGAAATTCATCTGTAGATCCTCATAGTTAAAATCACGGTAAGACCTGAAACTGAATGAACGAACTATATTTGTTCTTTCTACTTCAAATTTAAAGGAACAGAAAATGAAGTCATGGATGAAATCTGAGGTAGGTCTTATTTGATCATTTCTAGAATTCTGTATTTAGAAGTAGTCAAAAACATGTCAAGCAAAGATGGGTTATTAATTGACTTGTAACAAGTTGGCCACCGATTATTTACTACCGTTAAACCCATTTTATCACAAAAATGCTTAAAAAGTCGCGTAACATTATTATTTACCAAAAGATTTACATTATAATCACCCCCAATCAATAAGCCACTGTATTTACTGCCAAGTTTTAGTAAAGTTTCTTCAAATTCAATCAGGTTTTCTTCATTAAACATACTAGGTGGGCTATAAATGGTTACGAGTAAACACTTTTCAAAGCCATTCCTCACTTCAACACAGACGAAATCAATATTA
Source organism: Sphaerophoria taeniata (assembly GCA_943590905.1). NCBI lineage: Eukaryota > Metazoa > Arthropoda > Insecta > Diptera > Syrphidae > Sphaerophoria > Sphaerophoria taeniata. The sequence continues at coordinate 97,429,391 of OX016541.1, forward strand.
GAAGCAGTGGATTTGAAGACGATAGAACTTAATATATTGTCACGAACAAAAACGCAGACACCACCTCCAACCCTATCTTTACGGTCACTTCTATACATATTGAAACCCGGTAATGCTACTAATGCATCAGAGATGCTAGTATTAAGCCACGATTCTGTTATCATAATAACATCCATCCTAGACGTACTAAATACTTGATACAGTATAGTATATTTTGCTCGAATACTTTCGGCATTTAAACAACAAACATTAAGACCATTAAATGCACCACACAACACATTCAGAGCACATCTTATGTTATCGGGATCTGTTCCAACAACCATAAAATGTAAGAAAAGTTAAAGTTAAAAATACCATCACCATCTGCTTAAAAGAGAAAAATATTTGCACTATAGAACTACCAAACAAAATATATACAAAGAAAAAAGTAATAAATAAATAAATAAATAATATAAAATGATAAATTTGATCGTTTTAAATAATTCATATACGAATTGATCATAATGTACTCATAAAAGTTCATAAAAGAAGGAAAGAGCCCTGTTTAAAAGTTTATAGTTTTATATACTGTTCATACACATATAGCCATACATACTACTTGTAAATTAATAATAGGGTTTGGTTCAAATTAACTGCATGGTATATGTATGAATATAAAAAAGCAAAGAAAATCTACACATGATATTATTCAAACATCAAAGTAAGCAGGACAGTCAGCAGTATCGTTAGAAACATCTATAGCGGCGCGGCACCAACAGCATCAACAGCAACATCATCATTGGCAACAACATCAACAGAATCAACAACAGCAGCATTATCAACATTTTGGATTACAGCGTCAACAGGTGATGAGGCACATAACTGTTGATCTCCAATCATCTCACCAGGAACAGACCCAACAGAATTAGTTGTAACATCATTGTCATTCATAGAGCGAAATACTTCCAAAGAGTTCATATTTATGACACAAACAGGCTTTTTGTTTCCGTCACTCGTTTGTCTGACATATACACGTCCCCGTCTGGTGAACACAGAATGCAAAGCCCCGTTTTTTCTAAGCTCATTCGCCCTACGAAAAATTGCGTGATTGTACTTGGTTAAGCTTTCGTACACACGAACAAATTTGTTTCCTTCAAAGCCAAGATCATGTAGTGACACAGCTCTCGAATTTTTTTTGTAAAAAGCCGTTGTATTGATCAAAACATTAACTTTTTTGTGCGTGACGAAGCTTGACGACGATTGCACTTGTTTTTGTTTTATTTTTCGGTTTGGTACGGAAAATGTGAATCGGCGGTGATGGTGCAGAATTGATTAAAGTACAAAAACGTTGGAAAATACTTTCAAGGTTTTCATTTTCGGTGATAGGTATACCATGAAGAACAAGATCACCAGAAATGTTGTGCCTCGCGAGTGCGTCGATTTGTATTTTGAGCGTTGTGTTGTCTTTTTCCATCAATTGTGCCTTTACAAACGTGAGTTCTTCTTCTTGTGTATCTAGTCTACTTCCTTGTTGCTCCAGTGCACCGATTTTGCTATCCAACGTAAACAGAGAGCGATTAAAAGAGCTGAGTCTCTCGTTGAATGTGTTTTCAAGAGTTTTTATTTTTCTATCAAAATCGAGTTCAATTTTATTAATAAGGAGATATAAACTTTCGCATATAGCATTCATTTCTGTTTTTATTTGTGCCACAATTGACTCTGTCAAGGTTTTCGTGAGTGAATCGAGTCGGGACTCGATTTTGGTCCACAAAAGTCTGGAAGAAGCTGATGCAGGAGAATTTACATTTGAAGAAGTGCTTGTGTTTCCGTGCTTTTCCGCTGACCGCAGCTTTCTCTGTTGCTCGTAAGAACCTGACATTTCCAGTTAGTTTTAATTGCAAAAAAGTGTATGTTGTAAAATCAAAAAAATTAAATCTTCTTTTTTACCGCCAGGAAAGTGAAATTTGGATATAAAAGTAATATATGTAAGTAGTTTTATGCTTTATGCAAACTTTGATAAACTTTATTGACATGTAATGACTAAATAACAAAGGTTTAAATGAACTTTATGCGGAGCTAAGTTTTCTGCTACCTTCTTTTGCACATTACACACATCACATTCTTTCACTTTCCCGAAGCCAATTCATTTGTTCACGAAACAACTTTTGATGGAAAGTTTAAAAATATTTCTTGAGTGTATCTTTTACTTTAATTTTAATCTTTAATATTAATCATTGTTATTTATGCTTCAGAGTAGATGTTTTTGTATGGTATATTTCGTTATAATATAGTGACAGATAGCTTGTTGTGTCTTGAGTTTGCTCGCATTTGATAACCGATTTACCTGTAAATTGACCATAATTAATCCGCTCGGTTGTGACTGTCGTGTGGATTGGAGACTGCTTGACCGATCCCAGTTGAAAGGTACGTCTTTCAAGGTCTTTTTTAATCAATTTTAAACAAAAATACAAAATTGGAAATTGAATATATTATATAATTGAATTTTGGCGCACACACTGATGTTCCAATTTTTTCTTGGTCCAGAGAGAGCTTTTTGTTTTATAACTATATAACAAACATTTTTAATAAAGCAAAGGACTATTGGAAAAAGAGAAAAATCCTAAAACAAAACAAGTCTAGAACGTCAGTAGTTGTCAAAACAAACTAAAGACGTCAATCTTTCAACGTCAAAGCAAATATTCTCCGTAACGATACGTGGCCATCTTGCGGCAGATAGAAAAACAAACCTACACACCAGTGCTGCCTTCCAAAGTAACATTACACATCAAATAAGAAAAACAAAACAATGGCACTTACTCTGGATGCATTAAAAACTCTTCTTGATGAACAGAAAAAAGACATCTTTAAAAACATAAATGACGCTACAGAAAGAGTAATGAAAAACACTGACGAAAAGGTAGGCATTCTATCAGAAAAAATCGAACAGCTAGAAAAAATTGTCGAAACACAAGGAACAATTATTGAAAAACAAGAAGCCACCTGTGCCAAACACGAAAGACAAATTGCACAACTAGAACTAACGATAAGAAAAAATAATATCATAATTTTTAAAATAGATGAAAAAGAACGGACTACAGAAGAGCTCTTGCAAATGATTATTGACATGATTAATAAATCTAATGGACAATTTAATTTAACCAAAAATGATATCGAAAGCTGTTTCCGTCTAGGAAAGAAAGTAGATGGAAAAATTAGACCAATTAGACTTACATTCAAAAGCTATGACAAGAAACAAATAATATTACTGGGGAAAAAATCAGGGACAACATTTACCATCGCCGAAGGCCTACCAAAATCAGTGGTTGAAGCAAGAAAACCTCTTATCCCAAAACTACTTGAGTTCAAGAAAGAAGGAAAAAGAGCATATTTCAAACTAGATGAACTCGTGGTTGAAGGCAATGTTTGGAAAGAGAATGGACCAGAGAACCCAAGGAAAAGATCCCGTTCTAACGAAAATTCACCATCAGGACAACCAAAAAATAAAGAAATAAGCACAAACAAGACGAAAACTACAATAATTGGATCAACTGATATCAACCCCAGGAGACAACCCATGAACCCGATAATGAAATTTTTAACACAATTAAAGCAATTTAAAAACAACAACCACCAGCTTAACAATAATATGCCAATACAATCAACGAATACCAAACAAGACTCTAACATTAACACAAACTTATCAAAACAAAAATCCTTCCCAAGCCGACCGATCACCGTGCGAAGAGTAGATCAAAACCCCCCATACATTAACAGTCGAACAGAAAACAAAACACTCAAAATTCAACAAAATAAACTAAGAATCTGTACGTTTAATGTCAGAACACTCTCCTCAGATGAAAAACAGGAGGAACTAAGACTAGCATTGAAGAGCATAAACTGGGATATAATAGGACTAGCCGAAATAAGACTACATGGACAAAAAATAATAATTAATAACGACAACGATATCTTCTGCTACATAGGGGAAACAAAAGGACTCTATGGAGTAGGATTCCTGATCAAAAAAGAATTTAAAGACAAAATAATCAACATACGATTTCATAATGAAAGAATATGCAGTATACAACTTAACATCCAAAACACAAAAATGACTATAATACAAATATATGCCCCAACAGAAAAAGCTGATGACGAAGAAATGATTAAGTTTTACGAAACTCTAGAAGAAACATTCAATAACAACAAAACAGAGTTAATGTATGTTATAGGTGATTTCAACGCAAAACTTGGAAAAAGATCGACTGAAGAAGATAACTCGGCTATAGGACCTCATGGATATGGGATAAGAAATGAAAGAGGGGAGAGACTCCTCAAATGGCTAGGAGAAATGAACTTGAACTTTGGGAACTCATTTTTCAAAAAGAAAGATAAGAGGAAATGGACATGGATCTCACCAAATGGAATGACAAAAAATGAAATAGACCTCATCCTCACAAACAAAATCGAAACCATCCAAGATATAACAGTCCTTAATAACGTAAATTTTGACAGCGATCACAGACTAGTAAGAATGGAGATAAAAATTGACCATGAAACATTAAAAAGAAATCGACAAATCTACTATCTCCCTAGAACAGTACCTGTACAACAAATAATCACCTATAACGAAAATATAAAGACAAAGATCAATCAGCTTTTAGAACAATCTGACGCAAACACTTGTCTTCAAAATAAATATGACAAGCTAGAAAATATTATAAAGACCTCAGCAAAAATGTCAATAATGAGCATAAGGACTAACAAAGAAAAAATATCAAACGAAACCAAAGCTCTAATTTTAAGAAGAGAAAACTTAAGAACAAACCCAAAACTACACAACCAAGACAAAAAAGAGCTAAGTGAACTTAGAAAAACTATAAAATCTAATATAAAGAAAGATATTCGTGAATATAATGAAAATATTATAAAGGATACAATTAGACAAACAAATTCAATAAAAAAAGCTAAGTCATATTTGAATAATAAGCAAGAATGGATAACAAGTATAAAGGACCAAAACACATTCAACATAACAAACCGAAAAGACATAAATGAAAACGCCACCTTATTTTTCGAAAAACTGTTCACCTCGACTAAAATTATCACAGAAGAAGGTACAATAGACAATACAAGTTCAATACCGATACACACCCCTATGTTCAGCAATGAAATTATTGAAAGGACCATAGACGATCTGAAGAAAGACAAGTGCACCGGAAATGATGGAATATCGTCGGAAATGCTAATATATGGAAAAAACTCACTTTCCAACATTTTAACCAACACATTTAACGAAATAATGCAAACAAAACAAATTCCAGAACAATGGAAAGAAACAACGATAACATTAATACACAAAAAAGGAAAGAAAGACGATATCAATAACTACAGACCAATAAGTAACATCTCTACAGTTTACAAGCTCTTCTCCAAAACGCTTTACCGGACCATCAAGGAAGACTTTAATAACAACCAACCGAGAGAACAGGCTGGATTTAGAGAAGGATTCTCAACAACAGACCACTTACAGACAATGAATCAGCTAATAGAAAAATGCAATGAATTTAGACTACCGGTTTTGTTACGTAGCAAAACAATGTACCCAGGTATACGTATTGAACGAAATGTTTATTTTATCATCCATACATACTTTGGAATCATAAATTCCAAATAACTAAAAGACAACTAAACACCAAATCAAGCATCATTGGGTTACCTGGTGACATCGAGCTTGTCGAGGTCATCTTCATCGTCATCGTTATCCACAACGACCGACGCGACGTCGCGTCGTTGTCGCTCTGCGATTGACATTCATTGAGATGTGTTGATTGTTGGGTCATAATTCAGCGGTGAGAATGCGTTGATTTTACCTCGTACTATTTAGATTAGGGAATCAAAAACCTGAAAAAGAAAGAAAGAAAAGAAATTGCAAAATCCAAGGAATCAGCCTTGCAAAGCACAAATTAAGTAACCCTAAATTTGGAATTTGCAAATGCCAATTCCCACAAACACTATCCTTTAGTAGTAGTAGTAGTAGTAGTAGTAGTAGTAGTAATTGTTTTATTTAAAAAATTATGATTAAAAAATATTACATGAAAGTGAACAAATTTAATTAATATAGATATGTTTGTTGACTAACTCAGATTAACATTAAAACATTGATTTTGCATCAATGGCTCGGTTGAGCCGTCTGCTGCGATTAAATATCTTTGATTAATCCTATCCTTGTGTTAGTGTTAGTGTTGGTGTTGGTGTTGTCAATGAAATTGGTGTTGGTGTTGATGTTGGCGTTGTGTTTGTGTTGTTGTTGTTACTGCTGTTGGGGTTGGTGTTCATACACATTTTGAAATATTGGTGTTGATGATGAAGTTGGAGTTGAAGTTGATGTTTGTGATGGTGTTGATGTTGTTCTTGATGTTGTTTTTGGTGTTAATGTTGATGTTGGTGTTGGATTTGATGATGTTGTTAGAGTTGGTGTTGGTGTTGGTGTTGTTGTTGGTGTTGGTGATGATGTTGGTGTTGGTGTTGATGTGTTGTTAGAGTTGGTGTTGGTGTTAGTGCTGGTGTTTGTGTTGTTATTAGAGTTAGTGTTGGTGATGATGTTGGTGTTGGTGTTGATGTTGATGGTGTTGTTAGAGTTTGTGTTGGTGTAGATGTTGTAGTTGTTGGTGAAGGTATTGTTACTTTTGTTGGTGTCGTTAATTAATTTCGATGGAGATAGGGGTGGCGAATGGTGTGGTTGTTGGTGTCTGTATTCCTTTTGATATTGGTGTCGTCGTTGGTGCTGGCTTAGGTGTTGTTGTTGGAGTAGGAGTTTGTGCAGGTGAAGAATGTGGTGATGGTGTTGGTGTTGGTGTAGGTACTGGTTCAGGTGCTGGTGTTGATGTTATATGGTGTTGGTATTGGTATTGGTGCTGACGTTGGTTTTTAAGTTGTTCTTTGTAGTGATGGTGGTGTTGGTGCTGGTGTTTGTGTTAATATTGGTGGTGGTGATGATGTTGGTGTTGGTATTGGTATTAGGCGATGGTGTTGGTGCTGGTGTAGGTTCTGGTACAGGTGCTATTATTGATGATGTTTGGTTTTGTTGTTGGCGTTGGTGTAGGTACTGGTATTGGTGCTTTCGATGGTTTTTAAGTTGTTATTTGTAATGATATTGGTGTTGGTGCTGGTGTTTGTGTTGGTATTAGTGTTAGTGTTGGTGATGATGTTGGTGATGGTGTTCGTGATGTTGTTGGTGTTGGTGTTGATGTGTTGTTAGAGTTGGTGTTGGTGTTGTTGTTGGTGTTGGTGATGATGTTGGTGTTGGTGTTGATGTGTTGTTAGAGTTGGTGTTGGTGTTGGTGCTAGTGTTTGTGTTGGTATTCGAGTTAGTGTTGGTGATGATGTTGGTGATGGTGTTGGTGATGGTGTTAGTGTTGGTGATGATGTTGGTGATGGTGTTGGTGATGTTGTTGGTGTTAGTGTTGATGTGTCACTATCCTTTAGATGCGGTTAGAATGTATCCACCCGATAAGGAAGCCATCTAGGAACCAGAACTGATAATCCAAACCTGAAAAGTTAAAGAAAAATACACAAATTTAATAACTTTCTTGAAACAAATATTCCGACTATGGAAGTTTGTTTACAAATTGCAAAGTGTATCGTACTTGCATTTTTGCCAACAAAATTCCATAATATACCCGATTATGACTTACCTGCGAATATTCTTGATGCAATCCTAGGACACAAATAGTATTTTTCATTGATAAACTATAATTTGTACTTATGCAAAATAGGAAATTTACCAAACAAATTAACAAATAGAATTTTATACACGTTTTTTGAAAGAAATAGAAATGTCATTTGACACTTCGCGAAATATTTTATTGAGTGGTTTGCGCATACTAGCTTTCTCACTCTACCTAAGGGGAAAGGGGTGAGAAAGATAGTTGTGTATGTGCAAATAAAATTTAGTACACACAATCAGTGCTGTCGGATTCTTAATAGTATTAAGTAGGTCTTGTTAGTTAGATAATAAGGCGAATTGGAGAAGTAGGATTGAATAGGATCTAGTGGGGTTGATTAGGATTAATAGCGTTTTTTTTTGGTCGTCCGGAACTGTTCCGAACAGTTCTGTACTCGTTCACTTGGCACAAGATGACAGTTCTTGTTCTGAATAGAACAGAAAAACGATTCCGAATTTGAAGTCAGAATCAAAAACAGAATCACGCATACATGCACACACTCGCATATACGTACGTACTCGCTGCCATGTTTACAAATAAAGAAATTAAAAACAATGTCATGTCATCTGCAATTCTGCATATGAGGTTTCACAAATACACAACCATTCAACCCTTAGAAGCAAAAAAATGTGTTTGCCTGTTCGTTTGGAATCCGGAATCGGACAGTTCTGTGTACAATTCCGGATTACCAAAAAAAAACGCTATAAGTATGATTAATATGATAGGGGTTAATTATATCGTATTAAAAGTAGAAGTAGTTATAAATGTTAAAGTTAGGAATGAGGGGAAAGTGTATGAATGTGTGTGTGGGATTCGAATGATGGACGAGGGGGTTTCTATTTAGTGATAAGGACAGGAAATGATACTAACACTTACAGCATTCAAAAGGAAGAAAAACGTTACAAGAGTCATATTCCACTCAATATAGAGGTTGTTATGTACTTGAGGATCTAAAGAGTTCAACAAAGAACTCTACCTTACAAGTGAATTAGATTATTGAAATCATCTCTAAGTGTAGCATTCAAGCCAGAGGCAATTAGAAATTCCGAAATCAAATATATATAGATATATATATATACATATATAAAAAGTGAATAATTTTGAAAAAAGAAAAGTTATTAACAAAGTTTGAAAAGAAAAAGAAAGTAAAATAAAAGGTAAAAATAAGTGAAAAACAAAAGGAAAAGAATCTTGATAAACCAAAAGAAATTTTTTAGTTTAAATAGGAAAGAGTGGTAGAAGCCATAGGTGAACTAGCGGCCATAGGCGCACTAGAAGCCATTGAGTGATACATACATATATCCTATATATATATTAAGGACAAGAGAAATTAGCAGAGGTAAGCGTTTCTTCGCCATAAGAAAATGTAAAGTTAAAACTTTAATATTATAATACCTGATAATTGTGCAGGTTGGATGCCAAGATTCAATCTCTGCTACTGGGTTTTTTTGTTCAACCCTTAAACTAATTAACGAGAATACAATCTCCAAGGACAAAAAGGTCACAAGGGAAAAGTGAAGTGAACTGAATGAAATTGAAGATAATATGATAAAATCGGATTATTAAGCCAGATAAAAGCAGTGAATTAGCAATAAAAGAATATTTTATACAATTTTTATAAATTAGTTAGTTAAATCTACCAAAATTTTGTGTTTGAAAATCGTACATTGTAAAGTTTTGAGATTTTTTTTGTGTTTCTAATCTTTGAACTATAATCGATATATGTACATATAATATATAAGTCAAGAAAAGTGCACGGTCATCGTCTCTTCAAAGTGCTGCCGGCAGGACAACGAGGGACCAAACAAACGGAAACCGTGAGTAACCAAAGTTATTGCAAACATAATTTTTTTGGCACCAAGGCCTAATAGAAGTCGGTAATAGACAAAAGAAAAGAAACATCAAGAAATAAACAAAATCTATACAAGTACAAAGAAAGAAGGATAAAAGAATTACACAATTTTGAATTACTTGATATACTATATTGAATTAACAATTTTTTTTTACATACATAATAAATAGATACTTAGTTTGTAGTTTTTTTGAAGTTAAATAAACTGTAGCATGAATTTTGAAATTCCTTGAAATGAATTATTTGGATAACATGAAGTGCTAAGTTTTCGAGCTGTGGTGTGGTGAGGCTGTACAAAGCCGTCCGATGTAGAGGGTTGGTTTTTGGTCATCGTTCGTCATGACGACGTCATCCCGGACTTATGGGTAAACAGCTGGCTGATCATTTTAGGGGCTGCCTTCGACAATATCGGCCACGAAGGTAGCATTTGGATGTATCGGACGGATACAAGGGTGGGTCGGCCAGGTCAGCATCAACAACATCTGATGGGCGTTTCGCGATTCCAGTAGAGCGTCATCTGGGGACAAAAACAGTGAAGTGCTTTAGCTTTATTGAAAAAAATTTTCTTGGTGTAGGGATTTAGTTAGTAGGTTAGCATAGGGTATTTTGGTGATGGGTTAGGTAGGTTAGTTAGGTTAGAATTAGGTTAGTTTTTTTTGTTTTCAAAGCGAAGCACTGATCTTACCTGTCCTTGGATGATACTCACGTACCTTGGTTTGTGTTTTTCTTCATACCCTCTCCGATCCTTTTAACGTAGCTTTCCACATCCTTCTCCTATTCCTTTTCCACTTTTTTTTTGTAACTTCTCCTGGCACGGTTTTTCTTGTTTAGTCGAGCGGGAGATACCTTTGGAAGTGGCAAGAACCTACCCCATCCGACGAGCTAGTCCGTGCGACCGCAAGCGTGCCACTGCCCTCTTCCAAGGTATCAGAGAACTCCTCCGTGGAATCCTGGCTCCTAACAATGGCGCCCAACGAGACCCTACGATACGTCAACCTTGGCTTATCGCATATTGGCAAATTTTTTTCAATTTTCATTTTTTTTCGATTTTTACTTTTCTGTCATCCACAAACCCAGGTACAGCGGGAACTCTTGAGGTCGTCACGAGTTGGAGCTGCTTTCCAATCTTAAGACCAAGAGTCTGAGATCTTGTGAGGTAGTTTTCGGTTCGTGACGTCATCAAGAGTAGAATGATGTTAACGACGTCCAATCTTCGGCTATCCGCCAAGTTGGGTTAACCCGACTTGTTGTGAGGTAGAGGATTTGGCGTCGGGGACTTCATTCGTGTGGAAGTTTATCAGCACTTCTCAGCCATCCATTACTCTGACTAATAGTTAAAGGTCATGTAGTGGTTGTGAGGTGTTGGTGAACCGAAGCACCGGCTGGAATCCGAACGCACCAGCTGCGCCTTATAAATAACGTAATGGTCATAGACATGACATGTGTGCCAAAACCTATCTACAATCGGAGTGGAAACTTGGTACAGCCTCACACATCTAGTGAAATTTTATGAAAAAAAAGAAACAACAAATTACTAAAAACAACAAATCTTTGTTTACCCTTTTAAAATAATCTTTAATTATCCGATTTTATTCAATCCTTTATATAGCCATAAGTTCATTTTTTATTGTTATTAGATTTTTATTTCTCAGCCAACACTTGGTGGTTTCGGAGAAAGTTTTGAAGTTTTTTGATTTTTTTTTATCTTACTTGAAGTTACTTTAATTTTTACCTAGTTTTCTTTGAATTTTTTTTTGAATTCTGTAGCTCGTTCTTATCTTAATTTTTTTATTTTCTGAATTCCTTTTTTTGAGATTTTTTTGTATTGAATTTTTTTTGGTTTTAACATTACATTTTCTTTGGAAGTAATTTTTCTTTGGGTTAGAGAGATTTTCATTACTAATTCTTTTGGTTTTATAGTCTGGGCTTAGTTTCAATTCTTGTTTTTAATGGCTGACAAGGGGAAGAAGCAGGGAGCTATCTCTAAAGCTAGTAGGCCTGCAACTAGGAGTTCCAAGCAGGCTGGGGACTCGAATATAGAGGAAGAGGTAGATCTGTCAGTGCCCAGTGGAAGCCAAGGACCCAGAAACGGTACGAACGAAGACCGAAGGGACCAGGACATAGTACAGGTCGTTAGGGACATGGCACTACAGCTACAGCACGAGGAACAGACAGACAACGAACAACAGAACGAAAGGCAGGAACAAGATTCCCATGGAGAAGGGAATAACGGCGAAGACGAAGCATCTTCTGAGCAGACTAGAGACGAAATACTAGAAGAGACTAAACGGCTCAAGATAGAACGACAACGACTAATACGAGAAAACCAAGACTTATTGGAACGGAGATCGATAAACACGGAAGACCAAAATAAGACAAAGACAAAAGAAGTAACATCACTGACGTCACTTGACCTATATGAAAGGATGCAAACAGTTGCGACACTGACCGTCAAGGAGAGCCAAACCAAAACTTTAGGTATATTAGCAGAGGGACTGAGTGAGGTCATGAAACTAATTGACAAAAACATGAAGACGATGGACAAAAAGTTTAATGCCCTAGAACTTTCCTTAACGGACCAGAGGAATACATCAAGAACAAGACATGACCAGGACCAAACCTTTGGGAACGACAGGACGAGCCACGACAGGAGTAGTCAATCTAGACACAGTCCATCAAACGATCGCCACCCACTTAGGGACAGCAATCCTAAGGTTGATGTTCATAAGTCGGGGGTGAAGTTTGATGGGACTTCGAAATCAATGTCAGTTGAAAGTTTTATTTTTAGAGTAGAGACATTGCAGAAGAAAACAGGACTATCTGACGACCAACTGTTTGCAAACTTTCATCACCTGGTTTCTGGGTCTGCGGAACAATGGTACTGGCAGTACCTAGAAGAAAACCAAGACGACGATATGCTTAATTATTATGATTTGAAAACCGAACTTGCGAGACAATTTAAGCAAAATAAACGCGATTTTGAAATTTTGAGGCAGATAATGGACCGGAAGCAGCAGCCCCATGAGACATTTGACGAGTTTTACGCGGACATCAGGGGGCTTACCTTGCAAATGAAAGTTCGACCGAACGAGAATGACCTAGTTTCCATGATTAGGAAAAACATTAAAGAAAGGGTGGCAACACTAATTTTTGGATGTTCAATACAGAGTGTAAGAGAATTAAGGGACGAATGCCGAAGAGCAGAAGAACACTTGACAGCAAGGGACGCTAGAAGAAAATTCGTGAACGAGATAGACGATAGCAGAAAAACTAGAATTAGAAACTAAGACGAATCAGAAGAAGAGGAAGATTTAGAGATAGCCGCCTTACAGCCAAATCGAAATGACAAAAGATATAATGACAAAAGATTTAGTGATAGACAAAACTATAATGACAAAGATAAACGGAATGACAATATTACGAACAGACAACAGACAGGAGTATGCAACTCTACGTTTCATACTTTGACATGTTTCGGTTGTGGACAAGGCAACATACCTTTTAAGTGTGTATCTTGCCAGGAAAACTGCAGGGTCGGCAGTGTTCCCGGGAGTCAGCCGCCGACAAAACCGACAATCCCGGAGAACCGGAAAAAGGACGACAATCAGAGGGAATAAGACTACTAGTGAGAGAGACGAATAAGACTGATGACCCAAAAACTTGCTTGACGCAGAACTTCGCTTCTAAGCTTAGTCTTCACGAACGAAAGAAACGATATGACGAAGCCAGAAAGCGGATTTTTGGTGAAGAAATAGACGCTGTGAAGAAGAAAAGTAAGAACTATTTGAAAATAGCTAGGCTTAGGGAAAGATGTGCAATTAAAAGACGGACGAAAAATAGAATAGAAGCTTCGATCTTGACAGTGAATGACGACAATAGACCCTATGCGAAAGTGCAAATAGAAGGAGAAGAAATATTAGGACTATTGGACAGTGGAGCTTCAGTGACATGTTTAGGGAAAGATGCAATCAAATTTATAAACAGGAAAAACATACAAATGACGAACATGAAACATGCGATTAGGACTGCTGACGGAAATCAACAAAACATTGAAGGAAGTTTTAACGCAAATGTCTCGTGGGGTGGAAAATCGAAAATTTTAGAAATATTCGTGGTCCCTAGCTTGCAACAACCTCTATATCTGGGTGTGGATTTTTGGAGCTCTTTTAACGTTGCTCCAAATATAGTAAGTGAAATAAATGTGACGACAGTGCCTAGCACCGATCGAGAGAGAAGACAGCTTTTACAGTTCCTGGTCGGCCGTTATATCAATACACGGTTATGCCGTTCGGATTGTGTAACGCCGCCCAGAGAATGTCTAAGTTAATGGACAAAGTCATACCTGGTCGTTTACGCCAGAATGTCTTTGTCTATCTCGATGACCTTTTGATTTGTTCTCCAGACTTCGAATCACACATTAAGTCACTAGAGGAAGTTGCGTTTGCGTTGCGTCAGGCAGGACTTACGATAAACGTAGAAAAAAGTAAATTTTGTTTTAAGGAAATTAGGTACTTGGGATATGTAGTAGGAGACGGACATATACGTACAGACCGAGACAAAGTATCGGCGATCAACGACTTTCCAATTCCAAAGTCTCCAAAACAGCTCCGCAGATTTCTAGGCATGACGGGCTGGTACAGACGCTTCATCCCGAACTACGCGACGATAGCAGCCCCAATGACTGACTGCTTGAAAAAGGGCAAACATTTTGAAATGTTGGATGAAGCCATTACATCATTTGAAACGCTTAAGACAAGACTGGTGGAAGCACCAATACTAAACAATCCGGACTTTACGAAACATTTTTATATTCAGTGCGACGCGTCAACAACAGGTGTAGGGAGTGTGATCTTCCAGCTGGACGACGAGAAAAACGAATTACCGCTGGCATTCATGTCCCAGAAACTAAATTCAGCTCAAATGAATTATAGTGTGACGGAGCTTGAATGCTATGCGGCAATTCTGTCGGTGAAGAAATTCAGGGCCTACGTTGAGGGCTTACCTTTTACTATCATCACCGATCACGCCAGTCTGAAGTGGCTCATGACGCAGAAAGACTTGTCAGGGCGGTTGGCAAGATGGAGCCTTAAGCTACAGGCGTTCGATTTCACCATCGAACATAGGAAAGGCGTCCAAAACGTAGTCCCTGATACTTTATCTCGCGTTCATATGGAGGAGATCACGACCGTAGAACCAGCGCCAGGAATAGACTTTAGCTCTTCACACTTTTCTTCGGAAGAGTATGTTGAGCTAAAGAAAATTGTAGAAGAGCAACAGGATCGACTTCCGGATGTTTGCATTTCAGACGGATACGTTTACAAACGAACCGACGTACGAACAGGTGACGCAGTACAAGAAGACAGGGCCTGGAAGCTGTGGATCCCAGAAGGATTAAGGGAAAACCTATTGCAGGCGGCGCATGACTCACCAGCGTCTGGACATGGTGGTATAAACAAGACGTTGGCGAAATTGCGTCAATTCTATTATTGGCCCGGTTTGGCTACAGATGTTCAACGTTGGGTGGGTTCATGTGACGCTTGTAAGTGCAATAAATCCATAAACTCGACGACTCGACCGCCGATGGGACAACAAACTATCACCGAACGACCATTCCAACGTCTATACATTGACTTTTTAGGACCATACCCACGGACTTCTAACGGAAATACTCATATCTTTATAGTACTTGACCATTTTAGTAAATTTGTATTTTTAAAAGCTATTAGGAAAGCAACATCATCTGAGGTAGTGAAATTTTTAGAAGAAAATGTTTTTCATGTGTTTGGTGTTCCCGAATTTGTGCATTCAGACAACGGTAAACAATTCGTGTCAGAACTGTTTACCAGCTTTCTTAAACGATACGGTGTCAGACATACTCGCACTGCAATTTACTCTCCACAAGCGAATGCTTCAGAGAGAGTAAACCAATCGGTTCTTTCGAAAATCCGGTCGTACCTCGGTACGAACCAGAAACACTGGGACCACCACGTGAGCAATGTAGCATTTTCACTTCGAAGTGTAATGCATGATGCAACCGCGGTGGAACCATACTGCTGTCTTCGGATCTCATATGATTCAAAATGGGAGATCATATGAACTCCTCAGAAAACTCGACGCGGTTAAAGAATCCAATATCGAGATTCTTAACCGAGAAGACCGATTGGAGCTTATTCGTTCTAAAATTTTTGAAAACTTGAAGCTCGCACACCAGAAAAGCATGAGAACATACAATACTAGGTGTAAAGACATTGTTTATAAACCCGGTCAAATTGTCTACCGCAGAAATTTCAAACAAAGTAATGCAGCGGAGAATTATAATGCCAAACTAGCATCGAAATTCATCAAATCAATTGTTTTAAAAAAGATTGGAAATTCATTGTATGAAGTAGGCAATTTGAGAGGTGAAAAGGTTGGCGTATATCATGCCAAAGACCTTCATACCTAAAATGCCTACTCCGAAGACGCACTCAGATGATGTTGTAGAACCGCAATATTACCATAGTACCTGATTTTTCAATTTTTTTATTTATGTTTGTATTCATATCAATAGTTATTGTCCTTATTTATTTATTTTATAGTATATTTATTTATTTTATAACCTATTTATTTACTTTCCATCTGTTATTTTTTTAAATATTTATTGTAGGATTAAGCCCAACTGTGATAGTCGATTTGACGATATAGCTTCATAAAGTTAATTTTCTGTGATATTTTGCTTCGGTTTTCGTAACCATGAAGTTTTATTTACAAAACTTAGTCTCTGTGATAATTTTTTTTGGTTACTTAACCACTAAAGGAGTTTTATTTACAAAAACTACCCTAGCTGTGATATTTTTTTTTAACATTTAGCTTTAAGTATGGGCATTGTGCAATATTTTTTTTTTTTTTGGTAGATCATAATTTATTTATTTATTTATTTAGTTATTCATTTTGACAATACACTAACGACCTAGCTAGTAACCCCGGAAAACACGCATTCATACAGCCCACAAAACAAATATGATAGGCAGACACATTTAGGTTAAGGGTTGTAGTACAAACAAGTTGGTTCCATACAGAAAACGAATCAAAGGAAATGAAAAAATGATAATCGAAACGAGAGCATGAAACTCAATTTTGATCTCAGGTAGCAGGCTCAGCCACACGTTACGAGACCCTTTAAGGAACACTATACCAATGTTTTGCAACGTCTGAATTTTTTTACGATGTAAGTGTCTTCACGACCATTCGGACACTTCCATCGAGCCTGTTACGTAGCAAAACAATGTACCCAGGTATACGTATTGAACGAAATGTTTATTTTATCATCCATACATACTTTGGAATCATAAATTCCAAATAACTAAAAGACAACTAAACACCAAATCAAGCATCATTGGGTTACCTGGTGACATCGAGCTTGTCGAGGTCATCTTCGTCGTCATCGTTATCGACAACGACCGACGCGACGTCGTTGTCGCTCTGCGATTGACATTCATTGAGATGTGTTGATTGTTGGGTCATAATTCAGCGGTGAGAATGCGTTGATTTTACCTCGTACTATTTAGATTAGGGAATCAAAAACCTGAAAAAGAAAGAAAGAAAAGTTAATTACGTTTGTGGAAAGAAAAGAAATTGCAAAATCCAAGGAATCAGCCTTGCAAAGCACAAATTAAGTAACCCTCAATTTGGAATTTGCAAACGCCAATTCCCACAAACACTATCCTTTAGATGCGGTTAGAATGTATCCACCCGATAAGGAAGCCATCTAGGAACCAGAACTGATAATCCAAAACCTGAAAAGTTAAAGAAAAATACACAATAACTTTCTTGAAACAAATATTCCGATTATGGAAGTTTTTTTACAAATTGCAAAGTGTATCGTACTTGCATTTTTGCCAACAAAATTCCATAATATACCCGATTATGACTTACTAGTATTTTTCATTGATAAACTATAATTTGTACTTATGCAAAATAGGAAATTTACCAAACAAATTAACAAATAGAATTTTATACACGTTTTTTGAAAGAAATAGAAATGTCATTTGACACTTCGCGAAATATTTTATTGAGTGGTTTGCGCATACTAGCTTTCTCACTCTACCTAAGGGGAAAGGGGTGAGAAAGATAGTTGTGTATGTGCAAATCAAATTTAGTACACACAATCAGTGCTGTCGGATTCTTAATAGTATTAAGTAGGTCTTGTTAGTTAGATAATAAGGCGAATTGGAGAAGTAAGATTGAATAGGATCTAGTGGGGTTGATTAGGATTAAGTATGATTAATATGATAGGGGTTAATTGTATCGTATTAAAAGTAGAAGTAGTTATAAATGTTAAAGTTAGGAATGAGGGGAAAGTGAATGAATGTGTGTGTGGGATTCGAATGATGGACGAGGGGGTTTCTAGTTAGTGATAAGGACAGGAAATGATACTAACACTTACAGCATTCAAAAGGAAGAAAAACGTTACAAGAGTCATATTCCACTCAATATAGAGGTTGTTATGTACTTGAGGAACTAAAGAGTTCAACAAAGAACTCTACCTTACAAGTGAATTAGATTATTGAAATCATCTCTAAGTGTAGCATTCAAGCCAGAGGCAATTAGAAATTCCGAAATCAAATATATATAGATATATATACATATATAAAAAGTGAATAATTTTGAAAAAAGAAAAGTTATTAACAAAGTTTGAAAAGAAAAAGAAAGTAAAATAAAAGGTAAAAATAAGTGAAAAACAAAAGGAAAAGAATCTTGATAAACCAAAAGAATTTTTTTAGTTTAAATAGGAAAGAGTGGTAGAAGCCATAGGTGAACTAGCGGCCATAGGCGCACTAGAAGCCATTGAGGGATACATACATATATCCTATATATATATTAAGGACAAGAGAAATTAGCAGAGGTAAGCGTTTCTTCGCCATAAGAAAATGTAAAGTTAAAACTTTAATATTATAATACCTGATAATTGTGCAGGTTGGATGCCAAGATTCAATCTCTGCTACTGGTTTTTTTTGTTCAACCCTTAAACTAATTAACGAGAATACAATCTCCAAGGACAAAAAGGTCACAATTGAAAAGTGAAGTGAACTGAATGAAATTGAAGATAATATGATAAAATCGGATTATTAAGCCAGATAAAAGCAGTGAATAAGCAATAAAAGAATATTTTATACAATTTTTATAAATTAGTTAGTTAAAATTTACCAAAATTTTGTGTTTAAAAATCGTACATTGTAAAGTTTTGAGATTTTTTTTGTGTTTCTAATCTTTGAACTATAATCGATATACATATAATATATAAGTCAAGAAAAGTGCACGGTCATCGTCTCTTCAAAGTGCTGCCGGCAGGACAACGAGGGACCAAACAAACGGAAACCGTGAGTAACCAAAGTTATTGCAAACATAATTTTTTTGGCACCAAGGCCTAATAGAAGTCGGTAATAGACAAAAGAAAAGAAACATCAAGAAATAAACAAAATCTATACAAGTACAAAGAAAGAAGGATAAAAGAATTACACAATTTTGAATTACTTGATATACTATATTGAATTAACAATTTTTTTTTACATACCTACATAATAAATAGATACTTAGTTTGTAGTTTTTTTTGAAGTTAAATAAACTGTAGCATGAATTTTGAAATTCCTTGAAATGAATTATTTGGATAACATGAAGTGCTAAGTTTTCGAGCTATGGTGTGGTGAGGCTGTACAAAGCCGTCCGATGTAGAGGGTTGGTTTTTGGTCATCGTTCGTCATGACGACGTCATCCCGGACTTATGGGTAAGCAGCTGGCTGATCATTTTAGGGGCTGCCTTCGACAATATCGGCCACGAAGGTAGCATTTGGATGTATCGGACGGATACAAGGGTGGGTCGGCCAGGTCAGCATCAACAACATCTGATGGGCGTTTCGCGATTCCAGTAGAGCGTCATCTGGGGACAAAAACAGTGAAGTGCTTTAGCTTTATTGAAAAAAATTTTCTTGGTGTAGGGATTTAGTTAGTAGGTTAGCATAGGGTATTTTGGTGATGGGTTAGGTAGGTTAGTTAGGTTAGAATTAGGTTAGTTTTTTTTTGTTTTCAAAGCGAAGCACTGATCTTACCTGTCCTTGGATGATACTCACGTACCTTGGTTTGTGTTTTTCTTCATACCCTCTCCGATCCTTTTAACGTAGCTTTCCACATCCTTCTCCTATTCCTTTTCCACTTTTTTTTGTAACTTCTCCTGGCACGGTTTTTCTTGTTTAGTCGAGCGGGAGATACCTTTGGAAGTGGCAAGAACCTACCCCATCCGACGAGCTAGTCCGTGCGACCGCAAGCGTGCCACTGCCCTCTTCCAAGGTATCAGAGAACTCCTCCGTGGAATCCTGGCTCCTAACAGTTTATTTCCTGTTTATCGACTTTAGTAAAGCTTTTGACTCTGTAGAACACGCAATGATATGATCCTCCCTGGAAAATCAAAACATGAATCCAAATGTAATAGAAACAATTAAAAACATAACAAAAATAACACAGCAAGGATAAAAACAGAGAATATAGGACGCAAATTTGACATAACAAGAGGAGTTAGACAAGGAGATCCACTTTCACCACCTTTATTCAGTTCAGTCCTGGAAGACATTTTCCAAAAAACTAACTGGAACGCAAAATATGGAATTATTATATCTTCGTATAAAATAAAACCACGTGATTCTCAACTTAACAGGAATTCAATATCTTTATTTAATGATAAGAGAACTGGTTTGTACGGAGGTTGAATTGCAAGTGCCAGAGTAACTGTCAAACAATATCAAAAGAAGACTCTCAATAACTGCAATACATAACACTCTCCGCCACTTATTAATCAACTTTATAATTTACAATAATTCAAGATAATATTACATAATTCAGAATAAATAGCTTAATACAATACCTATTAATCTTAAGCAACTCAAAATACTTGTGTATAAACTTGAAAAAAACTCCAGTTATTTAACATAGTTCAAGGAATGAAACGATCAATTTCTTTCACCGTTCGTTTTCCTTTTCTTACAGCAATTGGCAAGTTCTTAGGAGAAATCACAATATCAGAATTGTTTTCTGCTTCATATTTAACTTCTGGAATGTTTTCAATTTTTTCTAAGTTCTTTTCAATCTTTTTGCCACAGCAATCGGCAATCGTTAATTTAGGTTTTACAAACTTTTTCTTTAATTGATTAGCATGAGCAAATCTTATTTTACCATTAATATTAATTAAATAAGTAAGATAACTTATAACTAGGGCAACCAAAAATATGCTCGAGCATGTTTTTTTTGGAACGTCGAATTTGACAATTGACAAGATAGAAATACGTTTCATGAAAAAACAAACATTTTGGACCCTATTCGTTAGAGCATATTTTAGCATATTTTGTTATAAATGCATATTTTTGCATATTTTGCTTTAAAATGCATATTTTGGCATATTTCATCATTATTTGTAATTTTCGTTGCAAATGTTAGAGTAAATATTTTTTTTTTTAACTTTTTTTTTCGAAAAATTCGCGATGCTATTCAAGTATTTTATCCAAAAGTAACGCAGGTCACTTGTGAGGCCCACAGGCTTCATAGAACTTGTGAAACACTTCGAGGTCAATTTGCAGAAGTTGATATTTTCATCGCAAACGTGAAAAAAGTGTTTAAAAGCTCCGTCAAGAATAAGGGTATTCAAGGATATTGCACCGGAAACACCACTTCGTTCGCAAACGATTACGACTAATTGGGTACCTTGAAGGGAATCAGTTTACTGTGTAGAAATGTTTAAAAAAAAAAGTGGAAAGCCTTTTCGAAACACTACATGAAGAGGAATCAGCTGAAATACTAGGTGTTAAAAAATTGTTTTAATAAAGTGGCATTAAACGTGACTTGATATTTCTATCATCCAATTATACATTTTTATTGAAATGCATTGCACAACTGGAAACAAGCGGCCTTTGGCTAACATAAAATTATTGATCGATGCCCAAGTTAAAATTAATAGCATCGACTCCAATATCGAAAAAATAAATAAAATTATCGATATTTCAGAAAAATAAGAGGGCTTGTTTATTATGGCAGAATTTATTTGTAGAAAAAAAACTGCATCTGAAATAATGGCATTAAGGTTTGCACGTATAACTGGCGGATGACGTACCTACAAAAACGTTTTCAGAGAAAAATTTTTAAGTAAAACTGTTTTTCTTTATTGCAAAAAAATTTTTAACAAATATTTTTTTTAAATTATTCTGGTTTATATTTTCATTTTTAATTTTTGGTATTTATTTAGCTTTTTATGTTTTTTTTTTTTTTTTTTTTGTTCTTTTATTTGTCTCTAAGGATATTTTGACCTCTGTTTTTTTTTTTACAAGTCAATAAACTATAAAAAAAAACTCAAAATTTAAGATTTTACGCTATTTCAAAATTTTTTAGAGCATATTTTTAGAGCATATAATTGGCTTTTTAGAGCATATTTAAAGCGCTATAAATGGTTTTTATAGAGCATATTTTTGGTTGCCCTACTTATAACTTTCTTTATAGTTATCGGAATCCATTTTACAATATTTTTTAATTCATTACGATACAAGGCCTCTTCGCCCACTTCAAATGTTTTAATACATTCTTTTTTACAACTTATATTTTCATTTATCTTAAGTTTGGTGTTTTTATTTTTAGAATTATTAACAATGGTTTTTTCAAAACTATTATTAATTCTAGGATTCACAAAATCTAATAATTTCGTTGGCTTAAACTAAAAGATCAATTCTGAAGGCGTTTTCCCGGTCGTGGTTGTTGGTGTATTATTATAAACCATCAGCAAATCAAAAATCTTATTCTCAAATCCCGACAAAGACTGATGCTCTAAAACCATTTTAGCGAGCTTATCTTTTACAGTTCTAACACCACGTTCTGCTAAACCATTACTTTGACTGTGGTATGGTGGAGTCTTTAAAAAAACTATTTTTTTTGTATCACAAATTTTTTTAAACAGAAACGCCGAAAAAGGCGGACCATTATCTGTCACGATTTGCTTTGGATACCCAAAAATTACGATAAATTCTTTCATTTTATCTAACAAAGCGTTAAGTGTCGTTGAAGACATAATTTTTACAACAATATACTTGCTAAAAGCATCAACAATGATAAGACAGGTCTTTCCTAAAAAATGGAAAAAATCCAAATGAACCCTAGCAAATGGTTCATTTACTTGAGACCACACTGAAACACATTTCTCTTTTGGTACGGTCTGTGTTTTTTCACAAATCTCACATTGCCTTACAAAATTTTCAATTTCCTTGTCTATAGAGGGCCACCATACATACGATCTCGCTAGCATTTTCATGCGAACCATACCGGTATGACACTCATGAAGAAGCTTTAATATTGCTTTTCGTAAAACAAAAGGAATACAAACTCGGTGTCTATAAAATATACATCCGTTATCTATGGACAAGTTTATACGGACTGAATAAAACTGTTTAACAGCTGAATTATTCAAAACACCAGGCCATTTTGTTTTCAAAAACTTTAAGACTAAAGATAATGTGTCATCTCGGTTGGTTTCCTTTCTGACACTTTCAAAATCAATCAAACCCTCAGAACCGAAATAATATATGGGAGTATAACTGATGTCAGATTTTTCATTCAAGGGCATTCTAGATAGAAAATCTGCGTGACTTATTTTTGATCCCCGTCTATAAACGACGTTATACTGATATTGGGATAGTATAATTGACCAGCGCTGTAATCTTGCTGACGCCACAGACGAATTACTTTTACATGGACTAAAAATTTCTTTTAAGGCCATGTTATCCGTACACAGTGTAAACTTTTGGCCATAGATAAATACATGAAACTTTTTTATCGCAAACATAACAGCCAGACCTTCCCTGTGTAGCTGCGAATAATTTCGCTCGGATTCCGTCAGAGTGCACGAAGCAAAAAACACTGGCTTCTCTAACCCTTCAACTTGATGCGCTAAGATAGCTCCCAGACCTACTGGGCTTGCATCCGTTGTGACTATGATTGGCTTTTCTGGATCATATAATTCTAAGAGACTATTGCGAACCAACGAATTCTTACATTTTTCAAATGCGGGTTGACATTCTGCTGACCAATCGAATGTTGACCCCTTTCTTCTAAGACAGTTAAGTGGATAAACATCTGTAGAAAGATTCGGTAGATATTGGTGGTAAAAATTGAGTAACCCCAGAAACGACTCTAATTCTCGTAGATCTTTTGGAGCTGGTGCCTTGAGAATTGCCTCTACCTTATCTTTGTTTGGACTTAATCCCCTATCTGACAAAGTATGACCCAAGAAATTAACAGAAGACTGAATGAACTTACATTTCGACAAATTTATTCGGACATTGTGCTTTGAAAGACGCGATAAAACCTCAACAAGTACCAACCTACATTCATTTTCCGAACAACCTCCAATCAACACATCATCAATATAGCACCGAACACACTTCAATCCTAACAAAATTTTGTCCATAACTGTTTGGAAAATCCCTGGAGCACAACTTACACCCAAAATCAAACGAGTGTACCTAAACAAACCTTTAAAAGTGTTTATTACCAAAAATTTTTGAGATGCTTTGCTAACTGCTAATTGCAAATAGGCTCCAGTAAGATCTAAAACACAAAAGTACTTACACTCAGACATTTCAGCGAACACTTCTTGTATTTTTGGCAATGGATTAAAACGTGTCTCAACCCATTTATTTATTGTGACCTTACAGTCGACGCAAATTCTAATTGTGTTATCTTTTTTGGGCACTATAACTATGGGACTTGCCCATTGACTAACCTCGACAGGTTCCAAAATACCTTCTGACACTAAACGCTTTAATTCAAGTTCGACTTTTTCCCGTAATTTAAACGGTACACTATAAGCAGCGTGAAAGATGGGAACAGCCTCCTCTTTCATGACAATATCTGCCTCAAAACCAACAATGGTACTATTAAATTTATCTTGACATATTTTCGGATATTTGACTTTAATTTCTTGAACGATATCGACCTGAGAAACCACGCGACAAACCGACTGACAAACCGAAGACTCACCTTGCAAAAAATTACCTCGCCACTCTGGAAATAGAACATCGAGCCAGTCACGACCCATAATACAATTTTTGGGTGAACTCCCCTCAACAACTATCATCGACAGATTATAAACTCGACCGGAATACCACACTTCACAATTCATCATTCCAAGCTCTTTAATTTGTACACCTGTAACAGAAACTAATTTAACACAGTAATTGCTCAAAATGAAATCAGAAAAAAATGACTTATATTGCTCTTCACACATGATCGACGTCATTGCACCGGTATCTATTTCCATTGCAACAGTTATTCCGTTAATCGACAAATGACACATTTGGGGCTGACTTCGCTGGAGCACGTTGCTTATGACTTGAACCTTGGACTCTGGTTTATTTTTACACATTGTGGAGATGTGGCCTTTTTTTCCACAATTGAAACACTCCCAATCTACCGCTGGACAATTCTTATGGGCTGCTCTACCACAGCGCGGACAGATTTCTTTGTGATGATGACGATTGTTCTTTTTTCTGAAAATATTTTGCTTCGACGACTTGCTGGTATTATCACCTTGTGAAAACTGTTTGTAGTTAGACTGAGAACTACCATTTCTATTACGATTTTGACTGTAGATCGCATGAGTTGTATTGGGTGACTGTACAGAAACAGACGCTCGTTCGGAGGCTTCAACGGCTAATGCTTTTTCACAGCATTGCACGAAAGTAAAATTCTCGTTTTCTAGCAGGACTTGTTGAATTTTCTCGTGTCTTAGACCCACGATGAATCGATCTGCTAACTGTTCATCTAGCAACCGTAATTTGTAGACACCTAATTTAGAGACCAAATTGGCGTCTTCCTTGGCTGATGAACCTGCATCAGGTTTTAACACATCACCGAAATCGCAATCTTGAGCAGCAGCTTTAAGTTTGACGATAAAATCACTTATTTGTTCTCCGGGTTGTTGTACAATGTTGTGGAACTTAAAACGCTCTGCACGTTTGTTTGGCTTCGGAGCAAATTGAGATCTCAGCAGTGCCAAATTTTCGGCGAAAGTTTTATTGGTAGGGGAATCTGGATACGTTAACTTGGACAATAATTCGTACATGGTTTTTCCCATTATGCCAATAAAAAGTGGGGTTTTAGCTTCGTCTTGCACATCGTTTAATAGAAAAAGGTTTTTGATTCTATCTTCATAGTCTTTGAAGTTGTCACCACTTTCAAAAGGCTCGACGCCGCCTATCAACTTACTCATTTTAATTTTATATTAACAAAGCACTAACTTTTGAATTAAATAAATTTTAAGACTTTAAATTTATTCGAGTTTATCCTCGTCGCCAGAATATTATATCTTCGTATAAAATAAAACCACGTGATTCTCAACTTAACAGGAATTCAATATCTTTATTTAATGATAAGAGAACTGGTTTGTACGGAGGTTGAATTGCAAGTGCCAGAGTAACTGTCAAACAATATCAAAAGAAGACTCTCAATAACTGCAATACATAACAGGAATTAGGATATGTGGACAAGTTCTAAACAATTTAAGATTTGCAGACGATATAGTTCTCATTGCTACAAAAGCCACACACATCCAAGAAATGTTAACAGAACTCACTACATTGTGTAAAAATTATGGACTACAAATAAACAAATCGAAAACTAAAGTCATGACAAACCACACGAAAGATGATATATTATTGGACCAAGGAAATATTGAATACGTAGAAGACTACATTTATTTGGGACAATTAAAATCATTTAAGGACCAAGAAAATAAAGAAATCAATAGACGCATTACAAATACATGGAAACAATTATGGAGCCTGAAACAAATTCTACAATTAGACCAAAGACTATACTTCACAGGATCATTTCTGTAGTAAGTCTTCTTTTACTTTTTGAAGAAATTCGAAGTACAAATCAATTAGACCAAAGTGCAGACACAATGAAATATATCTTTGACGCTGCTATTCTACCGATACTAACCTATGGACTACAAACAATGAGCTTGACCGCAAAAACACTTGACCAGCTAAGGATATGCCAGACCAAAATGGAAAGAAAAATTCTTAACATACGACCAAGTCAAAGAGTACGTAATGAAGACATTCGCAATAGAACCGGAATTATTGACGTCATAAATAGAACAAGAAGGCTGAAATGGAGCTGGGCAGGCCATATATCTAGACTTCCGGATCAGAGATGGACAAAACTGACAACGAAATGGAGACCAGAAAACAAAAGATCAGCAGGACGACCCAATAAAAGATGGAGTTACGATCTGTGCCATACAAGTACAAACTGGTACAACGAAGCCAAAAATAGAGAGACATGGGCAGCCTTGGGGGAGGCTTATGCCAATTACGTATAAAATTAAAACTAACATTTATATTTCATATTTCATTTTCTATTCAATAATTTTTAGTTTCAATTAATATTTTATATTTAAATTTTTCACTGTAATTTATAAATGTCTAATTTGATATTCATAATTTTTGAAGAAAAAAAAAAACATAAAAATCAAAATTGTAAATATTAGAATATAAGAAAAGTAAAAAGAAAAACTAACATTGTAAACTTAAACTTGTGGCAATAAAAAGCTTATAATAATAATAATAATATGTATCAGATATATGAATCTTAAATTAAGTTAACTTACCTTTATTGGAAGTCAATAACATTTTTTTATTATTTTGTTTTGGAAAAAGTAGGAGAGAACATCTTTCATAAAAAGCATAATTGTTTATTGAGCGACGAATAAAAACCAAAGCAGAAGAAAAACAAAATAAATACATAAATATAATATTTAACTATATAAAATAATTCTTTTTTTTCACACAGATCATCACAATTATGAATTAATTATATAGATACAAATAAATTCTTTGAACAAAAAATAACACAGTATTGCATTATTTATTTAAACGAACGAATAAAAACAAAAACAAAAGAAGAATAAATACATAAATATAGTATAACATTTGTGAGGTACTTTTGTCGAGGCTGAGGTAAGCTCGCCGGTCTTCCCAGGGTTTATATTAAAGGGTACCAGAACTTTAATTTTGGTCAATAATTCTTTATTTATTTCCTATTTTGATTAACAATTGCTTATTGTATGTATAATTAAAATAAATTCGGTTTAATCCTATATAATCGCTTTGCTACAGCGTCGCAGATCCTCTTCGGTGTATGTTGCTTCGCCTTCGGAAAGTTCCCCCTCTGTCGAGTGAGATTCTTCTGGGTGGCTGCGTGTTTATACCGGCTAGGCTCACTGGTGCGGGAATTGCCGTACACTATTGGGAGGAGTGACTCTTCGCTTGATTGCTGTGGACGAAATCGGGAAATCACGGACGAATCCGGTAAATCACGGGCGGACCCGGTAAATCACAGACGGATCTGGTAAATCACGGACGAATCCGGTAAATCACGGGCGGACCCGGTAAATCACAGACGAATCTGGTAAATCACGGACGAATCCGGTAAATCACGGGCGGACCCGGTAAATCACAGACGAATCTGGTAAATCACGGACGAATCCGGTAAATCACGGGCGGACCCGGTAAATCACAGACGAATCTGGTAAATCACGGACGAATCCGGTAAATCACGGGCGGACCCGGTAAATCACAGACGGATCTGGTAAATCACGGACGAATCCGGTAAATCACGGGCGGACCCGGTAAATCACAGACGAATCTGGAAAATCACGGACGAATCCGGTAAATCACGGGCGGACCCGGTAAATCACAGACGGATCTGGCAAATCACGGACGAATCCGGTAAATCACGGGCGGACCCGGTAAATCACAGAGAAATCTGGTAAATCACGGACGAATCCGGTAAATCACGGGCGGACCCGGTAAATCACAGACGAATCTGGTAAATCACGGATGAATCCGGTAAATCACGGGCGGACGCGGTAAATCACAGACGAATCTGGTAAATCACGGACGGATCCGGTAAATCACGAGCGAACCCGGTAAATCACAGACGAATCTGGTAAATCACGGACGGATCCGGTAAATCACGGGCGAACCCGGTAAATCACAGACGAATCTGGAAATGGGTTAGTTCGGTTTTTATCTGGAAGGTGGGTTAATGACAAGACCCCTTACCACTGGTGGGGGGAAGTCTATGTCGGGTTAGTACGGTTTCAGGAAAATCACGGGCGTACCCGGTAAATCACAGACGAATCTGGTAAATCACGGACGGATCCGGTAAATCACGGGCGAACCCGGTAAATCACAGACGAATCTGGAAATGGGTTAGTGACAAGACCCCTTACCACTGGTGGGGGGAAGTCTATGTCCGGTTAGTTGGGTTTGATACTCACCACGGCTGGAGCAAACGTCTGCTCGCTACGGCTGCCTGGCTGCGAATGAATTTCCTTGAGTTGGCAGCCGGCTATTTATAGTCTGGCTGCTGTGCGATTTACCGTTTTGCTGTTGTTTGTTTGGGTAGCAACAGCATTGTTTCTGTTTGCTACGGTTAGCAACAGGCGGTGGGATGATGGTCGGATGTTCTTGCTAACAGTAAATGCATGAGGTGATTTGTTTCGATGTTGATTGCTGGTTAGCAACTGCTTGTAGTTTGTATAGTAAGCAACAGCATTGTTGTTGTTTGCTGCGGTTAGCAACAGGCGGTGCGATGATGGTCGGATGATTCTTGAAATATATGAGGTGATTCGTGCTTCATGTTGGTTGTTGTAGGGAATTTGTAATGAGTCATTACAATCCATCCCCACTTCGGAGACGAGAACCTTCTCGTCTTTAAAACAAAACTCCATTTGTTTTCTTCTTTTTCTTATTTTCTTAGTTCGGCTTTATTTGTAAAAAAAAAACGAACATTCCGTTCCACCTTACTTTTTTTGTTTTTAAAAAAATACCAAGAAAAAATAATAAAAACAAAATAAACAGGTACTTCAAGGTTAACTTAAAACAATGGAAATTTTCAAGAGAAAAAAAAACTAAATTTACTTCTTAAACCTATAAAACGGTACCTTTGTTGAGGTTTACCAACATCATTATGGCTTAAATTTTAAGGTCTTCCTCTTGTCGCCATATTGCAACTCCGCGACTCCTGGTCTTCGGATGACGGCCACAACTGTTCCCCATGGTCGAAAAAAAAACAGGCGTTGTCTACGGTAATTCTTGTTGTACCGCCGCGCCGGTGCTTCGGTATATCTATATTCCGGAATGGATCTTGTTCGTTTGTCGACATTCCGTCCATGGATCTTCCCTCGCTCACACCCCCATCGTGGGAGCTATTCAGGAAACCCTCCGCGGCTTGTTCAATCATTGCCGCTAGCTCGGCGATAGCCCTGGGAGCCGGATTCGAACCTTCTGCTGTTTGGTCCATGGGTAATCCTATAGGTTCCTCCGTGCTCCACGTCTCCCGGCTGTTGATTTTTGGTGGTGGGGGTGGCGGTGTTTGACATATCGGTGTGTTGGTTGGTGGTAGTGGCGGCGGTGGTTGGTTGTTATTCTGTGGGGCGATCGGCAACATCCTTACCACTTGCTGGACAGGTGTCCCGGGTGGTGTGTGCGGCGTGTTTGCGGACCAATCCTCAGAGGTTGAGGTCGACTCCCTCTGGCGTCACTGGGCACCGGTTTCGTTCCGTAGCGGAGGAGTCTAGGACCCCTGCAAGTGTGGCGGCGTATCTGGATCGAGCACGATGACATCAGGGTCCACGTTGTATTCTTCCGTTGGCCGGCGTCGGACGGGATTTTGTTGTGTGGTGACTCTTGTCCGTTCCCCCTTTTGCTCGCTCCGTTTGGCCTGACTGTTGTCTTCCACTTCTCTTTTTCTTGATTGCGGCTGGTTGGTTGGTGCTTTGCAGGGCGACGATGGTGGCTTGATCACAACTACCGACTGTAAGATGGCCTTTTCCCCGCTTCCAGGACGGCGACGTGATGAGGTCACTCGACGGGGTTGGGTTGTTTGCCTTTCCCACGGATTTTTATTTGGCTTATGCGACATCGGACTAGACTTCGATTTTAACGATGTTAACAGTGCGGCGGTCTCTTTAATACTGAAAGCTTCTCTCGAGTCATTTGCCCCTTTTATATCTTTTAAGTGTGCTCGTATTAAAGGCAGGCCTTTCTTCCTTTTGTCTAAATTTCGGAGTAGGATAATAACGGGTGATAAGTGTTATGTATTCATATTGATATGTTATACAACTCTCTTCTTACTCTGTAGGTACATTACATATATAAGACTCTTATACCTTGTACTTTCTCATAATAAATAATAAAATGAATAAGCAGTCACTTAAGAACTGTGCTGCATAAAAGACACAAAATCTGGCGACGAGGATGGTCGTGACTCCGTGTAATTATTTTTTTTTTAGTAAAAAAATGAAATTTTTAATAATCCAAAGTGATCTAAAAAAATGATTTAAACGAGTACTATTGAAAATAAACTTGATATAAAAATAAAGTGAAGTGAAAAGTCATAAAAAAAATAAATAAAAAAAACTGAAAGCACAATGAATGACGACACCAAACCTGTTAAAACGGGATCACCTATGATAGGGAACATTGAACAATTTATGATCGAAGATGATTTTGATCATTATGTGGAAAGAATGGAACACTTATTCCTTTTGAACAGTATTCCTGCAAATAAACAAGTGTCTCTTTTTATATCTTTGGCACGTATATTACGCTAGAATCTCCATTTTATAAGCCGGACTCGGGAACCATCTGGGAATTTGTTGCTAATTTGTTGCTATTTTGTACCGAAAGACTTGATTTTGTACCTCTCTTAGTTTACGAGAAACGGTTGAGGACCTGACGTAATATTAAGCTACAATCTCCCCTTATATATCTAGACAAAGAAAGCACCTATCGACTTGAATCCAACTCCATATTTTGTTGCTATTTTGTTGCTAATAAATAGACTAACTACATTTGTCGGAATAATAACCCTTTATGGGGGTGTACCACCCTAGCCCTATAAATACGAGATAGAGAGTATCTCGTTAACCAGAGCAGCTAGGAACACGAGACCAGTGGCGTATTTTGTTGCTATTTTGTTGCTGATAAATAGACTAACTACATTTGTCGGAATCAAAACCCTTCATGGGGATGTACCACCCCTAGCCCTATAAATACTTAACCAGAGCAGCTAGGAACACGAGACCAGTGGCGTATTTTGATGCTATTTTGTTGCTGATAAAAAAACTAACTATATTTGTCGGAATCAAAACCCTTCATGGGGATGTACCACCCCTAGCCCTATAAATACGAGATAGAGAGTATCTCGTTAACCAGAGCAGCTAGGAACACGAGACCAGTGGCGTATTTTGTTGCTGATAAATAGACTAACTACATTTGTCGGAATCATAACCCTTCATGGGGGTGTACCACCCCTAGCCCTATAAATCTCGTTAACCAGAGCAGCTAGGAACACGAGACCAGTGGCGTATTTTGTTGCTATTTTGTTGCTGATAAATAGACTAACTACATTTGTCGCAATCATAACCCTTCATGAGGGTGTACCACCCCTAGCCCTATAAATACGGGATAGAATGTATCTCGTAAACCAGAGCACCTAGGAACACGAGATAGGGCTAGGGGTGGTACACCCCCATGAAGGGTTATGATTCCGACAAATTTAGTTGGTCTATTTCTCAGCAACAAAATAGCAACAAAATACGCCGCTGGTCTCGTGTTCCTAGGTGCTCTGGTTTACGAGATACACTCTATCCCGTATTTATAGGGCTAGGGGTGGTACACCCTCATGAAGGGTTATGATTCCGACAAATGTAGTTAGTCTATTTATTAGCAACAAAGTAGCAACAAAATACGCCGTTGGTCTCGTGTTGCTAGCTGCTTTGGTTTACGAGATACACTCTATCTCGTATTTACAGGGCTAGGTGTACCACCCACCCCCGTGAAGGGTTACAAATGTAGCTGGCCTATTTCTCAGCAACAAAATAGCAAAAAAATATGGAGTTGGATTCAAGTCGATAGGTGCTTTCTTTGTCTAGATATATAAGGGGAGATTGTAGCGTAATATTACGTCAGGTCCTCAGCCGTTTCTCGTAAACTAAGAGAGGTACAAAATCAATTCTTTCGGTACAAAATAGCAACAAATTAGCAACAAATTCCCAGATGGTTCCCGAGTCCGGCTTATAAAATGGAGATTCTAGCGTAATATACGTATCTTTGGCCGGAGGTGATTTATATAAAATACTAAAATCATTAATCGCGCCAAGATCAGTAAAAGACTTTACATACATGCAAATAATTGAGCGGCTGACACTGTATTTTAAACCTAAAATAAATGTGCGTGCAGAACGACATAAATTCATGTCTCGTAATTTGAGACACGATGAAAGCTTAAACGACTTCATTGTTGAATTAAAAATCATTGCTGATAAATGTTCATTCGGAGACTACTTAGACCAAGCGCTCAGTGATAAATTTATTTGGTCTCAACGTGATGAGGGTATCCAGAGGAAATCATTTAAAAATTTATAGTGACCACCGTCCGCTACAAGCCATTTTTGGCAGTAAGAGTCAAAACTCTATAACTGCAGCCCGACTATAGAGGTGGGCTTTAATACTCTCTCAATATGATTACGATATCGAGTACAGAAAGGGTTCTTTAATGGGTAACGCAGACGCTCTCTCGCGACTACTATTAAATGAACCAAATTTGGTTTCCAGCGAATTGATAAATTTTTTTAATTCATCTAATAAACTTCCTCTCAATTATGAACAAATTCGAAATGAAACAAAAACGGATGATGTTTTATCACAAATTTTAGAATTTTTGCAAAATGGATGGCCTAAAAGCAGTAGAAACTCCGTGATTCAAAGGCTTTTAAGCAGGAAGTTTGAGTTTTCACAAGAAGATGGTTGTGTGTTAATGGGTGATAGAATTGCTATACCCCACAGTTTAAGGGAAGATGTTTTGAATCTTCTGCATGACGGACATATTGGTATTGTACGGATGAAAATGTTGGCCAGAAGTTCCGTATGGTGGTTTCATATCGATCGAGACATTGAAAATTTCGCAAAATTTTGTAGCGAATGTCAACAACTCTCAAACAAGCCTAGTTTGGTAAAACTAAGTACTTGGCCATCGACAGGATATCCTTTTGAAAGGATTCATATTGATTTCTTCTTTTTTGAAGGTCGTACATATTTAATTATAGTGGATTCATTCTCTAAATGGATAGACGTGGTTCTAATGAAAAAAACAACATCGCTTGATGTAATACAAGTTATTCGGAAGTTTTGTTCGGTATTTGGACTTCCGAAAGAGTTGGTTTCGGATAATGGTCCTCCATTCTCATCCAAAGAAATGACACAATTTTTTTTCGAAAATTCGATTAAATTCACGAATTCCCCAGCCTATCACCCACAGTCCAATGGGAGTGCCGAAAGAGGGGTTCAGACGGTTAAAAGTTCTTTGAAAAAGTATCTCATTGAAAAAAAAATCTAAAATGTTAAAAATACAAGCTTGATAATTTTTTGTTTAAATATCGCAATAAACCGTCGACATCAACAAATTCAACCCTATCTGCATTGGTATTACGATACAAACCAAGAACATTGATTGATTATTTAAAACCCCCTAAAATTGAAAAAAAGACATTTAAAAAAATGCATAAAAGAAAAATATGTATTATAGAAGAAAAGAAAACAAGAGAAACACCTAAAAAGAAAACGATTTTTGATAAAAATGATCTTATATGGCTTAGAGCAGTTAAAAATAATTTTGTAAAATGGCAACCCGGAAAAGTAATTAAACGACTATCTAAAGTAATATATTTAGTATAAATAAACGGAATCAATAAAAAGGTACATGGTGATCAAATTAAACCCCGATTCGAAAAAAATATAGTTATGAACTCTTCTAGACAAATATTCAAAAATCAGAATTCGAATGAATCTGGGCCGGAATCATGTAACGCGATAGTTGATTATCAAAAATTATTTATCGTTTTTGATTATCAACTTTACCTTGCTCCATGTAA
This sequence comes from Sphaerophoria taeniata, assembly GCA_943590905.1. Lineage (NCBI taxonomy): Eukaryota > Metazoa > Arthropoda > Insecta > Diptera > Syrphidae > Sphaerophoria > Sphaerophoria taeniata. The sequence continues at coordinate 97,463,961 of OX016541.1, forward strand.
GCTGATCAAAAAAAAAACTTTGATTTGTTGGCATTACTGTTTTCGAAGAAAAAAATTTCGTCCGTTTTGACATTTTTCCTAACCCCGATTCAGACTGGGAATGAAATATTTTCTAAGGACCAGGTCACACTTTTCACTAATAAAAGTACACAAAGTCATTCTCCGCCACAAATGTTTGAGTTTGACATTTTTACTCCACCGTTGCTGTGGATTAGAAAAGGTATGTTCACGATTTACAGACAAAAATAAAATTTTGCAATCTTACACTTTTTTGTTGCACCGGATTTGGTTTATTATTTGATTTGTTTTTGCTTCAAACTTGTCAGATATTGTTTAAATGTATATTATAAGCATATACAATGTCAATATTTATTTGATTTTTTATTAAAACGACATAAATATTTGAAAACGACACCTAAATAGGTGTCGAATGAAATTATCGCAAATAACTGATTATCAATTTGATAATCAGCTTACATAGAGCAAAAACCCTGATTTTGATTATCAACTATCGCTTATCGCGTTACGTGATTCCAGCCCTGATCTCGACTCATTGCCAATTTTAAAAAGAAAAATTTTAAAAAGAAAAAGATCCAATTCAAGTCCAGAGCTAAAAAGCAAAGATTTTTTTGCGGGGGAAACAGAGGAAATATATTTGCAACAACCTCGTAGGAAAACATTACGTACAATTAAAGTACCTGTCAGATTAACTTATAAAAGAAATTTTGAATCTGCAGAAGTTTAATTTATTTAATATTATAAGATATATAATTGAATTGTATTAAAAACTGAACTCATTACAAATAATAATAACAGTAAACTGTTATTAAGTATATATATATATATAATAAGTTAAAAAAAGAAGAAAATAATAATATTGAATTATTAGATAATTATGAAATATAAAACACAAATTTGAAATTATTATAAATTATAATACCTATGTAATTATGTTTTGAAGTAAGAGTAGGGTAGTGTTATGTATTCATATTGATATGTTATACAACTCTCTTCTTACTCTGTACATTACATATATAAGACTCTTATACCTTGTACTTTCTCATAATAAATAATAAAATGAATAAGCAGTCACTTAAGAACTGTGCTGCATAAAAGACACAAAAATAAGTAACGTATTACCTCGTACGGGTCTTCATAACGGGGTGCTAGCTTTTCAGTAAAGTGTTTTTCGGCTGAGGAAAGCACGTGGTTTTTTTATAGACGGCTTCTCCTATACTGGGTTTCCATGGTCGGCGCCTAAGATTGTAGTATCGGCCTTGGGTTTCAGAGGCCTTTTGCAGGTTGGTGGCGACGAGATGATATAGTAGTAGTCTCTCCCCTCTTATGTTAACCTCTTGTTCTTCTCCAGGTTCATTATTTGGGATTTCCGGCTGTCTCGGGGCCCTCAGCTCCCTCCCGTAGTTTAAGTAAGCTGGCGAAAAATGGGTCGATGAGTGTCTGCTTGTATTAATCGCGAAGGTTAACTCCGGCAGGTGTTCATCCCAAGTACGGTGGTTCTCCTCAACGTATTGAGCCATCATTGTCTTCAGCACCCTATTCACTGGTTGACGTATTTGACGATGTCTGGGATCATTCCGGGCCAATAATACAGCTTCTTCACCCGAGCATTGGTTTTGGCTATGCCCATATGGCCGGCGGTGACTGCATCGTGGTTTTCCCGGAGTACATTAGCCTGCTCTGTACTAGGCACACACCATTTCCATTCTTGGGGTTGGGCAGCGAAGGCATGAGTTCGGAATTTTCGATACAACCGGCCTTCTTTTATTTTATAGTCAGGGAGACGTTCGGGATTCGCGGTCAGGCGTTCCATTAATTCTTGGGTCCAATCAACGGTTTGCGGTGCGGGGGCGATTTCTAACGCGTGGATGTCTTCTTCTTTGAGGGGTAACGTGTGAAGGGATCACACTAGCGACCACTTCATAATACATTTTATTCCGGTCATTGATCCACATTATGCTTCACAATAGCCCACCTCTATTATATTGCATTCGCATTTATTTCCCATTTCAAATAGTGCACTCGTATTTCGTTCATGGTCATGAGTATCAACCTCATGCACTAAAATATAAAATAATTTCAATGCCACTGACGACGACGGCACGCGACGCTTCGTGATCCCTTCACAAACGGATCTCGGGATAGGGTGTCCGCTACGACGTTCATTGCGCCTTTACAGTATTGGATCTCAAAATCGTATTGTTGTAGCTCTATTGCCCAGCGTGCTAGCCTTCCGGACGGGTTCTCTAAGGAATGTAACCATTTTAATGAATGGTGGTCAGTTACGATCGTCCGTGCTGATCCCTTGGTCGCTGACCACGTGGCCCAGATATTTCAATTCCCGCTTGCAGAATTCGCATTTTTCCCGGTTAATTCTTAAGTGTACTGACTGCAGTCTACGGAAAACTTCCTTCAGGTGGGTCAGATGTTTCTCGAAAGTGTCGCTGATGATAATAATGTCATCCAAATATGCAAAGGCATAGGGTTCCATCTCGGGTCCTAATACGGAGTCTAGCATTCGTTGAAACGTAGCGGCGGAGGAGTTCAGTCCACACGGTAAGACTTTCCACTGATATAGCCCATGACCCGGGACGGTGAAGGCGGTAGCGGGGCGGGATTCTGGTTCCAGGGATATTTGCCAATAACCTTGTTTGAGATCTATGGTAGATATATAATTAGCCTGTCTTAGTTTGTCGAGAATCGCAAAAATCTGGGGAAGGGGGTATGCGTCCATAATCGAGACCTCATTCAGCTGTCTGTAGTCCACACAGACTCGCCATGTCCCGTTTTTCTTTTTCACCAGTACAATAGGCGAACTGTACGGGCTGTTGGATGGTTCGATTTTTCCTGAGCTCAGGAGTTCGTTCACCTCCTCGTCAATGACCTTTTGCATGGCCGGGTTCCTGGGGTAATACCTTTGGCGGAATGGCTCGTTGGTCTTCAACCGAATCTTGTGGACTGCGGCGGTGGTGGTGCCATTTAAGTTTTCAAATTTCGGTAGCTCCTCGTCTAACAGTATTTTAAGCTGAGCTTGTTGTTCTGTTGACAGCGGTTCTCCTCCTATAGAACATAACTGGCTGGTTTCGAGGTGTTTGTCGGCAGTATAGACAATGTCGATGTCTCCTAATTCTAACGAAATTTTTAGCTTCGTTCTAAGAAGGTTACCTCTCCCTCAGCGTATTTGTCCTGTATACCCACGGTAACAGCGTAGTGTTCGTTGATTTCCACCGCGGCACCGTTGGCCAGGTGGATATTATTTTTCTGCAACCTAACCGGGGTGTTACGCTGCTTGAGGATCTGCCGCACGTCTTCGTTTATGAAAGATGTCGTGGCCCCAGTGTCTATTAAGGCAGAGACGGAGTGCCCACAAAGCGTTACAGGAACGAAACACCTAGGATCGGTCCATTTCCCTCCCCTGGTCAGTCCAAAATTGGTAGGTTTTATCTCTCGACCGGGTAATTCAACGGGCGGTGTTTTAAATTCGCCCTCTCTGGGTTGGGTTTTCGGTCTGGAGCGGCGGGCGCTGTTGTGGCTGGGTTGTGCTGGGTCATGCATGAGCACGGCGGTTTGGTTGGAATGGCATGGGAAATCCCGGGTCATGCGCCCATCCTGTCCACAAAAGGAGCAGAAAAGCCGAAACAGGCGGCGACAGTTGGCTTTGTTATGTCCGCGTTGCTTGCAGTTCCAACAATGGGTAGTTCGGTCATAGGACTCCGTATTTTGAGGCGGCCGGCGCACTATCTGGTGCTCTTGAGCTCCCATGTCGTTCCTAGGTGGGGGTCTGGGTGTCTGGTGCGCAGCGTTACGGTTTTCCTGGCATATGTATTCATATTCTTCGGCCAGTTCCATTAACTCCTCTAATGTATTAAAGTCTCGGCGGCGGACGTAGAGGTGGTACTCGGGGCGTAATCGATCATAGATCTTATCTATGTTATTCTCACGCCACATCGTTGGGTGTTGATGGATTAGGTATTGCATTGCTCGGATATAGTCTTTAGCCTTCTCCCTTGAACCCTGCCTTTTTCTGAAAATTTCCTCCTCCAATTTGTTAACATAACGCGCCGGGAGGAAATGGCGTAAGAATGCCTGTCTAAAGTTGAGCCAGTTTGCAAATTTGTGCCGGTTAATGCGATACTACTCTAAAGCTACACCTCGGAAGATTTCCGGAAGAGTTCTAATGACGCCATTGGCAGGAACCCGGTAACAATCGATGAGTTCTTCCATTCGCCTCATGAATTCTAGGGCGTTCCCGCTTCCGTCGAACTTGATTCCCCATTTTCTTACGGTGTTCATCGTGTCGGCTTCGCTTTCCACTGACAGTCCTGCTACGGTTACGCCTCTTGGTCGGTTATTGTTTACGGGCTGGGCCGTCGGCTGTGTTTTAGTGGAAGTTGATGGTATTACAGTAACCGTGGTGGCTGGGATACCATTTGGATAATAGAAAGGACTGTAGTTGGGGTGCTTTGTAATGCGGTCAAATGTGCTTATCGCATTGTATGCTTCCGTGGTCATCGTACTTATTGGAGGATACGAATAGTTTGGGATCGGGTAATAGAAGTTACGCACATCCGGCTTTCGGGACATCCTATCAAACTCTTCGGCTGCGTCTTCTTCGGTCTCCTCTTGGGTGATTCGGTCTCCTTCGGTCTCCTCTTGACCGTTTCGATCCTTTTCGGTCTCCTCTTGAGCCTTTTGCTGGCTATTGTTCTGTCGGCTGGCGTTTTGTTGGCTGGCGTTTTGTTGGATGGCGTTTTGTTGGCTGGCGTTTTGTTCGGCGTACTCCCTGGCGATTACTGCCTTTCCCAATTCTTCGCATAAGTTTTGGGTTGACTTCCGAGTTCTAGCGGCTTTCAAGTGCGCGCTAAATCGGGCGCGGAGGGTATCTAGAGTACCCTCTGTATCTAGTTTTGCTTTCGACATGTGTTCGATTATTTCCTTTTTGCTTAGGAGGTAGATTGCTCCAATGCTGGGAAAGATGTCGAATTCCTCTGATTCGGACATATTTGTTTTTCCTTGTTTCTGGTTGTTTAGTATAACAAACTTGACTTGGAATCCTGAGTTGGGATGTTGATATCGGCGTCGGTAACGGTGGTAAATCGGTAGGTTTTTGGGTTGGATGCTGGGGCTCCTTCGGTTTTCGGTCGGTTTTTGATTTTAGATTAGTATCTAGTTGACGGCTTCGGTAACTGGGTAGTTTGTCTAGATTTTCGGTATGGTGCGGTTTATTTTCAATATTAATAGCTAGATAACGGGTTCGGTAGCTAGCTGGGTTTATCTAGCTATTCGGTGCGGTGCGGTTTGTTGAATATTAATAGCTAGATAACGGGTTCGGTTGCTGGCTGGATTTATCTGGCTATTCGGTACGGTCGGGTTTACGGTTTTTTTATTTTAATTATTCATCCGTAGGTTGAGAGCTCAGTTGATGAAATATTGATTTGTTGACCTTAAAGGTCCCTGCTCGGAAGCCAATTTGTGAGGTATTTTTGTCGAGGCTGAGGTAAGCTCGCCGGTCTTCCCAGGGTTTATATTAAAGGGTACCAGAACTTTAATTTTGGTCAATAATTCTTTATTTATTTCCTATTTTGATTAACAATTGCTTATTGTATGTATAATTAAAATAAATTCGGTTTAATCCTATATAATCGCTTTGCTACAGCGTCACAGATCCTCTTCGGTGTATGTTGCTTCGCCTTCGGAAAGTTCCCCCTCTGTCGAGTAAGGTTCGTCTGGGTGGCTGCGTGTGTACACCGGCTAGGCTCACTGGTGCGGGAAATGCCGTACACTATTGGGAGGAGTGACTCTTCGCTTGATTGCTGTGGACGAAATCGGGAAATCACGGACGAATCCGGTAAATCACGGGCGGACCCGGTAAATCACAGACGGCTCTGGTAAATCACGGACGAATCCGGTAAATCATGGGCGGACCCGGTAAATCACAGACGAATCTGGTAAATCACGGACGAATCCGGTAAATCACGGGCGGACCCGGTAAATCACAGACGAATCTGGTAAATCACGGACGAATCCGGTAAATCACGGGCGGACCCGGTAAATCACAGACGAATCTGGTAAATCACGGACGAATCCGGTAAATCACGGGCGGACCCGGTAATTCACAGACGAATCTGGCAAATCACGGACGGATCCGGTAAATCACGGGCGGATCCGGTAAATCACAGACGAATCTGGTAAATCACGGACGGATCCGGTAAATCACGGGCGGACCCGGTAAATCACAGACGAATCTGGTAAATCACGGACGAATCCGGTAAATCACGGGCGGACCCGGTAAATCACAGACGAATCTGGTAAATCACGGACGAATCCGGTAAATCAGGGGCGGACCCGGTAAATCACAGACGAATCTGGTAAATCACGGACGAATCCGGTAAATCACGGGCGGACCCGGTAAATCACAGACAAATCTGGTAAATCACGGACGAATCCGGTAAATCATGGCCGGACCTGGTAAATCACAGACGAATCTGGTAAATCACGGACGAATCCGGCAAATCACGGGCGGACCCGGTAAATCACAGACGAATCTGGTAAATCACGGACGGATCCGGTAAATCACGGGCGAAGCCGGTAAATCACAGACGAATCTGGTAAATCACGGACGGATCCGGTAAATCACGGGGGAACCCGGTATATCACAGACGAATCTGGAAATGGGTTAGTGACAAGACCCCTTACCACTGGTGGGGGGAAGTCTATGTCGGGTTAGTTCGGTTTTTATCTGGAAGGTGGGTTAATGACAAGACACCTTACCACTGGTGGGGGGAAGTCTATGTCAGGTTAGTACGGTTTCAGGAAAATCAAGGGCGGACCCGGTAAATCACAGACGAATCTGGTAAATCACGGACGGATCCGGTAAATTACGGGCGGACCCGGTAAATCACAGACGAATCTGGTAAATCACGGACGGATCCGGTAAATCACGGGCGAAGCCGGTAAATCACAGACGAATCTGGAAATGGGTTAGTGACAAGACCCCTTACCACTGGTGGGGGGAAGTCTATGTCGGGTTAGTTCGGTTTTTATCTGGAAAGTGTGTTAATGACAAGACCCCTTACCACTGGTGGGGGAAGTCTACGTCCGGTTAGTTCGGTTTTTATCTGGAAAGTGTGTTAATGACAAGACCCCTTACCACTGGTGGGGGAAGTCTATGTCCGGTTAGTTGGGTTTGATACTCACCACGGCTGGAGCAAACGTCTGCTCGCTACGGCTGCCTGGCTGCGACTGACTTTCCTTGATTTGGCAGCTGGCTATTTATAGTCGATTTACCGTTTTGCTGTTGTTTGTTTGGGTAGCAACAGCATTGTTTCTGTTTGCTACGGTTAGCAACAGGCGGTGGGATGATGGTCGGATGTTCTTGCTAACAGTAAATGCATGAGGTGATTTGTTTCGATGTTGATTGCTGGTTAGCAACTGCTTGTAGTTTGTATAGTAAGCAACAGCATTGTTGTTGTTTGCTGCGGTTAGCAACAGGCGGTGCGATGATGGTCGGATGATTCTTGAAATATATGAGGTGATTCGTGCTTGATGTTGGTTGGGAATTTGTAATGAGTCATTACACATTATATAAATCTTATATTTTTCATTTAATTTATTTGTATACATGTTATTTATTCACAAGAGTGATGATCTGTGTTAAAAAAGTTTATTTTTTATATTATATCATATAGATTATTAAACTCAGTCAAAATGAAAATTTGATAGTACCTACAGAATAACGAAGGATTATTTCTTATTCTGTGGACTAAGTGCAAAATGCTATTAATAAAAGAAATGTATCTTAACAGGCGTTTACAAACTTATACGCCCGTGGAGGGTGGTTAAGTGAAGCAATAAAAAAATGTAAGATAAAAAATCATTAGATGGTTTATAAGTATCAACAACAACAAATTTCCCAAAATGAATTTAAGCTTAACGTCACTAACTTTACTATTCCGGAAACAAATTATTTTTATTAATGAGAAATTTTTTGACGTTTGGTTAAAATGGATTACATTTTTAGTCCGATCGCGTCAAAGTAGGATGGGTTTAATTGGATTTTTTATGTTAAAAAAACTGCTTCCCTCTCAAGATGTCTCCAAAATCGATTGCCATCTTGCCTCTACTACCCGAGAATGTATATATACAAAAAATTCTCATGAATTTTCGGCTGTTAAATGACGAATGTCAATTGGATATCAAATGCGTCTCGAAAAAATTTGAGCGCTCAGAACACGTTCAGTTAAAAGTGTGTACTATCAAGATGGCGTTTTTTACTGTAACCATCTATATAACGACTTATTTAAAAGAAAAACCCGTAACCCCCCCTAAATACGGCTATGGCTCTAACAGACTTTTATTCTGAAAGAAAAATGCATTTAAGCCTTAATAGAAACTTATAAATTCAGTTTTAGCCGAAAAATAAATTCATTAAATTATTAATCAATAATTTTTTTGATTTTGCATTTTGGGAGGGGGGAGGTCAGTAAACCCCGTAACCCCCGCCCCCCTAAATACGGATGTGCTATCAAGATGGCACTTTTAAATATAGTTATCTATGTAACGACTTATGTACTTTAATGGAAAATGGATGTAAAAAAAATTTCGGGGGGGGGTTAAACCCTGTAACCCCCCCCCCCCCCCCCCTAAATACGGCTATGATCTACATCACCACGACACCACCCGCACATTCCCACAAAGTTTGGTGACAAACCCTCAACTGGGACCAAAGTAGTGAGTCAACGGATTTGCATGACATTCATATATAGCAACGTTAAAATGGCTAAACAACGTTTTCTGCGTCAGCTAGTAGAGCTTTACCAACTCAGAAACCTTTGCGGGCTCATGCACAACAACTTTGTTAAGGATCATCACAATGCATAGTTGGGGTGTACATATTTTTGGAAATACCTCACGAAAGGCTTGGTCGATTTGATAAAAAATTTTATATTCATATATATGTGGATGAAAAAATTTGCAAAACTGCATCATTTTATCAACTCTTAATTTATTTCTTAATTAAATTACTCGCTACAATGAATTGCCAATCGCGCCTAAAAAAGTTTTTACTTAAAGAATTGTTTGAGAACTTACCCACTGTATTAACGGATTATGCGCTTAAATTATGTATTTCAATAACTATTCTTAATTAATTTTTAAAAAAATTACTCACAAGAATTCACTTTGTTTCTTTTTTCGTTCACTTTTTGTATTGTTTTCTTTTTTTCTTTTTTTTTTTTGTATTGTATTGTTTTTCTCAATGTTTTAAAATAAATATCCAATGCGGCAATGCACTTCTTTTAATTTTTCACCTTCACTTTTTGAACAAAAAATTTGGAGCAAAACCACAGCACAGTATTACAACTACAATTCAAATCAGAAAAGAATTTTGACCGTTGAGATTTTTATCGTTCGCGAGGCAAAAGTGGAAAAATACATGTGAATGGATTTACTCATACTTGAACAAATGATACAAAATATGTTAACTATACTAACATGTTCATGAAATATAGGTACACTTGCATTACACATATTTTCTTATTAGTAGGGAATAGGCATAAGGAAAATTTCCCCACATTTCATTCTCAGTCAGATATGTTTCGACTCTCTCTTACACGAGTATATATAGCATTTTCGTTCTTTCATAACCCCATCTCGTCACCTATTCTCCTGATAAGAAGTCTCCAAATTCTACAAAACTCAAAAATACAAATACAAATACAATGGTCCAACCTATTTATGCATGGGAAACCCCCCCTTAAGGAGTATCAAGAGGCAAGAAAAAGAATATTAGGTGGAGAAATTTCAGTATCTAAAAGGATTCAAAGAACTAGGGAACGATTCAAAAGGCAAAAACAAATCGAGTAGAGTATTTCGTCCACAATTTTAGATTTAAATTCCGATCCAAGGCCATATGCCAAAGTACAGATTTTGGGAAAAAAGATGCAAGGTTTACTAGACAGCGGGGCCAGTATTAGTGTCCTGGGCAAGGGATATCAGAAATTCGTGGAAGAGTCCAATTGGAAAGTCTACCCATATAAAGCTGGAGTTAGATCGGCCGATGGTAAAAGCCAGTCTGTAATCGGAAAAATAATTGCCGAAGTAGGGTATAACTGTATAAGAGCCGGAAGGAAGAAATCACCTTGTTTCTGGTTCCCAATAATTTAGAGCAGGAGTTGTACTTAAGGATTGATTTCTCGAAGAAGTTTCAGATCGCTCCACACATAGTTTGTTCGGCTACGTTGGAAGAGGAAGAAGAAACCAAAATTAATGTCCACCAGCTTAGTCCAGAAGATAAATTCGCTTTGGAGGCGGTGAAGCAGAAATTCCTTGATTATGATCGTCATGGTCATCGATACCGGGGACGCTGATCCTGTGAAGCAGCGTCACTACCCTGTTTCTCCAGCGGTGCAGGCCATTTTGTACCAAGAAGTAGACAGAATGTTGGACCTCGGCGTTATCGAGGAAAGTGAGAGTCCTTGGTGCTCGCCTGTTGTACTTATCAAGAAGAATAGGAATTGACGGCACGATCAAGTACTTTGGATTCTCAAAAAGTCAATGTGTTAAGCAAAAAGGACGCTAACCCTATTCCTCATATCGACGGGATTCTCAGTCGTCTACCGGACACCTACTATATGAGTAGCGTGGACCTCAAGGAAGCATTTTGGAAGGTTCCACTGGAGAAGCAGAGTAAGGAAAAGACAGCGTTTGCGGTTCCGGGGAGACCTTTATACCAGTTCACGGTAATGCCGTTTGGCTTGTGCAATGCGGCTCAGTGACTTTCCCGTTGAATGGATAATGTGATTCCTGCTCGACTCAGGGACAACGTTTTTGTGTATTTAGACGACCTGTTAAATATGTCGCCAGATTTCAAGACCTATATCACCATGCTGGGCAACTAGCCGAGTGTTTAAGGAAGGCCAATTTAACAATTAATTTGAAAAAATCTAAACTTTGTTTCAAAGAATTGAAATACCTAATATTTATAGTGGGTGGGGGAAAGTATAGAAGGATCCTGAGAAAGTGGAAGCGGTAGTCAACTTCCCTACTCCTAAGAATCATAGGCAGGTGCGCCGGCTACTTGGTCTAGCGGGGTGGTATAGACGCTGAAGAAGAAAGAAGGAAAATTTAAGATGTCGGACGAAGCATTGTTGTCGGTTGATGAATTGAAAAAGGCCCTTACTACAGCCCCCGTTCTCAGCCATCCTGATTTCAAGAAACGTTTTTATGTTCAGTGTGACGCCTCAGACTCAGGGTTAGGAGCAGTCTTATTTCAGAGAGGAGATGGACAAGAAGAAATTCCGATCGCCTATTACTCTCAGAAACTTAATCGGTGCCAAAGAAACTATACTGTGACCGAGAAGGAGTGCATGGCTGCGGTGATGGCGATGAAGAAGTTTCGGCCCTATGTCGAAGGCATGGATTTCACCGTTATCACCGACCATTCTAGCCTCTGCAGTCCTATGTCTTCGACATAGAGCACCGCAAGGGAGCCTAAAATGTCGTGCCAGACGGCCAGTGGCTCCATTAATAGACCTAGCTTCACATGAGTTTCAGTCCGACGAATACCGGAACTTAAGATCGACTATAGAAGAGCACCCCAGTGAATTAGCCGATCTTAGAGTAGACGATGAGTTCGTGTATAAAAGGTCATTTCCCGTAGGAGAGAGGGACAGCTTCTAGAGCATAGTTGGTGACTTTGGGTACCGTCAGGGCTAACGGAAGGAGTAATATCCAAGGCACACGATCCTCCTCAGGCAGCTCATGGTGGAATTGCCAAAACCTTGCATCGGTTGAGACAATTTTTCTACTGGCCAAATATGACCGTCCAAATAAAGAACTTTGTGACTAAATGTGATGTTTGTAAGCAGTGATAACTCGTTTTCTGTAAACCGTCCGTTTCAGAAATTGTATGTCGATTCCCTGGGTCCCTACCCAAGGTCAACAGCAGAAAGTGCTTATGTGTTCGTTGTCTTGAAACACCTTACAAAATTCGTATTCCTAGAACCTTTTCGGTCGGCAGACACTAGCAGTATAGTTAAATATCTAAAGAAACTAATTTTAAATACCTTTGGCGTACCCGAAATAATCCATTCGGATAATGGGCAACAGTTTTTGGCCAAAGATTTCCAAAATTTGTTGGAAAAGTTCGGCATTAGACATTTCCGAACGGCAAATTATTCACCGCAGTCAAATGCATCGGAACGGGTGAACCGAACATTAATAGCCGCTTTACGTTCGTACTTGAAAGACGATCACGAACATGGGACCTTCACTTGAGTGACATTTCTTGTGCTCTGAGAAGTTCCATTCATTCAGCCATTGGAGTAGCACCGTATTTTGCTTTGTTTGATGACACACGCGAGCGGGTATAAGTTATCTGAAAAACTAGGGTTGTTAGGAGATGGGGAACTGTCGTTTAATGTATACGAGAGAAAGTTAACGAAGATATATCGCAGGCGAAGGAAAAAAGCGACCGGAAGTACAATCTTCGCAGTAAGAGAGTTAACTTTACCCCAGGTCAGGAAGTTTATAAACGAAATTTTGTTTTTAGTGAATCGTCAAAGTATTTGTCATCTAAACTTTGTCCTAAGTTCGTTAAATGTCGCGTTGTAAAAGCCGTTGGTAAAAATATGTATGAACTGGAGAATTTATCAGGAAAGAAAATAGGCATATTCCATGCAAAAGACCTAAAACAGTAAGGATAACCCTTATGAGTCTTAGTTGTTGATATGTTATATGTAGGTAGTCAACGACTTAATATTGTACGTCATAAAGAAAAGCTTCGCACTCTGTTCAATAACGAAAACGTTTGAATTATGTAAGGTGTCTCTGTATATGTATAGTATTGATGTTCGCTAGTGGTTGTTTTCTTGCGCGATTTATTGTTAATTAGTAGATGGTCTATTTATTTATTTATTTAGTATAGCCAGATTTACCATCTGGAGACATGAAATCTTAACATCTCTCGATCCGAGACCTCAAAGTGCAATGCACTTAGATGCAATAAAGTCGTGCAATAAAACATACCAACTGCGATTCTACATACCATCTGTGATATTTTATCTATATTTCATCTGTGATATTTTATCTACATACGACCTATGATATTTTATCCATATAATAACTGTGATGCTATATAACAACTGTGATACATACATGGCATATCGTTTTCGTCATTGACCTATATTAGTGTAGCTATAATTCGTACCGGCTTAGGTTAGTTTGGTATTATGTATGAACACGGCATGAATTAAGTTAAGTTTAGGTAAACTAAGACTCACCTGAATCAGATTACTTATATGGTCCCTTGGTATGCCAATTAGATCCATTCCCACCGAACCGGTCTGCAATGAAAACAAGAGAAATAGTGAGAATTAATTAGGTAATAACAATATTATTTGAATCATACAGCAGTATGCACGGCTTGAAGGGTAGTGGGTTCCTCGGAATGATTGGCAACAAGGAAACTCTGACTACACCAGTTTTTGTCATGAAGCGATACAAAGTTTGCTACTGCCTCTCGTTTGAAGCCAGAGCTGAACACTGGAGTTCCACCCGCTGTCAAGCAATGAAGAATGTTGTTGTTTTCGACGTTCTGGCACAGTATGCCGTTTTCTATTGGTCTGTTTGTGACGTTTCTTTTACTACTTCCAATGGAACGGGGTATGATGTATGTATCATTCTTCGGACGATTCCGTTTTCAAAACAGAAGAGCTCTGCTCTTCTCAGAAGCATTCCGTCTGTCAAAGTCAGTAGTTGCAGAAGACTTCTGGAGTAGTTTCAGAAGACTTCTGGACTCTTCCGAATGCGTCTGGACGACCAATGGAAAGTGACATATGTGTTGTAGTGCTGCATCAACTGAAGCGGCGAACAACAACTCCATGCCTCTTCACACTCGGTTGTGGCAGCCTCCGAGTAGAAATGTTAATGCTGAAAAGAAACAAAAGGTTTAGTATCATATAAAATTCAGTAAATATCAAGGAATAAAATAATTAAAATCAATACCTACCAAAAATAGTTTTCATGTATTATTTTGTTTTCGTTGTTTGAATTTTTGACATTTAAAATACAAATTGAAAAGCTTCAAGCTGTCAACCTGTCAGATGAAATTTTTAAAGGAATTGAATTCAATTACAGCTTCTAATTGTTGAGGCGACCATAACTTTTGTGGAGTAGGACTCTTCGGGCGAAGCGGGGAGTAGGCAGGAGATTTTGGAAAAAGAGGAAAATTTCTCTTTGAATACAAGTTGCTCTCTAAAGGGGGGTTTCATGTGGGGGATGCCTTGCCCACCAACCATACATTTTTGGTTCAACGGATTGTCGTTATTTACTCCTTCAACAAAGGAAACGATCTTGTCTTTGTTCCAACAAGCGTTAGAGGTCCAATGAAACAGGGACATAGGCTTTAAAGTCAGTTGGTACAATAGAAGAAGCCTAGGCGGTTGCCCAGGCGCGGATCTAGAATTTTAATCCGGAGGGGGTCACAGGATAGAAAAAACATCAAAAATAACAAAAATAATCAAATAAATAAAGCAGAGAAGGTTTAAACGGTTAGACATTTTTCATAAATTCACCTATTCAGAAGTTATGAGCAAAATTAATTTTTCCATACCTACATACTTTTTTGAAGAAATAAAAAACAAAGTAATGTGTTTGCTTTTATTCAATACACTTTCGATTGAATAAATCAAATTTGATAGAAAAAATAAACTAGCTTCCCGAACCACCGTTTCTTTGTTTTAAACACCCAATTAAATAATTTTTCAGAGCCAGTTCGTCATAAGGTTTAAAGTCGATTAAAAAAAGTTTTGATTGTGTTATTAAATTAAATGTTTATGTTCCATAATTAAACATTGACATTGACATTGACATTGACATTACAGTACTTCGCACATGAATGATACGAACTACAGACACATAGCAGCACTGGCGACTGAGGCCATCGGCTGGGACTGAAACAATACATACGACAGAGAGAGACAGATAGACACATAGAAGGAAAGAACACATAACATAAACCTACGTGGCACAGAGGAGGAGACATAGATTTATATTGTCTCATATTATCGCACAGGTGGCCTCAGATAAGCTGGCGATTATTGTAGAAAAAGACTGCTGCCGAAGCTGGGGCAACGTTTGGCTTAGCAGTCAACTACACTATCCTCTGTGCCATGGCCACCTGTATAATTAAACAAGTTACAAGCAGTTCGTGAGAAATAAAAAAATTCAATCAATTATAAGAAGAATCAATTATAGGAAGTATCAATAGCGGTTCAGTTGGTTATGTTGGAACTTGTAAAAAGATTGTTAACAGATGCTAGCATAGGAATAATTTATCACTACAATCCAAATATAGAAAAAATATTAAAAAATGTCAGTCTTGTGTAAAAAGATTGTGGATTCAGGCTTTTTTTTTTATTCAATTTTTTTTTTTCAGATGGCAAAAGACTATCTTAATTGTGATCGTTTGGTTAGTTCCCGGTTCTTTAGTTTGCAAAAACTAGGTTTTGTTCGTTTGTTTTTTTGTTTGTTTGTTATTCGGTTTGCAAAATATTGGTTCAGCTCTCTTTTTTTTTAAATACAGCCTGTTTGGGGGGATGGGGGGAGGGTTCTGACCCCCGTGACCCCCCTCTGAATCCGCGCCTGCGGTTGCCTAAAAAAGTCGACGGTAGTATCCAAAGTTAAAATTTCAAAGTCCAAAGTATATAGTGTGTAAATATATGTAGTGTGTCTGTTTCATAGTAAAGTTATAACCATGAAAAAAAGGAAATGACCAACTTGAATACTGAATAAAAATGCGCTACTTAAAACGTTATAAAAAATTGAACCACTTTATTACAATTTGAATCGAAGAATAAAATTTAAACAAGTGTCAGAAAACTTTACACCTCGGATTTGAAAGTTACATGAAAGTCAGCTGTAAGATTCTTATATACTTAAAGGTTGTTGACTTATGTTAGCAATTTTGCAGACTGGAATAATCGACTTTAATATTAATACATTGACATTCTATTCAAGTTTGCAAAGTGCAATAGATATATTAAATAGCTAATTGATTTATACTCTTCATACTAATATTAACATATATTTATTACACCTTTCAATATGAAGAAAAGAGATAACTTTAATTTGAATATAGATCTGCAAATCTAGTCTGCACAGTTTTGACAGTTTAAGTTTTGACAATTTAAGATTTTTACATCAGCATGTTCGCTTCTTCTAAAGTTTTTATTTTGATTAATTGAAATTTTGTTTGTTTTTTAAATTAAATTAAATTATAAGTAAATTATATATAAATGTGGTTAAACATTTGTCTTACTGGTCGTTGAGATTGTAACCCCTTTTGGGTTGACTTGATTAGCTTCTCAACGACTCAGTAAAACGAATATTTTCACCTTCCCATCAAATACTATTTCTTTAAAGTGATTCATTAAATAAAAGAAAATATTAATATAAAAATAATCTGTTGGGGATCAACATCATCTTTTAATTAATAAATTTCCAATAATAGGTGATAGGTAAATTTCAGTGGGAGCGGAGGAGCAGTGGAGAGGTAAGCGCGAGGAGATGACGTCATAGGGAAGTTCGTTAATGGGGGACTTAGCCTACCATTGACCAGCTTAGTCCCAAGGAGTGGTGTGGGTAGTCGGTTTGCAACAACACCAGCAGACCCAAAGAAGACCCAAATTTCGCAGCAGTCGACACATGACAGGAGAAGAGCATAGTAGGAAGTATAGTGGCATTTGTTGTTTTTGTTTTTGTAGCGAGGCGAGGTCCGGTGGAGGGGTACAATCCCGCCCTAAGATGAACGAGCGAAGCCGGAGATGCCACGACCCAATCTGTCGGATATTCTTTTCCCAATCCCACTTCCGTTTCCTTGTCCCAATTCCCAATTCCCTCACCCACAACCTATTGCCCCGTTACAACTTCTATTCTGAGTGCTTTCGGGCTTTAAACGGCAAGCATGTATTTGGTTTAGTTGGAGTGGGTTTTAGGCTAATCTTTTAAGGTTTTGAGCAGGCAAGTTAGTCTGATTAAGATTGTGGAATAGTGTGCCAATAGAATGAGAAGGTTAATAGTGTAGTGGTAAATTTAAAGAAAAAAAAAGGGAAATCGCCTACACGAAAAGCAAGTGAAAATTAAGCTGGTGCAAAATTTAAGTACGGGGTGAGTTTTTTTTGTGCTTTTTACTTGCGACATATAGAATATATGGCAAGTATTGAATTCGTAAAAAAAAAATTTGAGATGATGATGAGATATGACATTACGATGATAGAGAAGTCGAAAAAAGTGGGTCCGGCGATTCCGTCCGTCTGTCTGTCGGGAAGTTTACAGGCACCTACTGCCTTAACCACTAGACCGATTGACTTCAAACTTGAAAATTAGAGGTTTGAGCAAAAACTCATATTCCAGTTTTTTCATTTTTTTTTTGAGATCAAAATTTAGGGTAGCCACCATACGATTTTTATGGCAAAAAACCAAAACTTTTTACTTTTCTCCAAAACGGCTCCTACGATTCCTTGTAAACTTTCTTGAATTTAATTTTTTTAAACACTCATGTATTTTATGTAAAAAAAAATTTGTGTATTGCTCCAAAACGGTACCCATAGAACCGTTTTTTTGTTATTAGATTTTCTCGAAAAATAAAAGTTCGATCAGCGTAATTTTTTTTTCGAAGTACGTATATATTATATATATATTTTTTTTTGATTTTTAAGAAAATATTTAAAACTTTTTGTTTTTAAATTGTGTATCTTGGAAACGGATCAATATTAAAAATCGAAATTTACTTATAAAATGTATATTAACATATTATTGAATACTCCATACCCAAATTAATTTTAAGACATTTTTGAAAAAAATTATATATAAAAAATTAATTTAAAAAAAAAACGGCTCCGACGATTTTCAAAACAAAATTCAATAAATCAAAAATAAGGTTTTAATTTGTTTGGCATTTAAATTTTTGGAATAAAATGTATTTACCAGGTACATTTTCAATTTTTAATTTTTTTTAATAAATTAAAAAAAATTGAAAAATCAACAGTTTCTTAAGAAATCATACGACATCAATTTTTTTCCAATTGAATCCATTTTTGTGGTTCATATTTCAATTTAAATTTTTATTTATGATTTTTTTTTTAATGTTTTTTTATGATTTATAATTGGGAATACAGGAGCAAGTTCGTACGACCGAGTCGTGCACATTTTTACTTATGATTTAGTGTTAGGAAGTAAGAAAATTGCTTCTTTGGTTGAAAGGTGTAAATAAAACTTGTAGCGGTCGCTCACGGTACCGGCATACAATAAAAATAATTTCAATTTCAATTTAGTCAAAAAAATATTCATGGATACATTATGTATTAAGACTAAGTCTTTTAAAACTACAATTGTTATGTCGTTGGAATATAATAGTAATTTTTAAAGTTAGTAACCTTCAAGCAGACCAAGGGCAAACGACCACAACTGTGAAAAGTCAACTTATAAGGTCAGAACTATAAATCTTAAGTCTAAGCTTATTTTAAACGAAATAATAAGTATTTTGCCCGGCACCCTATAATAAAAAAAGTTATATTTTCATCGAATTGCTACGAAAATTGAAGTTCGTTGAAGCAGCCATTAAGGGAAGAAGAGCCTGAAAGCAGGCTACGAACTACGAACACACATGTACATGCATACTTTCCAGTTGTTGTTTTTTTAATTTTAAATATTTGCTGGCGGTTATATATTTTTTTTATTTATTGTTAACTCAACGTTTATTTTGAAATATTTTTGTAAATTTCATTTTTTTCTGTTGGTAACTCGGAGTTGGTTCGACCGTTTGGGTGTGACGTGAGCGCTCGTTAGGAAGGGTTAATTCGATCAGGCAATTTGCCTCCGCGGGTTCAAAGCTGGATGGAACCGGAGCGGAATCTATCAACAAAGCAGTCAGGAGGCCTGAATCGGCCAGGCTTTCCTTCCTAATATAGGAACGCTATCCTCGCCAAGGAGCCACATAGGTCACCCGCGGAAGTGTCCAGATCCGGGAGGGTTGAACGATCATCGAGTTCGCTTTTTAATTGATTGTTTATTTTCTTTTATATACTAAATAATTCCATTGATTCACTTTGGCTACATTTCAATCCGTTTTATTAGTTTAAATATCAATTTTAATAAGAATAATCGTAGATAATAAGGTAGTTCTTAATTGTTTTCTCTTATTATATCGTTTCCTATTGTTAAGTATTTTGTTTTTTACTTGTCCCTTCATTATATTCACTTATCCTAACATGTAAAGGCTTAACGCTACTAATTTTTTTTTTTAATTTAAATTTTCGGTAACAGGGCTACTATCATCCCGTTTTAAAATCTTAATTTTTGACTCATCTTAAAGATGTTCGACAATTCTTATTGGGGATGATTCAAGGACTCGGGGTTTGTCTTTGAACACGACTCCCCCGTCGTAATCGTGCTCTTCAACAGGTTTTCCTGCCGACACTTTGTCAAGTGGCAACTATATAGTTTCTTTCCCCGCACTTAAAGCAAAAGATATTCACTTTAGGTGAGGAGCACTCCCAATATCCATCTATGTCCATCTACCTTGCAATTCCAGCAAGTCAGGACCCTACTAGGCGGTGTAGGCCTATACTTTTCAGCATATTGCATCGCGGCCACATACTCATCGTATGGCTCTTCGTCTTCGGTGGGCGATAATACCTAGGGGCTTGTGGGGGTCTAACCGGGAATGCATTTTCAAGCTTCCTTACAGGCGAATCTTAATTGATCAAAATTGAAAATTGATATTGGATATACCAATTTTCCAATTTGGTCATTAAGATTCCGCTTAATGATTCTAATAAGTTCAAATTCTGGAATTGGAATGTTTAGTTGGGATCTTATCTTTGCAATCGCCGAAAAATAACTGTCGCAAGATTCACTTGGATCTTCCTTGCGATCTGAGATCTCACGCATTATCTCATAGTCTGACTTGCAATTACGGAAATGAAACTTTATCGCATCGCGCAATGTTGGCCAGTCAGAATTATGGTTGAATTTAATGAACTTCCAGTACCAACGTTCGGCATCTCCAGAAAGAGTAAGGTGGAATTGCCTTTATATTTCGCACCAGGGACATTGGTACTGGTGTTGAAGAAATTCTAGCCGGTGAATGAAGTCTTCAACCGACAAATTTTCCGTCTTCCCATCGTACTTCAAAGTTCAAACACCATCGATCCAACTTCACAGGCTCATGGTGATGTCTACTAGGATTGGGATTCGCATATGGTTCCCGATTCGGATACACGGGATTTTGATTTCTGAAGTCACTTTGATTTTGAGCATAGTCACCTGGAGGTTGTGATCCATTATTAGAAAATTGATGAATGGGTTTAAACACGTTACTGGTATGGGAAATTGCACTGGGGAATAACGGTTCAGAATTAATGATTAATGATGGGCTGCTGACAAGATATATTTAGATTCGGAAAAGGTTGTTCCGGCTGAAGTTGTTGGCTTGGAAAAGATCCATTGTGTTGTGGTGAAGGATGGTATTTCAACTGTAATTGTTGTTGTAGCCTGAATTGGGTTGTTTGACTTGGCTGTGAATAACCAGGCCCATTGGAGTTGCTCAGTGAATTGACACGGCTATTCACAGCAAATTGAGTTGGAATATTTTGTGGTCTTGGCAATGCATTTGTTTGAAAATTTTGATGGAGTTGCCCCTAAGTGACGCAAGCTACTGTAGCTCGGGGCAACAAGGGACAAACAAGGACTCCGCTGAAACATTATGAGAACGTTGACCTAATGGGTTATTTAAATTGTTGTTGCTAGATTCGAGGTCGTCTTGTTCATAACTTGGGTTATCTTGGTTCTGAATGTATATGGAGTTCGGAGAACTCGAGGTGGAGGTCTTTGTTCTCCTAGTGTTGGTGTCGAAAACCGGATTGACTGAATGATTAGCATCAGCATCCGACTGAAAATAGTTGGGATTCTTTTGGCTATAATTATGGTTAGATAAAGAATTGTTGAAGAGCATAGGACTTATGCTATACAGTGAACGGTCTTGTTCGTTCTACGCCTGGGTAGCAGAAGAACGCAAGTTCTTCTTAATTGCTCCTGATTGTATATTTTTCTTCATTTTAGTTTTTTGGTATTAAGGTAAATAGTTTTAAGATAAATTTTATATATATATTTTAATTGCTTTATTTTTTCTCGGGTTGATTCGAAGAAAAAAAAATTATTTTTAAGGAAATTAAATAACCGATAAAACAAATTAGATAAACAACAAGGAAAAAAACAAAAAAAAAAATATTAGATCAAAAGAAAATAAATTAATTGAAGTCAATGTAACAAAAGAAAATAAATTAACGAAAAGAAAATGAATTAACAAAGAAATATGTTAGAAAAAAAAAACAAAAAAGGTTTATTACCTTAACAAAAATTCTAACAAATTAAAAAACAAAAGGATAAGAAAAATTGAGTAGACAAAAAAAATTTTATGTAACTAAAAAAAAATAAATTAACCGAAAAATATGTAAATAGAAAAAAATATAATAAATTAACAAAAAAAAATGCAAATAGACTAAAAATGTAATAATTAAACAAAAAAAAAATGTATGAGAATGACAAAATAAATAAATAAATAAATAAATAATGAATTGTATAGAAAAGTATTGTATCAAAAAATGTAAAAAAAAATAAATTAACAAGAAAATAAGTTAACAAAAAGTAAATGTACCTACAAAAAAAGATAATAAATTAACACACACAAAATTATAAATTGTTATAGAATTGAGATAAATTATCAAAAAAAAGTAACAAATTAAATTAAGAAAAACAAGTAAAAAAAATTGAATTAATTTAGATATCGAAAATAAAATTTAAGTAGGAGATATAAAAAAAAATGTATAAATAATAAACTAAAAAAAAAATGAATAAATAAGTAATTATCAAAAAAAGCAATGCATAATATATATATTCGTTTTATTAACCAAAACCAAAAAAAAGAATAATAAAGAAAACTAAACAACATGAGTTAAAAAGGACAACAAAAATAATAAGAAGATAAACCGAAAAAGGACAAGAAAAAATTGTACCCAGTTAGGCACAAAGCTTAAATAAGAAAAGTATAATTAACAATAGTAAAGGTGATGAAATCGGAAAGAATAGAAATTGTTAACTAGAAAAAAATCATAAATAATTACATGCCAAAAAAAATGATACAAATTCACCGAAATTGTATCTGTTTCAATTTAGAAATCAAAAAAGATAACCAAATTCAGAAAAAATAGATACAAGAGAATTAAATAACGAAGATAAATAAACAAAATTTTACAAACAAAAATAAATAAACTAAGATATAATTTATTAAAATTAAAATCTAGTCTTAGGAATGTTATCCTAAATAAATCGGAAAACAATGACAAAAAATAAACCTATTTCTAAATAAAATCATCCTTATCACGAATAAATTTTCTCTGGAGTTTTTTCTCAATTCCCAATCTTTGCTATCATGAGTACTTTTTGGGAAAAAAGCTTAAGTTCGAAAAATTCGTATCGCCAATATTTTTTTCCAGGAAACCTTTTCCTTATTTGAAATAGAATTTTCCCCAAGTTAGTTGTAAGGGAAAAACTTGCTGTGCATCACCATATGAAGTGCATTGGAAGACTATTTCTTGGTTTCTGTGGTGGAGAGATGGGCAGAAGTTGTGGGGCTAAAGATCAACTCGGAAAAACTTAAGGGATCATCCGTGGAACTTAATCATCAATCCAAGTAAATATTTCTGGAAAACTCTTTTAGCTTAAGGACTAAAACTGGACTATTCCGCTCCAATTTTGAATCCCTGCTGCTGTATGGGTGCAGCACTCTTGGGAAATCACACACACTGGCTTGGCGATGAACAGGAATCAGTACGACGATGGCGCATAGTAGAAGAGACCATATATCCTGTAAAGGAAACACCACCGACGTAATAAGTCAATAGCTTAGGTAAAATGCGTTTTAACAACAAGAGTCAGTCTTTCTTCCAAATGTATTGTAATGTGTATACACTTTATTTATCTCAAACGCTCTGTATCTCCTTCTATTGTAATGTCTAATGTGTATACTTTATGTAACGGAACCCGTGTTCCCCCTCTCCATCCTATACCACCTTTACGACCCTAGGACTACAGGACCCTAAGGCCGGTCCAGGCAGCAGGATGGAGAAGGTATCCAGGCTACGGCTACGCGGCATGCTTGCTTTGCCAAAGGCTTGCTCGACGGGAGGGGGGGGGGGGGTTCTTGTAGCCGTAGCGTGGATGTTGTTACTTCTAACATGCCATTACATCAATAAGGTTCCAAAATTATGGGACCCGAAGATGAATTTGTAGAGGGGAAGGGCGTGTCACTGAAGGGAGGGAAGAGAGAGAATACTCCCACCCGTTCTCACTTCATACTCACCATGACCAATTATAAAAAATTTATGAACTCATATCAATAAAAAAAAATCTTCATTCAATAATCATAATAATTATTAATTGATAAAATTAAATATGTATATGATAAATTTACAAAACAAACAAATAAAATGTAACCGTGATTTGAAATAAGAAAAATTAAATAATTAAATAAAATTAAATAATTAATTAAATGATTTAAAATTATTAAATTTAAAATGAACACAAAAATAATAAAAAAAAACTTAAATTTAATACAATAAAAAAGTAAATAAAATTTTATAATATTTAATAATTATTTAAAAAAATTTAAATTTACCTCTTTCCTTTATGGTGCACCATATGTAGGTAATATAAAAAAAAACGAAGCGATAAATAATTTGAAGACAAAAAAAAACAAACACAGAATATTAATTATTAATAACACTTAAAATTTCTTGATTTCTTGTCTTGTTTTCTTGTCTAGTTTTTCCTTATTTTTGCATGTTATTATTTATTTCTTTTTTCTTGTTCCTTTCAGATATATATGTATATATATATTTCGTTTTATTTTCCTTTTATTTAATGTTTTTAATTTCTCTTCTATAATGTTCGCGTTTTTTTTTATAGATGATTTTTTTTTCTTATCAATTTTTTGGTTTCAAATCACAATAATTATCATTTTTTTTTTTTACAAATTTTTCTATATTTTGTTTGTCACTATTTTATTTGATTTTCGCATAATTTATTGTTGTTTTCTTTATTCAAAGTCTTTTTTTATTCAAGTAATTATTTTAGAAAAAAAAAATTTACCGACTCAATGCGAAATAAATATAAAGAAACGATCGTTGCTGATCTGTTTGAATGACTGAATATAAAATTTTTTTTTGAATTTTCAAAATCAACATTTTCAAAGCTTTTTTTTTCTCAGTGTGTAAGTATAGTGTATGTGTGTAAGGTATGTTGTATGAATAATGTTGAAGTGGTAAGTATGTGTGTGTGTTCTATGGATCGTATTATGTGGTAAGTATTATTATGTACTGTATGTGTGAGTTTTGTTTTGTTTTTATTTTATTTTTCTTTCAGATCCTCACAGTCTCATGCTCACGCTAGCTGCCGGGCATTTGTCTTTTCATTTTTTTATATCCTTAGCGTGAAATACTCCAACCTTTTTGCCGTTAAGGTCTTCGAGTTCATAGCAACAGTTCCCGAGAACTTTAGAAACCTTCATTTTGATAAATTTGGGGCTGAGTTTCGCACAAAACTTCCTTATTGCATCGCTCTGTGCAAAATTCCTCCTGAATACAATATCCCCAACCAAAAACTTAACATCCTTGCTCCGCAAATTGTATTTGCCCTCATAACGACAATGTGTGTTCGCAAGAGTGTTTTTAATGTGTGCGTGTAAGATGTTCATTTTCGATGCTTTAGATAATAAGTTCATTTCAGAATTGTTAAGTGAATTCAATTTTCGGAGTATTCGATAATCTGCACCGTGCTCAACACAGGCTTGCCCAAACAAGGCTTCATACGGCCGGCGACATGTTTATCGCAGAATAAACGGTCGTTCGCAAAGCGCTAGCAATGGACTGCAAATGAGTGTCCCAATTCCTCTGGTCCACGTCATTGTAACCCCTGATTGCTGCGAGAATTGAGCGATTTACTCTCTCACTTGCGTTAGCTTGTGGAGAATAAACCGCTGTCTTGATATGAGTAATGCCGAATGTCGACATACTCTTCTCAAAATCTCGACTGACAAATTGTTTACCATTATCTGTCAGTACACATTCAGGGATTCCAAATAAGCAGAACACTTCGTCATTGAGAAATCTCAATGCAGTCTGTGCTGTCGCTTTGCGAAGTGCCTTCACTACCACGAACTTAGTCAATTGGTCCAGCGCAACAACAATATGCGTATTTCCAAGCCGCGAGCGTGGATAAGGTCCAAGGAAGTCCATGAATATCATCTGAAAAGGTCTCTCAGCCAAAAATGCTTTACCCATCGGAGGTCGAAGGGTGGCATTAGGAGCTTTCGAGGTCTTACAGATATCACAGTCTCCTATGAATGCCTTAACCTGAGCTGCCATGTTTGGCCAAAACAATTGTTGCCTTAGTCGATAGAGGGTTTTTGCAATCCCCCCATGCGAAGCTCTTGGTGGTTGATGAGCCAGTGCAATCAAACGTTCGGTTAGCTGTTCAGGAACCCAAAGCTTCCAGACTTCATCATCTTCAATTGGGTTTCCTGTGCAGTGTTTGACCTTCTTGTAAACGAAGTTTTCGGACACACGAAGGTCAGGTAGCTGATTGTTTTGATCTATGCAATTAATGATCTTGCGGTATTCCTCAGATTGAAAACTGGGGTCCTCAAGATCTATATGCAATACTTTGCAGGAATCATTCACCATTGAAACATCGCAAAGCAGTGCGTCGACCTCATGCACTCGTGAAAGGTCATCAGGCACAACGTTCTGAGTTCCTTTACGATGTTCGATGGAAAAGTTAAAACCTTGAAGCTTTAAGCTCCATCTAGCTAACCGTCCACTTAAATCTTTTTGACTCATTAACCACTTCAAGCTCGAATGGTCGGTAACAATCCTAAAAGGATGGCCCTCGACATAAGCTCGAAACTTTTGAACTCCCATAACAGCAGCCAAACACTCACGCTCAGTCACGCTGTAATTGCGCTGAGCCTTATTGAGTTTTTGCGAATGGTAGCAAATGGGCCGTTCATTTCCGTCGTTGTCCATTTGGGCAAGCACACAGCCAATACCTGTGTTGGACGCGTCACATAATATCAAAAATTCCTTTGAAAAATCCGCATTCACCAGCAATGGAGCTGATGTAAGCGCAGTTTTCAATTTATTAAAAGAATCCCTAGCTTCCTCTGAAAATATGAACTTTTTACCTTTTTTGAGCAGGTCGGTCAAAGGACTGGCCAAAGTTGCGAAGTCTTTGACAAATCTTCGATACCAACCCGTCATTCCTAAAAAGCGTCGAACCTGTTTAGCTGAGGTTGGTTCAGGAAAATCTGAAATAGCCGTCAACTTTCCCACATCCGTTTTAAGACAGCCATCGCCAACAATATACCCCAAATACTTCAACTCTTTGAAACAGAATTTAGACTTTTGGATATTGATAGTTAGACCCGCCTCCTTCAATCGACTCGCAAGTATCCTCAGCTGCTCCAAATGCTCATCAAAAGTACTCGATATGACCAACAAGTCATCCAAGTACGGAAAGATTTTCTCTCTCAACTAATGAGGTATTACCTTATCGATTAACCTGACCAAACGCTGTGGCGCATTACAAAGGCCAAAGGGCATGACTGTGAACTGCATTAGAGGCATTCCGGGCACCGTAAAGCCGTCTTCTCCCTTGAAGATTTGTCCAGTGGAATCTGCCAAAACGCATCCTTCAGATCCACGCTTGAAATGAACCGAGTATTCTGAAAGACGAGATAGCAATCACCCTATATGAGCCAGTGGATACGCATCTTTTTTAGTTTTCGCATTGACTTTCCTGTAGTCTATGCACAAGCGATTTTTGCCTGGCTTACGCACCAGAACTACAGGAGAGCTCCATGCACTATTGCTCTCTTCTATAACTCCGAGCTTAACCATGCGATCCAATTCCTCATATATGAGTTTCTGCACTGCTGGAGAAATCTGATAATGACGTTGTTTTATGGGCTCAGCTTCTCCTGTATCAATGGTATGCATTTCCAATGTCGTCTTCCCTAAACCTTGAATGGCACTGGAAGGAAACAGATTAATGACATCTTTGAGGCACTTGGATTGTTGTTCAGTCAGTATGTGAGCATTTGGATCAGGTTCTGGAATTGTTGTCGGTAAAGACACTTCCGATATCAATTGAGGTGCAATGTCAAACGCCCTCCAAAAATCAATTCCTAGATAAAGTCTTTGTTGCAATGTTGGTACGAGATATAGGGGAATTTTTTTCGTCATCCCTTTGTACGAAACATCAATATAGATTTTGCCTACTATGGCTTGATGTTTCCCATCAGCTGTCTTAACACCGGAAGTGAGTTTATTGTAATTTTAGCCGTGTCTCTGAAGAAACTCGAAACCATCCATACCTAGGCAACTAATACTAGCTCCACTGTCCAATAAGCCCAAAAGCGGTTCGTCAAAGATTTTGACAGTAGCATAGGGGCGCGGATCGTCGGAGCAGCATAAGGTGGTGGCTTCAATTGCCTTGTATGTCTGTTTCTTCTCGCGGAATTTTTCCCTTAGCTTCGCGATTTTTTTCGACACAACCGTGTTTTGATGTCCAAAAATTCGCTTTCTGACTTCAATGTAATTTTGAAGTCTTTCATGCAAAGTTTTAGACGGTTGTATTTGTGTAGGTGTTGTCTTAGATGTGTGTGTAGATGTTGGTGTATAAACTAGTTAGTGGATAAACTAGTCAAAAAACATTCTAAGAAAATTAAAAAAGCAAACATGTCGACGCTCTTCACGCAAAACATAGAAAGAAGTGAAGTTAAACGAGCCGCAGTGTGTTATGTGCCTGAAATAACCAACAAAATATCAAAAAATTTCCGAGAACATAATATTCAATTGGTTTTTTCAAGCAAAACAAAACTTAAAAACTTACTCGGGTCAACAAAATTGACAACATGAAAAAATCAGGCATATATGCAATCAAATGTGGTGACTGTGAAGGAGTTTACTATGGTCAAACCAAAAGAACCATAGAAAAGAGATTTAAAGAACACTGTGCGTACATTAAGCAAAATAAAAATCAAAGTTCTGCCATTGCAGACCACGTCTTAAAGCTCAACCACTTCAACATAAATGCAAGCAGTGTGAGTCTCAAAAAACACATAACAGATGAGAGAAAATTGGATGCCTATGAGAGCTACTTTATACAGAAAGATAGCAATGCTATCAATGCTGATAACGGCAACATATCTTCGAACCTCTTTTCTCTCATCTGATTATAAACCCAATAAGATGACACCAATTTGATCATTCGTGATGCTGATGATGGACTGCATATAGTCCGAAATGCATTCAAGGTACGTGTTTTTGATCGTTCGTTAGTTTTGTTTTTGTTTATTTCGTTTAATCGATTAATTAAAATTTAGACTTTCGACAAAAACCTATAGTGTAAAAACATTAAGGTGGTTTAAATATTTGTTTATTATGTTGGTGTAGTTCGATTGGGGATAGAGTTTGGAACAGACTCGTTAGGATTGGTAGAAGAGGGCGGGCATGTTAATGGCGACCCGGGTTCTTCTCCAGAGAGCAATTTCCCCGGGGTTTCAAACTGCTCTTCGACCCGTTTCCCGAGCATCGAGGACATTGAGGTGAGGTGACGTTTTCCTTTCCACACTTAAAGCAAAAGAGATTCCTCTGAGGGTCAGGGCATTCGAAGAACGAATGACCCTTTCCCTTGCAGTTCCAACAAACGTAGCTGCGAGTATCTCTTTCCCTTTTGGCTTGGAATGCCTCTAGCTCAGGGAAAAGTTCATCCTCTTCGACTTCTCTTGAATCTGTCACTATCTCGGCAACAGCTCTTCTGGGTGTATTGATTGGAACAACTCGAGACTTTTGGGACTCACGGTCGGCAATGTACTTTTCAACTTTCCGACATACGTGGACCATCTCCGCCAAGTTATTCGTGTGAAAGGTAATCAAGAGCATACCCATTTGTTGTCTTACATTGTTTTTGAGGACATCGATGATTTCTTTTTCGGATTTTGGGACACGTAATCTCCCATTCAGCTGCTGAATTGCAGCAAAAAAATCATCGAATGTCTCTCCGAAACGTTGTTGCCGTTCATACAACATTCTGGATACCTCAGAGTCTGTTTCCAAGCTCCTAAATTGCTCTATGACCTATGAGTGCACCTTTCAATGCGGTCCAAGTGACGTGTGGGTTTGCCTTTAGATATACCCAGAACCAAGTTTCGACGGAACCCGCGATGAAGTGATGAAAATTTATCACCACCTCATCCCAAGATGCGCCGTAACTTGTCTTTAAGCGATCTAGACGGAACAAAAAATCGTCCACCGACATGTTTTTATTATCAAATTTCAGACCCCATTTGTGGAAATTTTGATGCCTAAGAGGGACGGACTGTGGAACACCACCTTGATCGTTCATCGTCAGATCTTCAAGTTGACTCAGAAAGTCGTTCATGTTCGAGGGCTCTGTTGGGCTGTGTCGTCGTGTTTGAGACTGCTAAACTCTCAGCAGCAACGGATTGTGACGGGGTGTTGGAGCTGAAGCCAATGATTCACGAAGGATTCCGGCTATTTCGTCTCTCATTTCGGATCTGGTTCGTTCCATTTCCGAAGAGAAGATACGGAAATCCTCAGAGCGGCTTGCACCCACTGTTGCAGATACAACTTCCTGGATATATTTTGTGAGAGATGTCGAACGACCAGTTGAAGTCTAACGCACTTTTCTTTTTGTTTGACTAGTCGAGGCTGGAATGTCAGGTTCTGAATTGTCATGAATTTGTGAACGAAGTACTCTTCCATTTGAAGACTTTGTCTTCCTTCGTATTCGCAAGCTTGACATTTTGTGTTATAAGAGTGTTGTGTTATGAAAAAAAATGTGTGTAATGCTTTAAAAAAAAACCAAAATCTTGAAATTTAAAAAGAGTTAATTTAAAATAATTAAAATTAATTATATAATAAATTACTGTTCTTTCAAAATGGTCATGGTGAATAAAACAGGAAGAGGACAGGGCTCCCCCTCAGCGACACACTAGCTTAACACGGAAAAAAATAATCGCACTGTATCGTCAGATTTGTATCTTGGCAAATGGTTGATGTACTAAAAGTTGAGGCTTGCATATTTTCAAAAGCTTTAGAAGCTAAACTGAAAGACAACCCTTACGATTGTAAATCGAATGATTGTATAAGAATTTATGCGAAGAAAGAAAAAAGTAAAAAATTGAACAACTGAAGACGAGCTAAAATTGCATTCTATCTTAGGCTTCAATTAATTAAATTTCTGTCATGTTTTCTTCTTTTTTTTTTTGCATAGAAATCAAATGCAATACGCAACTGCGTAAAAGGTAGAAATGCCCTTTACCGGACGAATGCAAATGATAACTACATTTAAACAAACTACAACAAATACTTCAGTGATGATACAACAAACTACAACAAACCATGTCCAAGATATAATATACTTCAACAGTGCGTTCACCTTCCCGCGTCAAACCTCCCTCGGTGTTGACGAACTCAAATCTTCGGGCCCCACGTTGGGCGCCACCTGTAACGGAACCCGTGTTCCCCCTCTCCATCCTATACCACCTTTACGACCCTAGGACTACAGGACCCTAAGGCCGGTCCAGGCAGCAGGATGGAGAAGGTATCCAGGCTACGGCTACGCGGCATGCTTGCTTTGCCAAAGGCTTGCTCGATGGGAGGGGGGGGGGGGTTCTTGTAGCCGTAGCGTGGATGTTGTTACTTCTAACATGCCATTACATCAATAAGGTTCCAAAATTATGGGACCCGAAGATGAATTTGTAGAGGGGAAGGGCGTGTCACTGAAGGGAGGGAAGAGAGAGAATACTCCCACCCGTTCTCACTTCATACTCACCATGACCAATTATAAAAAATTTATGAACTCATATCAATAAAAAAAAATCTTCATTCAATAATCATAATAATTATTAATTGATAAAATTAAATATGTATATGATAAATTTACAAAACAAACAAATAAAATGTAACCGTGATTTGAAATAAGAAAAATTAAATAATTAAATAATTGATTAAATGATTTAAAATTATTAAATTTAAAATGAACACAAAAATAACAAAAAAAAAACTTAAATTTAATACAATAAAAAAGTAAATAAAATTTTATAATATTTAATAATTCTTTAAATAAAATTTAAATTTACCTCTTTCCTTTATGGTGCACCATATGTAGGTAATATAAAAAAAACGAAGCGATAAATAATTTGAAGACAAAAAAAAAAAACAAACACAGAATATTAATTATTAATAACACTTAAAATTTCTTGATTTCTTGTCTTGTTTTCTTGTCTAGTTTTTCCTTATTTTTGCATGTTATTATTTATTTCTTTTTTCTTGTTCCTTTCAGATATATATGTATATATATATTTCGTTTTATTTTCCTTTTATTTAATGTTTTTAATTTCTCTTCTATAATGTTCGCGAACTGTTTTTTTTTCTTATCAATTTTTTGGTTTCAAATCACAATAATTATCATTTTTTTTTTTTTGTACAAATTTTTCTATATTTTGTTTGTCACTATTTTATTTGATTTTCGCATAATTTATTGTTGTTTTCTTTATTCAAAGTCTTTTTTTATTCAAGTAATTATTTTAGAAAAAAAAAATGTACCGACTCAATGCGAAATAAATATAAAGAAACGATCGTTGCTGATCTGTTTGAATGACTGAATATAAATTTTTTTTTTTTTGAATTTTCAAAATCAACATTTTCAAAGCTTTTTTTTTCTCAGTGTGTAAGTATAGTGTATGTGTGTAAGGTATGTTGTATGAATAATGTTGAAGTGGTAAGTATGTGTGTGTGTTCTATGGATCGTATTATGTGGTAAGTATTATTATGTACTGTATGTGTGAGTTTTGTTTTGTTTTTATTTTATTTTTCTTTCAGATCCTCACATTTATTATCTTTTACGCTCTGTATCTCTTTCTATATTGTAATGTGTATACACTTTTCTTACTCTCTTTACTTACGCTGTATCTCTTTTTTTTATACTTACTCTCTTTACTTACTCTCTTACTCTCTTTACTTACTCCTTATCTCTATAACTCTAATATTGTTTAATTGTAGTAGTAAACACTTGTGAGGGGCAATACCTAGTGATTAAGAGAAACTTTTGTTTAGCATTAAGAACGTTAGCCCCTACAAAAAGTAATCCCAGTATTTTTATATGTAAGTGGAGAGCTTCTGGAACATTCAGCTTCTCCAAGAACCATAGTCGTTTCTAGAACCCATCATTTTTGTTATATAAATAGCCGTTTGGTGGCGAAGCAAGTTAATTGATTGTGAACTGAGATAAAGTTAAGATACTGTGTTTGCAAAGTTATAATTGAAAGTGTTGAATAAATAAGTTTGTGAGTGATTTGAATAAAGTGAATTTGTGTTTTATTTAAAAAGTGAATAAGTTTTAACTGTTGGACCAAGCCGAATATTACATTGGTGTCAGAAGTGGGATTGAAACTTATTGAGAATAAAACAGTGAACAGTGATTAAACTATTTTGTGTGAAATAGTGAAGTTAAAAATTAAAAAAAAAAAAAAAAATGAGTAAAGTTTTGAAAGACTTAACTGTCCTTGAGCTAAAGGCCGAACTAAGCAAACGTGGCTTAAGTGGGGCAGGATATAAAAACGAACTCGTAAAACGGCTACAGGAAATCTGGAACAACAAAATGAAGACCCAGATACGTTTGCTTTCGAAGTGGAAGCAAAATCGGAAGAGGTAAATGCAACTGCCGACTTATCTAACCAAATTCGAGAAGAATGTTCTGGAGCAACTACAAACACAAAAGAATGATGTTGTCGAACAACTACAAACTCAAAAGAATGATGTTCTGGAGCAACTACAAACTCAAAGAAACGAGCAAAAGAAGGAGCAAGATAATGTTCTCAAGCAACTGGAAACTCAAAGAAACGAGCAGAAGACCGAGCAAGAGAATGTCCTCAAACAACTGGAAACACAAAAGAATGATGTTCTGGAACAACTACAAGCTCAAAGGGATGACGGACGTTCGAGATCGGTTTGATGAAGAGAAAAATCTGCTAGAAGGCAGGTTTGCGGACTTCGAAGACAAAATCAATACTCTCGATGAGCGTTTCGAAAAACAAAATTCACCGACTAATGCACGTTTCAAGAAAATAGACGACCAGATCGAAACCATTACAAGCGAACTAGAAAAAGTGCGAAAGATGAAAGCTCGAGAACCTTCTGGTGAGTGCTCAAGAAAGAGAGAAGTGAATCCTCCAAACTTTGATGGTCAGATACCGTGGTCAATCTACAAGAAACAGTTTGAAGCAGCAGCGTTAACAAACGGCTGGGACGATGACGAAAAATACATTGCTCTTACGCTTGCCTTGAGAGGAGCAGCTGCTGAACTGCTACAAACTATCCCAGCAGAGAAGAACGGTGACTTCAAAGTTTTGGTAAACGCAATCGAACAGTGGTTTGGGGATAGCCACATGACAGAAGTCTTCCGAGTACAACTAAACAACAGTGCACAGAAAAGAGGTGACACTCTTCAGCAGCTTCAGGTAGATATCGAGCGATTAGTTCACCTGGCATACCCAACAGCTGGCAACGAGATAATAAATCAACTTGCTGTTGAAGCCTTTATGAGAGCTGTGGGCGATATAAATCTCCAAAGAGCTATTCGCACTGTCGGAAAGCAAACACTAATAGAAGCATTGGCTTTCGCTCTAACAATGGAAGCCGCAGAACAAGCTTCCCAAAACGTGCATCGCGTGAGAGAATTGGAAGTCCAAGAATGCTCTTGTCAGAGGGCTACTCTGGAAAGGAGTCAGCGAGACGGACCAGCACGATGCTGGAACTGCAACAAGACTAGGCATCTTCAACGACAGTGCAGATTACCGCGAAGACGAACCTCATGTCAACACAGTGGAAACACAACTTACTCAACAAGTCAAAGTAACACCAACAACGTTGCTTCCGAAGCTGTTTCCCACCCGGGAAACGAATAAGAACCAACTTCGAGGGGCAGAAGCTGGTTTCTGGTATCGATGGCCCCAGAAACACCATCCAGGTTTCTCAAACGAAACGTGACAACAAGAGCCTGACCGTGGAAGCAAGTATAAACGGCAACAAATGTGTGGCTACCATCGACACCGGTGCCACGGCGTCCATTGTACGGCAGGACCTCGTTAAGAAGACATGGCTCCACAACACCAACAGCTATCGTCTAAGGACTGCAACTGGAGAGGCCGCAAAAGTTTATGGTGAGGTACGTCTTAAGATCCGGATGGCAGAGCTGGAATTCTCTCACCTGTTCCTGGTAGCAGATATATGCGACGAGTGCATTGTCGGCGTCGATTTCATGAAAGATCACGGATTGATATTGGACATCGGGAACCAAGTCCTGAAATATCGAAACATCGAGATTCCGATGATCTATGGGATTCACTCGTATGAGACCTCGCTATCTGAAAAAACCGTCATCAAAGAAGATCTGATTTTGCCTGCTTCTTCAGAAGTATTCGTGTGGACGAAATTGAAGGGTAAGCCTGGAAGCCATCGATACCTCATGGTCGAACCAGCATCTGTAAAGTCCTCCCAAAACGTCACCATTGGGAAGACTCTTGATAGACCTGTAAAGAACATGGTTCCCGTACGAATACTGAACATCAAGCCGTACGAAGTTAAGCTTTGAAAAGGTGAGATTGCGAATCTGTATCGGCGATAACAAGGATCAGCGAAGAAGAGCCAAGGCAAACATTAGAGTCCGAAGAGGTGAACTCCGTAAAGACGAACCTTCTCAAGTCATCTAATCTTGGCCACCCACAACGAAGAACTGCAGAAGGTCTCCTCGAAGAATTTGCAGACATCTTTTTGTCATCGCAAGGGAAATATGGCAGAACACAACTGGTTCAACATCGAATCAACACCGGGGATGCAAAGCCGATCCGTCAACCTGCAAGACGCCTTCCACTAGCCAAACAAGGTGAGGTTGAAGAACTGATAACCACCATGAAAGAAGAGGGTCTGATTGAAAACTCTAAAAGCCCTTGGGCGTCTCCAGTGGTCCTGGTAAAGAAGAAAGACGGATCAACCCGCTTTTGCGTAGACTATCGAAGGTTGAATGATGTAACCAAGAAGGAAAGCTACCCTCTACCTAGGATCAGTGATACTCTGGACGCAATGGAAGGAGCACAATGGTTCTCAACGTTGGACCTGAAAAGTGGATACTGGCAAGTAGAAATCCATCCTGAAGACAAAGAGAAGACAGCGTTCTCGACAGGAAACGGATTGTGGCAGTTCCAGTGATGCCTTTTGGACTGTGCAATGCTCCAGCGACTTTTGAGCGCCTTATGGAATGCGTCCGGCAAGGACTCACTTGGAAATCTTGCCTGGTCTATTTGGATGACGTCATCGTATACGGGAAAACATTTGACGAACATTGTACAAATCTAAGAGCCGTGTTTCAAAGACTTCGAGAAGCCCACCTCAAGCTCAATCCAGAAAAGTGTTCACTCTTCAAAACCGAAGTGAAATACCTGGGACATATCATCTCATCCCAAGGAGTTAAGACGGATCCTGATAAGGTTGACACCGTGAAGAATTGTCCAACACCACAGGACAAACATCAACTCCGAAGCTTTCTGGGTCTAGCCACCTACTATAGGCGCTTTGTCAAGAATTTTGCTGAGATCGCCAAGAGTCTACATCAGCTAACGGAAAAGGGAAAGCAGTTTAAATGGTCAGGTGAGTGCGAGCGCAGCTTTCAAGAGCTCAAGCAACGCTTGTGTAATGCACCAGTGCTGACCTACCCGACTCCAGGAAAACCGTTCATCATTGATGCTGATGCCAGCAATGTCGGGATTGGTGCTGAATTGTCACAGGTACATGATGGCGAAGAAAAGGTGGTTGTCTATTACAGCAAGGTACTCTCGAAGTCGGAAAGAAACTATTGTGTGACCAGAAGAGAACTTCTTGCACTGATTTTGGCAACAAAGCACTTCCATAAGTATCTCTATGGACAGAAGTTTCTTCTCCGAACCGACCATGGAGCACTAAACTGGCTTTTGAATTTCAAGAATCCAGAGGGTCAAGTGGCGAGATGGATTGAGAGGCTGCAGACGTACGATTATGAAATTCAAAATCGGAAGGGGAAGCTTCACTCAAATGCTGATGCACTGTCTCGGAGACCATGTAAGCAAGACTGTAAGCATTGCAGACGCCAAGAAGAAAAAGAAGTGGTTACTGTCCAACGAACCAGAACCGATCCCATTTACGGCTGGAGCAACGACGAGCTGAGGAAGGCCCAACAAGAGGACCCAGATATTGAACCCATCCTCGCATGCCAGGAACACCAGGAAAAACCAGAATGGGCTGATATCTCCGACAGAAGTCCGGCTCTGAAGACCTATTGGGCACAGTGGGACTCGTTGCATGTCCAAGAAGGTGTCCTTCGACGTAAGTGGGAATCAGCAGATGGAAAGTCCTATGTAATGCAGCTAGTCTTACCGAGATCGAAGATTATGGACGTTCTGCGAGAGATGCATGATGGAGTTTCGGGAGGCCATCTAGGAGTTAACAAGACGCTAGAAAAGGTTCGACAACGATTCTATTGGCTACATGCAAGGGAAGATGTCGAGAAGTGGTGCCGAAAATGTGATACCTGTGCTGCCACCAAAGGCCCGAACAAAATGAATCACAGCCAAATGCAGCAGTATAATGTCGGATCACCCTTTGAAAGGATTGCAATAGACGTGGCGGGTCCATTTCCGGAAACAAATAATGGAAATCGTTATATTCTGGTCGTCATGGATTACTTCAGCAAGTGGCCTGAAGCATACGCCATACCGAATCAAGAAGCCAAAACAGTCGCAGACCAAATTGTGTTCAACTGGGTGAGCAGATTCGGTGTTCCATTAGAACTGCATTCCGACCAGGGAAGGAACTTTGAATCAAACATATTCCAGGAAGTTTGTGGGCTTCTTCACATCAAGAAGACAAGAACAACACCACTCCACCCACAATCTGATGGCATGGTCGAACGGTTCAACCGAACCCTCAAGGAACATCTTTGCAAAGTTGTGGACGACAACCAGCGAGATTGGGATCGACATATTCCACTGTTTTTGATGGCGTATCGAAGTGCAAGACATAGCTCAACTGGCCATACACCGTCTGAGATTTTGATGGGAAGGAACATCAGACTACCGAGCGAAATAAAATTTGGATGTGCCACGTCGGAACCGCAAGCGGAGGATGACTACATGGATGACCTCAGAGAAAGACTCCTTCAGATCCACGACGATACCAGGTTAAAAATAAAGATGTACAGTGACCGAATGAAGACACGCTACGATATTCGAGCGACAACAAAAGAGTTCCAAGCAGGAGATCGAGTGTGGCTTTACAATCCCCATCGACAAAAAGGGTTGTCACCGAAACTTCAACGGGACTGGGAAGGTCCATATACAGTGATTAGCAAAATCAGAGGTAAACTTAAAGTCGTACATCGCGACCAACTACATCGCTACAGTGGTGATGAGAATGATGGATTTGTTCGGGACGATCAATCCTAAGGAGGGGGCAATGTAATGTGTATACACTTTATTTATCTCATACGCTCTGTATCTCCCTCTATTGTAATGTCTAATGTGTATACTTTATTATCTCTTACGCTCTGTATATCTTTCTATATTGTAATGTGTATACACTTTTCTTACTCTCTTTACTTACTCTGTATCTCTTTTTTATATTTAATGTGCATACTACTCTTACTCTCTTTACTTAATCCTTATCTCTATAACTCTAATATCGTTTCATTGTAGTAGTAAACACTTGTGAGGGGCAATACCTAGTGATTAAGAGAAACTTTTTGTTTAGCATTAAGAACGTTAGCCCCTACAAAAAGTAATCCCAGTATTTTTATATATAAGTGGAGAGCTTATGGAACATTCAGCTTCTCCAAGAACCATAGTAGTTTCTAGAACCCATCATTTTTGTTATATAAATAGCCGTTTGGCGGCGAAGCAAGTTAATTGATTGTGAACTGAGATAAGGTAAAGATACTGTGGTATTACTGTGTTGTTATAATTGAAAGTGTTGAATAAATAAGTTTGAATAAAGTGAATTTGTGTTTTATTTAAAAAGTGAATAAGTTTTAATTGTCGGACCAAGCCGAATATTACAGTATGTTTATTTCGGAATCAAAAATGAATTGAATAAACAAATATTGCCGTTAAAGATCACGAATTTCCCAGATACGCAAAAGCAAATGATACGCTAAAATAAAGATCAATAAGCTCTCTATTGGTCACTGTGAACCAAAAATATCTGCAAGGTCTAGTTACCGAGGTATGATCCCAAATCTATTTTTCCTGGTTTTAGGTCTTAGCTTCTTGTTATCCCATATAAAGTTTGCACATACATGCATACATATGTACATATATCTTCTGATGCAAATTCCTCGGTAACCAGGGCTAGGAAATGAGTTTGGCTTTCAAAAATAGACTCGGGATAATAAGTGCTATCAAGTGTGTCTGTAAAATTTGTCTTGATGTGAAATCCCACAAAATCATTTATTACTTGCGACATATAGAATATGTATATGGCAAGTATTGAATTCGTAAAAAAAAAATTTGAGATGATGATGTGATATGACATTACGATGATAGAAAAAAGTGGGTCCGGCGATTCCGTCCGTCTGTCTGTCGGGAAGTTTACAGGCACCTACTGCCTTAACCACTAGACCGATTGACTTCAAACTTGAAAATTAGAGGTTTGAGCAAAAACTCATATACCGGTTTTTTTCATTTTTTTTGAAAGATCAAAATTTAGGGTAGCCACCATACGATTTTTATGGCAAAAAACCAAAACTTTTAATTTTCTCCAAAACGGCTCCTACGATTTTTTTTAAACTTCCTTGAATTTAATTTTTTTAAACACTCATGTTTTTTTTGTAAAAAAATTTTTTTGTATTACTCCAAAACGGTACCTCCCATAGAACCGTTTTTTTGTTATTAGATTTTCTCGAAAAATAAAAGTTCGATAAATTATGTATAAAAAATTAATTTAAAAAAAACGGCTTCGACGATTTTCAAAAAAAATTCATTAAATCAAAAATAAGGCTTGTTCAATTTCGAAGAAGTAATTCTTTATACAAAAATTTAAAAAAAACTACATAATGTAAATGTTTTATTTTTGTTCGTATTTTTTTTAAATTTAATTAAATAAATAGTTTGGATTTTTACAGCAATAAACGCCTTGTCTTTTTTTTAGACATAATGTCGATCACTTCATCTGGATCCACATCAATACCTGAGTGAACAGAGAGCATTGCAAGTGCGCTTAGTCTTGGATGGCCCATAACGCTTCGGGATACTGTTTTGATCCTTTTCATCGTTGAAAAGGTTCTTTCAACGATAGCTGCTGTAACTGGTAGTGTGGCCAAAATTGTAAGCAAGTAGCTTATGCTCCTGAAGTAGGTCTTGTCACATATATCTAGCAGTTTCAGAACATCGGAAGAGGGATCCTTACTTACTTTACTTACTTACT
This sequence comes from Sphaerophoria taeniata, assembly GCA_943590905.1. Taxonomy (NCBI): domain Eukaryota; kingdom Metazoa; phylum Arthropoda; class Insecta; order Diptera; family Syrphidae; genus Sphaerophoria; species Sphaerophoria taeniata. Next base: position 97,503,629 of record OX016541.1, read on the forward strand.
TAAGGTGGCGCTACAGTCCGGGGTGGACTTGGGCCTCAACCAACAAACCTCTCCAGCCAGCTCAGTCCCTAGCTCGCTGTCTCCAGTTTCGCACGCCGAGTTGGTTGAGATCGTGTTCAACTTGCGCGCGCCACCTGAGCCTTGGTCTTCCTCTACTGCGTCTTCCCTCTGGGGTGGATTCGAAGACTTTACGGGCCGGAGTATTGGTGTCCATCCTCTCCACGTGACCGAGCAATCTGAGTCCTTGGACCTTCACTCTTTTAGCTAAGTCAGTGTCGCTGTACAGCCCGTACAGTTCGTCGTTAAATCTTCTCCTCCATTCACCGTTTATGCAGACAGGACCATAGATCTTACGAAGAATCTTTCTCTCAAAACGGCCAAGTGCGTTCTCATCCGTTTTTGACAAGGTCCATGCACCATATAGCAGGACGGGGATGATGAGGGTCTTATAGAGCGTCACCTTAGTTTTTCGGGAGAGGGCTTTACTACTCAATTGATTTCTTAGCCCGAAGAAACAGCGATTAGCAAGAGTTATTCTTCGTCTGATCTCGGCGCTGATGTCGTTGTCCGTATTGATAGCGGAGCCAAGGTATACAAAGTCCCTAACTACCTCGAAATTATATGCGTCTATCGTGACGTTTTGTCCAAGACGTCGGAATAAAACCAACAAAATTTTCCTGAAGCATACTTTTCGTGGGCTCTGTACAGCAGTCAACATATCGGACACATATTGAAAGTTGCTCAGTGCCAGAAACATCCATTGTTTCATCAGCCAGAATGCTAAAACAACTCGATCTTATAACCCGGTTAGATATTTTTCTGCTGACAATATCAGAGCATATATCCAAGATTTCGTTTTGGATATCTGGGCTTATATAGGTTGCATTTTGGTTACATGTGGTTACGATGTGGTTACATAAGTAGTGAGGAACTAATAAGAGAATATACAAACTTTTGTTCAAATATTTTTTTTAAAAATCATTTCGGGAGGGGCGTGAGCCCCTCTAGCCCCCCCTCTGGCTACGTGCCTGGCTAAATCAACTTGATTTAGCTAAATCACATAATTAATTTCATGATTTGCTATACATTTTCAATTATTTGAAATTACCTGATTTAACTTGTTTATTTTTTAATTAGGTATAATGTATAAATCACCTCGATGATTCCAGGCTGAATGATTTCATGCTGAAGTAATGAATAAAATTCATTTTTAATTCATTTTTTTTTCTTTTTGACAGTCAAAATTCAAATTTTGTGTCATATATTGATATATTTTATTGAAAAATTCAAAAAAATGTCAAGATTGTGATAAATGTCAAGCTAAATTAAGTAAAAAGTTCAGTGGGAACGCCTTGCTTGATTCATAAATCAAATAAGCTTAATCAAGTCGGTGGGAATAGGCTATTAGATCATTTTTAATATCAATTTTATTAATGTTTGAATTTAAGAACATTATTTGGTTAACTAAAATTGGGACGGAACCAATTACACTACGTTTTTCCGAAATTAACATTCTAGCTGAAGAAAATATTCGTTCAGAAGCAGCACTACTTGCCGGTGTAGCTAATATTTTACAGCTGACTTTAAACAATAGCGGAAATTCAATTTTATGCAAGTGCCACCACTGCAAAACATCAAAATCTTCGTGAAAAATTAAATTTACATTTTCATATGCCTGCAGTTCATTATTAATTTTGTCATTAGAATTGACAGTTTCTAATGGTTGAATAAAATCCGTAAACAAATCTCTACCATCTGATATAAGACTATCCAGCTCTTCATTTAACAATCGTTCAAAGCTTTGTGCATCCGATTCAGGCATTTCATTTGCATAATCTTGCATACAATTTTTGCATTCATCCTTAATTATCTTTTTTTCGGCTTCATTAAATTGGATTTACTTATTTGTGGGAGGGAAAAGGAAAAGAGCTATTTTATGGTTTTTTGTCAAATTTTGTAAGACAATGGTATCCAAAAAGGTGCTTAATTTTGATTTTAAATTTTTAATTACATCCAAATCTTCAGAATTAACGGCGCATATTTTTTTTAAACGATGGATATGAACGATTGTTAAAGGAAGAGTCGGATAGTTTTCCCCTTCCAATACTTTTGACGTCTCCTCAAAAGACCTTAAAATTTTAATTATAGCACTTATGTTACTTAAATAAATGCTGCTAATTTTTTGCAACTCATTTTTTCACGTAATATATTAGTGATTTCGACCCAATTTTTTTTATAGAAAGCAATAAATAATAAATTGTATTAAATCTAGTACACACATAACTTTTTAAGGATGTTTGAAGAGAGCAGGTAGTACCCGATTTCTTAAAATATTTTACTACTTTAGTACAAATATTACAGAGCTCAGTTATTTCAGGAATTTCCTTTATACTTTTATCTAAAATATTCTGTAATAAATGATTAATGCAAAAATTGTGATCAAATGAGCGGTAGGCTGCAACCATATCTGACCCCCTGTCCGTCACTATAATGGCCTTGCGATTTAAATCACATTCAAATTCGCTTAAAAGTGCTGTGATTTTGGAATAAATGTTTTGAGCTGAAATTTCAATAGAATGTTTGGTTGCACTTAAGACAATTTTAAAAATAATTACCTGTGCATGATACGCCCTTCATAGATTTCAAACCCAACAATCTGGAAACTAATTTCCCTTCATTAACATAATGAATTGTCAACGATAAGTATGCAGTTCTTAAATAGTTATCGGTCCAAATGTCTGAAGTAAGTCCATATCCAATATTTTTAACACTCATCATCATATCTCGTATCTGATCTTACAACTTTTAAGTATTTATTGTAAATGTTTTCAATGTTACGTGATACTGTTGTAGGATGCGGTAATAGTTTGTCGACGTCAACATTTTGCCCATATTTTGCACCGATTGATATTAAAAACTCAGCGAAATTTTTTAAACCACAATCCGTTACAATATTAAAAGGTCGGCAGTTTTCTATTGTCCATTCAGTTACCAACAATACAGTTTTTTTTTATCTTCAACTTCTACTTCTGTTTTTTCTAATTTACTATCTGTTTTTATTTTTTTTAATATGTAACATTTATGTTTTACTAAATTGGAAGTGCTTTTTGAGTTAAATTTATGAACCGAAAAACAGTTTTTACACGCCACTAAATTTTCAATCTCAACACCGTTATCATTTTTTATTGTACCAAAAACATCCCAAACCTTACTCCGTCCTCTTTTGTTATTTATTTTAAATTCGCCATTAGAAATTTTTGGCTTGATTACTGAATTGCTCAATAAAATATTAACACTAGCCATTGACACATCGGAGTCATTTGTTAAGTCCTAGTTAAATATTTAAACATTTAAACAAATCTTTTCTTTAAAAAACAAACATTTACTTACATCAGTTGTTTCCATTTTATTATTTTTCTTAAACTTTTCATAAAGTACACACATAATCAAACCAAAGCTAGAAACCAACTAAACTTTATAATCGTTTTAATTGGTGTACTCAGTGTACTCAGTGTACTTTCTTCAATAAGCATTGTACACGATTTCTCATATCAAGCCCTTTGAAGTACCCAATCGTGGGAGAGAAAGAAAACAGTTCACTCATTTTGTCATCAGGTGATCGAGTATTGTACAGTAACTGTCTCTTGTGGTATGGTACTCTATTTTTATGTACAGTATGTTTAAAAATTGCAATGAATAGAGTACACTGAAGTACTGCACAAGTTTTGAGAGAGCAAATGAATGCATTCATGCAGACCTCTAGCTCTAACCAGCATATCTTCCGATAAAGAGCAAAAAGAAATCACGAGGAATGAAGCAGCGCACCTTTAGAAAATGAGTGGTCTCGAAATCACTTTATTCGCAAGCTTTTGGAAGTATATCTTGTAGCGTTTCAACGCTACAGACATTCATTGAAATAATTCGTGAAAACGAAAAGAAATGATGTCGATAAATACGAGGAAGCTGCCAGACTGACGAATACGCACAATCACGCGACAGGACCAGAAGGAGAAACGTGATGTTAAATCCGCTCGATTACGGAAAAACGCAAGACGGAAATCTGTTACCGTAAGTATCTGTTACAAAGTATCCGTCTTTATTCCTGCAGTCCACCAGCTATGCGTTTCTCTTACAGAAAGATTGCGTATGCTTATAAAGCTGTACGTTCGAGGTTTGGATTTCTCAATCACATTGAGAAGATGGGTGCTGAAAATTTACAAGCTGCAGCAGAGGCATTGGTGAAAGTTTATGAAGATGATATAGAACCTAGTCTTAGCAATGAGTTGTTTCAATTTGTATCTTCGATCGATTCATACAAGAATGGGACAACCAATTATTTTATTACAAAATCCTCGAAGATAAAAATATCAGAGCTACATTCCCAATTCTTGAAATTACATTGAGAATGTATTTGGTTTTGATGGTATAAAATTGCACTGGGGAGTGCTCATTTTCAAAAATGAAAATTATTAAAAATAGACTTCGAACCACGATGGGACAATACCGTCTAATCTTTCTCTCCTGAGTACCTATAGAAGTGATCTACTTGAAAAACTGGATTTGAACGAAATAATCAACTGTTTCTGGAAGGAAAAAGCTCGGACGGTTCCGTTCGTTAGCACCATCGTATATAAATCACCAAGTAGAATCAAAAATGGGTTTTTCCAAAAAAAATAAAAATAAATCCCAATACCATACTTATCTAAAAAAAATTAGCACTGCGCTAGAACTCAAGATGGCACTACAATCGATTGCCAGGTTGCGGGTACTAGCTAGATAGAAATACAATGGTTAGCACTAAAATTAAATCATTCTTGTTTCCAATTATATTTCTCTTATGTTTGTTAAATAATAAAATAAGATATTCTTTTTTTCACAATAAAAAAGTAGGTATAAACTCAACTGTAAGAAACTGTCCATTTTACATTCTTGGAAAATAATAATTTGGGGCCTCCACTCCTTTGCCGCCCCGGCTCCGTTTGTATCAACTAATGTAAGGTTTTCAGAAAAACTGAATATATATTTTTGATGTTTCTATGTTATTCGGGGATGCTTCAGGTAATGGATTCGGTGGCGAACTCTTGTTGACGGTTAGCTGAAACGGTGTAGTCTTTCGAAAATTTAAATAGAACCTAGGAGACTGACGGACGGACTGATTTAGAAAACTTTCCCTTTAGTGGTAAATGGACACAAAAATATGGACATAGGAAAAAACAAGTTTGCTGTTTACCCGTTACATTCGCAATTTTGCTTCGCACTAAAGCTTAGGCAAATGACATAATGCAATCGGCAAACAACACAAAAAGTAGAAAAAGAAGTATTAGAGCAACTGTGTGACTTAACGTCAACCACAGGACTCCATCTCCAATACTGAAAGAAAAAACTAAAGAAATGAAATGAAAAATAAAAATTAGAATGATAGAAATGATTTACAAAGAAAAGGAAGGATAGTGATTGTAGTGTCCACCGACAGGCATCACTGTGCGTTACTTTAATATGTAAACCCAACTACTTATGTGCACAATTGTCATTCTGTATATTAATATAATCTGACAGCCATGAGTCAGTCAGTTAGAATCTAGACACGGCATTGATCATTCACTCTCTTACAAAATTATATACCTAGTAAATAAAGATTAACTGTTCAATTTATTAACCGCTTGTTACTGATATTTCATTTGGCGACGAGGTTTTTTAAAAGTTAATTTTCTTATGTGTGATTGAAGTATCAATTAAATGGCAAACATCGAGCTTGTAGACGCTTTTTCAAACCTGTTAAGGCAACAGCAATCATGGATGGAGAATATGCTTGCAAATCAGAATGCCGCTTTGGCACAAATTTCTCGTCCATCGAAAGACAGTGCAAATTTATCTGGTTCAAATCATATACCCATTTTTCCTCCATTTGATAAACGCAAGCAGTCGTGGTCATCTTTCGTTGATCAGCTAAATCAACATGTTAAAGCTTATAATGTTGAAGAAGAAGGCCAGAAAAAAACATTTTTCTTATCATGGTGTGGCCCTGAAATGTACGAGCTCATTAGAAATCTGTTTGCGCATAAGAAAGTTGAAGATTTAGAGTTTTCCCTAGTCATTGCTAAGCTTACGGTGCATTTTGCTGATAAAACACATGTGCTTGCTGCCCGTTATGCTTTCTTTCAATTGCGAATGAAAGAAGACCAAACATATGCAGACTGGGTGGCAGATTTACGGAGTGCTGCTAGAGATTGTGAATTTTTGTGTGACAGAGAAGAATGCAAACAACCGTTTGTAGAAAATCTGATTAGAGACATAATTGTTTTACATACTCAACACGACACAGTCCGCTCAGCTGCTTTGCAAAAATCGAATCCTAGCTTGGACGATGTTGTGAAGATAGCGGAAACATATGAGTCGACACAAAAATCCGTATTGACTATAAAAGGTGATAACAGTGCATCTCAGACAGTTAATCATGTTGAAACCCAATATAAAAAACAACGTGCACGCTCTAGAGGTCGTTCATGTTCAGATTTTAGAAGTTCAAACTCAAAGCCACAGTGGTCTTCAAAGTATCGAAAAGAAACTAAACGATCTTGTCCTGGTTGTGGGGTAAGACACACCCAACTTCAATGTCCAATGCGTGAAGCTGAATGCAGGGTTTGTAAAAGAAAATGCCATATATCGTCCGTGTGTTGGCAAAGTCGTAGAGGTAAAGAATGCGACAATGAAAAAATCGATCAAATTCTAACTCTTAAAGAAGAAGGCACCGATGTAGCTAGGCATGGAAAGCAATTTTTTGCCAAATTGTTAGTCAATAAGGTCGAGCTAGACTTTCAGATTGACACAGGTGCCACGTGCTCTATGATAGGCTTGCGAGCATATAGACAGCTTGGAAATCCAGTTTGTATTAATACTCATAAGGTGCTAAGGGCTTATGGAAATCATGCGGTTCCCGTGAAAGGTTATGTTCACGTACAGGTTGAGTTCAGAGGCAAAGAACATACACTTGAGTTGTTGGTAGCAGACACACATGAAGGTGGAAACATTTTGGGCATGGATTGGTTTGACGTGTTGGATTTTCAAGTGAGTTGTTGTGATACTATTTTTTTCTCGAATGCTAGCAATGAAGATGAAATCGAATTAAAAGCATGTATAGAAAATATTTGTAGCCAGTTCACTGATGTGTTTGATAGTAGTCTAGGTTGTTGTAAGAACTACTCAGCTAAATTATATGTCAAAGACAATGTTAGACCAAGATTTTTCAAAGCTCGCCCTACTCCATTTGCTTTGAAAGCTAAAGTAAAAGAGGAGTTAAACAGATTAGAAGCAGCAGGAATCATACGCCCGATTGATTCAAGCCAATGGGCTGCTCCAATAGTCGTTGTTAAGAAGCCGTCTGGTAACGTAAGAATCTGTGGAGATTTTAAGATAACAATAAATCCAGAGCTTGAAGTAGACAGCCATTATATTCCTCGTGTAGAAGAGATTTTCCACAAGCTAGAAGGAGGTGTCTATTTTTCGAAGATTGACCTTAGCAATGCATACTTTCAAATACCCCTCGAGAAGGAATCCAGGAAGTACACTGTAATCAACACAGATTTTGGCTTATTTGAGCATCTCAGGTTACCGAATGGAGTTGCTAGTGCTCCATGCATGTTTCAAAAATTAATGGATCAAATCATTGCTGGAATGGATCATTGTGCCGTTTTTATTGACGATTTTATAGTTACAGGCCGTAACAACAAAGAGCATGCAGAAAACGTCAAGGAACTTTTGGGACGGTTGAGGTTATTTGGTCTACACTGTGAAGTTAAGAAGTGTGAGTTTGCTAAGCAAAGTGTCGAGTATCTTGGTCAGAAGATTGATGCTAAAGGTATAAGGCCAACCGACACTGGAATCGAAGCCGTCATAAACATGGAACCGCCAAAAGACCTAAAGCAATTGCAAGCGTTTTTAGGAAAAGTCACGTATTATGGTAAATTTATTAATAATCTTTCACAACTTGCAGCTCCGCTCAACGAGTTAAGAAAAAACAACACGCGTTTTATTTGGACCGCACGCCAACAAGAAGCTTTCGATAAACTGAAGTGTGAGGTTGTGGAAGCAACTCGTCTTGTGCGAATTACCACTAGTGCTAGCTACGGATGCATCGTTCCATGGCATTGGTGCTGTATTAATGCATCGATTTCCAGATGGCTTTGAACGCCCTATAGCCCACGCATCCAAAACCCTGAACGCACAACAAATCAAATATAGCCAAATCGAGAAGGAGGCGTTATCAATAATATTTGGGGTACAGAAATTTCGTAAATTCGAATTGGTTACTGACCACAAGCCGCTCTTGTCCATATTTAGCCCCAGTAAGCAGTTACCAACGATGACAGCACACAGACTACAAAGATGGGCCATTATATTGATGGCATATACTTATACCATCAAGTACAAGCCAACACGTCAACATGGCAATGCTGATGGTTTGTCGCGCCTACCCGTAGGGTCCGATCTGAAGTTTGACAGGGAAGTAGAAACAATTTTTGAGATAACCGCCGAGCTGGACAACGAAATTGATTTTCCTGTAAATGCAAAGTTAGTAGCAAAAGAAACAAGCAAGGACCATGTGCTTAGAAAGGTTAATCGACTGCTAGACGTTGGTTGGCTAGAAAGACTATCAAAAGATGAAGAAGAACTAAAGCCTTACTTCTTGCGGCGATTCGCTTTAACTCGCCAAAATGGAGCAAGGAAATGATATGTCCAGGGTCATCGTTCCTTTTAAGCTGAGAAAAAAAAGTGTTATCCATGTTGCATGCTGGCCATTGGGGAATAGTGAGAACAAAGCAGTTAGCTCGTCGACATTGCTGGTGGCCTGAAATCGACCATGAAATTGAATGGTTGGTACAACGATGCGAAACCTGTCAACAGAATGCTGCTAACCCGCGACAGGAGTTTACAAGCTGGCCGACTCCATCCGAACCATGGCTAAGAGTACATGTGGATTTTGCTGGTCCATTTTTGTCGGGCGTGTATCTCATCTGCGTAGATGCTTACTCAAATTTCCCTTATGTGGTCGAAATGTCAAATACGTCAGCCGAATCAACCATTAAAGCCTTGGATAGCATCTTCGGGATCGAAGGCCTACCCCAGTTGTTAGTTTCCGACAACGGCCCGCAGTTTACATCGGAACAGTTTCATAAGTTTTGTGCAGAGCGCAACATACAACACTTGCGATCAGCTCCTTTCCACCCCGCATCCAACGGAGAAGCTGAGCGAATGGTTAGGACTTTTAAGTCTGCTATGAGAAAGCTGTTTCAAGATGGTAATAATAAAAAAAGCTTTATTAGACTTTCTAGATTCTTACAAATCTTTACCAAATGCAAGTGGAAAGTCGCCCGCAGAGATTCTCCATGGTAGACAGCCCCGTACACTTTTGTCACAGTTAGCACCACGTGAGGAAGTGTCACAGCAGCTCCCAATCAAGTCAAAGTTCACAAGGGGAGAAGAAGTTTATATCCGAAACTTTTCAAGAGGACTAAAGTGGATACCTGCCAAAATCACCAATAAAGTTGGCAACCGAATGTTTTAGGCCCAAACTAAGAAAGGCGTTACGAGAAGACATCAAAATCAAATTAGAAAAGCCATTGGAATACCTGAATTTGACGAAGCTCAACGTTTAGCTGCACTTAGTCACTGTGAGCAACATGCACCTCTGCCTACCCCTTCAACAACGATCTTGCAATCAAAGCCCAGTAATGTTAGTACATCGCCACCAATGGAACATCAGCAACGACGCTCACATCGCACCAGAAGACCGGTTGTCAGATTCACACCACCTGTTACCATACGCCACAGAAGACGATAACTTTGGAGGGGAGAGAAATGTAGTGTCCACCGACAGGCATCACTGTGCGTTACTTAAATATGTAAACCCAACTACTTATGTGCACAATTGTCATTCTGTATATTAATATAATCTGACAGCCATGAGTCAGTCAGTTAGAATCTAGACACGGCATTGATCATTCACTCTCTTACAAAATTATATACCTAGTAAATAAAGATTAACTGTTCAATTTATTAACCACTTGTTATAGGCGGGGAGCCCTCAATCCTGAAAGTACACTTACACGGATTTCAAACTTTTTTGTATTAAAAGATAGTTTATAGAAATACCAACAAATTAAGCCCGGTATGACGAGGCCTATCCTGGCACCAGTATTTTTTGCAATTTTTTGCATTATTAATAATTATTGATAACTTGCACTTATCGCGGATTTTAATTTTAACTAGCGCTTATTATTGGAAATTTAATGTGCTTTCAGGAAAAAATGGTAGGTATGACAGCTGCCATCCTGGCATCAATGTCTGTCATACCTATTTTAAAATTTTGTCACTCATATGTTTTTAAAATAGGTATGACAGACATTGATGCCAGGATGGCAGCTGTCATACCATTTTTTCCTGAAAGCACATTAAATTTCCAATAATATGCGCTAGTTAAAATTAAAATCCGCGATAAGTGCAAGTTATCAATAATTATTAATAATGCAAAAAAATTGCAAAAAATACTGGTGCCAGGATAGGCCTCGTCATACCGGGCTTAATTTGTTGGTATTTCTATAAACTATCTTTTAATACAAAAAAAGTTTGAAATCCGTGTAAGTGCACTTTCAGGATTGAGGGCTCCCGGTGTATTACTGATATTTCATTTGGCGACGAGGTTTTTTAAAAGTTAATTTTCTTATGTGTGATTGAAGTATCAATTAAATGGCAAACATCGAGCTTGTAGACGCTTTTTCAAACCTGTTAAGGCAACAGTAATCATGGATGGAGAATATGCTTGCAAATCAGAATGCCGCTTTGGCACAAATTTCTCGTCCATCGAAAGACAGTGCAAATTTATCTGGTTCAAATCATATACCCATTTTTCCTCCATTTGATAAACGCAAGCAGTCGTGGTCATCTTTCGTTGATCAGCTAAATCAACATTTTAAAGCTTATAATGTTGAAGAAGAAGGCCAGAAAAAAGCATTTTTCTTATCATGGTGTGGCCCTGAAATGTACGAGCTCATTAGAAATCTGTTTGCGCATAAGAAAGTTGAAGATTTAGAGTTTTCCCTAGTCATTGCTAAGCTTACGGTGCATTTTGCTGACAAAACACATGTGCTTGCTGCCCGTTATGCTTTCTTTCAATTGCGAATGAAAGAAGACCAAACATATGCAGACTGGGTGGCAGATTTACGGAGTGCTGCTAGAGATTGTGAATTTTTGTGTGACAGAGAAGAATGCAAACAACCGTTTGTAGAAAATCTGATTAGAGACATAATTGTTTTACATACTCCACACGACACAGTCCGCTCAGCTGCTTTGCAAAAATCGAATCCTAGCTTGGACGATGTTGTGAAGATAGCGGAAACATATGAGTCGACACAAAAATCCGTATTGACTATAAAAGGTGATAACAGTGCATCTCAGACAGTTAATCATGTTGAAACCCAATATAAAAAACAACGTGCACGCTCTAGAGGTCGTTCATGTTCAGATTTTAGAAGTTCAAACTCAAGGCCACAGTGGTCTTCAAAGTATCGAAAAGAAACTAAACGATCTTGTCCTGGTTGTGGGGTAAGACACACCCAACTTCAATGTCCAATGCGTGAAGCTGAATGCAGGGTTTGTAAAAGAAAAGGCCATATATCGTCCGTGTGTTGGCAAAGTCGTAGAGGTAAAGAATGCGACAATGAAAAAATCGATCAAATTCTAACTCTTAAAGAAGAAGGCACCGATGTAGCTAGGCATGGAAAGCAATTTTTTGCCAAATTGTTAGTCAATAAGGTCGAGCTAGACTTTCAGATTGACACAGGTGCCACGTGCTCTATGATAGGCTTGCGAGCATATAGACAGCTTGGAAATCCAGTTTGTATTAATACTCATAAGGTGCTAAGGGCTTATGGAAATCATGCAGTTCCCGTGAAAGGTTATGTTCACGTACAGGTTGAGTTCAGAGGCAAAGAACATACACTTGAGTTGTTGGTAGCAGACACACATGAAGGTGGAAACATTTTGGGCATGGATTGGTTTGACGTGTTGGATTTTCAAGTGAGTTGTTGTGATACTATTTTTTTCTCGAATGCTAGCAATGAAGATGAAATCGAATTAAAAGCATGTATAGAAAATATTTGTAGCCAGTTCACTGATGTGTTTGATAGTAGTCTAGGTTGTTGTAAGAACTACTCAGCTAAATTATATGTCAAAGACAATGTTAGACCAAGATTTTTCAAAGCTCGCCCTACTCCATTTGCTTTGAAAGCTAAAGTAAAAGAGGAGTTAAACAGATTAGAAGCAGCAGGAATCATACGCCCGATTGATTCAAGCCAATGGGCTGCTCCAATAGTCGTTGTTAAGAAGCCGTCTGGTAACGTAAGAATCTGTGGAGATTTTAAGATAACAATAAATCCAGAGCTTGAAGTAGACAGCCATTATATTCCTCGTGTAGAAGAGATTTTCCACAAGCTAGAAGGAGGTGTCTATTTTTCGAAGATTGACCTTAGCAATGCATACTTTCAAATACCCCTCGAGAAGGAATCCAGGAAGTACACTGTAATCAACACAGATTTTGGCTTATTTGAGCATCTCAGGTTACCGAATGGAGTTGCTAGTGCTCCATGCATGTTTCAAAAATTAATGGATCAAATCATTGCTGGAATGGATCATTGTGCCGTTTTTATTGACGATTTTATAGTTACAGGCCGTAACAACAAAGAGCATGCAGAAAACGTCAAGGAACTTTTGGGACGGTTGAGGTTATTTGGTCTACACTGTGAAGTTAAGAAGTGTGAGTTTGCTAAGCAAAGTGTCGAGTATCTTGGTCAGAAGATTGATGCTAAAGGTATAAGGCCAACCGACACTGGAATCGAAGCCGTCATAAACATGGAACCGCCAAAAGACCTAAAGCAATTGCAAGCGTTTTTAGGAAAAGTCACGTATTATGGTAAATTTATTAATAATCTTTCACAACTTGCAGCTCCGCTCAACGAGTTAAGAAAAAACAACACGCGTTTTATTTGGACCGCACGCCAACAAGAAGCTTTCGATAAACTGAAGTGTGAGGTTGTGGAAGCAACTCGTCTTGTGCGAATTACCACTAGTGCTAGCTACGGATGCATCGTTCCATGGCATTGGTGCTGTATTAATGCATCGATTTCCAGATGGCTTTGAACGCCCTATAGCCCACGCATCCAAAACCCTGAACGCACAACAAATCAAATATAGCCAAATCGAGAAGGAGGCGTTATCAATAATATTTGGGGTACAGAAATTTCGTAAATTCGAATTGGTTACTGACCACAAGCCGCTCTTGTCCATATTTAGCCCCAGTAAGCAGTTACCAACGATGACAGCACACAGACTACAAAGATGGGCCATTATATTGATGGCATATACTTATACCATCAAGTACAAGCCAACACGTCAACATGGCAATGCTGATGGTTTGTCGCGCCTACCCGTAGGGTCCGATCTGAAGTTTGACAGGGAAGTAGAAACAATTTTTGAGATAACCGCCGAGCTGGACAACGAAATTGATTTTCCTGTAAATGCAAAGTTAGTAGCAAAAGAAACAAGCAAGGACCATGTGCTTAGAAAGGTTAATCGACTGCTAGACGTTGGTTGGCTAGAAAGACTATCAAAAGATGAAGAAGAACTAAAGCCTTACTTCTTGCGGCGATTCGCTTTAACTCGCCAAAATGGAGCAAGGAAATGATATGTCCAGGGTCATCGTTCCTTTTAAGCTGAGAAAAAAAGTGTTATCCATGTTGCATGCTGGCCATTGGGGAATAGTGAGAACAAAGCAGTTAGCTCGTCGACATTGCTGGTGGCCTGGAATCGACCATGAAATTGAATTGTTGGTACAACGATGCGAAACCTGTCAACAGAATGCTGCTAACCCGCGACAGGAGTTTACAAGCTGGCCGACTCCATCCGAACCATGGCTAAGAGTACATGTGGATTTTGCTGGTCCATTTTTGTCGGGCGTGTATCTCATCTGCGTAGATGCTTACTCAAATTTCCCTTATGTGGTCGAAATGTCAAATACGTCAGCCGAATCAACCATTAAAGCCTTGGATAGCATCTTCGGGATCGAAGGCCTACCCCAGTTGTTAGTTTCCGACAACGGCCCGCAGTTTACATCGGAACAGTTTCATAAGTTTCGTGCAGAGCGCAACATACAACACTTGCGATCAGCTCCTTTCCACCCCGCATCCAACGGAGAAGCTGAGCGAATGGTTAGGACTTTTAAGTCTGCTATGAGAAAGCTGTTTCAAGATGGTAATAATAAAAAAAAGCTTTATTAGACTTTCTAGATTCTTAGAGATCTTTACCAAATGCAAGTGGAAAGTCGCCCGCAGAGATTCTCCATGGTAGACAGCCCCGTACACTTTTGTCACAGTTAGCACTACGTGAGGAAGTGTCACAGCAGCTCCCAATCAAGTCAAAGTTCACAAGGGGAGAAGAAGTTTATATCCGAAACTTTTCAAGAGGACTAAAGTGGATACCTGCCAAAATCAGCAATAAAGTTGGCAACCGAATGTTTGAGGCCCAAACTAAGAAAGGCGTTACGAGAAGACATCAAAATCAAATTAGAAAAGCCATTGGAATACCTGAATTTGACGAAGCTCAACGTTTAGCTGCACTTAGTCACTGTGAGCAACATGCACCTCTGCCTACCCCTTCAACAACGATCTTGCAATCAAAGCCCAGTAATGTTAGTACATCGCCACCAATGGAACATCGGCAACGACGCTCACATCGCACCAGAAGACCGGTTGTCAGATTCACACCACCTGTTACCATACGCCACAGAAGACGATAACTTTGGAGGGGAGAGAAATGTAGTGTCCACCGACAGGCATCACTGTGCGTTACTTAAATATGTAAACCCAACTACTTATGTGCACAATTGTCATTCTGTATATTAATATAATCTGACAGCCATGAGTCAGTCAGTTAGAATCTAGACACGGCATTGATCATTCACTCTCTTACAAAATTATAAACCTAGTAAATAAAGATTAACTGTTCAATTTATTAACCGCTTGTTACTGATATTTCAGTGATTAAAAAAGAAAAAGAGATTAAATGTTGTTGTCAACTTCCTTCGCTATGTCGTCGCAAGTGAAATCGGTATGTTCGAGAACTTTCCGTGACACGACATACGAGTAGCTGGAAAAGCCGACAAAAACATTAAAGAAAGTGTAAAATTTGGGAATAGGGTAGACAAAAAACGAAGACACACGTTGGGCGCCATTTTGTAATAGGCTAGTGTTGGCTTTGATATGTGCGTTAAGCACTGTTTGCACTAGGTCGGCGGACTGGTATGCTTGTGATTACTCAGCTCGAGCTCGCCGGATGTCGCGGGATCTTGTCCGCTTTCCTAGTGAACCAACCCATTACTTTTTATCATGCCATGGTTGGAATTCGAAATTATTAGAGACAAGAAAATGAAAACAAACAAAAAAAAATCTATAATATTGGACGGACGTTGCCAATAGAGGGCGCCGAGATGTTGTTCGGTGCGGCCGTATCCCACCCCACCATGGAAGTCCGTTGTCCAAATGATGTTTGAACTTCCCCTTATAAACACCATAAAGAGACGACTTTGACTCACTGTTTCAAGAGCTCAACTTTTCACCTCCGAATGAAAAAAACTTATCCAGCCATCAAGCGTTGAGCTTGATAAACCGTTCGTACATTTGGTACATTTAAACAAATTTAATTCACATTGCAAAAATAAATACGAAAATGAAAAAATAAAAGGATTTACAAAAACATAATTAAGTTTGACTAAAATACCTCGTTTTTTTATATTCAATAGGGTGGGTTTTTTATTTTTTATTCTTTAATGTTCGCGCTAGTATGCTATTGTTGCACTTTATTGGATTTTAGTTGAACTTTAGTCGTAGGAATTTTTTATTTCAAAAGTCGCATACAAAAAAAAATCTAACGAACAAAGAAATTAGCGTATAAAAGTACTTACACTGCACACAATAGTTGATTGTTGGACTTAACAGGCACAATTGAATGTTAATTGCCTTTTATAATGCCAATAGTCCCAACGGAGCGAATTGGTGCTCTCGAAAATAAACGGTCGGTGTCGGATTCTTGTTTCTAATCTCAATCATCCGATTTTTGACACCAAATCAGACAATCCTATACAAATTTAAGAGATTTTCAAGTTTCCTCAATATCCTCGATGGGTTGCAACAACAAAAACAACAAAAACACCCTTAATTATTTCGAGATTTTGTAGTATGGTCTATCTTGGATAGAAGCTGCGAATTACTTCATCAGTTCTTTTTTGGTGAACAATTAATTTATGAGTTATTATTGTTTTTCTCGAAACACTGCATTCAGAATTTCCTGCTTCTTTAAGCTTTTCTGCCTTGTCTCAAGAGTGTGATCGTTACAATATTTCATATAGAACAACGTAAGCTATAGCCTCAGTTGTTTTGAGAAGAGAAAGAAAGAGAGCTCGAAAACACACCAATAAAAATCAAAAGGTTTCCCAAATACCTGCGCTGTACTTTAACGTTCGAAAAGTGACAATGTTATTGAGAAAAAAAAACACTGATCAAACTTTTAAAGTGGCTAACTTGCTTTCTGCATATGAATGGATTGTCATACCGCGTTTTATTTATCTTTCTTGGTGGTTCTATTTCAGATCCAAAAATATTTGCTGGTGAAATAGAAAAATCCTTAGGAAATTGTGAAGAGAGACCTGTTGTACGACTTCAAAATATTGTAACGAAGTTACTAATTAAGAAAACCAACAACAACAACCAGCACCGAAAAGGAAAAAAAACAATAGCCAACACCCACCATCATCCCAACAACAAGCACCGAAAAACAATAGCCGACACCAACCATCATCCCAACAACAAGCACCGAAAAGAAAAAAAAACAAAAAAACAACAACCGACACCAACCATCGATAGAAGCAAGAAACGAAAACGAAAGCAACAACAAGCACACAGTCGGAGTATGCAAAACAACAACCACACGAACGACGAACAACAAGCAGAGAAGCAGCAGCACAGAAGTTGGTCGCATGGTCGCATGTGCAAATGCACGAGTATTTCTTTTCTGTATTCTTTCAATTCACTCCTACTTGTTACGCAAAATTTATCAAGTAGGAGTGATATTGATGACAAAAATCAGACTTCTTTCGGTCTCCGACCGTGTAGGTGCTTGATTTAATTAATAGTTAAACAAGTAATCCTGAGGTTTCTTTTGAAGCCTCAAATTAATTTTTGGTTATTTTTTTCTTTCGTTTGTAGTGCCGAGACTAGGGATTGAATCCCACTATTTCTGTCGAGGCTAGGGAAATTATCCCATCGTAGGTTATTGGTAGTGCCGAGACTAGGGATTGAATCCCACTATTTCTGTCGAGGCTAGGGAAATTATCCCACCGTAGGTTATTGGTAGTGCCGAGACTAGGGATTGAATCCCACTATTCTGTCGAGGCTAGGGAAATTATCCCATCGTAGGTTATTGGTAGTGCCGAGACTAGGGATTGAATCCCACTATTCTGTCGAGGCTAGGGAAGTTATCCCACCGTAGGTTAAGTGTAGTGCCGAGACTAGGGATTGAATCCCACCATTCTGTCGAGGCTAGGGAAATCATCCCACCGTAGATTGTTTGTATTGCCCCGACTAGGGATTGAATCCCATGTACTTGTTGGGGCTAGGGAAGTTATCCCATTAGAGTATTTAGTTAAGGTATTATGCCGACTAGGGATTGAATCCCATTTACCGTGTCGGGACTAGTTAAGCTATTACTCCGTTAAAATTCTTAGAGCTAGGGATTGAATCCCATCCGCCGCCGTTCGCTCTAGGAATCCGCCGTTCATTGTACCGCATTATTACGATAAATAAAATTGAACTTAAATTTCTTTAAAAACCGAGTTTAACTTGTTCTTTCCTCGGAAGACCCTGGACCCGCTGACCTACCTTAGCTGGGAAAAACAAAAGAACATCACAAATTGGCGCCCGAGCAGGGTTTTGCATACTCCTCGCTTGCAAGAATGCTGGTGGCGGATGACGGTGTCCGCGTGCTGGTTGCTGCATTATTCTGCAGCAACCAGCACGCGGACACCGTCATCCGCCACCAGCATTCTTGCAAGCGAGGAGTATGCAAAACCAATTGCAGGACCCCCGCAAGAAAAGTTAACCGTCCAGTCTCCCACCTTCCCAGCCCAGACCGTCACTTTGGACTTACCGATCGTCGCCAGCACCGCCGCCGCCGCTACCACGGACCATATGATGACAAGCATCGCAACCCAGGGTCTACCGCAGCAAATCTCGCCAATAGTGACAACCAGATCAGCACCTAAAAGTAACGAGGCAGTATCCGATGAAAACCAGATGGCTAGGGAGGAGCCGAAAAGACGATACGACCCCTTCGTCGGAATCTCCCTCCGAGGGCCGCAGCTGCGCCAGTCCTTTTATATCCACCAGCCATGGGGAAAAATTTCTGTGAGGCTAAACAAGACGAGGACGCAGGCAAGCTTGCGTTTTAAGGGGCAAACTAAGCTAATCGATGTCGAGCCGTAGAAGTTTACTCTTTCCGATCAAATGAATTGTTTTTTATATATGAAAATATTGTTATGTTTTGATTTTTTTTATTATTAAATGATTTTTTTGTTTTCATTTGAAATGAAATATTGTTATTCTTTATTAAGAAACAAAAAAAAAAAACAAAAAAAAAAAAACAAAAAAAAAAAAAACAAAAAAAAAAAAGTCATAAGACGAAGAAAAAAAAAATGTCGAATTATTGAAGAAAATATATTTTTAATGATGAAGTAACATTTTTTTTTCTTTACTTCAGATTACGACGAGAGGTCTCGTCTCTTAAAGAAAGGGGGGAGTGTAACGAAGTTACTAATTAAGAAAACCAACAACAACAACCAGCACCGAAAAGGAAAAAAAACAATAGCCAACACCCACCATCATCCCAACAACAAGCACCGAAAAACAATAGCCGACACCAACCATCATCCCAACAACAAGCACCGAAAAGAAAAAAAAAACAAAAAAACAACAACCGACACCAACCATCGATAGAAGCAAGAAACGAAAACGAAAGCAACAACAAGCACACAGTCGGAGTATGCAAAACAACAACCACACGAACGACGAACAACAAGCAGAGAAGCAGCAGCACAGAAGTTGGTCGCATGGTCGCATGTGCAAATGCACGAGTATTTCTTTTCTGTATTCTTTCAATTCACTCCTACTTGTTACGCAAAATTTATCAAGTAGGAGTGATATTGATGACAAAAATCAGACTTCTTTCGGTCTCCGACCGTGTAGGTGCTTGATTTAATTAATAGTTAAACAAGTAATCCTGAGGTTTCTTTTGAAGCCTCAAATTAATTTTTGGTTATTTTTTTCTTTCGTTTGTAGTGCCGAGACTAGGGATTGAATCCCACTATTTCTGTCGAGGCTAGGGAAATTATCCCATCGTAGGTTATTGGTAGTGCCGAGACTAGGGATTGAATCCCACTATTTCTGTCGAGGCTAGGGAAATTATCCCACCGTAGGTTATTGATAGTGCCGAGACTAGGGATTGAATCCCACTATTCTGTCGAGGCTAGGGAAATTATCCCACCGTAGGTTATTGGTAGTGCCGAGACTAGGGATTGAATCCCACTATTCTGTCGAGGCTAGGGAAGTTATCCCACCGTAGGTTAAGTGTAGTGCCGAGACTAGGGATTGAATCCCACCATTCTGTCGAGGCTAGGGAAATCATCCCACCGTAGATTGTTTGTATTGCCCCGACTAGGGATTGAATCCCATGTACTTGTTGGGGCTAGGGAAGTTATCCCATTAGAGTATTTAGTTAAGGTATTATGCCGACTAGGGATTGAATCCCATTTACCGTGTCGGGACTAGTTAAGCTATTACTCCGTTAAAATTCTTAGAGCTAGGGATTGAATCCCATCCGCCGCCGTTCGCTCTAGGAATCCGCCGTTCATTGTACCGCATTATTACGATAAATAAAATTGAACTTAAATTTCTTTAAAAACCGAGTTTTACTTGTTCTTTCCTCGGAAGACCCTGGACCCGCTGACCTACCTTAGCTGGGAAAAACAAAAGAACATCACAATATTCCAGCTCAAATGTCAATGATAAATACCTTCTGGCCAACTATTTTAATATCGGCCCTTATATGTGGTGAATGCCCTGAAAACTTAGCTAACAAATTGCCTGGAAAATGTCACAGGTCACGTTAAGCTTGTTTGTTTGGCAACTTATGTAAATAATGTTTACGGTCCAAAATGGTTCGACACTAAAAGCCTTCCAAGTTACAAGATGAATGACATTCGTGGAAATTAATATCAAGTTGCCGTTATTAACAAACGAAATACAGGCTATTATAAACCAGTATTTTAGGGTTGGATGCAAAAATCCATCCTGAAAATCTCTTGTTACCAATGTAAACAGATTCTGATTAAGAGAACTGACCCTGTTTCGTGATCTGAAGGAACGAGGTGAAAAGTTGAGGCTTTTCCGCGTTCCAGACGTAAACTCGGATGCAAAGTATTATTACAAATCTTATTAATTGACAGGGCCATAACACAGATCCATCAATCCTGACGCAAGTCTCCAACGAAGAACTTGAATCACTTGTTGCTCAAAGAGAGGACAACAAAATAACTTTTTTGTATTAACATTGTCATTGTCATACTCAAGCAGTTGAAATGATGGTTAAAACTATCATTGACATGCAGGAAGCCTGCGCGTGAGATTCTCATCAAAGCAAAAATTAAGTCTCGTTAGATGATGTAAAAATTTGACAGTATTTTTATGTAAGATAAAATATCTCAAAACTGTACAAACATATTGAACTTTTTTTCTATAATTTTATTATTAATTAAAATATGTATTTAAAATGACTTGTTTATGTTTATATAAAGTACTTACCTAAAAGTATTTTCTCGAAGGAAAAATAAATGCTAAAAAATGTTTTCAGAACTACGTTATGAATATTCAAAACTTTCTAAGATAGTTTCTATGGCCATTTGGCACATTTAAATCGCTATTAGAAGTAAAGCTAAAACAAAAAAAACTTCTCCATGCAGAAGTGGCCCACCCTAGTGCCGACATAAATGCGAAGGGAAACAAATCAACAACAGGGCATCACTCTAAGGCCAAATGCTCGATACTTATAAAAGCATTTGTCTGCCAGCGAATCTTACAAAAATAACAAAACAAATGAGAATGAATAACAAATGAGGAACTCATGGGTGAGTTGAAGCTATTCAATTGTCCAAATCCAAAGCCAAACATCTAATAAATTTATTGCCGCAAAATTATAGTCCGCTAATGAACAACTTTAAGGGAATTTAGTGTGATACTAGCTTAAAATGACGTTTGAGTCATGTCTGAAACGTCATTTTAAGCTAGTTTCACACTAAACTTGTTCATTCGCGGACTATAATTTTGCGCCATTGTATTTACAGATGAAATTTAGTGGGATGAAGTTTAGTAATTGAACAACAGCATTCGCTTTGTCTGTCCGGCTAACTTGTTTGACCCGAGAAAAATGAAGCGAAGCACCTGCAGCAAACTTGCGACTTTGACTCCCAATCCACTCCACAAGCAAAGTTATGAGAGAATCGTTTCTTTTAACAGGTAAGTTTCCTTATGTACTTTTCCAAAACTACTTTTGCTAGTGTACTCCCTGTCAACGACTTTTGGAATTCATTTTGGGAAAAGGAGTGTTTTTACGTTTGGTTTAGTTTGTGTTGGTGAGTTGTCAAACAATGTCTAGTTTTTTTTCTGTTCAAATTAAAATGAATGTTGTTCCTGCGAGCGTTTAAAATCTTCAAGAGATAAAATGGAGAATAATTCGGATCTCGATAAAGAAATCAATTTAGATGAATACAGTTTATTTCGGAAAGATAATGGAGAAACAGTTGCCCGTAGCTTAGTTGGTAAGTGCGTTGGCTGCTAAGCAGAACGTCGTTGGTACGAGTCCTACTCAGGACAAGTTTTTATTTCATCTTTCACGGGTACTGCCTCTTGCGAAGACCTGACAAATCTTCCAAAAGTATCAATCTGTCATGAAAAAGTGCTTCTCAACTTTGCCGTTAGGAATCGGCGTTAAATTGTAGGTCCCCTCAATTCTTCACACGCACTCAGAGAATTGTTGATGAGATTAAGCCACTTAGGCCTTGGCTCTTCAAGAGCTGTCGCGTCACTCTATTTTATTTTTTAATGGAGAAGCTCATATTGTAGGAAGAAATGTGTTCCTACAACACAATTTACGTGTGCAAAATAAATTTTTTAAACTAATAACAATAAGTCAATTAATTGATATTTAGATGACTATACATTTTGCATGGATTTAGAAATAGTTGCAGAATACTTAACTTAGATCCTTCAAGTGGTGCGAAACTACAATGTTCACGTGAGTTGGTTGATTTCCATAATTATTTATTTACTGTCTGAAAATATATTGCAGAAGGCGAACTCCAAGAGCAAGAATCACCACTACCAGGTGAACAAGAAATGACAACAGAGGGAACTGAAGATGAATTATCCTTTGGACAACTATCACCATCACAAGATTTGGAATCAAGTAATTGTCATTAATTTTCTTTTTCACTGTCATGTATAACAATGTTTCTCTAGCCTTTTTTAAATGGACTGAGTACCAAACGAACTTCATGCTATCGCTTTATGAAGCAAACTTGAACAAAATTGGACCAAAGAAGCGCTTTTCCACTAAAAAAAAAACAATGTGGGAATATGTCAGGTTGAAGTGTGAGGAAAATTTTAAAGTGCAGTTAACACACACTCAAATAATGAAGAGATGGTATGAGCAGTTTTACGTCGGCACCTAGCTATTATGCCTTATCCGACGTGTGACCATTCACACTGGTATCTGTTTTATTAGAGTTGATACTCTCCCTTAATCACATAGTATGAAACTCATCGTTATCAAACTTTCGCGATGTTATCCCTCATCGCATTTTCATATAATGAATTTCATTAATGTTTTCAAGTACCAGTTTATTTCTCCATGAAGAAACCATAATGGTAAATGTTTTTTATCTATATAATTGGAACTTTGAATAAATTAGTGTCAATTACTGAAGACGTATCCTTCAACAACCACAGCCACTCTGTAACTCCCACAAGGGGGCCAACCGCGACTGTAATTGCCGTCCATTGGTCCTAATGGACTATGAACGGGGCTTGCAACTACCCCAGAGTACCAATTTATTCAATAGACCTGGTCTGTCTTTCTATTGATTATATGTACTCTTACGTTACACTTTTTCAATAGGAGTTTTCCCAACTTTCGTTCTTATCATGGTTAACAAGGATTCGCTGGCATCCTTGTCATGCAGTTCATTTTACCAGTCGTCAGGGCGGTAGAACAAATCTGGATGACTGCATGACTTTAGCTTCCTACGTTCGCAGGTTCATGCCAATTAGACAAGAACCTCTCAGGGGTACCACGTGAAGGTGTAGGTCAGCACTTTCACTTCAAATTTCACCATATCTACTCGGAAACATTGTTTCCTTTCGAAATTGCACATATCCATGATCCCACCCCCATAATGAAGAGATATAAAAGATCGTCGGCCAACAATAGAACCAGTGCAGCCACCCGGCAAGATTCGAGCTTCGCTGATGTATTCGAAAAATTATGTCGGCCGACGATTCTTTAGTTCCAGATGTGAGCTTAGGACCGAACTGAATCGAAAGAAAATTCACAACCAATGAAAGTCCTACGCCGCCGCCACCATCAGAAATACCATGTTGCTCAAAAGCAGTTTGGCCCACACTGAACCAAAAACTAAAATAAAGAAATTGACGACACAAGAAAAAATTGCCCAGAAGTTCCTAGAGGAAAAAAGGGAAAGGTTTGAGGTTTTATGTATACATAATATATATATTATATATGTATATATATATATATATATATATATATATATATATATATACATATAAAAATAGCCGAACGCTGTACCATCAGGCTACTGGCATGGGCATCTTGTAGGAAATACTTGCAAACTGTGCACTTTACTACTATCACCTGAAAATATTACCTACGAAGCTCTGTATAATGGTCTATGCCTCACGGAAGTCGTAGATTGACGTATGGACTGATTTTCGAGTCAAAATTTCAGTGATGATATTCTTTAAGAGAAAGTTTTAAAGTACGGTTTTCTGAAAAAAAAACCAATAGGAGTTTCAAATTTATGAAAATTTACGAAAGCAAAAGACCAGAATTTTTTTTATATAGACATACCTTCCTCTTTATAATGAAATAAACATCCGATCATTTATCTAAAAAAATGCCATTTTTCTTTGAATATCAAAATAACACCTCTTATTGGAAAACCCTATATTAAAATTTATTCAACATATTATTTATTCTTGATAAAAAGAAGGAAAGACTTAACTGCTCTCGCGGACCAGAATGGTATTGTAAATGCAACTCATCGTAATGTTGAATTTGCAAACCACTACCTGGATTAAAATTTGTCGCTCCATATAAGGAAACAATATTATGCGTTTTACATTGTCCCTTTAAACACCACCTTTCACCAGTAGTCAGTGTATTAAAAAAAATATATATATTTTAAATTTTCAATTAATGCATTTAAAATTACAAATATGTAGGTATGTAGATCTTCTTGGGGAAGTACCTATTACAGTACCTACCTACATACCTATAAAATCTACTTTTTTTTATTTCCATAAAATACATTTATTCATCTCAAAATAAATTCTAAGCCTGTGCGTTTTTTATTTCTCTCTAAGATAAGCTATACCACCAGTCATTGAAATTGTAACTTGAAAGTCTTGTTGGAAGCACATTCAAGTTGTTTTTGTGCAATGAAAGACAAAGGATGAAAGAGAACAGTCATTAAGGTCTGAGATATAAAAACATGCTTAAACTCAATCTGGTTCTCATATCAGAAAAAAACGCAAGTGTTGGTTTGGTAGCCATAGGCTGTCTTCTCAGCACTGAGTTCTTTTTTGATGGTTTTGTTCTTATGACGTTCTTTTTTTGCTGCTGGATTGTAGAGCAGTGCCTTGGAAATAAGCTTAAGCTACCATTTGTTTTCGATTAATCATTTAAAAGAGTTGGTCATAAGAAAATGTGTTTTAAGTCAAAAGGGTTGAAATTTGTATCATTAACTAGTTGTTATGGACATTTTATCCCACGATGTCCTACTACAAGCATTGTCTTGAATGCGTAAGGTTAGTGTCATTAAATAGCCATTCGATTAAGATAAAAAATATTGAACAGAATTTAACACCTATTGTATTTTTTTTTACGAGGAAACTGAAGCATAGTCTATGGAAATACTAAAAAAACGAAATAAAAAATAAATAGAGTGGCGCGACAGCTCTTGAAGAGCCAAGGCCTAAGGGGCTTACTCTCAACAACAATTCTCTGAGTGCGTGTGAAGAATTGAGGGGACCTACAATTTAACGCCGATTCCGAACGGCAAAGTTGAGAAGCACTTTTTCATGACAGATTGATACTCTTGGCAGTTTTGTCAATTCTTCGCAAGAGGCAGTACCCGTGAAAGATGAAATAAAAACTTTTTATGGGCACGAGTAGGACTCGAACCCACGACGTTCTGCTAAGCAGCCAACGCACCTAACCACTAAGCTATAGGAAACTGCTTAGTGCAACTATGGAAATACTGTCCAGGAAAAATATACCTGTAAAAGTGCAAATTTGTAGACTAAGTATGTTCGGTTCACAGACTAACACAGTAAAATATTTTAAGTTTGAAAATAGAAAATATATTTTTTCACACAAAATATTTTCCTTCAGTAACACTTATTGAATTTCTACTTGTAATGTTATTGTGTTGGCCTATGCTGTAAACAGTGCAAAGTCGATAGTCGATTGAATTCAGAGTAAATCTATCTTCAATGAATAAAGACATAAGACACCCTATCACCAAATACATAAATCTGCTATTATAAGACAAGTTTCAAGTTAAAAAGTCAGTTAGTGGCTACTTGATTGATTTCCACCCTGCTATACCGCTTACTCAACCCCAACTTTTGGATTTTCCTCCGCACCGCTTGCGCGAAATGGAAAAAGCAACCCTGAATCCTTGCCTGAGGGAATTTTTACCGCAGGGCGTTAACCGCTGCTTTCTCAAAATAGATGACGAAGGATTCAGGCCGAACATTTTCTATTCCGGCAGCGGTGCGAATGAGCTCCAAAGCACGCATATAAGTGCTTTAGAGCTTGTTGGGGAGAAAGCAATATAAGCAGGGAAGTACTTTGTTGATGAAGAGCCCGTAAAACATTTCCGGGCAGAACTTAAACGTTCCGTGCAGAAGCCAGATACTGCTACTGGCCAACATCCTTCGGTCTGATGGCGAACCGAATATTATAATTCGGTCCACATCATCCCTACCAGTGTCAGCCAGCAGAAAGTTTTCTGGCACTGACGTTTCTGTACGCAGAAGGTCTGCCGGAGGCACTAGTATTAGAGATAAAAAGCGTCACGCTCTGACGCTTACGTTCCCTCGTCACCGTCTTCTGCATCGACTCCAAGGCTGGCAATCGGGCCAAAGATGGTCCTGAAACACCTTCTAAGGCCCTCAAGCTCAAGGTCCTTGGAGTCTGGACGCAGAAGCCGATGCCTTTAGGGTCTGGTTGTGAACAACTGTCACAATGACTTCTGTCGACACCATGACCACTCTTCCCCGACATTTAGGGGAAGGAGGTACTTCTCACACCTCCACGTGGTCTGATTTTCGGTCTTTCTATGGACCACATACGCATATCCATCTGCTAGGAGCTTTTCACAACCCCGCTGAGTTTTCATAATTTTGTAATTTTCCTTAATGTTCTTGACGTGTTGGACGTGTTGCTTCTTTGCTATCTTAAAAAAGAATGAACACGAAAATAAAAAATGTATGGATTAAAATTTAATTAATTGAAAAGGGCAGCCATAATATAATGTCAAATATCTCTGGAACCGCTAAACGAAATAATCTGAAATTTGGATAGGAGGTTGGTTAAGGTCCCCGAAAGCTACCAAATTTGTTGATAGAGATTGTCTTTGAAAAAGAAATATATTTTTCTTTATTCAAAGGTATCACTTTGATTTCACCATCGATTTCTCGAAGTGATTTGAAAAACAAATGTGCATCATAACCAGATAAATTATGAAGCGAAATTGGAAAGAAAGTTAACATCTTATATTTAATGTTACAAAGATTATGGGCCTATACTCACCTGATAAGTGACAATGATCCCTTACCTTCATCTCTCCAATCTTGAATTTGTTGGCGCATATTGTGCACATTGTTGCCTTCTAAAAAAAAACTACTGCATTTCTGTGAGAGATTTCATCGGTGTCACGCTTCTTATGTGGTTGTTGTATTTGTCTATCGTGTCTTCGACTAAACTGTGAATGAATTCACTAGCACAGTTTTCTCCTATAAAGAAAAGAAAAAAAAGAAAAATATAAGAATTTTGTTTCATAGAAAATAAGTTATTAAATAATATAAGTCCGCAATACGTCTTCCTTTTCATCGAAAGAGCATTTCATGTAGTATGAGAATGCACATGGGATGTGTTCTTCAAGGATTGGATTGAAGACGTTGACGGGTCCGGTAAACAGGTTTCAACTGGTTTGAGAATGCATTCAAAATCTGCATGTGTAACAAATGGAACCATTATTTGTTTATCATAAAATGTAAATTTTATAATCTTTATCATCGGCTGGCATTTTTGTTACCATTTTTTTACATTCGCTCTTGTGTTTATCAAATGAGCGGTCATTGTAAAAATGCTGCAAACAAGTATTGCAGAACAGTTATCTTCTCCTTGAACTTTCCAATACTTCACTTGTGATCAACCGACTTACATATATGCTTTATCGACATAAAGTGCGTATTTTCGCCATTCATGTGGAATAAAAGGTTAACGTGAATGCGTTTTTCTTGTATTGTCATGTAATATGGACACTCAAGCCTAAGTTTGAGGTTTTTCTCCCTCAGAAAATCTAAGAACATTGATGCTTATATTATTTTTAGATTCAAATGTTTTGATTTCCGGCAGTTCAAGGGGAAATGAGAGCCCAGTGAAATCCAGTATGATATTTTCCAGGGCAATTATATCTCTGGATATACATATATGACACTTGTAAGTGAGAAGATGTTCTCTCTACATGTGTCTCAATCTCTGGATGAACAGCAGATATACCTGCCCATTTGAAACAATATTCATCTTTGTTTTCAATATTGACAATGGTTCTCTTGTCCCCAACTTTTTTTGGCAAAGATAAATAACTTGAACCACTCAATGGCTGGTATTTGTGATGTTGATTTCCACTGATTTTATTCTTATCAGTACCCATCCACTATCCCTTTCTTGGATTGGGGGTGAGATCATGAATATGTGCAATTTAGAAAGGGAACAATGTTTCCAAGTAAATATGGTGAAAATTTGAAGTGAACGTGCTGATCTACACCTTCTCGTGGTGCCCCTGAGAGGTTCTTGTCAATTTATTGGCATGAACTTGCGAACGTAGGCAGCTTAAGTCATGCAGTCTTCCAGAATTGTTCAACCGCCCTGACAACTGGCAAGAGGCTGCAATGATAAGGACGCCAGCGAATCCTTGTTAATCCTATTGAAAAAGTGTAACGTAAGAGTACATATAATCAATAGAAAGACTACCATGTCTATTGAATAAACTGGTACTCTGGGGTAGTTGGGGCCCCGTTCATTGTGTCTTAGGACCTTTGAACGCCAACTACAGTAGCGGTAGGCCCCCTAGTGGGAGCTTCAGAGGGGTTGTTGGTTGTCGAGAGATTCGTTCTCGGTAACTGAGTACATTCTCAAGCTCAGTTATATAGATAAAAAACATTTACCATTATGGTTTCTTCATGGAAGAAATAAACTGGTACTTGAAAACATAATTGAAATTTATTATATTAAATGCGATGAAGGGATAACATCGCGAAAGTTTGATAACGATGAGTTTCAAACTGTGTGATTAAGGGAGAGTATCAACTCTAATAAAACAGATACCAATGTGAATGGTCACACGTCAGATAAGGCATAATAGCTAGGTGCCGACGTAAAACTGCTCACTCCATCCCTTTCTTGGAATTCATCCATTTTCATGAGGATAATCTCAAACATTTCTTCGAGAATAGGATTTATTTCCACTTCCAGGAAAACTGCTTTCATTTCCGCAGCCATTGATTTCAATTCTATCAACCTTTCCTCACCACTTATTTTTACATACTCCGCAAAAAGTTCCAAGTTGAATTTTATGGAGTTGTGCTCATTTATTTTTTGGTGAAGAATTTCATGAATCATTGCTTTGTTGTCATTCAAAAATACTTTCGGATCCAGTTCATGTTCATTTTTATTTTGAACGGAAAGGGAAATTACGCGATTTTTAAATGAATTCGTTATTTCCTTCACGTTTTCCTTATAAAGTGTTTGAACTTTGTTTTTGGGTATTTGTTCCTTGCAAAATGTACAAGTAACCAAACTTTCGTTATTTATCTTTGTTATGATCTCAACCAAAAGACAATTTCACAATTTAAATATAATTCATTTATTAAGTTTAATATAAAAGAAATATGTGATGTTGTACATTAGGCGGATAATGTTCGTGTTGAACATATGTAATGAATTACCTGTTGTTATTTGAATACTTTAATTTAAAATTGATTATACTCTCACTGAAAATATTGTTCACATATATGTTATATTTTCTCTAAATAATAAAATCAGTCGCAGTATATTCTTAATCGAAGTCGGTCGTTTGATATTCTTCAAGCTATTTTCTTCAAAGCAATTTTTCATCAGGTTATGGGCCCAGATCACGTAACAAAGAAAAATTAGAGGTTACATAATAAAGAAAATTTAATATTTCTTGTATTCCATTTTTTTCTTGGCACGCGCTTTGAACTCTGCGAGCTTTCAATTGAGAAACATCGGTGAAGTAATTTCTGATAGTATGATCATAACGAAAGTTTTGATGACACTTCCAAGTACATTT
Source organism: Sphaerophoria taeniata (assembly GCA_943590905.1). NCBI lineage: Eukaryota > Metazoa > Arthropoda > Insecta > Diptera > Syrphidae > Sphaerophoria > Sphaerophoria taeniata. The sequence continues at coordinate 97,533,684 of OX016541.1, forward strand.
AAACAATTTTTCTGTGCATGGGAGTCAACGGCAAAAGAGTACCAAACTTTGGAAAATCTTACGTCACGGCTGGTCATGGAAGAGACACGCATGTCATCGCAGGCAGGTTCATCATCATCCGTTGCTTTATTGGCAAAGCAAAGGCCAAAGAAAAAAGGTCCAAAGTCTTCGAAGCCTGGAAAGTGTTTCTCTTGTAATGAACATGGACATTGGAAGATTAATTGTCCCAAGAAGAATGGGGAAGGAAGCAGAAGGTGGACTGGACCTAAAGCTCAGGTACGAAGGGGTGATGCGCTTATATGCAACGTTGACGTCAAAGAAAGGACTGCAAGTACAAGTGAGGTAAAGGGGATGCCCTGATTGGTTGTGATGAGTCAACTGTAAAGGAAAGTACTATAGATGGAAATTGGTACTTGGACTCTGGTGCTAGTGACCATATGACGTGCAAGAAAGAATGGTTTGCATGCCATAAAGAGTTTTCTAATCCTGTTGGCATTAAGATAGGAAGTGGAGAAAAGATCTTTGCGCAGGGTTTTGGCGACATAAACATTCTTGCTCTAACTGGGAACATTTGGACCGAGAAACATTTATCCGACGTTCTGTATGTCCCAAAGATTTCTATGAATCTTTTCTCGCAGACCTTAGACAAGAATCTGAGCTTTATTTCCGACAGTCTTCAGTGCAGGTTTGTAAAACAGGACGGATCTGTTGTTGCAGTGGGAGAACGACAAGGACAGCTATTTCGAATGTCTTTTAAGGTTCAACCACCTACATTAGCTGAAGCAAATATATAATGCTAGTCAGGTACTGTCTTTAAAAACCTGGCATGAAAGGATGGCTCATCAGAATGTTGTGCAAGTTCGCAATCAGCTGAAGAAAGAAGAAATCACATTCAAAGATGATAAGAATTTCTCATGTGAAAGCTGCATCTATGGGAAACAACATCGCTTGCCCTTCCCTGTAAGTATTTTTCAAGCTTCCCAACCGGGTGAACTAGTCCATGCTGACGTTTGTGGACCCATGGAGGAAAAGTCAATTGGTGGATCTCGATACTTTCTTCTGTTTAAAGACCATTATTCAAGATACAAGGTAGTGTATTTCCTAAAATCTAAATCAGAAGTGTGCTCGTATTTAGAACAGTTTCTTAAAAAATTTAAAACTGAATGTAGAAATGTCGTTAGAACGCTTCGTACAGATAATGGTACAGAATTCGTGAACGAAAGTGTTCAGTCCCTTTTAATCAGACACTGTATACGACATGAAACATCAGTTCCTTACACTCCCGAGCAGAATGGCAATGTAGAACGAGAGAACCGCACCGTTGTTTAAGCCGCCAAGACCATGCTTTTTGGAAGTGGACTATCCAAAGGATTCTGGGCAGAGGCAGTTAATACAGCAGTTTTTGTACTTAACCGGACTGGAGTTAGCCCAATAAAAGGAGAGAATCCATATAATCTTTGGTGGGACAGCGATTGCAGTTCTTTTGATTTGAAGATCTTTGGAAGTGATGCGTTCATACATATACCGAAGCAAAAACGAAAAAATTCGACAGCAAGCAAGGCGGAGAAAGGATTGTTCATGGGATATGCCGAAAACACCAAAGGTTATCGTATTTGGAACTCATCGTCAAGACAAATCCATATTGCTAGAGACGTCACGTTTAAGGAGGATGAATTTCCGAGACAGCAAGGTGAAGATAAAGTCAGGTGTGAAGTTTTTTCATCACTAGATGTCGACTCTGATAACAAGATGCTAGTCATGATAATATCAATGGTAATTTAAACGAAAACGATAATGACGTTGTTAATGATGTGATGATACGACGCGACGGTGTTCGAGTTCTTCGTCTGCCCCCGAATTTGAACAGGCCAACTCAGAAAATGATGTTTCCGACTCTTCGAATGGCAATGATAAGATAAGAGCAATGATTTTTCATATAAAAGTAAACTTCGGAGTGCTAAGAACTGGAAGAGTTCAGGTTGTCTTAACTTAGCTGAAAAGTATGCTTTTGTTGTTCAAGGTGAGCCTACAAGCTACAAAGAAGCAGTTTCTTGTACAGATGCACTACAATGGAAAGAAGCCATGGATGAAGAAATGGAGAGTCTCCTCAAGAATCAAACTTGGGACCTGGTTCAAAGACCAACAAACAGGAAAATCATCGATAACAAATGGGTCTATAATCTGAAAAACTTGGATGCACTTGGGAAACGAAAATTCAAAGCGAGATTGGTAATCCGTGGATTTACGCAAGAATATGGAGTAGACTACGTTGAAACATTTAGTCCTGTGGCAAAGTTTATATCAATTCGAACTGTTTTTGCCATCGCCGCTTGTGAAGGTTTGTCTCTTGTTCAATTTGATGTTAAAACAGCTTTTCTAAATGGAGATTTGAATGAGGACATATACATGCGACAACCCTTTGGATTCGATGATGGTTCCGGGAAAGTCTGTAAGTTACGTAAAAGCCTTTACGGCTTAAAGCAAGCTTCTCGTTGTTGGAACGAAAAATTTAGTAATGTTGTGAATAAATTTGATTTGAGACCTTCCGAAATGGATCCTTGTGTTTCCATCGGAAACAATGCTGATAGCCGTCTTATACTGACGATTTATATAGATGACGGGCTGATAGCAGCAAAGAAGAAAGACGACGGCATGAGGTTAGTGGAATTCTTGAGGAACAATTTGAAATTACACTTTTGGATGCTGAATGGTTCTTGGGAATGCAGTTATCACGATCGTCAAATGGGGAAATTCATGTTAGCCAGACTTGTTATGCAGAGAAGGTACTAAAAAGATTCTTTATGACCGACAGTAAGCCAGTTTCAAAACCAGCTGAAAGAATCGGATGTGAAGAAAACTCATCTCAAAAGGCAATTAAGTTTCCGTATAGAGAGGCCGTAGGATGCCTTATGTACTTGGCAGTGGCTACTCGTCCAGACATTGCGTTTGCAGTGGGAGTTGTATCCCGATACTTGGAAGCACCAACTCAAATGCATGTGAATGCAGTCAAGAGGATTCTGAAATACATCAGTGGCACTAAAACAATGGGTATACTTTTTAGAAAGACTGACAATTTATCTTTGATATGTTTCAGTGATGCCGATTATGCTGGTGATATTGCCACGAGAAGATCTACCTCGGGATTCATTTTCAAGTTTGGAGGTGGACCTGTATCCTGGGCATCGCAGAGGCAAAAATGTGTTGCATTATCGACCACCGAGTCAGAGTACGTGGCGACATCTCAAGCTGTTAAGGATATGGTTTGGCTTCAGCGGCTTGTTTCGGAACTTGTACCAATAAAAACGAATGGTATGGCTGAGTGGAATATGCACAACCAAGGAGCAATCCGGCTTGTTAAAAACCCTGAGTTTCATAAGCGCACGAAGCACATAGACGTACGCTATCACTTCATTCGTGAAAGATATGAGAGAGGAGATTTTATAATGAAGTTTGTTCCTTCTGAACACCAAATTGCAGATATTTTTACCAAGGCCTTAAGCAAAGATAAATTTGAAAAATTTAGAAATTTAATTGGAGTTGTTAACAGTTCATTTTAAAATTAATTTTGTTTAAATTTAAATTATTCAAAAGTGGGAGTGTTGAACATGTGTAATGAATTACCTGTTGTTATTTGAATACTTTAATTTAAAATTGATTATACTCTCACTGAAAATATTGTTCACATATATGTTATATTTTCTCTAAATAATAAAATCAGTCGCAGTGTATTCTTAATCGAAGTCGGTCGTTTGATATTCTTCAAGCTATTTTCTTCAAAGCAATTTTTCATCAGTTCGAGTGATCAAAACCCCGTTAATCTTAATAACATGGGTTAACATAAAATGAATACATATATATTAATATGATCATTCGATATCATTTAGTTAAAATATAGAAAATATAGAATGTCAATCATAGTTCATAGGGTGAACATACATATGTAACAATCTTTCCTTTCTTAGGTTAGACCACCTTTATAAAAAGAAATTAAAATATTTATGTACTTATTTTTATATAACATTTTCTTTTTTATATCATAAACTAAGAAGGTACAAATTTATAAGTTTTTTACTTGATTCTCTTCGCCTTAAGGGTCTTTCAAAAACGTTTTCATACTCTTCTCTTGTTCGCTTGTTATTTGTTTTGAATTCAGTTTTGTTTCGCTTTAATTTTTCATTTTCATTTTTAATTTTTGTTTCAGTTCAAATATTTTCTTTTACATTTTACATCGTTTAAACTAACTAATTTTACTTTTATTAAATATGTTAATCTACTTAATACTTTTTTGACTTTTGCAGGAATCTATCGAACAAAATTTTTAAAATCGCTTTTATACATTCAACAACAAATTCTCATACACTAAATTTGTTGCTTCTTTTATATTTTAAGCTTTTTGAATTTTTTACATTTTTTGTGATTTCATTAGAATTATTATTATTATTATTGATTATAATAATAATTATTATTATTAATACAATTTTTTTATTATAATTCAAATTTGTTTTAGCTTTAGTATTTAATATATCAAAATAAAATTTAGGTTTATAAGAAAATATTAATTCTGAAGGTGTCTTGGACGTTGAAGTTCGAGGAGAATTTCTGTACGTGACTAAATAGTTTTTAATATTTTCTTGACATGACGTTTCCTTTTCGAGACAAAATTTTTTCAAAACTCTTTTTACATTTTGTACATTTTGTCAGCAAGTCCGTTTGACTGGGGGTGGTAAGGAGGCGAATGAGTTAATTTAATTTTGAATTTAGAACAGTAGTTTTGAAATTTAAAGGAACCAAAAGGTGGACTATTATCACAAACGATTTCTACCGTAAACCCAAAAACGACAAAAAATTCTTCAAGTTGTGAAATCGTATTTTCAGCTGTTGTATTTTTCATAATTTTTATTTCGCAATATTTGGTATAAGAATTTAAGAATCGACAATAATAAGAAAACTTTTTCCGGAAAAATAAAAGAAATCTATATGAACGCTTTCTAAGTCTGCGGCCACTTGGTTGTCACTATTTCCCTCTTAACGTTTTGAGAGACTTTGAAAAGTTTTCGATATCCTTATCGCAAGTCATCCACCAAACATAGGAACGGGCAATCGTCTTCATACGTTCTATGCCAGTATGATTTGTATGCAAAATTTTCAAACATGCGTTGACTAAGCACTTTGGTAGAATAATGGTATAAATACAACCATTATCCGTGGAAAGCGTATTTTTAATTTTGAAAAATGCTGAACAAGACTGTATTATATATTTATTTGGCCACCCACTCATCAAAAACGAATAAACACTATTAAGAGTTTCGTCATGCACTTTATGCTCTTTAATAAGTGCAGACTGAAGAAAAAATCTTTTGCAGACGAAAAAAAAATTAATGCCAACTGCCTCTACGTCTGTACTTTCTTTGATTGGCAATAACAAATTTGGCCAAGCATCGACCTGAAACGGTCAAAAGGCTTGATTTCCCTGATCAGACAAAATATAAGCTCTACAATTGGAGTCATAACAGGACACTGCCTCATAGGTAGACATGCTTTGAAGCTAGGGGTCTACGCAAACGACTTCTGTAGAAGCTGCATGGACGAGAAGGAAGAGGAAACAGTCCAACACCTTCTGTGTACATGTCCGGCACTCTCCAATAGAAGGAATATTTATCTCGGTAATCCCTTCTTCGATAATACCAGTGAACTGGCAACGATCGACACAAAATGTCTCTCAAACTACATTAAAAGTACAAAATGGTTTGTTTAAGTTCATTACTCTCCCATGAGTAACTTCATTAGTGGTATCACAATGGACCCTTGAGGTCTAAGTGAGTCAATAACATCTAGACAGCCACTCCAACCTAACCTAACCTCGATTGGCAATCGAGAGAGACCATCGGCGTTAGACATGAGCGAACTGCGCTTATATGAAATTGTATAATCGTACATAGACAGTATAGCTGCCCAACGCAGAAGACGGGAAGCAGCTACAGGGGGAGTACCCTTTTTGGATTAAAAATCTCGCAGAGCGCTTGGTGATCCGTATAAATGACAAATATTTGACCATATAAATAATTATGGAAATTTTTGACTGCGAACACGATCTTTTCAAAAGAAGAAAGCGAATTTTTAGAAAAGGGTTTCAAATTTAACTTTAACATTGATAAAGTTAATAAATTAAAAGAAAAATTAGCTGTTGAATGTGAAGCAATTTTATGTAATACAAATGTCCTACCTGAAAACCTTAAAAACAATATACAAAAAGAAAGATATGATTTAACAAATATTATAAAATCTGACAATAGTTTAAAGATAAATAAATTACATTATTACTACAGAAATATGACTTTTAATTTAAATAAAAAAAGTTAATTCTAATGATATTATTGTAACTCGTGCAGACAAAGGCCAAACAATCATAACAATAGATAAACATCAATACATTAATAAAACATTCGAATTTCTAAATACAAAAAACTTTATGGTGTTGAAAGACGATCCAACAATGAAATATCAGAAAGAAATTCTAAATTTACAAAAAAACTGTTCTATTTTATCCCAATTTCCATATTACTCCATAGTCCAGATGAATCCACAACCTCCAAAATTATATTCACTAGTTAAATTACATAAAAACAATAACCCCATTAGGCCCGTAGTATCATTTAATAGTGCACCATCATACAAATTATCTAAGAAATTAATAGACCTCATCTCATATCATATACCAAGTTTATTTCAACCCATAGCATTCGAAATTCTATACAATTAACTAACAACCTACAAAACATAAGTATTCCCCCAAATGCAGTTCTACTCTCATTTGATGTAGAAAATTTGTTTCCAAGCGTACCAGTCCAAGAAGTACAGCAGATTATTCATATGTTATTAAATAAAAATGAAACTAGTTACTCAACATCAACAGAAATTTTAAAAATTTTAAATGTATGTTTAAAACAAAATTATTTTCAATTCCAAAATAAGTTGTTTAGCGCTATTGATGGTTTGATAATGGGTGACCCTATCAGTCCTTTACTTGCAGAAATATTCATGAATAGTTTAGAAGTAGACATTATGAAGAACCTTATAAGTAAAAATTTACTATTTTGGTATCGGTATGTTGACGATATTATTTGTTGTTGGACAGGCACTACAAGACAATTAGATATGTTTTTCAAATACATCAACAGTTTACATAAAAATATAAATTTCACAATAGAACTAGAGAAAAATAATAAAATTAATTTCTTAGACCTTACTATAAACAGAAAAAATAATAATTTAGAATTTAGCATTTATCATAAGCCAACACATAGTGATGCCATCATACATAACAACTCACTTCATCCATATTCTCATAAAATGTCTACATTTTATAGCCATATATATAGATTACTGTCTATACCACTTAACCATAATAATTATAACATAGAGTTGCAAATAATAAAACAAATAGCCTTTAACAATGGTTATGATCCCATTATAATAGACAATTTAATTAAAAAAGTTCAATATAAAATAGCCATAAATGAAGTTTTCCCAACAACAAAAGAAACTAAAATGTACCATGTAATAACGTATGTTGGCCAACTGTCAAATAAAATTTCAAATCAATTTAAAAAATATAATATTAACATAGCGTTTAAAACAAATAAATCTTTCCAAAATAACCTAAAGAACAATAAAGACAAAACGAATAAAGAAGAACAATCAGGTGTATACGAATTGAGCTGTGGTTCATGTGAAAAAAAGTATATAGGTCAAACAGGTCGGACATTTAAACAACGTTTTAAAGAACATAAACATGCATACACACACAAAACAAATAAGTCAAACTACTCAAATCATTTAATCGAAGAAAACCATACATACAATGACGAATTTAAGATTTTACACACATGCAATAAAAGTAAAAAACACAAATACTTTATTAAATGATATGTTAGAGTTAAATAGATCACCTTTGCTGAATTTGAATTTACCCTAGTCTTACACCACACATTTATATTACGTGTAATTATGTTTGTAAAGTATTTGACTATGTATGTAAACATACGTATACTTAATTTATAAATGTAATTGTTATTGGTGTTTTAACATTGTTACATGTAATCTAAATTTGTAAAGTAATTGACTATGTATGTTTATGCACGTATACTTAATTTATTTAAATGTATTTGTTTTCGTTAGCAATCTGATACGTTTGAGCACAGATAATAAATTTATACAGATGTCTCACCCTTATGGCGAGAAATGATATATGAAACTGAAAGCTACCAAAAAAAAAGCTTTTTCCAAAAGCTTTAACGCATTCACTTAATGCATTAAAAATCTATTTTCGCTCGCCTCATTGTCCATAAATGAATACTTAGGCAAGGAAAAAAGCTTCAAAAAGCTCCTTGTCTGTTAAGGCGTTGTCTGTTAAGAGCAAAATATGTTTCATTTTTTTCTGCAGGGATGAGACATCTGTATAAATTTATTATCTGTGGTTTGAGTGAGCTTTTTTAGTTTGAATGCTTTAGTCTGAAGAAGGTACTGTGTGCCGAAAGAGCTGTCGCAGAAAGCAAAGGTAAAGTGGAAGGAAAAAAATCAAAAAAATGATTTTTTCTAAAGTAATTATTAATTAATTAAGTACTTGTCTGTGATAATAGTGTATAAGACCTAAAAATTACTGTAACTGAGTTACATTTTGAGGTGCGGGAGCCTCAGATATAGCTTTGACTTTATCCTCTTTTGGAGGATTTGTTGTGATCTCAACCAAAAGACAATTTTACAATGTAGATATAATTCATTTATAAAGTTTAATATAAAAGAAATATGAGATGTTGTACATTAGGTGGATAATGTTTGAGTGATCAAAACCCCGTTAATCTTAATAACATGAGTTAACATAAAATTAATACATAATATATTAATATTATTATTCGATATCATTTACTTAATACTTAAAACATTAAAGATATAGAATGTTAATCATAGGATATTACACATACTAACTTACAGGGGAAGTTAAACTAATACTCTTACACTTGCGCACAGTATAACGTTCACCACTGTGATAAAGTTGAGATACTTTGTTTGATAAAGTGAAAACTCAAAGTGTTGAATAAATAAGTTTAAGAGCGATTTGAATAAAGTAAATTTGTGTTTTATTTGCAAAAGTGTGAATAAGTTTTAATTTTCGGACCTAGCCGAATATTACAATATCTATATTTAATTATTATGTTTAAAATATTTACCATTTTTATCTTACATTTGAAACTTTTCGTTGTTTTTTTTTTTGTTTTTAACAGTGCTTTCCTCTAAAATAGTTTTCATTTTCATCGATCTTTTCTAAAAAAAATAAGAGGAAATTTAAAAGGGTGTGCACTTTGTAGTGTACATATGATTTGGTAATGGAAGATTTGCTTTACCTTTATCACGGTCAAAGACTTCTTCGAGATATTCAAAACCCAAGTTTTCTGTTTTTGAATTCTAAAATGAAAACGAAAAAAGTGTATGAATGGTAGAAGTATACTATCGAAGTAAAAAGTCTTATTACCTGCAGAGCAATTCCATCGCTATCATACATATTGCTGTCTATAACTATAACGAATTCGTTCGGCATCAGGCTAATCAATTCCTGATCCTCACTGGTTGGGGATTTTGGTGGTGGACCGCCACCAGTTTTGTTGACAGATTTCCTATAGGCTGATTTGCCTTTACCCTCTGATTGATCTTCTTCCACTGCACCTGGACTTGGGACACATCACGGGCAACATCAGCAGCTACATTAAATCCAAGGAATACATTTTATTGTTGGAACAATAAATTGAAGTAAAAAATTTCACTGATTTAGGATCTGCAGCCAGTAATACTTCTTTTTTTTATTCGTATTAGTGTGCACCAGTTTTCCGTTCTTTTTCTTTTTTATCCGCATTTTGAATTTTACCTAATATTGCTTGAATTCAAATATTAAGCAGACAAATTTGATGTTTACTTTTTTTAATTTTCAAATTGGCTGTCAAATATCAACAGAAACAAAAATTTACAAAGGGGAATATTTGGTAAACGTCACTTTACCTACTATTCTGGGATCAAATTATTTTTATTAATGAGAAATTTTAGGCCATGGACTAACGCTTAGTCTATGGACCAGGTAGACTGTGGATTAAGAGTGGACTAGGCGCTTTTTATTAATATGGCTTTTAATTTTTATCAGTACTGGTTCATAGAAATTACCTTGAACAGGTTTTCCTGATAGATATGTATTTGAATTTGTAACTTTGATTTTTCTTATTTTTAAAACCTCCGTAGTCCAGTAAGTCGTATAGCCCTATTCAAATGCATGTTTATACTTACTGATTCTTACTTTGTCACCGATCTTAAATTTTTGTTAACTTGCTCCTTCTTTATCAGTTTTAAAAAGCGGTAACAATGACTTTGAATTTTTCTTCGTTACATCTGCAGGAAAACATTTAATGGTTGTATGAAAAGAGAGTGATTGTAATCATTTAGTAGTTTCTTATAAATATGTATTTATCCACTTATAGTTTCCATTGAAACTAAATTCTTTCCACATTTTTTCTTTAAAAGTCCTATTGAATCTTTCGACAATGGAAGCCTTTAATGAATGTTGAGTAATTATTAATTTTGTACTTTTCCATTAAGAGTTTAAAGTTTTTATTGAAAAATTCTTTTCCATCATCTGTTTGTATATTCCTTGGAATTCTAGAAGAACATCTAAATATTTGTTCCAATCCTTTCGTAAAGGGTATGTTTTTCATTGGGATGACCCATGCAAATTTCGAAAACGTATCGATTACTGTAATTAAATAATTAAATCCTCTATTTTGTTCACTATATGGGATCATTTTAACCAGGTCAGCTTGACATAAGTCATCGTAACCTTTGATGATAACATGACGACGTTTGAAGTTTCTACGTTCAGCTTTATGCAACTCCTCAACAACCTCACGCTTACTCATATTTACAAAGAGTGAATTCAACAAAATCAAAGAAAAGACTTTTATATATACAGGGTAATTCACGAGCGTTATGCCAAAAATCTAGAGCGTGTAGGTTGAGTTGAGACAATAAAAAAATCGTATGGGAGGGGGGGGGGGGTCTCCGTTTAGCCGGGAGGGGATATTTTCTGAAAAATTGACCTATTTTGTAAAAAAAAATATTAAAAATCAACGGCTTCGTTTACAACACCGTGCTATACCTTTCTGGAAAGCCAAAGACTTCTTATTTCATTTTGTTTTTAAATTTTTTAAATTAAATTGTTTTAACAAATAGTTTAAAAATATGTAGGACAGCTGAATTGAAATGAGGGATAAAATGAAGGAATCAAACAAAACTCAGAGGCCCAGGTAAATATAAAAACAAAGATTTTCTTAGAAAAAAGTGGTTTTGGTTTTTTTTTTATTTCTCAAAAACGAAAAGACATTTTTGCATCCGGTTTTCTGTTTTCGAGTAAACATTAACAAAAAAAAAATTGAATTTTTAAAACAAAATTAGTACTTAACTACATAAAATTTTGAAAAAAATTAGTTCAAAAATGTTTTTTTTGGCTTTTTTTTTTGAAAATTTATTTTTCTTAAACTATTCGTTAAAACAATTTAATTAAAAAACATAGTGAAAGAAGAAGTTTTTGGCTTTCCAGAAAGGTATAGCACGGTGTTGTAAACGAAGCCGTTGATTTTTAATATTTTTTTTTTACAAAATAAGTCAAATTTTCAGAAAATTGCCCCTCCCGGCTAAACGGGGGGGGGAATAGACCGCCCCCTCCCATACGATGTTTTTCTTGTCTCAACTCACCCTACACGTTCTAGCTCTTTGGCACAACGTTCGTGAATCACCCTATACCTACCTTATAACTTGGATGTATATATAATTAATTAGAAATAGAGTACAAATTTTTTTTTTTATGAAGTACCTATGTATTTATATTTGTACACATAAATCAAAATATCTTGTGCAAAGCAGAACCCTTTCAAATAAAAAAAACAAGTATTTAATTCAAACTCACAAGACAAAAATAACTCCCTCAAAAAGACCACATTTTTAAAGCAAAGCAAAGAATAATTTTTGAGATACTTAGAACATAAACTTGTTTTATTGTATTAGCTCAGTAATTATTGAAATTCCAATAAAACATTATCAAAGTGAAACAATACCTATGCGAAAGATATTGCACTTTTAGAAAGTTCATATAGGTATAATAGCAACGTTAAAATGGCTAAACATCGTTTTCTGGGTCAGCTAGTAGAGCTGTACCGACTCAGAAACCTTTGCGGGCTCATGCACAACAACTTTGTTAAGGATCATCATAATACATAGTTGGGGTGTAAATATTTTTGGACATACCTCATGAAAGACTTGGTCGATTTGGTAAAAATAAATCTTAAAACTCATCTATACCACTACCCAAATATTCAATCAAAATTTGATGTCAATCACCCCACTTGTACAAAAGGAGTGAAATCTTAACGTATTTGCATGATATTTTTATATGCCTAGATGAAAAAAATTATGAAACTGCATCATTTTATCAACTCTTAATTTATTACTTAATTAAATTACCCCTACGATAAATTGCCAATCGCGCTTAAAAGTTTTTACTTAAAAAATTGTTTGAGAACTTACCCACTGTATCAACGGATTATGCGCTTAAATTATCTCAAGAACTATTCTATTTTTTTTTTTTTTTTTAAATTAATCACAAGCACTTTAATTCACTTTGTTTCTTTTTTCGTTCACTTTTTGTATTGTATTGTTTCTTCTCAATGTTTTAAAATAAATATCCAATGCGGCAATGCACTTTTGTTTATTTTTCACCTTCACTTTTTGGAAAGAAAATTAGAAGCAAAACCACTGCTAGTATTACAAATCAAATCAGAAAAGAATTTCGACCGTTGAGATTTGTATCGTCCTCAAGGCAAAAGTCGAAAAAATACATGTTAATGGGCTTATTCATACTTGAACATATGATACAAAATATGCTAACTATTACTATACTATACTAACATGTTCATGAAATAGAAGTACCGTTGCATTACACATATTTTCTTATTAGTTGGGAATAGACATAAGGAAAATTTTCCCCACATTCCATTCTCAGTCAGATATGTTCCGACTGTCTCGTACACGAGTATATTTTCAATATAGCATTTTCGTTCTTTCATATACCCCATTTCGCCAGCTATTCTTCTCCTAAGAACTCTCCAAACTCTAAAAAACTCGTAGGGCTGTGCTAGAACTCAAGATGGCACTACAATCGATTGCCAGGTCGCGTGTACTAGCTAAAATCATTGCATAAGAAGTACAGGAAGCGGTGTTAGCTACATGTACAGTGTACGTGAGTGAGGCAACAAAAATTTCTGATGACGTCAGTTTTGGGAAGTTGTAATGTCAATTTTTTAATTTTGTAGTGTCAAACTTTGACTTGTTGTCATTTTGCCGAGCTGTGATTGGTCAAATGTTGTTTTGTAGTTTCATCTGTCAAAAAAACAAAAACTCGAGTTCAGGGGCGCATTTATTTTTGTTGGTGATCGTTAGGCGCTACACAATTTCTTGTGCTTTTTAACACTTGATCAAGTTGTTCACAGAATGCGTTTTCTAAAACGACCCGAAAAAGGACAATAAATATGATGAATTAAGGATGAAAAATGAAGAAAATGTAACGAAAAATAATAAAAAAAATAAAAATCATGCATGTACACCTGAACGTTAAAACACCATGTAGTCCAAAAAAAGGATTGAAATTGAAAAATAAAATTGATGCACAATTGATATAATCTTGATTCAATCATATTTCGTTTGGCGCCCCTGAGATTAACTATTCAACTTCAGACGAGCCCTGTTGTAATGCGTTTGTGTTTGTGAAACTCACACTACTTAGAAAAATGCTTCACTTCTTTTTCATAAGACCCCTTCCTGTACTTCTTATTCAATGGCTAAAATACAAATACAATGGAGCTACCCAACCAAATCAGCAGGATTCCAACAAGAATTTAATTTTTGAACTAGATATACGACCGGTTCCGGTACCAAGCACAACCCAACGATATCCAACTAGAAAAGAGTATATCACAACCAATTTATCAATGGAAATCCAATCCCACAACCAATATTCCAATGAAAATACAAATGGTGCCAGAAATGCAATCAATTATTCCCAATTAGAATCAAACTGGAAACTTGGCATGCATCCCATCCCAATTGGGACGGCCCCGCCGCACAGTGTGACATTTCGCTCATCTAGCGGAATAAAATTAATAGCGCTTACAAATTATTTTTTTTTTAGTGATTCCTTCGCAAGATTCAAGAAATATATTCAGAGAATGATATTTAACTAGAACTATTTATTAAAATAGCCAAATTTTTAATTTGCAGAGATCTTAATGTAGGTACATGTTTTTTGCCTATGTTAGACCCATACCAAAGAGTGAATTAAGGTGATAATTTTTTTGCTTCTTTTAAATTTTATGTATCAGATTCATAACAAATATGTACAAAAATAAGTTAAGCTGCAATTTTTGTACATATTGACACACGTTTTTGACTTAAAGAGCTTTAAACTCACGTATTTTTTGCACTTTGGCAGACCTTTACTAAAAATTAAATTTTTCTTCCCAAACAGTTTTTTTCTTTAGTTTTCATAATGAATATGTATTAAAATGTAACTGAATTACAAAGATTTGTATAGTTACCAAATTTTGGAACAAACGGCCCTGTGAAAGTGCCTGTTTAGTGCTCATACAAAGGCCCATTCTGTACAGATAAAAAATTCTGACCAAAAATCCTGCTGTTTCTTTTTTGTTTAGATTTGTAAAAAATAATAACATATAAAAACATAATAATAGACAACACTTAATATTATTTTTAACAAAAATTTACTCCGAATTCCTCAAGCAGCTTAGATTTCTTATATTGTTACATTTAAAACTTCCAGGACAAGAATATAACTTTTACTTACCAAAAATGGATCTGATGCAATTGAAAATCTGCTATTGACTCCTAAAAGTTATTGATTATTAGATAAATTAACCAAACATTTTATAAAACTGGTACAAATTCAATTTAATTCATATTTTGGACAGCAACGACACATTTATATTGAATAAAACACATAATTTCTCAAATTTTTATTTATATAGAAACATATATATGTGTATATATGCATTTATTTATATAATTAAATATGTTTATGCATTTATTTTATAGTTTTTCTTGTTTTGTGGTCTTGGTTTTATTTTTAAATATAATATCAATATCATTTTGTAAGAAATTATTTTGGAAGCAACTTCGAAAATTTAAAGTAAATGTATGGGTGTCGCACCTTTGCGCAGCAACTTATAACGTGGAATGAAAGCTTATATATTAAGCTTTAAAAAACATATAGTTTCCCATCGGAATAATGTGGAATAATACTAAATTTTCTCCACTTAATGTAAAAATTGACACAAAAAACTCAATTTTTCAACTTTTGAGCACAATAACAAAATATTAAGCATCATATGAAATAAGGTTTTACTTGTTTTTACATTCTCTTATATTATATTTAAGAAAAATAAAACAAAGTCCCCAATAACAAATCAAAAAACCCGTCTAAAATCATATTAACCAAATCGCCTTTAAAACTCGATTTTATTTAAAATGATCACAAAATCTGACTTTAAGATCAATTTTTGTTTTTTTGCTTAACCGTAACCCAAAAATTTATATATAATTATTTAGTAGAAGGTATTAACTGCACATAAAACCGGTTTTTGCATTGATTCTTGAAAGTGATTTTTGTAATTAAATTCCGCTAGATTAGTGAATTGTCAAACTGTGCGCCGCCGGCCGTGCCATGCCGATTCCAAGTTTGGTGCCGATTTGGCTTGGGAGTTACCTATTTATACTACTCAGGTTTGCGAAATTCGAAGAGAAAATCAATACATTCTCTCGATGAGCGCGTCGAAAAACAAAATGCACGTTTCGAGAAAATTGACGAACAAATCGAAACGAATTAGAAAAAGTGCGAAACTTGTAAGTTAGAGAACCTTCTGGTGAGTGCACTAGAAAGAGAGAAGTGCATCCTCCAAGCTTTGATGTTCAGATTCCGTGGTCAATCTACAAGAAACAATTTGAAGCAGCAGCGTTAATGAATGGCTGAGAAGATGACGGAAACTACATTGCTCTCACGCTGGCCTTAAGAGGAGCAGCTGCTGAACTTCTACAAACTAGGCTACTCTGGAAAGGAGTCAGCAAGACGGACCAGCACGATGCCGGAACTGCAACAAGACTGGGCATCTACAACGACAGTGCAGATTACAGCGAAGAGGAACCTCATGCCAACACTGTGGAAACAGATATAATTCAACAAGTCAATGTAACACCAATAACAACGCTGCTTCCGAAGCAACGGGAAAGGAATAAGAATCAACTTCGAAGGTCAGAAGTTGGTTTGTGGAATCGATGGCCCCAGAAACACCATCCAGGTTTCTCAAACCAAACGGGACAACAAGAGCCTGACCGTGGAAGCAAGTATAAACGGCAACAAATGTGTGGCTACCATCGACACCGGTGCCACGGCGTCCATTGCACGGCAGGGCCTCGTTAAGAGGACATGGCTCCACAACACCAATAGCTATCGTCTAAGGACTGCAACTGGAGTAGCCGCAAAAGTCTATGGTGAGGTACGTCTTAAGATCCGGATGGCAGAGTTGAAATTCTCTCACCTGATCCTGGTAGAGGATATATGCGATGAGTGCATTATCGGGGTCGGTTTCATGAAATATCACGGAGTGATATTGGACATCGGCAACCAAGTCCTGAAATATCGAAACATTGAGATTCCGATGATCTATGAAATCTACTCGTATGAAACCTCGTCATCTATGAAAACCGTCATCAAAGAAGATCTCACTTTGCCTGCTTCCTCAGAAGTATTCGTGTGGACGAAATTAAAGGATAAGCCTGGAAGCCATCGATACCTCATGGTGGAACCAGCATCTGTAAAGTCCTCCTAAAACGTCACCATTGGGAAGACTCTTGTTAGACCTGTAAAGAACATGGTTCCCGTACGAATACTGAACATCAAACCATATGAAGTTAAGCTTAGAAAAGGTGAGATTGTCGGACAATGCGAATCTGTATCAGCGATAACAAGGATCAGCGAAGAAGCGCCAAGGCAAACCTTGAAGTTCGAAAAGCTGAACTCCATAAAGACCAACATTCTCAAGTCATCTAATCTTGGTCACCAACAACGAAGAAATGCAGAAGGTCTTCTCGAAGAATTTGCAGACATCTTTTCGTCATCGCAAGGGAAATATGGCAGAACACAACTGGTTCAACATCGAATCAATACAGGGGATGCAAAGCCGATTCGACAACCTGCAAGACGCCTTCCACTAGCCAAACAAGGTGAGGTTGAAGAACTGATAACCACCATGAAAGAAGACGGTCTAATCGAAAACTCTAAACGCCCTTGGGCGTCTCCAGTGGTCCTGGTAAAGCAAAAATACGGATCAATCCGCTTTTGCGTGGATTATTGAAGGTTGAATGATGTGATCAAGAAGGATAGCTACCCTCTGCCTAGGATCAGAGATACTCTGGACGCAATGGAAGGAGCACAATGGTTCTCACCTTTGGACCTGAAAAGTGGATACTGGTAAGTAGAAATCCATCCTGAAGACAAAGAGAAGACAGCGTTCTCAACAGGAAATGGATTTTGGCAGTTCAAGTGAAGCTTTTTGGACTATGCAATGCTCCAGCGACTTTTGATCACCTTATGGAACGCGTCCTGCAAGGACAAACATGGTAATCTTGCCTGGTCTATTTGGATGACGTCATAATATATGGGAAAACATTAGAAGAACACTGTACAAATCTGAGAGCCGTGTTTCAAAGACTTCGAGAAGCCCACCTCAAGCTCAATCCAGAAAAGTGTTCACTCTTCAAAACCGAAGTGAAATACCTTGGACATATCATCTCATCCCAAGGAGTTAAGACGGATCCTGATAAGGTTGACACCGTGAAGAATTGGCCAACACCACAGGACAAACATCAACTCCGAAGCTTTCTGGGTCTAGCCACCTACTAAAGGCGCTTTGTCAACAATTTTGCTGAGATCGCCAAGAGTCTACATCAGCTAACGGAAAAGGGAAAGCAGTTTAAATGGTCAGGTGAGTGCGAGCGCAGCTTTCAAGAGCTCAAGCAACGCTTGTGTAATGCACCAGTGCTGACCTACCCGACTCCAGGAAAACCGTTCATCATTGATGCTGATGCCAGCAATGTTGGGATTGGTGCCATACTATCACAAGTACATGATGGCGAAGAAAAGGTAATTGCCTATTAAGCAAGGTACTCTCGAAGTCAGAAAGAAAGTATTGGCAACAAAGCACTGGTTTTGGTAACAAAGCACTTCCATAAGTATCTCTATGGATAGAAGTTTCTTTTACGAACTGACCATGGAGCACTGAACTGGCTTTTGAATTTCAAGAATCCAGAGGGTCAAGTATCCAGATGGATTGAGAGGCTGCAGACGTAAGATTATGAAATTCAACATCGGAAGGGGAAGCTTCACTCAAATGCTGATGCACTGTCTCGGAGACCAAGCAGCAAGCCTGTAAGCATTGCAGACGCCAAGAAGAAAAACAAGTGGTAGCTGTCCAACGAACCAGAGCCGATCCCATTTATGGCTGGAGCAACGACGAGCTGAGGAAGACTCAACAAGAGGACCCAGATATCGAACCCATCCTCGCATGGAAGGAACACCAAGAAAACCCAGAATGGGCTGATATCTCGGACAGAAGTCCGACTCTGAAGGCCTATTGGGCACAGTAGGACTCGTTTCATGTCCAAGAGGGTGTCCTTTAACGTAAATGGGAATCAGCAGATAGAAAGTCTTAAGTAATGCAGCTAGTCTTACCTAGATCGAAGATTATGGACGTTTTGCAAGAGATGCATGATGGAGTTTCGGGGGGCCATCTAGGAGTTAACAAGACGCTAGAAAAGGTTCGACAACGATTCTACTGGCTACATGCAACGAAAGATGTCGAGAAGTGGTGCCAAAATGCGATACCTGTGCTGCACCAAACGGCCGAACAAAATGAATCACAGCCAAATGCAGCAGTATAATGTCGGAGCACCCTTTGAAAGGATTGCAGTAGACGTGGCAACATTTCCATTTCCGGAAACAAATAATGGAAATCGTTATATTCTGGTCGTCATGGATTACTTCAGCAAGTGGCCTGAAGCATACGCCATACCGAATCAAGAAGCCAAAACAGTCGCAGACCAAATTGTCTTCAACTGGGTGAACAGATTCGGCGTTCCATTATAACTGCATTCCGACCAGTTAAAAGCATCAAACCCAAAGAAAAGTCATGGTTTGATTAAAGCTGTAAAGAGGTTATCAGGGAAAAAGAAGTAAAGTTCCGGTGTTTTATAGCCAACCCAACTGAGGAAAACCGGAAGTTTAAACAAGCCAGGAAGGCCTGTAATGCCCATATTCGACGGACCAAGTTTTTGCATGACCAAAAATTAAGGCAAAAAATTCTGCAATATCCCAAAAGCAGTAAAATTTTTTGGTCATTTGTAAAAAATATGAAGAATTCTTGTTCTTCCTCGGTCCCTATGCTCGTTGACAACGACACTCCAGTTGTTAGCTCTCTCGCGAAAGCTAACCTTTTTGCTAGGCAGTTCGCCTCCAACTCTTCGCTGCCAGAGAGTGGGATGACTCCTCCAGTTATTGAGCATGTCAATGATTTAATGGGACAAATATTCTTCCGCACTCGTGCTATGGCGAGAGTCCTAAAAGATCTCAACATACATAAATCCGCTGGTCCGGATGGTATCCCCGCTATTATTCTGAAGAGTTGTTCTTCCACGCTTGCAAAGCCCTTGCGTAAGCTTTTCCATCCATCAAATTCTTCTGGGCTCGTTCCGAGCAGTTGGAAAACAGCATTTGTCCAGCCAATCCTAAAAAAAGGCGAATCTTCTTCTCCCTCCAATTATCGTCCGATTGCACTTACGTCCCTTCTTTCTAAGGTCAAGAAATATCTCGAAGACCGAAAGCTTCTTAATGACCGGCAGTACGGCTTTCGCAGCAACAGGTCCACTGGTGATCTGAGGGCTTATCTCACCGAACAGTGGAACAAATCTTTACATCGTTTTGGAGAAAGTAAGATTGTTGCACTTGATATTTCAAAGGCATTTGATAAAGTATGTCATCTTGCTCTTTTATCGAAAATACGTGCTTTCGGTATCGATGAATCCCTTCTTCGTTGGATTAGAAACTTTCTTTCGAACCGTTCAATACAAGTTGTATTGGACGGTTTCAAATCTGAAACCCACAATATAAATGCTGGTGTGCCCCAGGGCTCCGTTTTGTCTCCGACCCTCTTCCTCATTTTCATTAATGATCACTTGACTATTACTTCTAATCCAATAAATTGTTTCGCTGACGATAGTACCCTTAGCTTTTCATATTCGTTTCCAGACTCACATATTTCCTCTTCGGATGTGGAACTGCAACGGCAAAATATGATAAGCTCATTAAACTCTGACCTAAACAGCATTCTACAATGGGGAATACAAAATCGCGTTGAGTTTAATGCTTCGAAAACTCAATGCTGTCTTGTATCGTCGAAGCGAGATATACCCCCCTTGCCACTATCCATGAGTGGCACTTGCATCAATGAGACCGAAAATCTCGAGATTCTCGGTATGAGCATCACCGACCACCTCTTGTGGAACGAGCACATATGCGATGTCACCAAAAATGCCGCAAGATGTTTAGGTTTCTTAAGGCGATGCAAGAAATTTTTTTCTCCTTCTGATCTGGCTACCATCTCCAAAACCTACATACGTCCTAAGCTTGAGTACAAATCTCGCGTTTGGGCTGGTGCTCCAGTGACGTATTTAAACCTTCTGGACACTATCCAAAAAAGAGCATTCAAAATGATTGGTGACAATACCATCGTTGAGTCATTTACATCTCTAGAACATCGGCGTAATGTCTTATGTCTCACCCTGTTTTACCAATACTTCAACGGTATATGCTCTAGTGAAATAGCCAGTTGCATTCCTCCCCTTAAGACATTCAACTGTAATACCCGCGCCACCAGGAATGCCCATCAGTTCACCCTTGAGCCCAACTTCGGACGTACTGTCATGTACAGAGAATCGTTCCTTAGCCGTACTACGCGAATGTGGAACTATCTTCCACACTCTGTCTTCACCAGTCATTGTAATATTCAAGAATTCAAATCCAATGTTCACCGACACCTCCTTGTACATCCTCTATCCTTTCCCTAATACTCGCACTGTGCTCTTGTCATATAAAGGGTAATGAAAAAATTACTTGAGTGCGCGTTGAATATAAAAAGAAAGAAAAGGGAAGGAACTTTGAATCAAACATATTCCAGGAAGTATGTGGGCTTCTTCACATCAAGAATATAAGAACAACACCACTCCACCCACAATCTGATGACATGGTCGAACGATTAAACCGAACCCTGAAGGAACATCTTTGCAAAGTTGTGGACCACAACCAACGAGATTGGGATCGACACATTCCACTGTTTTTGATGACGTATCAAAGGGCAAGACATAGCTCAACTGGCCATACACCGTCTGAGATTTTGATGGTAGGAACATCAGACTGCCGAGCGAAATAAAATTTGGATGTCCCACATCGGAGGCACAACCCGAGGATGACTATATGGATGACCTCAGAAAAAGACTTCTTCACATCCACGACAATACCAGGTGAAAATAAAGACGTTCAGTGACGGAATCAAGACACGCTACGATATACAAGCAAAAACAACAGAGTTCCAAACAGAAACAGGTCAAGAGGAGAACTCGCTTCGTTTAGTATCGAGAACATTCAGCGCCTACAAAAACCTATTAGCACAGATAAGAAACTATACAGATGTCTCATCCATATGGGAAAAAGTGTTCTATGAAAACGAATTTTATCAAAAAAAGCTTTTTTTTCCTTCCCAAATCTTTTTTGTTAGTTTTCGTCTTTTTTTCTTTTTAACTCGCAAACACGGAGAATAAGATTTGTTTTTGTTAAGTTTTCTATTTTCATCCCCTATTTTGCCACCTCAATTGACCTCTTTGTCTTTGATGTGGAAAGGAAACAAAAATTCAAAAACAACTTTTTTGTCGTTTTACGTTGACACATCCTTAAAATTATTCAATTGTATTTGTGTTTTATTTCGTAATGATACGATTTTGGATATGTATGCAATGAAGTTATTGCGTTTCTATTTGCTTTTATTAAGTTTTTGCACCTATACACTTGAATACCTGTGATTGTATTAACGATTAGTAGTAAAAAGTATTAAGAATCTCGATGGTCGTTAAAGCGTTAACGAAGAATGAAATTGAATGTTTTAAAGCAGAAACACAATGGCGCTTTAGGCAGACGCGTCGTTGCGTTACGATGCACCCGCTTCACGTGTGCTTTGAATGACAGTTCTCCCTCCATCATCATCAAACAGATTTGCCACTTTACTCCTTTCGAAGTAGTCTACATCGATTTTTGAAAAACTTTGAATATCTATTCCAACTTCGCACCATCAAGAATGTTTTGAAATCTACTTCACTCGATTTTACTTGATATTTCCAAAATCTGCTTCGATTAACTCATTGAGTAATTTTATGCCTACAGTTCTCTTATTTTCATCAGGAAAATATATAATCGATAAGTTTCTATCCTTATACACGAACAATAAGCGGACACACTTTACAAACACGAAATGTCAACCCATACATATACGCAAAGTATGAGTTACGTGATTGCATTAAAGTGTTTAATATTTTACGCCGTGCGCAACTTGGGTTGGAATGTTGGTTAAATTTAAGCACTAGTGTCATATTTTAGCTTGCCAGTTAAATTTTAACACATCATATCCGCCATGTAGTGTAAAAATTAAATCGAAAGTCAAGTTTGTATACACATTTTAACACAATTCACACACGGCTCTAATTGTAGATCTGTCTATGTATTCATGGTCAATATAAAATACACTATTTTAAAATCTTTTTCGCTTTTTCTCAATCTACTTCGCTTTATTCCCAAATTTACTTCGCTTCCATTTTTTTTTAAAGTGGTAACGCTGCTCCAAACAACAAATGAACAAACAGCTGTTGAGCTGTCAGACAAAGCAAAAGTTCAACCAAGTTGAACTTTTTTTTGACAGATGGTGGCTTCTTTACGTTTTCTTACGTTTGTCAAAAAAAAGCGTACGTAGGAAAAGCGTCATTGTGTGAGGTTACACAGATTTCCCATAGCTGAACTTTTCGCAGTTGTCAAAATCGACGGCAAAGCGCCATTGTGTTTCTGCTTTTAATTTTGATCAATTCTGATCTCTTGAAGACAAAAAAAAAAAAAAAAAAAATTGAATTTAGATCGGCTATCTGCCTTATGGGTATACCGATTACAGGATAGGTATATGAAGTTGAATTGTCCTGGGACCTGGATTGAATAGTTAAGGCATATTTGAGACACTGGTTTTTTTGAAATTATTCTTACCCTTAAGGAAAAAAAATTAAGTAGATTTACTTTTTTTTCGAAAAAACCAATAGCATTGATTTTGGTTGATTACGTTAATTTGTAAATGTTAACTTCAATTATTATGAAGGTTCACAGTAGATGCTTTGTGAACTTTTTTTTGTCAAACAATTTAATGCTTTTTACTTGTGACACATAGAATCAAGGGGCACGGTAGTGCCCAGCCAAGTTCTCTAGCAACTTTGGCACTACACCCTTATTTACAGGAAACAACTCAGGGCATTTTCCACACCCCTCTAACTTCTATACCAAAGAAGCCAAAAGTTTCAAACTCACATCATTTGTTCAGCTTGTCAAGAAGAAGCACCTCAGTAAATTTCAGATATTTAGCATAAGTAGTTTCTAAGATACAATGTTCCAAAAATCACGAAAACCGTAACTGACTGACTCACTGACTCACTCACTCACTCATTGACAGATCATCAAAATTATGAAGCACTTCCCGTTGCCCTAGAAACTTGAAATTTGGCACAGTGGTAGGTCATGTGGTACATACAAAGGAAAAAATCGAAAATTTGAAAATTTTCAATCAGGGGGCGTGGTATCCGCCCACTTTTACATTATTAGTTTAAATTATATGGAGCACTTTGGAGTACAGTAGAATCAAGAAATTTGGCACAGTGATATGTCATGAGGTATATACAAAGGAAAAAATCGAAAATTTGAAATTTTTTAGTCAGGGGGCGTGGTAGCCGCCTACTTTTACATTATTAATTTAAATTATATGGAGCACTTTGGAGTGCAGTAGAATCAAGAAATTTTGCACAGTGATAGGTCATAAAGTACATACAAAGGAAAAAATCGAAAATTTGAAATTTTTCAGTCAGGGGGCGTGGTAGCCGCCTACTTTTAAATTATTAATTTAAATTATATGGAGCACTTTGGAGTGCAGTAGAATCAAGAAATTTGGCATACAAGTACATCGTGCAATAGAACAAATAAAATATGAAATTTATGATTTTCAACTGAGGGGGCGTGGTACCCACCCATTTAAAAATAAATTTTATAAAAAATATATGGGGCACCTCTGATCATCGTAGAATATTGTAATTTGGCAAACTAGCAATTCTGCCAGTATAAAGAAATAAAATTAAATTTAAAATTTTTCTGCTAAGGAGGCATGGTACCCACCCATGTTTTATGAATTAATATAATTAATTATAATTAATTAATTAATATAATCAATTATTGTAGAATCGTGAAGTTCGTCAGAGTTAGGGGTTGAATTGTATTGTATACATACATATACATAACATACGGTCATTTTTCATTCAAATGCTTAATTGAAAAAGGATTTTAAATAGATAAACCGATTTTTCAACTACATATACGTTTTCATGACCCCTTGTTTGGAGCTAGTATTTAAATAGTGAATTTCAAATAAAAACATATAAAGTTATTTATTGTCCAAATAAGGGACGTGAAATCCAAAATATTTGACTTGAAAATTGAATATGGCATGCAGGTTGTTCTTAGAATAACTAATGCAAAAAAACAAGCCCATTGCTGGAGTACCTGTCTTAAAAAAAAAAAAACAGAAGTTATTAAGGGAAAACCCAGAAATTTTAAGTTTGCATTAATGAAACACTAAAATTGGGAATGGCGTGAATCATATTTTGGATACCTGGGCTATGAAAAAAAAGGATATGGAAAAAGTGACATAAAACCCAAAAAGAGTTGCATCTATCACAATTCTTAATTTACTAGGTATCCTTTTTAAATAAATTCGAAATTCTGAGAATTAATTTCTGAAAACAAAAAAAAAGAACAAAGAAGTAGGTATAAATAACTGAGTATTTTTCGTAAATTATGAATGAATGTTATATTTCAGCTACCTACACTACATATCCAAAGCAAAAAATTGTATAACAGCCCGGATAGTAAAAATTAAAAGTGTAAGTTTAATTTATCATTGTCTCTTGACATATAAAGAAAGAAAAGGCGTTTGTCTTACACATTTTAAAAATCATACAGAGAAGGAACTCAACTGCATTTTTTAATGCAAAGATATTGTGATTATAGCTATAATACTTGAATTTCGAAAAAAAGTGTGAGTGATTACTAAAAAAACTGGAGCTCCGATCAAAACGGAGTTTAAGTGAATAAGTTTGAAGTGCGCTTATAAGCAATAATAAACTATATTTTTAGTGAATCACGAATTGAAGAACAGGAGATAACTAAAAAAAAAAAAAATACAGTGTTTTAAAAAGTGCATAGTAATTAACAAAAATTTGAATTTTTAATTTATTGCTGTGTTAAACAAATACAAGTGCGCATTTTTATATAAAAATATTATTGTATTAAATGATAAAAAGGTTGTGAAATAATTTTGTTTATACATTTTTTCATTTTTTTCTACCATCCGGAAAGTGAAAAAAAATTATTTGTTTCCAAAGTGTCCTTGAATTAGCGACATAAGTTTTTAGAAATTGGTAAGAATACACATATTTATCATTATACAATACATACATAACAACATTCATAAAAAAACATACATCAATATATCAAAATATCTGAAATATCTGAAATATTTTCCGGATCTCTTAACTCTATTTGATATTTTTCCTTATAAATATTTTCCTGACTATTTATCATGAATGTAGAAGAATTATTCGTCGATGGAGTGGCTTTACCCCATAAAATAGTTCAAATGCCTCCAGATGGTAGCTGTCTGTTTCACTCCATTTCTTATTCCTTGCACGGAAAAATTGAAAATATTTTAACAAATTCAGTGAGAGCTGAAATTGTTTCCTACGTTGTCGCCAACTGGAATGAATTTAAAGTTTGGTCTTGTAACGAGCATGGCAACCCTTACAGTTCGTCCGCCGAATATGAAACGGCTATGCTAAGCTCGTTAACTTACGGTTCTTCATGCGAACTCAAAGCTGCAGGAGAAATGTATGCATTTAGGTTCGAAGTTTATATTAATGGTATAATTAATGCAGTGTTTGGAGGGGAAGAAAATCCTGTCAAGCGTTTACAGTTCACTGGTAGTTTATTGTCTGGGCACTATAACGTTCTAGTTCCGAGTTATGATGAGTCTCTTTTACTCGAAACGTGTGAATCTCAAAAAATAATAAAATCCTCTAAAGGGCGACCAAAACTGAAAAAAGTTGGTAGGCCAATCACGTCCACCAAATCTCGTAAGGAGCAGCTTCGGGAATCTTCCATCCGCTATAGGAAAAATCATCCTGAAAAGCGACAGATTTCTAATGCATTCTATAGCAAAACACACCCTTCTTCCCACCAAAAGGCTGTTGCGCGATATGCTGCCTCACATCCAGAGGTTAATCAACAGGCAGTGGCAAGATATACTGTTAAACACCCGGAGGTTAACAAAGAGGCTAATGCGCGATATAACGCTCTACACCCGAAGATTAACCGAGAGGCTGTTGCGCGATATACCACCCTACACCCGGAGGTTAACAAAGAGGCTGTTGCGCGATATACCGCTTTACACCCGGAGATTCACCGAGAGGCTGTTGCGCGATATACCACCCTACACCCGGAGGTTAACCAACAGGCTGTTGCACGATATACCACCCTACACCCGGAGGTTCATCAACAGGCTGCTGCACGTTATGCTGCTTCACATCCTGAAGTTCACCGGAAATCGGTTTCAAATTATATTGCGTCTCATCCAGAAATTCAACGTCAGTCCCAAACGCGTTTTAGAAATTTAAGAACCTTACAGTACGTTCATGATATAGAACCTACAGTAAGAAAGTTATCAGATCAATTAGATGATCGTCTTGAAGCTGAGAAAATTGTTAAGTGGGTTCTAAATAATAGAAGAGTTAACTTAAAATCTTTTTCCAACGTACAAGAGCGTTTCAATAACAAGCTCATAGTAGCACTTGATAAACTGAAAACTTGCCCTTCAGATTGTAGTATCCAAGACAAGTTTTCTGCTTTAGTTGGTAGGTCCGAACATTGTGAAAGTCAGGAACCATACTTTAATGATACCTCCTACAAAGAGTACGTTTCCAAAAACCCAATAAGAGTTAATGAAAATGGCAAAGCTGTATTTCAAGAGGTTCACAAAGGTAAAAATCATAACGCATTAGTTTGGTCATGTGACTCTAGGATTTGTATGCTCAACGAAGACATTTTTCTAAAACTAAAAGATACCCTCACAAGTCTTTCAAAACTTACTGCTCTTCGTTTTTTCAAGCAATTAATGAATTGGTCTCAGTTCCAAAATTCAACCATGCTCTTTCTTAACTCTTTGAAACCGCACTTCCCTATGCTTCGGACGCTAGTTAGGGAAATCTATAAAATGAAATGTAATGGGAAAAAAATGCTTGTAATAGACCAAGCACTTACACTAGCAGACTTAGAAAAACTAAGGGAGCTAGGAACTCCACCTTCTTATAAAGGCTCTGAATTTGTTATTTTCGATACCGAGGAATTAGATGAGGACAAAATAGTTAATAAATTTAAAAACGCATTCCAAGCGTTTAAGAAAAAATCCTTAGACACCCCAAAAAATGAATGCATTTCGTGCATGAAATTATTTTGTTTGAAAGATGTTTCCGTTATAGAAAAACTTCGAATTCCTCTCACGACAAACTCGTGGAAACTCTTAACGAGTTTTATTAAACAAAATAATATAAAAGCTAGTTCTTATATCTGCCATTTATGTTTAACAAAATTCAGATCAGATCAAATTCCACATACTTGTATTCTAAACGATCTGTATGTTTGTGAAACACCAAAAGAAATACAAATTTTAAATGACTTTGAAAAGATACTCATTCAAAGAGCAAAAGCCTTTCAATTTGTTTCTAGCATGATTCCAGTAGGCAATAAAAACATCCCTAATAGACACACTATTAAGAAAGTAAAAGGCCGAACATTTCATTTGCCATTGCCTTTAGAGGAAACTTTAAAAAAAATGCCAAATCCTGAAGATCCTATTAATAAAAATCATGAGCTTTATATTTTAGTTCGTAGTACTCCAACAAAAAATAAAATTATATGGGAAGACCTAGTTGACGTAAACAAAGTTTACGATGCGCTTAAAGTATTAAAAACTAAAAATGAGCATTACTTAAACATAGTTCTTCCTAGTGCCCCCACAAGTTTGCTACATAACATCACCCAGAATTTGCATTTCGCATCCGTTGAAACCCCACTAGAGAAGGAACAGGCTCTCCTCACTCAAATATCTTCTGATAAAGAAAGCGACTTTGAGCATTATACCATTTACCCCCTTCATGAAAAGAGAAAAAACTCATCGGTCACATCTCTTTATCAAATGCTAAAAGTAAATGCTGCCCCGATTAGTCCAAAAGAAAAAATCATTGAAGTTCTTTCTTTTCCTGATTTGTTTGTCGAAGGCAAATTTGGACAGTTTCATTCACGTTCGGTTAAGCTAACATCGGCAGAATATGTCAAATGTAGGCTTATGTCGAAGCATCCACAGTTTAGGCTTAATCTTCAGTATATATTTTATCTTCTTAACGAAGCAAACATACGGCAGTTGAGCGCAGGGATTTTTTATAAATTAAACATTTTTAATCAAAAAGAAAAACTTACTGCCGCGAAGTTACTAGAAATGCTGAATAAAGATCAGCTAGAAGGAGACTTATCAGCTATATTTAGTCGTCTCAGAAATACAGAGCAATTTTGGCGAAAGCCAAGAAGTGATGTGGTGTGCATGACGAGACATTATGGACCAGCAACTTGGTTCCTCACTATGAGTCCTTCTGAATGGATGTGGGAAGATTTAAAAACTTACATTAAAGAAGTAAACGGTCCCGAAATGGCCAACAAATCCACTAGTGAGTTAGTTGCCCTTGATCCTGTCTCTGCATCAAGATTCATTGAAATCAAATTTAAAGCCATGCTCAACTTTTTAACTTCTGGAGACGCACCTTTAGGGAAAATTGAACATTTCTTTTGGCGCCGAGAATACCAGGCTAGAGGACTTCAACATTTTCATTTGATGTTATGGGTAAAAGACGCGCCTATACTGCAGGAATCCACTATAGAAGAAGTAGAAAAATTTATATCGAAATATGTAACTTGTTCTATTCCAGATAAAAATAAATCCCCACAACTCTATCAAAGAGTTGTTTCCTATCAAACACATAGGCATAACAATTACTGTTTAAGAAAGAAAAAAACTAGATCAGGGTTTATATCAGTATGTAGATTTGGATTCCCACGTCCAGTTACCGATACAATCAATATTAAAGATGTATCTGAATCCATTGCTGCTAGAAAAACTTTATCATCCAACAGTAGACTCTACAACATTGTTCGGAAAAAGAACTGTACGTTCATAAATGACTACAATGCAGCAGTCCTTCTTGCATGGAATGGAAATGTAGATCTTCAATATGTCGGGGAAAAAACTGCCATATTAAACTATTATATAACTAAATATACAACAAAGGGAGAAAAAAGCCATACTATTGAGGAATTCAATGACATAAACTCAACTAAATCGCTTTCTAGTAGATTATTTAATATCGGTCTTCGGGCTCTTAATAACAGGGAATGTGGTGTTCTTGAAGCAAGTGATACATTGCTGGGTACTCCTCTTTATGGAACAGATAGTAATACTACAATTTGATGGCTGGATGTTAATTTGCATCACAATCGTAGGGTAAAGTCTAAAAAAGAAATAAACGAGCTAGGACCTGATTCAACGGATATATTTTATGAATCATGGGTTGATAACTTTTATCCAGAAAGACCCACAGAACTGGAAAATTTACATCTTTATGACTTTGTTAAGTGGTATGATATGGTAAAGAGTCGCCCCGTTTCACTTCAAGCCAAATACTTTACGTTGGAAAATGGAAAATATCTCAAAAAACGTGAGCGCCCTTACCTTATCAATCATTATCAATATGATGTCAATAAACTGCCAGAGAAATTTTATTTTGCTATTCTTTTAATGTTTCTACCTTGGAGGGACATCACAGAGCTAAAATTGGGTTTTGAAACATATACCCTAGCTTTCAATTCGGCTAAAGATAAAATTAAAGATGGCTTAAATTATAGTGAGCTTCAAATTCAGTTTAACCCTGCAGTCGTCGCGCACCAAAAAGTCACACCAGTCGTCGCGCGGATTACATATGTAATCCATTTTAAAATTAAAATAAAACCAGTATGCTTTAATTTTTTTAAATTTATTTTGATGCAAAATGCAATTACATATTACTTAAAGATAAAAAACATAAATTATTACTTCATAATAAAAACAAAAAAATAAATAAATTAAAAAAATAAAAATTTCAGATTTTTTGTAGAAAAAAGGAACTTTAGTTTCAAATTCAGGTCTGCTCTTAAAATAAAATAAAAATCTATAAACTAATTACTTGTTTCCAAGCATGATGAACATATAAACTTAGAATGGTCAGGACAAACGAATTTTTTAGTATGAAAAAAAAAGTATGAAAAAACAGTTTGACAAAAATACTTACATCAGTCGTCGCGCGGATTACAATAGTACTCCACTTAACTTCACAACGCTCTCGTGACACAACCACACACGGCCGGGACTCGCGATTCACTGAGCGCACGCGCAAACTATTTAGCTGAAAGTACTAAAAGAGAGAAAAAATAACCACCACTAGTTTTCCGGGAATTATCAATTTTGCATTGGTGGATTACAATAGTAATCCGCGCGACGACTGCAGGGTTAATGAAAATATTGAAAAAGCGTTTGAAATGATAGAAGCAAAAGTAGCTGAGCTTGAGGCAGATCATGGCAATGAAAAGGAAGATGATAGTCCTGATAATCCTTTAGAATTTGACCCTTTAGAAGTTCAAAATGCAATGGAAGATTTTAGGAATGCAAATGATCCATTAGTTTCGGATAGTGACGTAAAAGACATGGTGGAAAATCTTAATTCGGACCAAAAGCGAATATTTACAATGGTTACTGAACGCCTTAATAATGGAGAACAATGCCATACACTTCGTCATTTTATAAGTGGAACGGGTGGTACTGGAAAAAGGTTTCTTATAAACACATTTAAAAGCTGGGTAAAAATATATAAAAAAAAACTGTTGCTGTAAGTGCTCCGAGTGGAATAGCTGCTTTTAATGTTAGTGGACTAACTATCCATCGTCTTTTGCAACTTCCTATAGAGCATGGAAAGACGCCCAACTACAAACCACTTTCCGATCAGGTTCTAAAGGTTTTAAGAAGTGAGCTAGCTGATGTGATACTCTTGATAATTAATGAAGTCTCCATGATTTCAAACGTCACTCTTATGTATATTCATCTTCGGTTATCTGAAATATACGATACAACTGACCAAGAAAATGGATGGTTTGGCAACAAACATGTTGTTGTTTTCGGAGACTTTCTCCAGTTGCCACCAGTTAGAGAAAACTCCCCATTTGAAAAGCTGACCGCTTCTGAAATTACAAAACTGTTAGGATCGCTTAGTGTTCCTAACCTTTGGAAAGAACTTTTCACCTACGATGAACTAACAACTAATATGAGGCAGCTTAACGATATCGAATTTGTTGAATGTTAAAAAGGATAAGAGTAGGAGTTACTACAAAAAAAGATCGGGATGTACTGTCCACACGTTTAATCCCTCTTACTTCGAAAACTAACCACGAAAAGTTGAACGAAATATCTTCTTTCCTTTCCACACAATTGGAAACAACAGTTTGCTTACTCCCTACCAAAAATATGTGTACTCAACTCAACATGGCTATGCTCAATACTATTTCAAGTGCAGAAATTGAACTTATAGCCACAGACTCAATAGATTGTCCTCGATACCTGTCAAAGAAAGCCCAAGAGGCCTTGGAGAAATATGAAGAAGATTCTTCTATGACTGCTGGATTAGAAAGAAAAATTCTCTTAAAAGTAGGTGTGACCATAATGCTTCGAAGAAATATTGATGTTAGTTTAGGTTTGGTAAATGGCTCTATTGGAAAAGTTCAGAAAATTTCCTGGGATGTTGACAACAGGAAAAAAGCAAAGAGCGTTACAGTAAAATTTAGTCATGGAATGGTATATGAATTAAAACCAGTTAAAACCAAATTTGAGGTTATAAACAGAGCTTTTGTGTACCGTGAGCAGTTTCCCATCTGCCTTGCGTATGCAATAACAATACACAAGAGCCAAGGCCTCAGTCTTAAAAATGCTCTTATTGATATCGGATCATCCTTATTTTGTTGTGGTCAAGCTTATGTAGCGTTATCAAGAGTGAAAACCCTTAATGGTGTGCACTTAATTAATTTTGACCCAAGCCAAATAAAAGCACAAGAAAGTGCTATTTTAGAATATAATAGACTCAGAAGTCTTTATAGACCTGATTTATGCTCACTCCAATTTAAGAAAACGCGTGTTCAAAAAATAGGTGACCGAGAGTGGGCCATACGATCTGCAGTAAATTTTGCCCAAGAAGTACATCCTTCTCACATTAAAAAAAAAAACAGATAAAGCGCAAATCAACCGTACCTGGCAAAAGAAAAAATATTAAAAGAATAGCTAAAACAAAATAAAATTTTATTTCAATTCATTCTTATAAAGAATCTAAATAGTTTGTCTTTGTTAGTCGTTTCAAACTACGGTGTTTTTAGTGGGTTAGAGTCCCACACTACTAGCTTCACTAGTGTCTTTCGAGATAAAAAAAAAAATCTTTGCAAAAAGTAATGATATCACACCAAAAACATAAATGTAAAAAAAGAGCCAAGTTCTCCCGTACAAAAATTCTGCCTAACAAATCAGCCACGAAAAGTAATGAGATCTAAAAGAACGCCAAGTTCTAAGATTCAGCAAGTACTCGTAGGTGCATTGCAAATGTTTTAAGTGGACTTACATCGAATCAACTATTACTTTTGAAAGAAACTTGTAAACTAATGTAAATTAGTTCATTTTTTTTACTTGGCAGGTTTTCTCTTAGTAACCTACTATCAAAAAAAGTTTGGAAAACTTGCTAAGTAAAAAAAATGAACTAATTTACATTAGTTTACAAGTTTCTTTCAAAAGTAATAGTTGATTCGATGTAAGTCCACTTAAAACATTTGCAATGCACCTACGAGTACTTGCTGAATCTTAGAACTTGGCGTTCTTTTAGATCTCATTACTTTTCGTGGCTGATTTGTTAGGCAGAATTTTTGTACGGGAGAACTTGGCTCTTTTTTTACATTTATGTTTTTGGTGTGATATACCTGACATTATTGAATTCGTAAACAAAATTTGAGATGATGATGAGATATGACATTACGATTCTCTATCATCGTAATTTCATATCTCATCATCATCTCAAATCGAAAAAAGTGGGTCCGGCGATTCCGTCGTCTGTCTGTAAACGCACTTACAGCGCCTTAACCACTAGTA
The DNA here is from genome assembly GCA_943590905.1 of Sphaerophoria taeniata. Classification (NCBI taxonomy): domain Eukaryota; kingdom Metazoa; phylum Arthropoda; class Insecta; order Diptera; family Syrphidae; genus Sphaerophoria; species Sphaerophoria taeniata. The sequence goes on from OX016541.1 coordinate 97,567,556, forward strand.
CGATTGACTTCAAACTTGAAAATTAGAGGTTTGAGCAAAAACGCATAGCTTATCTTTTTGATTTTTTTTAAGTCCAAAATTTAGGGTGCCACAATACAATTTTTTTTTACCAAAAACCAAAAGTTTTAATTTTCTTGATGTATTCTATGTAAAAAAAATATTTTTGTACTGCTCCAAAACCGTACCTCTCATAGAAAGTTTTTTTGTTATAAGATTTTTTCCAAAAATGAAAATGCGATCAGCATATTTTTTTTTCTGAAAGTACGTATATATTGCCCAAATAATATTTTGTTTTTTTTTGTATTTAAAAAAAATATTTTTAAACTTTTTTTTCAAAGTTCTGTATCTCGAAAACGAATCAATATTAAAAATCGAAATTTATTTATAAAATTTATAGTTACATATATTTGAATACTGCATACCCAAATTAATTTTAATTCACTTTCGAAAAATTTAATATATAAAAAATTATTTTTACTAGGATTTTTGAAAAAAGAAATTGAAAAATCAACAATTGCAAGAAGTCATATGATATCAATTTTGTTCAGATTGAATCTATTTTTGAAGTACCTACGTATTTCCATTTAAATTTTCAGTTTGTTGTTTTATTTTTTTCGCTGTTTTCCTAAATTTTTCTAGTTTTACACCAACAATTTTCTATTTTTCCGTTTGTAAACCATTTGTGCAATTGCACCTTAAATTCCATGCAAAAGTTTGATTTTAGTCTGGAAATTCTGCGTGCACTCCCAGAGTTTTCCGAGATCCCATACCAAATTTTCCATTTGTTTTTTTTTTCATTCGGTAACCAATGCACCTCCAATTCCATGCAATTTTCCTTTTGAAAACCAATAAGTTTTCCAAGATTTAAATCAAGAATATTCAATTTATTCATTCGATAATACATTTTGAAACAAAACATTCTGAGCACTAAAATCAATATATCATACATTAAGGTGGTCCTTAAGATAGAATTAATGAAGACATCCGCTCAATCGTCTCCAAATAAATAAAAAAAAAACCTTTAATTTCTTCAGATTTTCATCTTCACCCCTTACTGGCCCTGTATCGAAGTGAAATTCTAATACTAGGGACTTTGTGGATGATTTTATTATAATTCCTGTATATCTCCATTTCGGCTTTACCGACTTTGTTAAAATTTTGCACAATTATACTAAACATTTTCTTTAGTGAAATTGCATTCTAAGATATTATTTAAAATATATTCTTCAATAACAAAACAATCGGAAAAGAGATCCATTTTTGTAGTACCTTTTGGGTTTATAACACTCTTTTCTAGATTTCTCAAAAACGGCTCAACCAATTTTTTGGAAATTTCGTCAACACGTTTATATGTAATGTCTTAATAATGTTGCATACCAAAAAATTTCATAAGTGTTTTAGTTTCCTTGTAAAATTTGCAAATTTTTCGTATTTTTGAATCTTTTCTCTTTAATAACTTCGAAACTATTTATCTTAAAAACATGAAAACAACATTTTTGGATTACTACTGAATACTTAAATATGTGTACCAAATTTATTGCAATCGGCCTACCAGATTCGAAGAAATCGCTTGTGAAAGACGAATGAACAGAAAACGAAGTGATGTTATAAGGGTTTCGTTTACACTCTCACTGTAATGTTTTTTTGTATTTTCTGTAACCTACACGTTTTAACTACATTTTGAAATTATTTTGGAAATGCCTGGCCAAGCCCTTTCGGATATGAGGTTCACCCCCTCCTGAGTGTTTTTCATAGTCCTTTTTTGTTGGTTTTTTTTGAATAACTTCAAAACCATTTGCCTTGAAAATATATCGTTATTTACATTATTACTCCAATTTTTTTTTGTTCTGTAATCTATACGTATGGAACTATTTTTTGAAATTTTTTTGGAAATTCCAGGCCCACCCTTTTTGGTGATGAGGAGGGGGTAAAATTTAGTTATTTGCATTTTCGGCCTTTTTTGTTGTGTTTTCTTGAATAATTTCAAAACTATTTGTCTTAAAAATACAAAAAAAATATTTTTGTCATCGCAGGCAAATAATGAATGATTGTACTTAATTTGAAGTCAATAGGGTTACCACCTGTTCAAAAAAATGGTTTTAAAATTTAATGAAATTGGAAATTAGTATATTGAAAAATTTTGCATGTTACATAAATAACTGTGACTTCTTATCACTTTTCCGGTAATATTCATGTTATAGACCTATATTTCAGTTTTTTTAAAGAATTTTAGGTCCAGTAGTTTCGGAGATTAGGGGGGGGGGAATGGCCTGTTTTTGAAATTTTTGCCTATTTTTCTATATTTTCTTATAGAACTACAAAACTATTTCTCTTAAAAATATAAAAAAAATATGATTGTATTTCTACTTAACACGTTGATATATTGGCCAACTTTTAACTCAATCGGTATAACGGTTTTGGAGGAAATAAATTGTAAAGTTGAGTCAAAAATTAAAAAGTTACTCCAAATATTGAGTCATATCTGTGTTATATGTAACAGTACAGACTTCTTATTTGCTTTTTTGTAATCTACAGGTTGAGACCTATTCTCAGTATCTTTTTCATAATTTTAGGCCCAGTAGTTTCGGAGATCAGGGGGGAGAATGGTCATTTTATGTTTAACTCTCTTCGAAACTATTTATCTTAAAAACATGAAAACAACATTTTTGGGTTACTACTGAATACTTAAATATGTGTACCAAATTTTATTGCAATCGGCCTACCAGATTCGAAGAAATCGCTTGTGAAAGACGAATGAACAGAAAACGAAGTGATGTTATAAGGGTTTCGTTTACACTCTGTGTACGGAACCTGTTGAGCCAACAAAATTAAAAATTGAATTTAAACAACAACAAATGTAAATAATTGTCCATAGTTTAATATTTTGAAGTTTTTTTTTGAATAAACAAAAAAAAATGAATTATAAACTTATATATATGTTTATACCTTTCTTTACAATACTTTATAATAATATAATTTAAATGAAACAATAAAAACTCCAATCGATCTGCAATGAAAAGAAAATAGGATCGGTTAAAAAGCAACAAAAATGTATGTACGTCTACGTACATACCGAATGTTACCGAAACACCCTCTGCGCAAGTACTCCATTCGCATGGTAGGAACATTCAAATATAAAAACATGAAAGAGAAAATTTAAGAAAAGGTTAATTAAACAAAAACAACACAAAAGCAAAAGTTAATTTGTGTTCAAAAAAAATGCAACACCCTATACTCACATAAAAACAATAACAAACAAAACAGCTAAAGTATAGGTGTCCACAGGAGTCCCAGTAGGTGTCCACAGGAGTCTCACCGGAATTTGGCACTTGTTATTGTTACTCAAATAATCTAAAAATAGAAAAAAAAGATAGTTGAACATTAAATTTCTTATGAGGATCGAGTATCACTTCTTCAAATGCAAACGCTGTCTCAAAGAAGGATCAACAATGATATAGTTTTCCTTCATCAACTTATTACAGGCGTCACAGATGCACCAGACCTTCTTAGTGCTATACTTTTTCACTATCGGGGAGAAGGTTATCACCTTCGTAGCACCGATCTAATTAAAGTCCCAAGACATAGGACCAATTACGGAATGCATGAGCCCTTGACAAGGATGAGTAGGCTTTTGAATTATAATACGGATCTTATTGACTTTCATATTAATAAGAATAAATTAAAGATTATACTTAAAACCAGTGTGGCACGCTCTTAAATGTTTTTTGTTGTCTACTAACGTATTTTTTTCTTTTTTTTTATTATTTGTAAAAAAAACTGACTCTTTTTTCTTTTTTTTCTTGCATTTTTTACGAACTTGACAAGTGTTTTCTTAACGCGTATTTACTTTTTTCTTTGTTTTTTATATTTTTAAAATTTTTTAACGTAAAAATTTTTAAATTTTTGATTTTAAAATTTAGCATTTTTTCTTTTTTTAGTTTTTGTAATATTTTAATATAAAATTTTAATTTATTTTGTTTTTCTTGTTGTACCTGCTTGTATTAAGCAGTCCCAAACTCTTGTCTTCCTGGTACCTACCTATTCGTGTCGCCATCACTTTTTTTTTATTATTTTATTTATTTCAAATAATTTCAAATAAAGTGCCGATACGACTTGCAACCGTAATTGTAATCGTACTCGGTGAAAATGGACCCCAGTGCGTGTGGTATCTGGGGGGGGGGGGGTGGGGGAGGGAAAGAGGCGTGGGATTAAAAAAAAATTTTACTTTATTTAGTACCAATAAACAACAATTTAGCTAAATAACACCCATCATACGAACAAAACATTGATACAAATTACAAACAATATATTACAGTACAAAACACTAATTTTCATCACAATTTCTATTTAAAACAATAAACAAGACAAGGTTTATGTTTTTTAACAAACAAACAACTAAATTTTAAGACACTTTGTACCATATAAAAACAGAAATACATTAATTGAACACAAATGAGGCAAACAAATATAACCTCAAATTACATGGAAACTTTCCATGGACAATAACACTATTAATTTCACAAATCACAAGGAATAAACACTTGAATTCACTAAACCACTATCCCAACATTTGTTGTAACATTAAAAAGTAAACAAATCACAAATAATTAATAATATTTTAAACAAACAAAAATTGCACAACATGCGCACAAGAACTTGTCTAATTTGACAGGTGAACTTTATTATCAGTGTTCACAGGGTGCACTATATATAAAGAATTTTATTTGAAGAACACGAAAATTTGGTCAAATTAGCGAAAAGTTAAATATTTATCGAGTTATAAACAAATTATTAACTTTATAATGAAAACAATAAGCTAGAAAGAGAAAACAAGATGAAATGGAGATATACTAAAATGAAAATAAATCTGCACGAAAATTGCAAATGGCGACGAAATGGCATTGCCTGAATTTTTTTTTTTATATTAATTCACCACGCTAGGCACATAAAAATGTTTTAAACAATAAAAAAACATACAAAGACGTTATGAAATATTGAAAAAGGGTAATATTAAGACTACCAAATAATAATTATTATTGATTTCAGCAAAAATAAGCTTATTTCTCAATATTAATGAAAAATTTTCTATTATTTCATGTGGTGAATTCGACAAAATATTTATTCTACCCAATTGGCAATGCCATGACAATGCAAAAACTTCCCGAAAAGGGGTATAAAAAGGCCGACAAATTCTACAACTTTACTCTTTGAGTTCAGCACGCCTCCAGTTATACAGCCGCAGTTTCAAAAGCAAACCAACGTATTTTTTTTTTCATAAAACAAAACCCAAATAATCGAAAGGTAAAACAGTGGAACTTGTTTGATGATTTAGACGTCAAACATATATCACTGAGTAGTTAACTTATTTTTAAGCACTAACATAGTTTGTTGTAAATAAAGTCAAATTGAACTTGTGGGACGATTTATACGTCTCGCACATATGGTTTGACAGTTGCCGAAAATTTATTAACAATTTTATTTTAAATAAAGTCAAATTGAACTTGTGGGACGATTTATACGTCTCACACATATGGTTTGACAGTTGCCAAAAATTTATCAACAATTTTATTTAAATAAAGTCAAATTGAACTTGTGGGACGATTTACACGTCTCACACATATGGTTTGACAGTTGCCAATTATTTAACATATGTAGTAATTTAGTATAAGTTTGTCAATTGTGTAGACTCACATATGTAGTAGTAAGCACATATTTATGTTAAGGTATTGCATGCTACCGTATTGCTATAATGATTATCGTTACTCTTCCCCTTAAGACATTATTGTACACATATTGAGTCAAACCTAACTGAACGCTTTTATATTCAAACAACCGATAGTCATCTACACATGTATTAGTTATTGTTACTCTTTCCGTAAGACATTGTTATACACATATTGAGTCAAACCCAAACCGAATACTTTTATATTTAAAACAACCGATAGCCATATACACATGCATCAGTTTCTTTTATTCCGCTTTGTATCTCTTGCCATTTTGTATGTATTAGTGTGTAACTAGTTTTAAGAACGAAAATAAGAAAGAAAGAGATTCATTCTATACGCATCATCCGAACGAAGTGGACGTGTTGTGAAAACGGCTTAATAAAAATCTTTAAATAAAATAAACGTGTTTTGGTTATTTTCTTGATTGTTCCAATTAACATTTAAATTCCCTGCTACAAATATCAGAAGTGGGATCCAAGATCCAATAAAATTAAAAAAAAAAAAACGAAACACAAAAAACAGATTGTTAAATTTTTTTTCTCTATCTCTGCCTCTGCTGTGAAAGTTCTAGAATTCATTCTCGCCTAATAACGCGTCGCACATTTTCTTGTCAAGTAACGCGTCGTATATTTTTTTTCTCTCTTTCCCCTTGCTGTGAAATTTTTTTTTTTCGGTGGTTGTTTTCTGTTTGCACACTTTTCGCTTTTCGGTAAAATGGAAGATATAGTCCATGCATCAGACTAGACAGCCGCCCAGCTGCGCGAATGGCTACAACGGTTAGGAAAACAGAGCAGTGGAAAGAAGGCGACGTTGGCTGTTCGTCTCAGCGAAATCCCATTGCAACAACGTGGAGAAGCGCCGAAGAAAAATGCTCCCGAGAAGGAATCACATGATGACGACGACGACGACGACGGTGACGAGGAGGAACGTGTTCCTAATGAAAACGAAACTCATGAAGAAACTGAGCATACGTTAACGGATCGTCAAAAACAGATTGACCACGAGTTACTACAACGAGAGGTGGCTATTTTGAAAAGAGAAAGAGATGTAGCAAGAAGGGAAAACGAGCTGTTGAGAAAGATGATGAGCTTGACAACGGGAGTGGCAACGGAGATGACTACAGCTAGAGTGGAAACGGGAGAGACAACGGATTGTGCTATAGAACTGACAACAGGAGCGACAACAGCAACAGCAACAGGATCGACAGCAGCGATGGAAACGGGACCGATGACAAGAGCAACAACAGAAACAACGACAGAAATGACAACAAGCAACATTCAACCATACACTGCATACAAAGACCTCGTCCCAGACTACAACGGTGGTGCTAATATTGACGTTTGGTTGACACAGTTAAAAAATGTGCAACAAATGTACAATGTAGGCGAAGACATGCTGCGCACACTTTTCGTGTCGAAGCTAAAAGGGAAAGCGGAGGAGTGGTTGCACGCACAGCCGAATTTCTTGTGCGAGAGTGTCGAGACCCTTTCCCAGTCGTTGAGGGAAATTTTCGGGGTGAAAGAAAATAGAATGGCGACAAGAAAAAGGTTTGAAGCAAGAAAATGGGCGTTGTCGGAGACGTTTGGAGAGTACTATAGCGACAAGTTGAGACTGGCTGCGGGTCTGGAGATGGAAGAAGAAGAGCTGGTAGAGTACATTATTGATGGTTTCACCGATGAAGACATGAGGCTATACGCATACGTCGGCGCATTTACTACCAAAGCGGCCTTGTACAAAGCCTACAATAAAGTACTACAACGACCGACACGGAACGAGACGGGATCGGCAACTGAAGGGACAACAGGATCGGCAAGAAGGACGTCGAGGGTAACAACAGGATCGAGCAAGACAACGATGAGATGCTATAACTGCAATTCGATTGGACACATGGCAAACGAGTGTAAGAAACCGAAGCGAGAGTATGGAGCGTGTTATGCTTGCGGAAAGATGGGGCACATAGTAGCAACCTGCCCAGAACGGAAATCACTTGTCCATCAGCTCACAGACATGACCGAAGATGATGATTATGTAAGAAAGTTATGTTTTGTTTTTTCAAAAAATAATGAAAAATTTTCTCTAGATTGCCTCATAGATTCCGGTAGTCCTGTCAGCCTTATTAAAAAGTCAATGACACCACAACATATTAAACTGATCGAACTTAACAATGTAAAAAAACAAAATTATTTTGGGATCAATAAAAGTAAACTGAAAATTTATGGAATGTTGTCTGGTGTAGTTATTTATAAAGATATTGAGATAAATGTAGATTTGCTAGTGGTAGATGACGGCACGACTGGATATGAGGTAATCTTTGGACGAGATTTTTTAAATAATGGAAGGTTCAAATTTTTTTCTGAATTAGAAGATTGCAAAAATGAAAGTATGTTAATTGACAACAGATCGAATTTTGAAAGAGAATTAATGTCTATTAATATTGAAGAAACTGATAGCGAAAATTTAATTTTAGAAGTTGATGAGCTAAATGATTGGCGGTATAAAAAACAATTAAGCGAGTTATATTTGAATAGTTATGTGTATGCCGAACGCCCCGCCGAACCTTTGGTAAAAACCAAAATGAAATTATCATTAAATGATGTGAAACCTTTTCATTGTCGTCCAAGAAGGTTATCTTATGCTGAGAAAGGAGAACTCAGTTCGTTGCTAGATGAATATTTAGACAAAGGCTATATTAGGGAAAGCGAGTCCGAGTACGTTTCACCTATAGTCTTAGTAAAGAAGAAAACTGGAGAGCTCAGAATGTGTGTAGATTTTAGAACTTTAAATAAGGTAACGTCAAAAGATAGCTACCCCATACCGATAATTGACGATTTGTTAGACAGAATGGCGGGTAAAACTATTTTTTCAAAGTTGGATTTGAAGAATGGGTTCTTCCATGTATATATGCACGAAGATTCGGTCAAGTTTACTTCGTTTATTACACCGTTAGGCCAATACGAATTTTTAAGAATGCCTTTTGGACTCAAAAACGCGCCGTCAACGTTTCAAAGACATATAAACAAAATATTTGCAGACATGATAAGAAACGATAAGGTGATAGTCTATTTGGATGATTTAATGATAGCTACGAATTCCTATGACGAACATTTTTTTATTCTTGAGGAAGTCTTTAAAAGAATGGTAGAAAATAAACTGGAGCTTAGGATAGACAAATGTAAATTTCTTCAAAGTAAAATTAAATATTTGGGTTTTACAATTACTGGTGAAGGTATTCAGGCTGATGATAGGGGTATCGAAGCGATACAAAATTTTCCGGTTCCACAAAATGCTCACACAGTACAGAGTTTCTTGGGCTTATGCTCATACTTCCGTAGGTTCGTTAAGGATTTCTCGACTATTGCAAAACCTTTATACGATCTGATTAGAAAAGATAGAAAATTTAATTTCGGTCCAGAGCAATTGGAAGCTTTTGAGTTACTAAAAACTAAATTGATAGAAATGCCAGTACTGGCAATTTATAACCCAAAAGATGAGACAGAGTTGCATTGCGACGCCAGTGCCCTAGGGTTTGGAGCAATTCTATTACAGAGAAAAGAAGAAAAAAAGTTGCATCCAGTCTTCTATTATTCCAAAAGAACGACAGACGCTGAATCAAAATTTCATAGCTTTGAGTTGGAGACGCTCGCAATTATAAATGCCCTGAGTAGGTTTAGAATTTATCTTCAAGGCAAAAAATTTAAAATAGTTACAGACTGCAATTCTCTAACCCTTACTTTAAACAAGAAAGAACTCAACCCAAGAATTGCTCGTTGGGCATTGGAATTACAAAATTACGATTATACGTTAGAGCACAGGGCGGGCACTCGCATGCAACATGTTGATGCATTAAGTAGGACGACGAATATTTTAACGTTGGAAACTAATACTTTTGAAGAAAATTTAATTATATGTCAAGGGAAAGATGAAAAAATAGTTAAGTTGAAAAAAATGTTAGAGAATGCAGAACATGGTTTATACGAGATGAGAAACGGAGTGATATATAAAAAGAAAAATGATGGTAATGTAGTATTTCTAGTGCCAGAACAAATGGAAGATCACGTGATGTATAGATACCATGATGAAGTCGGTCATGTAGGAACAGACAAAGTAATTGAGTTAATATAAAAAAGTTATTGGTTCCCTAAAATGAGAGAAAAGATAGGTACGCATATACAAAAATGTCTTAAGTGTATTTCTTTTTCCGCTAAACAAGGTCGAGAAGAAGGCTTTCTCCATATTATACCGAAAGGAAAAGTTCCGTTCGAAGTAATACACATAGATCACTATGGACCGGTGGATAATTCAAGACAGGTAAAGAAATATATACTGGTAGTAATAGATGGTTTTACAAAGTTCGTGAGACTGTACCCTACTAAGACAACAAACACTAAAGAAGTAATGCAAGCATTGGTTGATTACTTTAGGGCATATAGTAAGCCAAAATGCGTAGTGTCAGACAGAGGAAGTTGCTTCACAGCAAATGAATTTAAAGAGTTTCTATCTGAAAGGGATATTCAGCATGTGAAAATTGCAACAGGATCGCCTCAAGCAAACGGACAGGTAGAGAGAGTCAATAGGAGTTTAGGGCCAATGATAGCAAAACTTGTCAAACCAGAAGAGGGTATACATTGGGATCACATATTGGAAAAGGTAGAGTATTCACTAAATAATACAGTAAATCGAACGATAAAAGAACATCCGAGCGTGATGTTGTTTGGGGTAAGTCAGAGAGGTAAGCCAATAGACGGAATCGTTGAAAGTTTAAGCGAAGTTGAAGACGGGATAGGAAAACGGGATTTAACTGAGATAAGACAGAAAGCGGTGATAGAACAAGAAAAGTCTCAGACTTACAACAAAAATTACGTGGACAAGAAAAGGTGTAATCCTACATCCTACGAAACAGGAGACTATGTAATGATAAAAAAATTTGACTCACATCCCGGCGCATCTAAGAAGTTGATCCCGAAATTTAGAGGACCGTATCGGGTTGCTAAAGTCCTACGAAATGACAGATATCTGCTCGAAGATGTAGACAATTTTCAACAGTCACGATTACCATATCAAGGGGTGTGGGCGGTCGGCAATATGAAACCTTGGTTAAGTGAAAAATGTAAAATAAAGTAGAGATCAGGTGATCTCAAAGGTCGGGATGGCCGAATTGTAGTAGTAAGCACATATTTATGTTAAGGTGTTGCATGCTACCGTATTGCTATAATGATTATCGTTACTCTTCCCCTTAAGACATTATTGTACACATATTGAGTCAAACCTAACTGAACGCTTTTATATTCAAACAACCGATAGTCATCTACACATGTATTAGTTATTGTTACTCTTCCCGTAAGACATTGTTATACACATATTGAGTCAAACCCAAACCGAATACTTTTATATTTAAAACCACCGATAGCCATCTACACATGCATCAGTTTCTTTTATTCCGCTTTGTATCTCTTGCCATTTTGTATGTATTAGTGTGTAACTAGTTTTAAGAACGAAAATAAGAAAGAAAGAGATTCATTCTATACGCATCATCCGAACGAAGTGGACGTGTTGTGAAAACGGCTTAGTAAAAATCTTTAAATAAAATAAACGTGTTTTGGTTATTTTCTTGATTGTTCCAATTAACATTTAAATTCCCTGCTACACATAGATTATAAGAAATATCAGAAATTGAATAAAAAAAAACTTGAATTATTAATGAAAGTACGCCTCGTGTCTTGCGTTTTTATTTAAAAATATTCTTCAGAGAGGAATAAGACATTTTTGAGTCATTTCAATTTGAAAAATATACATGGTGGTTCCATCCAGGAGTGCGATACACATTAATAATTTCATTGTCATAGCTATTCATTTAAATATTGTTTCTGATATTTCTTTGTTCAATACTAATAAATAATACAAGGCATAAACAATAAAAGGTAACAACAATCAACATTTACCATGAGTAACTTAAACGTGCTATTAGTAAAACAAGTTGTTTAAAAACAAAACTTGAAAAAACCATAGAAAATGGTAAGAAAACGCGATTAGAGAGAAGAACAGCCGGCTTTTTTAAACAAAAATTAATCGATTTGCGTGAGCTGTGGCAAGAATTTGTCAAGCAAGACAGATACATCCACGAAATCATTATTAGTTCTGAAACGGAATGTGACAATAAATATATCAAGAAGCAGCAATTTGATGACATTGAAACTAAATACTCAGAATACATGGGAGAACTCGAATTTAAATAAATCATTGACAGAATCCAATCACAATGCGACAACCCTAGCTGAGTCACAGTTTACATATACACAACTGCCTAAAATCTCACTACCCAAGTTCAATGGAGATTACAATTCTTGGAGATCATTTCATGATTTATTCACATCACTTGTACATCAAAACAAGCAATTGCAACCCGTGCAAAAATTACATTACTTAAAAGGCTGTCTGGAGGGCGAAGCCGAAAAAATACTGAAGCATACACCAATTACCAATGAGGACTATGCTCCAGCGTGGGCAAAACTCAAAGAGCGATATGAAAACACTAGGACGCTAGTTAATTTTCATTTGAAGGCTTTGGTAAGCCAAACAAAGCTCACTTCCGAATCAGGAAGGAACTTGAAAACATTAGTTGATACAACTGAAGAATGCCTACAGCAATTGAAGGCTCTGAAGGTAGACACGACCACCTGGGACGCATTAATAATTTATTTATTGGTGCAGAAGTTACCATTTGCAACATTGCGTCTCTGGGAGAAAGAATTGGGAGACAGCCAAAGTCTTCCAAAGTTTACATTATTTTTAACATTTCTTCACAAACGAATACGAGTCCTGGAATCCATTAGTAGTACTATCGGCGCAAGGCCAACTACAACCGCGATCAAAAAGGAAGGTATTCAGACATACCACAATAGCATAAGGCTTAGTTGTCCAGCCCGCAATGGGAGGCATTATGTGGGTACCTGTGAAACATATCTAAATATGGATATACCAACATGTAGAAAGACAATTGAAGCTGCAAACAAATGTCTAAATTGTTTTTCAAATAAACATGAACACGCTAAGTGTAAAAACAGAAAACGTTGTCGTAAGTGTCAGAAGTCACAGCACACAACACTTCACCTCCACAATGCTTCGTCGAAAGAAACTCACGAAGAAGGGGGTAACATAGAACTCCATCTCCACAATGCTTCGTCAAAAGAAACTTACGAAGAAGGGGGTACCAAAGAAGTTCATCTCCACAATGCTTCGTCGAAAGAAACTCACGAAGAAGGGGGTAACATAGAACTTCATCTCCACAATGCTTCGTCGAAAGAAACACACGAAGAAGGGGATAACATAGAACAAATACAAAATTATTTTACAACAAAAGAACATAATGTTTTACTACCAACAGCGTTGGTAACAGCAGTCGACCGCAATGGTCATTCAACAAGACTACGATGCCTTCTAGATTCTGGATCACAAACATCCTTTATTACAAAGAAGGCCTGTCAAACTTTACAATTGCATAGCAAACGTACATCAATTCAAGTTGTTGGCTTGAACAAGAATCAATCTGTTAGTTCAAGACAGCAAGTTCAAATACAACTTTAATCTACCAAACCAAATAAAGCAACAGTTGAAATAGATATGTTTGTTTTAAAAACAATCACTGATTTATTACTAACCAAGCAAATAGTCAGCAATAATTGGAATCATCTCAATGGACTCGAATTAGTAGATCCAGCATTTTGGAAGCCAAGTCCCATCGATGCTCTACTGGGAGCAGATGTTTACGGACATATTATTCGAGAAGGCATACGTTACGGACCAGAAGGGACTCCTGTAGCCATGAACACAATCTTCGGATGGATAGTCATGGGACAAACATCAAAACTATATGAAACAGCAGTCAAAGTATTTACCACTATAGTCAATCCAATCAACGATATTAGCCATCTAATACAGAAATTCTGGGAAACAGAAGAAGTTCAAGTTTGCAACAAGCAAACTCCAGAAGAAAAAAAATGTGAAGAATTATACAAAGCCGGTTACACCAGACTGCCAACTAATCAATATATGGTTACATTACCATTTATAGAGTCCAATTGTGCACCACCAAAAGAAACTGAACCAAATTATTATATACCTTACCATGCAGTATTTAAGGAAAGTACTACTACAAAGCTAAGCGTAGTATTTGACGCATCTGCTCGGACAACCAATGGAAAATTATTAAATGAACAAATGATCATTGGACCCACACTGCAACTTAAATTGTTTTCCATCGATTTTAATTGGAGATTACATAACGTTGCAATAACAGCGGACATTGAGAAAATATACCGCATGATTCGAATGCATCCAGATCGTCGAACGTTTCAACGTATCTTGTGGCAAGATCCACAAACAAAGGCTCAACAAGATTACCAATTGAACACGGTTACCTTTGGAACATCATCGGCACCATTCTTATCAATCAAAACGTTGCAACAACTAGCACAAGATGAAGAAAAACGATATCCACAAGCTTCAAAGGATGTATTCACCGACCTTTATGTAGACGATTTACTAAGTGGAGTACAGACAATTCCAGAATGTCTCGAACTGCAACGGCAGTTAATTGAAATGCTTAGTAAAGGTGGGTTTTAAACACCAAAGATGGACACATGTGCAGGAAATACACCATAATTTTTGGAAGAAGTGGTCAACTAAATATTTAAATCATCTTCAACAACGACCTAAATGGCTAACTAATCAACAAGGTATTGAAGTTGTTTTCATCAAAGATGAAACCAACCCACCGACTGCGTGGCCTTTAGGAATCGTCGAAATCATCCATCTTAGAAAAGATGGATTAACACGAGTAGTAACGGTCCAGACAAGATTTAAAACCTGTCAACGACCAATCGCTGAAATATGCCCATTACCTATCGAAAACAATGAAACTACCTACTCAGTAGAACTCTGTTCATGTGTTGTCAGTAGTAGGATTGTATATGTTTAGTATATGTTAGCATAACTCATAAGTAATAGCGTTTTCCAGAAACAATGGACGCAGAATGGCCAATTGAATCATGGGAGGCCTCAATATTTTGGAGGAGATTTTCCCCACCTCGACTTATGACACCGATGCCTCTACAAGATCTTATCGAGAAGAATTTAGAAAGGGAGAAAGAAGACACAAGCGGCATAGTTGGCAACTTAATCCCAGTGAGCATCAACGGTTCACAAGTCACGTCGTTAAGCATGTTGAGGCCGTCGACGAGATCAAGATGCGTATCGACAACGATGTTCAGAGGTTTGTGACCAGAGAAGGGGAAGACCACTTCATATTTAGAAATACACTACGGAAGATCGACTTTGAGCGCATACAATACAGCAAAAGAAAACAATTCACTGTTCATTTGCCGGACAGATACCAGGTCCGGGTAAATGTCAACAGAGCAGGAAAGGTCGTTTTCCACAACTATCACCGCAAAGGCTTGTAAAAAAATAAACAAGCGCATTGCTGAACGTAGTCGTTCAAGGTGGGGAGAATGTTGAGCCAACAAAATTAAAAATTGAATTTAAACAACAACAAATGTAAATAATTGTACATAGTTTAATATTTTGAAGTTTTTTTTTTGAATAAACAAAAAAAAATGAATTATAAACTTATATATATGTTTATACCTTTCTTTACAATACTTAATAATAATATAATTTAAATGAAACAATAAAAACTCCAATCGATCTGCAATGAAAAGAAAATAGGATCGGTTAAAAAACAACAAAAATGTATGTACGTCTACGTACTTACCGAATGTTACCGAAACACCCTCTGCGCAAGTACTCCATTCGCATGGTAGGAACATTCAAATATAAAAACATGAAAGAGAAAATTTAAGAAAAGGTTAATTAAACAAAAACAACACAAAAGCAAAAGTTAATTTGTGTTCAAAAAAATGCAACACTTTATACTCACATAAAAACAATAACAAACAAAACAGCTAAAGTATAGGTGTCCACAGGAGTCTCAGTAGGTGTCCACAGGAGTCTCACCGGAATTTGGCACTTGTTATTGTTACTCGAATAATCTAAAAATAGAAAAAAAAGATAGTTGAACATTAAATTTACTTTATTTAGTACCAATAAACAACAATTTAGCTAAATAACACACATCATACGAAGAAAACATTGATACAAATTACAAACAATATATTACAGTACAAAACACTAATTTTCATCACAATTTCTATTTAAAACAATAAACAAGACAAGGTTTATGTTTTTTAACAAACAAACAACTAAATTTTAAGACACTTTGTACCATATAAAAACAGAAATACATTAATTGAACACAAATGAGGCAAACAAATATAACCTCAAATTACATGGAAACTTTCCATGGACAATAACACTATTAATTTCACAAATCACAAGGAATAAACACTTGAATTCACTAATTTCTATATTCCTTGGAATTCTAGAAGAACATCTAAATATTTGTTCCAATCCTTTCGTAAAGGGTATGTTTTTCATTGGGATGACCCATGCAAATTTCGAAAACGTATCGATTACTGTCATTAAATAATTAAATCCTCTATTTTGTTCACTATATGGGATCATTTTAACCAGGTCAGCTTGACATAAGTCATCGTAACCTTTGATGATAACATGACGACGTTTGAAGTTTCTACGTTCAGCTTTATGCAACTCCTCAACAACCTCACGCTTACTCATATTTACAAAGAGTGAATTCAACAAAATCAAAGAAAAGACTTTTATATATACAGGGTGATTCACGAGCGTTATGCCAAAAATCTATAGCGTGTAGGTTGAGTTGAGACAATAAAAAAATCGTATGGGAGGGGGGGGGGTCTCCGTTTAGCCGGGAGGGGATATTTTCTGAAAATTTGACCTATTTTGTAAAAAAAAATATTAAAAATCAACGGCTTCGTTTACAACACCGTGCTATACCTTTCTGGAAAGCCAAAGACTTCTTATTTCATTTTGTTTTTAAATTTTTTAAATTAAATTGTTTTAACAAATAGTTTAAAAATATGTAGGACAGCTGAATTGAAATGAGGGATAAAATGAAGGAATCAAACAAAACTCAGAGGCCGAGGTGCTCTACTGTGCTGAGTTTGACTGTGGCTGTGGGTACTGGGATATAGAGGATTTAAATAAAACGCAAACAAATGATTCGGATTTCTATATATAACTCTCAAGTCCAAATCTGAGGTGGAGGTGCTCTGCCGAACAGACTAAAATAAAGAGTGATTATTTTATTGCGTTTTCTCAGTGGCTTTTATACTAAATTTTACAGATTTTAATCATAGCAGTCATTGACGAAAATTTCATTACGGCTCAATATTTAAAAAATTTAAATCATAGTAGGCTTTGACTAAAATGTCATTATAGCATAATATTTAAAAACTTAAAGTATTAGCAGATGGGTATGAAAATATTAAAATCTTAAGTGTTACCAGGTGGGTATTTACATTTATGAAAACTTTGTATTAAATGTTTGTAGGTTTAAAATAATTTATGATGTAATAAATATAAATTTTCAAACTCAAAATTTTCAAAAAAAAAAACATTTTTGAACTAATTTTTTTCAAAATTTTATGTAATTAAGTAATAATTTTGTTTTAAAAATTCAATGTCTCTGTTAATTTTTACTCGAAAACAGAAAACCGGATGCAAAAATTTCTTTTCGTTTTTGAGGAATAAAAAAAACAACAAAATCACTCTTTTCTAAGAAAATCTTTGTTTTTATTTTTACCTATCTGGACTTTTAGTTTAATTTATAAGTTTAATTTATAAATTTAATTTTTTGTAATTGGAGTTTTATGAGGACTCAATAAAGTAGAAAAGTATTGGATTTTCCCTGGATTAATCATTTTGTTCAGGTCAATGAACAAAATGGTTAATCCAGGGATAATGTAATACTTTTCTACTTTATTGAGTCCTTATAAAACTCCAATTACAAAAAATTAAATTTATAAATTAAACTAAAAGTCCAGATAGGTAAAAATAAAAACAAAGATTTTCTTAGAAAAAAGTGGTTTTGGTTTTTTTTTTATTTCTCAAAAACGAAAAGACATTTTTGCATCCGGTTTTCTGTTTTCGAGTAAACATTAACAAAAAAAAAATTGAATTTTTAAAACAAAATTAGTACTTAACTACATAAAATTTTGAAAAAAATTAGTTCAAAAATGTTTTTTTTGGCTTTTTTTTTGAAAATTTATTTTTCTTAAACTATTCGTTAAAACAATTTAATTAAAAAACATAGTGAAAGAAGAAGTTTTTGGCTTTCCAGAAAGGTATAGCACGGTGTTGTAAACGAAGCCGTTGATTTTTAATATTTTTTTTACAAAATAAGTCAAATTTTCAGAAAATTGCCCCTCCCGGCTAAACGGGGGGGGGGGGAATAGACCGCCCCCTCCCATACGATGTTTTTCTTGTCTCAACTCACCCTACACGTTCTAGCTCTTTGGCACAACGTTCGTGAATCACCCTATACCTACCTTATAACTTGGATGTAGGGGAGAGTGGGTATGTTTGGGACACAGGAGGAATGGGACTTAGGCATTTTCTCAATTCCTACATTTTTTTTTCTCTTTCCTTGTATGACAGATTCTGTCTTCAGTCTGTCCCCATCCCTCAACAAAACAAGTTGTGTCTAGGAAAAAAATTACGGAGTGGAGATTAAAAAAAGGTAATTTGTGCATAAAAAGTAAAACATCTGTGTAAACTTTGAGTGAATTTTTTTTTTAAATGTGTGAACTTACTGCGCAAAAGAGTGTAATAATTAGGTAGCAACACCATTTTTTAAGTGAAATTCATCGTTGTTTTGTTTAATTATTGCCACACGAAAAGTGATATTATAAATTATTTATATAAAGTGCCACGCAGGATGATTGGGACATCACTATTCCACCCTATAGTTGTCCCAATCCTATTGATCGCAGGAGGAATGGGACAAACCCAATCCTCCTCCTCGCAGGAGGAATGGGACAAAGTGAGTTGGTTCATGAAATGATTTTTTGCTTTTCTTCTGTCGGACTTTTGCCTTCTTTATAGCTGAAAATAGGTTGCCAAAATGTTATTTTATCTTTAGAAATTAATTTTGCTCAGATACGATCTATAAGATCTCGGCAAATGTAATGTATTCGAAAAGTGTCCCATTCCACCCCATAGTTGTCCCAATCCTCCTGCTCGTAGGAGGAATGGGACAAAGTGAGTTGCTTCATGAAATTAATTTTTTTCTTTTCTTCTGTCGGAGTTTCGTCTTCTTTTTAACTAAAAATAGGTTGCCAAAATGTTATTTTATCTTTAGAAATCAATTTTGCTCAGATACGATCTATAAGATCTCGGCAAATTTAATGTATTCGAAAAGTGTCCCAAACATACCCACTCTCCCCTATATATAATTAATTAGAAATAGAGTACAAATTTTTTTTTTTATGAAGTACCTATGTATTTATATTTGTACACATAAATCAAAATATCTTGTGCAAAGCAGAACCCTTTCAAATAAAAAAAACAAGTATTTAATTCAAACTCACAAGACAAAAATAACTCCCTCAAAAAGACCCCATTTTTAAAGCAAAGCAAAGAATAATTTTTGAGATACTTAGAACATAAACTTGTTTTATTGTATGAGCTCAGTAATTATTGAAATTCCAATAAAACATTATCAAAGTGAAACAATACCTATGCGAAAGATATTGCACTTTTAGAAAGTTCATATATAATGGCAACGTTAAAATGGCTAAACATCGTTTTCTGGGTCAGTTAGTAGAGCTGTACCAACTCAGAAACCTTTGCGGGCTCATGCACAACAACTTTGTTAAGGATCATCATAATACATAGTTGGGGTGTAAATATTTTTGGACATACCTCATGAAAGACTTGGTCGATTTGGTAAAAATAAATCTTAAAACTCATCTATACCACTACCCAAATATTCAATCAAAATTTGATGTCAATCACCCCACTTGTACAAAAGGAGTGAAATTTATATGCCTAGATGAAAAAAATTATGAAACTGCATCATTTTATCAACTCTTAATTTATTACTTAATTAAATTACCCCTACGATAAATTGCCAATCGCGCTTAAAAGTTTTTACTTAAAAAATTGTTTGAGAACTTACCCACTGTATCAACGGATTATGCGCTTAAATTATCTCAAGAACTATTCTATTTTTTTTTTTTAATTTTAAAAAAATTAATCACAAGCACTTTAATTCACTTTGTTTCTTTTTTCGTTCACTTTTTGTATTGTATTGTTTCTTCTCAATGTTTTAAAATAAATATCCAATGCGGCAATGCACTTTTGTTTATTTTTCACCTTCACTTTTTGGAAAGAAAATTAGAAGCAAAACCACTGCTAGTATTACAAATCAAATCAGAAAAGAATTTCGACCGTTGAGATTTGTATCGTCCTCAAGGCAAAAGTCGAAAAAATACATGTTAATGGGCTTATTCATACTTGAACATATGATACAAAATATGCTAACTATTACTATACTATACTAACATGTTCATGAAATAGAAGTACCGTTGCATTACACATATTTTCTTATTAGTTGGGAATAGACATAAGGAAAATTTTCCCCACATTCCATTCTCAGTCAGATATGTTCCGACTGTCTCGTACACGAGTATATTTTCAATATAGCATTTTCGTTCTTTCATATACCCCATTTCGCCAGCTATTCTTCTCCTAAGAACTCTCCAAACTCTAAAAAACTCGTAGGGCTGTGCTAGAACTCAAGATGGCACTACAATCGATTGCCAGGTCGCGTGTACTAGCTAAAATCATTGAATAAGAAGTACAGGAAGCGGTGTTAGCTACATGTACAGTGTACGTGAGTGAGGCAACAAAAATTTCTGATGACGTCAGTTTTGGGAAGTTGTAATGTCAATTTTTTAATTTTGTAGTGTCAAACTTTGACTTGTTGTCATTTTGCCGAGCTGTGATTGGTCAAATGTTGTTTTGTAGTGTTGTGGTAAAACCCAAACCCATAATAAACATTAATGAGCTCGATGCATGCCGACCTACATATGTTGAGAATGGTCAGCCGTCACCAAGCGATACCATCGAGTGTTGACCTGATCATATTACACAATTTCATAAGTGGGTCGCTATGCACCAAGTGCATTACGTTGTTTATATTTATTTTTGTTTATGACTGCACTTACGCACTCCACATTGTCTGAGCAATTGAAATTCCTTTTGAGGAAATGCGACAAAGGTTTATTTTGTCAAATAGGCATTTAAATCTTACGTCATGTG
Organism: Sphaerophoria taeniata; assembly: GCA_943590905.1. NCBI lineage: Eukaryota > Metazoa > Arthropoda > Insecta > Diptera > Syrphidae > Sphaerophoria > Sphaerophoria taeniata. Next base: position 97,588,540 of record OX016541.1, read on the forward strand.
AAGAAGTGTATTTTTGTAGGTCATAGGCAAAAACAATTCAAAGAATAACACATGTATGAATTATGAAATTTTTGTTAAACTAGTTTTAAGTATAAATAGGAAAGATTTGGAAAATAAAAATCAGTCTAGTTTTTAACAAAGAACACGACTCATCCTTTTACTATCGGCTGGAGAGCTAAGATTATACTCATATAAAATCGTGCATATAAATGCTCGGATACATAAGCGGCTCATCGTAGCTAAGAAGGTATTAGTCTTGATCTCTAAATCCCTACGTCTCTTGATCTCCAAAACCTTATGTTTCTGGATAACAAGTAACATTACAGTAGTTTCATCTGTCAAAAAAACAAAAACTCGAGTTCAGGGGCGCATTTATTTTTGTTGGTGATCGTTAGGCGCTACACAATTTCTTGTGCTTTTTAACACTTGATCAAGTTGTTCACAGAATGCGCTTTCTAAAACGACCCGAAAAAGGACAATAAATATGATGAATTAAGGATGAAAAATGAAGAAAACGTAACTAAAAATAATAAAAAAAAATAAAAATCGTGCATGTACACCTGAACGTTAAAACACCATGTAGTCCAAAAAAAGGATTGAAATTGAAAAATAAAATTGATGCACAATTGATATAATCTTGATTCAATCATATTTCGTTTGGCGCCCCTGAGATTAACTATTCAACTTCAGACGAGCCCTGTTGTAATGCGTTTGTGTTTGTGAAACTCACACTACTTAGAAAAATGCTTCACTTCTTTTTCATAAGACCCCTTCCTGTACTTCTTATTCAATGGCTTAAATACAAATACAATGGAGCTACCCAACTAAATCAGCAGGATTCCGACAAGAATTTAATTTTTGAACTAGATATACGACCGGTTCCGGTACCAAGCACAACGCAACGATATCCAACTAGAAAAGAGTATATCACAACCAATTTATCAATGGAAATCCAATCCCACAACCAATATTCCAATGAAAATACAAATGGTGCCAGAAATGCAATCAATTATTCCCAATTAGAATCAAACTGGAAACTTGGCATGCATCCCATCTAGGGATTGCAATCCCGGGATCCCGGGATCCCGGTACATTTTTCAATCTTTTATATCCCGGGATTGTAATATCTAATCCCGGGATTTTCGGGATTCGGGATTGGTAGATTAAATCATTGTATATAAAGACACCTAGTATAATCAAGCATGGGTTTTTCGACTTTTTGTGCTATATCATAATTCATAACCAAAAAAAAAAAAAATTCCAATACCAAACTTATGTAAAAAACAGCACTGTGTCAGGTCTCAAGATGGCACTACAATCGATTGCCAGGTCGCGGGTACTAGTTAAATAGAAATACAATGGATTAAATATTTACATACAACTTGTTTCCTTATTTCCATTCCATTTTCCATTTTAAATACCTTCTAACAGCAACCATAGAGAAATTATTATAAAGAAGACAGTCTTGTGGACATAGACAAGAGAAGAGAAACCACATGATTACCGATGAGTTAAAAGGGATATGTAGACAATGTCTACAAGCTGCGGTCCAAGTTTACTGCAAGAGTATGCGTGTTCTTACCAATACTATCTCAGTAAACTTAGGCACCCTATCTGAGGAGTAAATTAACCGATAAATTTGAAAATTTGTAGTTTTAAGTTTTACCGTACGAAAGGCACTGATCTCTATAATACACTGGATAGTGGATTCCATACAAATTATAACACTTTTCTTGACTCCTATTGATTTTGACATGGTACTCTTACACTTGTGCATCTCTTTCTATATAAACCGAAAAAGTGAGACAGAGTGAAGTGATGTTCAACAAAAAAAGTGACTGATCTCCTTTGTCTATATCTCTGATCATGGAAGAAATAAACAAAACAAGAAATTCGTTTGTTGTTGTTTAGTTGAACTTTTTACAATATAAAATTGTTTTTGTTTTAAAAATGACTTTTAGTTCAATGCGTTTCGCCCAGGTACGACAGTTGGGCTCATCAGTTAGATGCTGTCGTACCTTTCTAAGACGCAACGCTTAGTCGATGACTACCGACACAAATAAAATTTACAAAACAAATGTGTTGTGAATTATATTTTTCTAGAAGAATTTGTCTAAATTCATAAAACTAGAAAATATTTGCCTGAGTCTGGCTAAGAAGAAAAATTATGGAAGAAATAAACAAAACAAGAAATTCGTTTGTTGTTGTTTAGTTGAACTTTTTACAATATAAAATTGTTTTTGTTTTAAAAATGACTTTTAGTTCAATGCGTTTCGCCCAGGTACGACAGTTGGGATCATCAGTTAGATGCTGTCGTACCTTTCTAAGACGCAACGCTTAGTCGATGACTACCGACACAAATAAAATTTACAACACATATGTGTTGTGAATTATATTTTTCTAGAAGAATTTGTCTAAATTCATAAAACTAGAAAATATTTGCCTGAGTCTGGCTAAGAAGAAAAATGATGGAAGAAATAAACAAAACAAGAAATTCGTTTGTTGTTGTTTAGTTGAACTTTTTACAATATAAAATTGTTTTTGTTTGCGTCTTAGAAAGGTACGACAACATCTAACTGATGAGCCCAACTGTCGTACCTGGGCGAAACGCATTGAACTAAAAGTCATTTTTAAAACAAAAACAATTTTATATTGTAAAAAGTTCAACTAAACAACAACAAACGAATTTCTTGTTTTGTTTATTTCTTCCATCATTTTTCTTCTTAGCCAGACTCAGGCAAATATTTTCTAGTTTTATGAATTTAGACAAATTCTTCTAGAAAAATATAATTCACAACACATATGTGTTGTAAATTTTATTTGTGTCGGTAGTCATCGACTAAGCGTTGCGTCTTAGAAAGGTACGACAGCATCTAACTGATGTCGTACCTGGGCGAAACGCATTGAACTAAAAGTCATTTTTAAAACAAAAACTATATCTCTGATCTCTACATTGAATAAAAAGTACAGTTAGCGGTGTAAGCATTGAATAAGAAGTACAGGAAGCGGTGTAAGCTACACGCACAGTGTACGTGAGTGAAGCAACAAAAATTTCTGATGGTGTTAAATAGGGGGCATTCATCTGTCAAAATACGGGGCACTCATCTGTCAAACTGGGCATGTGCTGTCATTTTGCTGAGCTGTAATTGGTCAAATGTTGTTTTGTATTTTCATCTGTCAAAAAAACAAAAACTCGAGTTCAGGGGCGCATTTATTTTTGTTGGTGATGGTAAGGCGCTACACAATTTCTTGTGCTTTTTAACACTTGATCAGTTTGTTCATAGAATGCGCTTTCGAATACGACTCGAAAAAGGACAATAAATATGATAAATTAAGGATGAAAAATGAAGAAAATGTAACGAAAAATAAAAAAAAATAATAATAATAATCGTGCATGTACACCTTGAACGTTAAAACACCATGTGGTCCAAAAAAGAATTGAAATTGAAAAATAAAATTGATGCACAATCGATATAATCTTGATTCAATCATATTTCGCCTGGCGCCCCTGAGATTAACCATTCAACTGCAGACCAACCCTGTTGTAATGCGTTTGTGTTTGTGAAACTCACACTACTTAGAAAAATGCTTCACTTCTTTTTCATAAGACCCCTTCCTGTACTTCTTATTCAATGGATCTCTATTATATCTATCTATATTATAGATATCAGTGGTGGGGAAGTGTTATATTTTGGTATAACTGTTATACCTGGATGGTACCTTTATCTACAATTATAACAGTCTTCTATGGGAGTCAAACTTTTTGCTCCTATCCACTATCCAGTTATAATAGAGATCAGTGACGAAAGGTGAGTAAAAGTGAGCAGAAGAGGGATATGTTCAAAAAGATAGCCAAAAACTAATGGGATTTTACATTGAGCCAAGAAATTGATTCTTCACGGATGTGTGACAATTTTTTTTTCCTTAACTGAATTACATTGGGAAAAGTTGAATTTTTTACCGGACGAATTGATTTCTCTGAAATCTTTTTTTGGAGACAGATTTACACATATTCTCACACGAATTTTCACACATACTACGAGTTTGACATTTCGGACAGTTTGATATTTGTTAAAATTCAAAACGTTTGGTGTTTGTTGCAAGATTTGTTGAAAAAATTATTTTGGCGAACGTAAATTTACGAATTGTGTTTGAATTCAAGGTAATTGAAGAACAATTAATCATAAATTTGTTTAAATAGCTTTCACACACACATTCAAAAAAGTGATTGCTACTTTTGACTTTACAAATTACATTGAACCCAAAAAGTATCGAATTTTAGTAGCGATTCCGATTCGTGGTGGTTGAATGTAAAATCCCATAAAATTGCGTAAAAGCAGCAAATGGCATCAAATGTACCAAGCAGTAGAATTTCCGACATCAAAAATGGAAATAAAAAAAAAAACGTTGTCTGAATTAATATTTTTTTTTGTTTTTTTTTTTAAAGAGTTTTTATGAATTAGTTTTTTTAAGAAGTTAATATTTTTTGTTAAATAAACATGGATTTGTTGCTTTTAAGAGTTTTTATTGAGTTATTTCTTTTTTTAAGTTGTCAAACAATCAAAATAAAATTTCCACAAATATCTTTTATTTTTTCTTTGAATCCCGGGATTATCCCGGGATCCAAATTTTTGAATCCCGAAATCCCGGGATTGAAAAATCATTCCGGGATTGCAATCCCTAATCCCATCCCAATTGGGACGGCCCCGCCGCCGGCGTGCCATGCCGATTCCAAGTTTGGTGCCGATTTGGCTTGGGAGTTACCTATTTATACTACTCAGGTTTGCGAAATTCGAAGAGAAAATCAATACATTCTCTCGATGAGCGCGTCGAAAAACAAAATGCACGTTTCGAGAAAATTGACGAACAAATCGAAACCATTACAAACGAATTAGAAAAAGTGCGAAACTTGTAAGTTAGAGAACCTTCTGGTGAGTGCTCTAGAAAGAGAGAAGTGCATCCTCCAAGCTTTGATGTTCAGATTCCGTGGTCAATCTACAAGAAACAATTTGAAGCAGCAGCGTTAATGAATGGCTGAGAAGATGACGGAAACTACATTGCTCTCACGCTGGCCTTAAGAGGAGCAGCTGCTGAACTTCTACAAACTAGGCTACTCTGGAAAGGAGTCAGCAAGACGGACCAGCACGATGCCGGAACTGCAACAAGACTGGGCATCTACAACGACAGTGCAGATTACAGCGAAGAGGAACCTCATGCCAACACTGTGGAAACAGATATAATTCAACAAGTCAATGTAACACCAATAACAACGCTGCTTCCGAAGCAACGGGAAAGGAATAAGAATCAACTTCGAAGGTCAGAAGTTGGTTTGTGGAATCGATGGCCCCAGAAACACCATCCAGGTTTCTCAAACCAAACGGGACAACAAGAGCCTGACCGTGGAAGCAAGTATAAACAGCAACAAATGTGTGGCTACCATCGACACCGGTGCCACGGCGTCCATTGTACGGCAGGACCTCGTTAAGAGGACATGGCTCCACAACACCAATAGCTATCGTCTAAGGACTGCAACTGGAGTAGCCACAAAAGTCTATGGTGAGGTACGTCTTAAGATCCGGATGGCAGAGTTGAAATTCTCTCACCTGTTCCTGGTAGAGGATATATGCGATGAGTGCATTATCGGGGTCGGTTTCATGAAAGATCACGGAGTGATATTGGACATCGGCAACCAAGTCCTGAAATATCGAAACATTGAGATTCCGATGATCTATGAAATCTACTCGTATGAAACCTCGTCATCTATGAAAACCGTCATCAAAGAAGATCTCACTTTGCCTGCTTCCTCAGAAGTATTCGTGTGGACGAAATTAAAGGATAAGCCTGGAAGCCATCGATACCTCATGGTGGAACCAGCATCTGTAAAGTCCTCCTAAAACGTCACCATTGGGAAGACTCTTGTTAGACCTGTAAAGAACATGGTTCCCGTACGAATACTGAACATCAAACCATATGAAGTTAAGCTTAGAAAAGGTGAGCATGTCGGACAATGCGAATCTGTATCAGCGATAACAAGGATCAGCGAAGAAGCGCCAAGGCAAACCTTGAAGTTCGAAAAGCTGAACTCCATAAAGACCAACATTCTCAAGTCATCTAATCTTGGTCACCAACAACGAAGAAATGCAGAAGGTCTTCTCGAAGAATTTGCAGACATCTTTTCGTCATCGCAAGGGAAATATGGCAGAACACAACTGGTTCAACATCGAATCAATACAGGGGATGCAAAGCCGATTCGACAACCTGCAAGACGCCTTCCACTAGCCAAACAAGGTGAGGTTGAAGAACTGATAACCACCATGAAAGAAGACGGTCTAATCGAAAACTCTAAACGCCCTTGGGCGTCTTCAGTGGTCCTGGTAAAGAAAAAATACGGATCAATCCGCTTTTGCGTGGATTATTGAAGGTTGAATGATGTGATCGAGAAGGATAGCTACCCTCTGCTTAGGATCAGAGATACTCTGGACGCAATGGAAGGAGCACAATGGTTCTCACCTTTGGACCTGAAAAATGGATACTGGTAAGTAGAAATCCATCCTGAAGACAAAGAGAAGACAGCGTTCTCAACAGGAAATGGATTTTGGCAGTTCAAGTGAAGCTTTTTGGACTATGCAATGCTCCAGCGACTTTTGATCACCTTATGGAACGCGTCCTGCAAGGACAAACATGGTAATCTTGCCTGGTCTATTTGGATGACGTCATAATATATGGGAAAACATTAGAAGAACACTGTACAAATCTGAGAGCCGTGTTTCAAAGACTTCGAGAAGCCCACCTCAAGCTCAATCCAGAAAAGTGTTCACTCTTCAAAACCGAAGTGAAATACCTTGGACATATCATCTCATCCCAAGGAGTTAAGACGGATCCTGATAAGGTTGACACCGTGAAGAATTGGCCAACACCACAGGACAAACATCAACTCCGAAGCTTTCTGGGTCTAGCCACCTACTAAAGGCGCTTTGTCAACAATTTTGCTGAGATCGCCAAGAGTCTACATCAGCTAACGGAAAAGGGAAAGCAGTTTAAATGGTCAGGTGAGTGCGAGCGCAGCTTTCAAAAGCTCAAGCAACGCTTGTGTAATGCACCAGTGCTGACCTACCCGACTCCAGGAAAACCGTTCATCATTGATGCTGATGCCAGCAATGTTGGGATTGGTGCCATACTATCACAAGTACATGATGGCGAAGAAAAGGTAATTGCCTATTAAGCAAGGTACTCTCGAAGTCAGAAAGAAAGTATTGGCAGCAAAGCACTGGTTTTGGTAACAAAGCACTTCCATAAGTATCTCTATGGATAGAAGTTTCTTTTACGAACTGACCATGGAGCACTGAACTGGCTTTTGAATTTCAAGAATCCAGAGGGTCAAGTATCCAGATGGATTGAGAGGCTGCAGACGTACGATTATGAAATTCAACATCGGAAGGGGAAGCTTCACTCAAATGCTGATGCACTGTCTCGGAGACCAAGCAGCAAGCCTGTAAGCATTGCAGACGCCAAGAAGAAAAACAAGTGGTAGCTGTCCAACGAACCAGAGCCGATCCCATTTATGGCTGGAGCAACGACGAGCTGAGGAAGACTCAACAAGAGGACCCAGATATCGAACCCATCCTCGCATGGAAGGAACACCAAGAAAACCCAGAATGGGCTGATATCTCGGACAGAAGTCCGACTCTGAAGGCCTATTGGGCACAGTAGGACTCGTTTCATGTCCAAGAGGGTGTCCTTTAACGTAAATGGGAATCAGCAGATAGAAAGTCTTAAGTAATGCAGCTAGTCTTACCTAGATCGAAGATTATGGACGTTTTGCAAGAGATGCATGATGGAGTTTCGGGGGGCCATCTAGGAGTTAACAAGACGCTAGAAAAGGTTCGACAACGATTCTACTGGCTACATGCAACGAAAGATGTCGAGAAGTGGTGCCAAAATGCGATACCTGTGCTGCACCAAACGGCCGAACAAAATGAATCACAGCCAAATGCAGCAGTATAATGTCGGAGCACCCTTTGAAAGGATTGCAGTAGACGTGGCAACATTTCCATTTCCGGAAACAAATAATGGAAATCGTTATATTCTGGTCGTCATGGATTACTTCAGCAAGTGGCCTGAAGCATACGCCATACCGAATCAAGAAGCCAAAACAGTCGCAGACCAAATTGTCTTCAACTGGGTGAACAGATTCGGCGTTCCATTATAACTGCATTCCGACCAGTTAAAAGCATCAAACCCAAAGAAAAGTCATGGTTTGATTAAAGCTGTAAAGAGGTTATCAGGGAAAAAGAAGTAAAGTTCCGGTGTTTTATAGCCAACCCAACTGAGGAAAACCGGAAGTTTAAACAAGCCAGGAAGGCCTGTAATGCCCATATTCGACGGACCAAGTTTTTGCATGACCAAAAATTAAGGCAAAAAATTCTGCAATATCCCAAAAGCAGTAAAATTTTTTGGTCATTTGTAAAAAATATGAAGAATTCTTGTTCTTCCTCGGTCCCTATGCTCGTTGACAACGACACTCCAGTTGTTAGCTCTCTCGCGAAAGCTAACCTTTTTGCTAGGCAGTTCGCCTCCAACTCTTCGCTGCCAGAGAGTGGGATGACTCCTCCAGTTATTGAGCATGTCAATGATTTAATGGGACAAATATTCTTCCGCACTCGTGCTATGGCGAGAGTCCTAAAAGATCTCAACATACATAAATCCGCTGGTCCGGATGGTATCCCCGCTATTATTCTGAAGAGTTGTTCTTCCACGCTTGCAAAGCCCTTGCGTAAGCTTTTCCATCCATCAAATTCTTCTGGGCTCGTTCCGAGCAGTTGGAAAACAGCATTTGTCCAGCCAATCCTAAAAAAAGGCGAATCTTCTTCTCCCTCCAATTATCGTCCGATTGCACTTACGTCCCTTCTTTCTAAGGTCAAGAAATATCTCGAAGACCGAAAGCTTCTTAATGACCGGCAGTACGGCTTTCGCAGCAACAGGTCCACTGGTGATCTGAGGGCTTATATCACCGAACAGTGGAACAAATCTTTACATCGTTTTGGAGAAAGTAAGATTGTTGCACTTGATATTTCAAAGGCATTTGATAAAGTATGTCATCTTGCTCTTTTATCGAAAATACGTGCTTTCGGTATCGATGAATCCCTTCTTCGTTGGATTAGAAACTTTCTTTCGAACCGTTCAATACAAGTTGTATTGGACGGTTTCAAATCTGAAACCCACAATATAAATGCTGGTGTGCCCCAGGGCTCCGTTTTGTCTCCGACCCTCTTCCTCATTTTCATTAATGATCACTTGACTATTACTTCTAATCCAATAAATTGTTTCGCTGACGATAGTACCCTTAGCTTTTCATATTCGTTTCCAGACTCACATATTTCCTCTTCGGATGTGGAACTGCAACGGCAAAATATGATAAGCTCATTAAACTCTGACCTAAACAGCATTCTACAATGGGGAATACAAAATCGCGTTGAGTTTAATGCTTCGAAAACTCAATGCTGTCTTGTATCGTCGAAGCGAGATATACCCCCTTGCCACTATCCATGAGTGGCACTTGCATCAATGAGACCGAAAATCTCGAGATTCTCGGTATGAGCATCACCGACCACCTCTTGTGGAACGAGCACATATGCGATGTCACCAAAAATGCCGCAAGATGTTTAGGTTTCTTAAGGCGATGCAAGAAATTTTTTTCTCCTTCTGATCTGGCTACCATCTCCAAAACCTACATACGTCCTAAGCTTGAGTACAAATCTCGCGTTTGGGCTGGTGCTCCAGTGACGTATTTAAACCTTCTGGACACTATCCAAAAAGAGCATTCAAAATGATTGGTGACAATACCATCGTTGAGTCATTTACATCTCTAGAACATCGGCGTAATGTCTTATGTCTCACCCTGTTTTACCAATACTTCAACGGTATGTGCTCTAGTGAAATAGCCAGTTGCATTCCTCCCCTTAAGACATTCAACTGTAATACCCGCGCCACCAGGAATGCCCATCAGTTCACCCTTGAGCCCAACTTCGGACGTACTGTCATGTACAGAGAATCGTTCCTTAGCCGTACTACGCGAATGTGGAACTATCTTCCACACTCTGTCTTCACCAGTCATTGTAATATTCAAGAATTCAAATCCAATGTTCACCGACACCTCCTTGTACATCCTCTATCCTTTCCCTAATACTCGCACTGTGCTCTTGTCATATAAAGGGTAATGAAAAAATTACTTGAGTGCGCGTTGAATATAAAAAGAAAGAAAAGGGAAGGAACTTTGAATCAAACATATTCCAGGAAGTATGTGGGCTTCTTCACATCAAGAATATAAGAACAACACCACTCCACCCACAATCTGATGACATGGTCGAACGATTAAACCGAACCCTGAAGGAACATCTTTGCAAAGTTGTGGACCACAACCAACGAGATTGGGATCGACACATTCCACTGTTTTTGATGACGTATCAAAGGGCAAGACATAGCTCAACTGGCCATACACCGTCTGAGATTTTGATGGTAGGAACATCAGTCTGCCGAGCGAAATAAAATTTGGATGTCCCACATCGGAGGCACAACCCGAGGATGACTATATGGATGACCTCAGAAAAAGACTTCTTCACATCCACGACAATACCAGGTGAAAATAAAGACGTTCAGTGACGGAATCAAGACACGCTACGATATACAAGCAAAAACAACAGAGTTCCAAACAGAAACAGGTCAAGAGGAGAACTCGCTTCGTTTAGTATCGAGAACATTCAGCGCCTACAAAAACCTATTAGCACAGATAAGAAACTATACAGATGTCTCATCCATATGGGAAAAAGTGTTCTATGAAAACGAATTTTATCAAAAAAAGCTTTTTTTTCCTTCCCAAATCTTTTTTGTTAGTTTTCGTCTTTTTTTCTTTTTAACTCGCAAACACGGAGAATAAGATTTGTTTTTGTTAAGTTTTCTATTTTCATCCCCTATTTTGCCACCTCAATTGACCTCTTTGTCTTTGATGTGGAAAGGAAACAAAAATTCAAAAACAACTTTTTTGTCGTTTTACGTTGACACATCCTTAAAATTATTCAATTGGGTTGTGTTTTATTTCGTAATGATACGATTTTGGATATGTATGCAATGAAGTTATTGCGTTTCTATTTGCTTTTATTAAGTTTTTGCACCTATACACTTGAATACCTGTGATTGTATTAACGATTAGTAGTAAAAAGTATTAAGAATCTCGATGGTCGTTAAAGCGTTAACGAAGAATGAATTTGAATGTTTTAATTTTGATCAATTCTGATCCCTTGAAGACAAAAAACAAAAAAAAATTGAATTTAGATCGGCTATCTGCCTTCTGGGTATACCGATTACAGAATAGGTATATGAAGTTGAATTGTCCTGGGACCTGGATTGAATAGTTAAGGCATATTTGAGACACTGGTTTTTTGAAATTATTCTTACCCTTAAGGAAAAAAAAATTAAGTAGATTTACTTTTTTTTCGAAAAAACCAATAGCATTGATTTTGGTTGATTACGTTAATTTGTAAATGTTAACTTCAATTATTATGAAGGTTCACAGTAGATGCTTTGTGAACTTTTTTTTGTCAAACAATTTAATGCTTTTTACTTGCGACACATAGAATATACCTGACATTATTGAATTCGTAAACAAAATTTGAGATGATGATGAGATATGACATTACGATTCTCTATCATCGTAATTTCATATCTCATCATCATCTCAAATCGAAAAAAGTGGGTCCGGCGATTCCGTCGTCTGTCTGTAAACGCACTTACAGCGCCTTAACCACTAGTACGATTGACTTCAAACTTGAAAATTAGAGGTTTGAGCAAAAACGCATAGCTTATCTTTTTGATTTTTTTTAAGTCCAAAATTTAGGGTGCCACAATACAATTTTTTTTTACCAAAAACCAAAAGTTTTAATTTTCTTGATGTATTCCATGTAAAAAAAATATTTTTGTACTGCTCCAAAACCGTACCTCTCATAGAAAGTTTTTTTGTTATAAGATTTTTTCCAAAAATGAAAATGCGATCAGCATATTTTTTTTCTGAAAGTACGTATATATTGCCCAAATAATATTTTGTTTTTTTTTTTGTATTTTAAAAATATTTTTAAACTTTTTTTTCAAAGTTCTGTATCTCGAAAACGAATCAATATTAAAAATCGAAATTTATTTATAAAATTTATAGTTACATATATTTGAATACTGCATACCCAAATTAATTTTAATTCACTTTCGAAAAATTTAATATATAAAAAATTAATTTTACTAGGATTTTTGAAAAAAGAAATTGAAAAATCAACAATTGCAAGAAGTCATATGATATCAATTTTGTTCAGATTGAATCTATTTTTGAAGTACGTATTTCCATTTAAATTTTCAGTTTGTTGTTTTATTTTTTTTCGCTGTTTTCCTAAATTTTTCTAGTTTTACACCAACAATTTTCTATTTTTCCGTTTGTAAACCATTTGTGCAATTGCACCTTAAATTCCATGCAAAAGTTTGATTTTAGTCTGGAAATTCTGCGTGCACTCCCAGAGTTTTCCGAGATCCCATACCAAATTTTCCATTTGTTTTTTTTTTTCATTCGGTAACCAATGCACCTCCAATTCCATGCAATTTTCCTTTTGAAAACCAATAAGTTTTCCAAGATTTAAATCAAGAATATTCAATTTATTCATTCGATAATACATTTTGAAACAAAACATTCTGAGCACTAAAATCAATATATCATACATTAAGGTGGTCCTTAAGATAGAATTAATGAAGACATCCGCTCAATCGTCCCCAAATAAATAAAAAAAACCTTTAATTTCTTCAGATTTTCATCTTCACCCCTTACTGGCCCTGTATCGAAGTGAAATTCTAATACTAGGGACTTTGTGGATGATTTTATTATAATTCCTGTATATCTCCATTTCGGCTTTACCGACTTTGTTAAAATTTTGCACAATTATACTAAACATTTTCTTTAGTGAAATTGCATTCTAAGATATTATTTAAAATATATTCTTCAATAACAAAACAATCGGAAAAGAGATCCATTTTTGTAGTACCTTTTGGGTTTATAACACTCTTTTCTAGATTTCTCAAAAACGGCTCAACCAATTTTTTGGAAATTTCGTCAACACGTTTATATGTAATGTCTTAATAATGTTGCATACCAAAAACTTTCATAAGTGTTTTAGTTTCCTTGTAAAAAAAATCAGGGAAATTAAAACAAAGGATAATGTTAAGTATAATTGTGCAAAATTTTTATTTTAAAGCCTAAATTCAGATATACGGGAATAATAAAAAATCAGCCGCAAAGTCCCTAGTATTAGAATTTCACTTCAATACAGGGCCAGTAGGGGGTATAGATAAAAATCTGAAAAAATTAGAGGATTTTTTTAAATTTATTTGGAGACGAATGAGCAGATATAATAAGAACCACCCTAATATACACAATAAATAATTATGCAAATTCTAAATTAAAATTCTAAAAAAAATCAAAAATCAAATTTCGGCTCGTACATGTTTATGTTTATTGAGTCTTTTTTACCACTGTGCCGTATGCGTGTTTTTATTCTGTAACCTGAATTTAAAAAAAAGTGGACAAGTGCGAGATAAACTCGCTCGAGGAGGGTTCCGTACTTGATTATCCGACCCTACTTTCTTTCAGTTTTGATGGATTTTTTATACAAGGGGGGGGGGGTTGTGTTTTATTTCGTAATGATACGATTTTGGATATGTATGCAATGAAGTTATTGCGTTTCTATTTGCTTTTATTAAGTTTTTGCACCTATACACTTGAATACCTGTGATTGTATTAACGATTAGTAGTAAAAAGTATTAAGAATCTCGATGGTCGTTAAAGCGTTAACGAAGAATGAAATTGAATGTTTTAATTTTGATCAATTCTGATCCCTTGAAGACAAAAAACAAAAAAAAATTGAATTTAGATCGGCTATCTGCCTTCTGGGTATACCGATTACAGGATAGGTATATGAAGTTGAATTGTCCTGGGACCTGGATTGAATAGTTAAGGCATATTTGAGACACTGGTTTTTTGAAATTATTCTTACCCTTAAGGAAAAAAAAATTAAGTAGATTTACTTTTTTTTCGAAAAAACCAATAGCATTGATTTTGGTTGATTACGTTAATTTGTAAATGTTAACTTCAATTATTATGAAGGTTCACAGTAGATGCTTTGTGAACTTTTTTTTGTCAAACAATTTAATGCTTTTTACTTGCGACACATAGAATATACCTGACATTATTGAATTCGTAAACAAAATTTGAGATGATGATGAGATATGACATTACGATTCTCTATCATCGTAATTTCATATCTCATCATCATCTCAAATCGAAAAAAGTGGGTCCGGCGATTCCGTCGTCTGTCTGTAAACGCACTTACAGCGCCTTAACCACTAGTACGATTGACTTCAAACTTGAAAATTAGAGGTTTGAGCAAAAACGCATAGCTTATCTTTTTGATTTTTTTAAGTCCAAAATTTAGGGTGCCACAATACAATTTTTTTTTACCAAAAACCAAAAGTTTTAATTTTCTTGATGTATTCTATGTAAAAAAAATATTTTTGTACTGCTCCAAAACCGTACCTCTCATAGAAAGTTTTTTTGTTATAAGATTTTTTCCAAAAATGAAAATGCGATCAGCATATTTTTTTTCTGAAAGTACGTATATATTGCCCAAATAATATTTTTTTTTTTTTGTATTTTAAAAATATTTTTAAACTTTTTTTTCAAAGTTCTGTATCTCGAAAACGAATCAATATTAAAAATCGAAATTTATTTATAAAATTTATAGTTACATATATTTGAATACTGCATACCCAGATTAATTTTAATTCACTTTCGAAAAATTTAATATATAAAAAATTAATTTTACTAGGATTTTTGAAAAAAGAAATTGAAAAATCAACAATTGCAAGAAGTCATATGATATCAATTTCGTTCAGATTGAATCTATTTTTGAAGTACCTACGTATTTCCATTTAAATTTTCAGTTTGTTGTTTTATTTTTTTCGCTGTTTTCCTAAATTTTTCTAGTTTTACACCAACAATTTTCTATTTTTCCGTTTGTAAACCATTTGTGCAATTGCACCTTAAATTCCATGCAAAAGTTTGATTTTAGTCTGGAAATTCTGCGTGCACTCCCAGAGTTTTCCGAGATCCCATACCAAATTTTCCATTTGTTTTTTTTTTCATTCGGTAACCAATGCCTTCCAATTCCATGCAATTTTCCTTTTGAAAACCAATAAGTTTTCCAAGATTTAAATCAAGAATATTCAATTTATTCATTCGATAATACATTTTGAAACAAAACATTCTGAGCACTAAAATCAATATATCATACATTAAGGTGGTCCTTAAGATAGAATTAATGAAGACATCCGCTCAATCGTCTCCAAATAAATAAAAAAAAAAACCTTTAATTTCTTCAGATTTTCATCTTCACCCCTTACTGGCCCTGTATCGAAGTGAAATTCTAATACTAGGGACTTTGTGGATGATTTTATTATAATTCCTGTATATCTCCATTTCGGCTTTACCGACTTTGTTAAAATTTTGCACAATTATACTAAACATTTTCTTTAGTGAAATTGCATTCTAAGATATTATTTAAAATATATTCTTCAATAACAAAACAATCGGAAAAGAGATCCATTTTTGTAGTACCTTTTGGGTTTATAACACTCTTTTCTAGATTTCTCAAAAACGGCTCAACCAATTTTTTGGAAATTTCGTCAACACGTTTATATGTAATGTCTTAATAATGTTGCATACCAAAAACTTTCATAAGTGTTTTAGTTTCCTTGTAAAAAAAATCAGGGAAATTAAAACAAAGGATAATGTTAAGTATAATTGTGCAAAATTTTTATTTTAAAGCCTAAATTCAGATATACGGGAATAATAAAAAATCAGCCGCAAAGTCCCTAGTATTAGAATTTCACTTCAATACAGGGCCAGTAGGGGGTATAGATAAAAATCTGAAAAAATTAGAGGATTTTTTAAATTTATTTGGAGACGAATGAGCAGATATAATAAGAACCACCCTAATATACACAATAAATAATTATGCAAATTCTAAATTAAAATTCTAAAAAAAATCAAAAATCAAATTTCGGCTCGTACATGTTTATGTTTATTGAGTCTTTTATTACCACTGTGCCGTATGCGTGTTTTTATTCTGTAACCTGAATTTAAAAAAAAGTGGACAAGTGCGAGATAAACTCGCTCGAGGAGGGTTCCGTACTTGATTATCCGACCCTACTTTCTTTCAGTTTTGAAGGATTTTTTATACAAGGGGGGAGGGGGGGGGGTTGTGGTTTATTTCGTAATGATACGATTTTGGATATGTATGCAATGAAGTTATTGCGTTTCTATTTGCTTTTATTAAGTTTTTGCACCTAGACACTTGAATACCTGTGATTGTATTAACGATTAGTAGTAAAAAGTATTAAGAATCTCGATAGTCGTTAAAGCGTTAACGAAGAATGAAATTGAATGTTTTAATTTTGATCAATTCTGATCCCTTGAAGACAAAAAACAAAAAAAAATTGAATTTAGATCGGCTATCTGCCTTCTGGGTATACCGATTACAGGATAGGTATATGAAGTTGAATTGTCCTGGGACCTGGATTGAATAGTTAAGGCATATTTGAGACACTGGTTTTTTGAAATTATTAAAAAAAATTAAGTAGATTTACTTTTTTTCGAAAAAATCAATAGCATTGATTTTGGTTGATTACGTTAATTTGTAAATGTTAACTTCAATTATTATGAAGGTTCACAGTAGATGCTTTGTGAACTTTTTTTTGTCAAACAATTTAATGCTTTTTACTTGCGACACATAGAATATACCTGACATTATTGAATTCGTAAACAAAATTTGAGATGATAATGAGATATGACATTACGATTCTCTATCATCGTAATTTCATATCTCATCATCATCTCAAATCGAAAAAAGTGGGTCCGGCGATTCCGTCGTCTGTCTGTAAACGCACTTACAGCGCCTTAACCACTAGTACGATTGACTTCAAACTTGAAAATTAGAGGTTTGAGCAAAAACGCATAGCTTATCTTTTTGATTTTTTTAAGTCCAAAATTTAGGGTGCCACAATACAATTTTTTTTTACCAAAAACCAAAAGTTTTAATTTTCTTGATGTATTCTATGTAAAAAAAATATTTTTGTACTGCTCCAAAACCGTACCTCTCATAGAAAGTTTTTTTGTTATAAGATTTTTTCCAAAAATGAAAATGCGATCAGCATATTTTTTTTTCTGAAAGTACGTATATATTGCCCAAATAATATTTTTTTTTTTTTTGTATTTTAAAAATATTTTTAAACTTTTTTTTCAAAGTTCTGTATCTCGAAAACGAATCAATATTAAAAATCGAAATTTATTTATAAAATTTATAGTTACATATATTTGAATACTGCATACCCAGATTAATTTTAATTCACTTTCGAAAAATTTAATATATACAAAATTAATTTTACTAGGATTTTTGAAAAAAGAAATTGAAAAATCAACAATTGCAAGAAGTCATATGATATCAATTTTGTTCAGATTGAATCTATTTTTGAAGTACCTACGTATTTCCATTTAAATTTTCAGTTTGTTGTTTTATTTTTTTCGCTGTTTTCCTAAATTTTTCTAGTTTTACACCAACAATTTTCTATTTTTCCGTTTGTAAACCATTTGTGCAATTGCACCTTAAATTCCATGCAAAAGTTTGATTTTAGTCTGGAAATTCTGCGTGCACTCCCAGAGTTTTCCGAGATCCCATACCAAATTTTCCATTTGTTTTTTTTTCATTCGGTAACCAATGCCTTCCAATTCCATGCAATTTTCCTTTTGAAAACCAATAAGTTTTCCAAGATTTAAATCAAGAATATTCAATTTATTCATTCGATAATACATTTTGAAACAAAACATTCTGAGCACTAAAATCAATATATCATACATTAAGGTGGTCCTTAAGATAGAATTAATGAAGACATCCGCTCAATCGTCTCCAAATAAATAAAAAAAAACCTTTAATTTCTTCAGATTTTCATCTTCACCCCTTACTGGCCCTGTATCGAAGTGAAATTCTAATACTAGGGACTTTGTGGATGATTTTATTATAATTCCTGTACATCCCCATTTCGGCTTTACCGACTTTGTTAAAATTTTGCACAATTATACTAAACATTTTCTTTAGTGAAATTGCATTCTAAGATATTATTTAAAATATATTCTTCAATAACAAAACAATCGGAAAAGAGATCCATTTTTGTAGTACCTTTTGGGTTTATAACACTCTTTTCTAGATTTCTCAAAAACGGCTCAACCAATTTTTTTGGAAATTTCGTCAACACGTTTAAATGTAATGTCTTAATAATGTTGCATACCAAAAAATTTCATAAGTGTTTTAATTTCCTTCTAAAAAAAATCAGGGAAATTAAAACAAAGGATAATGTTAAGTATTATTGTGCAAAATTTTTATTTTAAAGCCTAAATTCAGATATACGGGAATAATAAAAAATTAAATAAAAAATGCAAATTTTTCGTATTTTTGAATCTTTTCTCTTTAATAACTTCGAAACTATTTATCTTAAAAACATGAAAACAACATTTTTGGATTACTACTGAATACTTACATATATGTGTACCAAATTTATTGCAATCGGCCTACCAGATTCGAAGAAATCGCTTGTGAAAGACGAATGAACAGAAAACGAAGTGATGTTATAAGGGTTTCGTTTACACTCTCACTGTAATGTTTTTTTGTATTTTCTGTAACCTACACGTTTTAACTACATTTTGAAATTATTTTGGAAATGCCTGGCCAAGCCCTTTCGGATATGAGGAGGGGGTGAAATTGAGTGTTTTTCATAGTCCTTTTTTGTTGGTTTTTTTTTGAATAACTTCAAAACCATTTGCCTTGAAAATATATCGTTATTTACATTATTACTCCAATTTTTTTTTGTTCTGTAATCTATACGTATGGAACTATTTTTTGATTTTTTTTTGGAAATTCCAGGCCCACCCTTTTTGGTGATGAGGAGGGGGTAAAATTTAGTTATTTGCATTTTCGGCCTTTTTTGTTGTGTTTTCTTGAATAATTTCAAAACTATTTGTCTTAAAAATACAAAAAAAATATGTTTGTCATTGCAGGCAATTAATGAATGATTGTACTTAATTTGAAGTCAATAGGGTTACCACCTGTTCAAAAAAATGGTTTTAAAATTTAATGAAATTGGAAATTAGTATATTGAAAAATTTTGCATGTTACATAAATAACTGTGACTTCTTATCACTTTTCCGATAATATTCATGTTATAGACCTATATTTCAGTTTTTTTTAAAGAATTTTAGGTCCAGTAGTTTCGGAGATTAGGGGGGGGGGAGAATGGCCTTTTTTTTGACATTTTTGCCTATTTTTCCATATTTTCTTATATAACTACAAAACTATTTCTCTTAAAAATATAAAAAAAATATGATTGTATTTCTACTTAACACGTTGATATATTGGCCAACTTTTAACTCAATCGGTATAACGGTTTTGGAGGAAACAAATTGTAAAGTTGAGTCAAAAATTAAAAAGTTACTCCAAATATTGAGTCATATCTGTGTTATATGTAACAGTACAGACTTCTTATTTGCTTTTTTGTAATCTACAGGTTGAGACCTATTCTCAGTATCTTTTTCATAATTTTAGGCCCAGTAGTTTCGGAGATCAGGGGGGAGAATGGTCATTTTATGTTTAACTCTCTTCGAAACTATTTATCTTAAAAACATGAAAACAACATTTTTGGATTACTACTGAATACTTAAATATGTGTACCAAATTTTATTGCAATCGCTTGTGGGACGATTTATACGTCTCACACATATGGTTTGACAGTTGCCAAAAATTTATCAACAATTTTATTTAAATAAAGTCAAATTGAACTTGTGGGACGATTTACACGTCTCACACATATGGTTTGACAGTTGCCAATTATTTAACATTTGTAGTAATTTAGTATAAGTTTGTCAATTGTGTAGACTCACATAAATTATAAGAAATATCAGAAATTGAATAAAAAAAAACTTGAATTATTAATGAAAGTACGCCTCGTGTCTTGCGTTTATATTTAAAAATATTCTTCAGAGAGGAATAAGACATTTTTGAGTCATTTCAATTTGAAAAATATACATGGTGGTTCCATCCAGGAGTGCGATACACATTAATAATTTCATTGTCATAGCTATTCATTTAAATATTGTTTCTGATATTTCTTTGTTCAATACTAATAAATAATACAAGGCATAAACAATAAAAGGTGACAACAATCAACATTTACCATATACTTAAACGAGCTATTAGTAAAACAAGTTGTTTTAAAAACAAAACTTGAAAAAACCATAGAAAATGGTAAGAAAACGCGATTAGAGAGAAGAACAGCCGGCTTTTTTAAACAAAAATTAATCGATTTGCGTGAGTTGTGGCAAGAATTTGTCAAGCAAGACAGACACATCCACGAAATCATTATTAGTTCTGAAACGGAATGTGACAATAAATATATCAAGAAGCAGCAATTTGATGACATTGAAACTAAATACTCAGAATACATGGGAGAACTCGAATTTAAATAAATCATTGACAGAATCCAATCACAATGCGACAACCCTAGCTGAGTCACAGTTTACATATACACAACTGCCTAAAATCTCACTACCCAAGTTCAATGGAGATTACAATTCTTGGAGATCATTTCATGATTTATTCACGTCACTTGTACATCAAAACAAGCAATTGCAACCCGTGCAAAAATTACATTACTTAAAAGGCTGTCTGGAGGGCGAAGCCGAAAAAATACTGAAGCATACACCAATTACCAATGAGGACTATGCTCCAGCGTGGGCAAAACTCAAAGAGCGATATGAAAACACTAGGACGCTAGTTAATTTTCATTTGAAGGCTTCGGTAAGCCAAACAAAGCTCACTTCCGAATCAGGAAGGAACTTGAAAACATTAGTTGATACAACTGAAGAATGCCTACAGCAATTGAAGGCTCTGAAGGTAGACACGACCACCTAGGACGCATTAATAATTTATTTATTGGTGCAGAAGTTACCATTTGCAACATTGCGTCTCTGGGAGAAAGAATTGGGAGACAGCCAAAGTCTTCCAAAGTTTACATTATTTTTAACATTTCTTCACAAACGAATACGAGTCCTGGAATCCATTAGTAGTACTATCGGCGCAAGGCCAACTACAACCGCGATCAAAAAGGAAGGTATTCAGACATACCACAATAGCATAAGGCTTAATTGTCCAGCCCGCAATGGGAGGCATTATGTGGGTACCTGTGAAACATATCTAAACATGGATATACCAACATGTAGAAAGACAATTGAAGCTGCAAACAAATGTCTAAATTGTTTTTTCAAATAAACATGAACACGCTAAGTGTAAAAACAGAAAACGTTGTCGTAAGTGTCAGAAGTCACAGCACACAACACTTCACCTCCACAATGCTTCGTCGAAAGAAACTCACGAAGAAGGGGGTAACATAGAACTCCATCTCCACAATGCTTCGTCAAAAGAAACTTACGAAGAAGGGGGTACCAAAGAAGTTCATCTCCACAATGCTTCGTCGAAAGAAACTCACGAAGAAGGGGGTAACATAGAACTTCATCTCCACAATGCTTCGTCGAAAGAAACACACGAAGAAGGGGATAACATAGAACAAATACAAAATTATTTTACAACAAAAGAACATAATGTTTTACTACCAACAGCGTTGGTAACAGCAGTCGACCGCAATGGTCATTCAACAAGACTAGGTACGATGCCTTCTAGATTCTGGATCACAAACATCCTTTATTACAAAGAAGTCCTGTCAAACTTTACAATTGCATAGCAAACGTACATCAATTCAAGTTGATGGCTTGAACAAGAATCAATCTGTTAGTTCAAGACAGCAAGTTCAAATACAACTTCAATCTACCAAACCAAATAAAGCAACAGTTGAAATAGATATGTTTGTTTTAAAAACAATCACTGACTTATTACTAACCAAGCAAATAGTCAGCAATAATTGGAATCATCTCAATGGACTCGAATTAGCAGATCCAGCATTTTGGAAGCCAAGTCCCATCGATGCTCTACTGGGAGCAGATGTTTACGGACATATTATTCGAGAAGGCATACGTTACGGACCAGAAGGGACTCCTGTAGCCATGAACACAATCTTCGGATGGATAGTCATGGGACAAACATCAAAACTATATGAAACAGCAGTCAAAGTATTTACCACTATAGTCAATCCAATCAACGATATTAGCCATCTAATACAGAAATTCTGGGAAACAGAAGAAGTTCAAGTTTGCAACAAGCAAACTCCAGAAGAAAAAAAATGTGAAGAATTATACAAAGCCGGTTACACCAGACTGCCAACTAATCAATATATGGTTACATTACCATTTATAGAGTCCAATTGTGCACCACCAAAAGAAACTGAACCAAATTATTATATACCTTACCATGCAGTATTTAAGGAAAGTACTACTACAAAGCTACGCGTAGTATTTGACGCATCTGCTCGGACAACCAATGGAAAATTATTAAATGAACAAATGATCATTGGACCCACACTGCAACTTAAATTGTTTTCCATCGATTTAAATTGGAGATTACATAACGTTGCAATAACAGCGGATATTGAGAAAATATACCGTATGATTCGAATGGATCCAGATCGTCGAACGTTTCAACGTATCTTGTGGCAAGATCCACAAACAAAGGCTCAACAAGATTACCAATTGAACACGGTTACCTTTGGAACATCATCGGCACCATTCTTATCAATCAAAACGTTGCAACAACTAGCACAAGATAAAGAAAAACGATATCCACAAGCTTCAAAGGATGTATTCACCGACCTTTATGTAGACGATTTACTAAGTGGAGCACAGACAATTCCAGAATGTCTCGAACTGCAACGGCAGTTAATTGAAATGCTTAGTAAAGGTGGGTTTAAACCAGGGTTCGTAGAACGATAAAATTTAATTCGATCGCGATCGATAAATTCAACCGGGAATTTAATTTTTAATTCGATCGCGAATTTTATTTTTCGGTTCTTTGAGAATAAAATTTGTGTTCACGATCGAATTAAATTTTTCGGGAACTGAAAAATTAAATTCGATCACGAATTTATCACAGAAGATCCAAAAAAGTTCCATTCACGAACCGATCGTTAAATAAAATATAAAAAAATTTCGGTTGTTGTTTGTGTGCATATGTATTTAATTGAAATATACTCAAATTAACATAATTAACATACAATATGAAAAGTTTAATGTTTTTATATTAGTCGTGTTATTTTCACTACTCAGTCAGCCAGTAAAGTAATCAAGTGCGAATAAAACGCTCCAACTCACTTTATCTGTCAAATTCAATTTGTATGGCAAGATGGACTTGAGGGTTGCGTCTCGGATAACAAAAATTAGCAAATACTTCAATCTAAGTGAGTTCAGATAAGCTCATTTCATTAGATTTGCGTAGCAAAATAATTCTTTTCAACGCTATCAGCGCTATCTTCATTTCAATAATTGAAAGTTCTATCGCCGGCACAACTGTCATTTTTTTACTGGCCTTTTTATCGACTGTAATCCAAATTGTTTTTGTTTGCCAAGGGAAATTTTGCTTTGCTGGCTACTGGGTAGTGAAAAAAACACGGCTACTGTTAACAACTCAATAAGTTCGCTGTTTAGTTTGACTTGTTGTGGCGATGACCGACGACGACGGCGACGCGTGTCGCGAACGACGTGAGCATGTGCGATGGGCAATGTGCATCATGCAGTGTAGAGCCATGCATTCAGGTACGCGAAAAATATTTGCATGAGAAATGAGAATTTTATTTTTTTCGGATCGCGAGAAGGTCGAAAAAAGAGAAGTATCGATATTTTTCAGATCGCGAACGATATTTTACCATTGTTGTGACGACAAAACATGTCGCGACATAGCATGTTGTTTATCATGTAGAGCCATGAAGGTAGGTACTTTTTTAAAACGTCTTTTTATATTGCCAGTCACTAGTCCTTTTCATTTCTTATCACATCTTAAACACGATGCCATATTATTTTCTTGTTCATAAAAGCATAATTATTCACTTCGAATTCTTTTTTTCGTCCCATTTTAAACAACCGAGATCAAACAAAACAATAAACAAGAAACAACCATAGGTATACCGCAAAACACATTCAAAGAATATTTTTTTTTCGATATTTTCACTTTTCGGATCCTTTTTAATTTCTCTTCGTGAGAGAACAAAATTTGAGGGGAATTTTATTTTTCCGATTTCTCACGAATGATAAAAAGAGAAAAAAAATTTCAATTCGTGCCGAGAGAGATCGGATATTTTCGGATCCCGAGAAAAGTATCTGTATGAGAATTTTATTTTTTTCGGATCGTGAGAATATCGGAAAAAAGTGAGAAGTATCGGTATTTTTCGGATCGCGATCGATATTTTACGAACCCTGGTTTAAACACCAAAGATGGAAACATGTGCAGGAAATACACCAACATTTTTGGAAGAAGTGGTCAACTAAATATTTAAATCATCTTCAACAACGACCTAAATGGCTAACTAATCAACAAGGTATTGAAGTTGTTTTCATCAAAGATGAAACCAACCCACCGACTGCGTGGCCTTTAGGAATCGTCGAAATCATCCATCTTAGAAAAGATGGAATAACACGAGTAGTAACGGTCCAGACAAGATTTAAAACCTGTCAACGACCAATCGCTGAAATATGCCCATTACCTATCGAAAACAATGAAACTACCATAACAACGTGTAATTGACCTGTTCAGTAGAACTCTGTTCATGTGTTGTCAGTAGTAGAATTGTATATGTTTAGTATATGTTAGCATAACTCATAAGTAATAGCGTTTTCCAGAAACAATGGACGCAGAATGGCCAATTGAATCATGGGAGGACTACCTCAACATTTTGGAGGAGATTTTCCCCACCTCGACTTATGACACCGACGCCTCTACAAGATCTTATCGAGAAGAATTTAGAAAGGGAGAAAGAAGACACAAGCGGCATAGTTGGCAACTTAATCCCAGTGAGCATCAACGGTTCACAAGTCACGTCGTTAAGCATGTTGAGGCCGTCGACAACCGTCGAAGAGATCAAGATGCGTATCGACAACGATGTTCAGAGGTTTGTGACCAGAGAAGGGGAAGACCTCTTCATATTTAGAAATACACTACGGAAGATCGACTTTGAGCGCATAAAATACAGCAAAAGAAAACAATTCACTGTTCATTTGCCGGACAGATACCAGGTCCGGGTAAATGTCAACAGAGCAGGAAATGTCGTTTTCCACAACTACCACCGCAAAGGCTTGGAAAAAAAATAAACAAGCGCATTGCTGAACGTAGTCGTTCAAGGTGGGGAGAATGTTGAGCCAACAAAATTAAAAATTGAATTTAAACAACAACAAATGTAAATAATTGTACATAGTTTAATATTTTGAAGTTTTTTTTTTGAATAAACAAAAAAAATTAATTATAAACTTATATATATGTTTATACCTTTCTTTACAATACTTAATAATAATATAATTTAAATGAAACAATAAAAACTCCAATCGATCTGCAATGAAAAGAAAATAGGATCGGTTAAAAAACAACAAAAATGTATGTACGTATACGTACTTACCGAATGTTACCGAAACACCCTCTGCGCAAGTACTCCATTCGCATGGTATGAACATTCAAATATAAAAACATGAAAGAGAAAATTTAAGAAAAGGTTAATTAAACAAAAACAACACAAAAGCAAAAGTTAATTTGTGTTCAAAAAAAAATGCAACGCCCTATACTCACATAAAAACAATAACAAACAAAACAGCTAAAGTATAGGTGTCCACAGGAGTCTCAGTAGGTGTCCACAGGAGTCTCACCGGAATTTGGCACTTGTTATTGTTACTCGAATAATCTAAAAATAGAAAAAAAAGGATAGTTGAACATAAAATTTACTTTATTTAGTACAAATAAACAACAATTTAGCTAAATAACACACATCATACGAACAAAACATTGATACAAATTACAAACAATATATTACAGTACAAAACACTAATTTTCATCACAATTTCTATTTAAAACAATAAACAAGACAAGGTTTATGTTTTGTAACAAACAAACAACTAAATTTTAAGGCACTTTGTACCATATAAAAACAGAAATACATTAATTGAACACAAATGAAGCAAACAAATATAACCTCAAATTACATGGAAACTTTCCATGGACAATAACACTATTAATTTCACAAATCACCAGGAATAACTACTTGAATTCACTAAACCACTACCCGAACATTTGTTGTAACATTAAAAAGTAAACAAATCACAAATAATTAATAATATTTTAAACAAACAAAAATTGCACAACATGCGCACAAGAACTTGTCTAATTTGACAGGTGAACTTTATTATCAGTGTTCACAGGGTGCACTATATATAAAGAATTTTATTTGAAGAACACGAAAATTTGGTCAAATTAGCGAAAAGTTAAATATTTATCGAGTTATAAACAAATTATTAACTTTATAATGAAAACAATAAGCTAGAAAGAGAAAACAAGATGAAATGGAGATATACTAAAATGAAAATAAATCTGCACGAAAATTGCAAATGGCGACGAAATGGCATTGCCTGAATTTTTTTTTTTTTTATATTTATTTACCACGCTAGGCACATAAAAATGTTTTAAACAATAAAAAAAACATGCAAAGACGTTATTAAATATTGAAAAAGGGTAATATTAAGACAACCAAATAATAATTATTATTGATTTCAGCAAAAATAAGCTTATTTCTCAATATTAATGAAAAATTTTCTATTATTTCATGTGGTGAATTCGACAAAATATTTATTCTACCCAATTGGCAATGCCATGACAATGCAAAAACTGCCCGAAAAGGGGTATAAAAAGGCCGACAAATTCTACAACTTTACTCTTTGAGTTCAGCACGCCTCCAGTTATACAGCCGCAGTTTCAAAAGCAAACCAACGTATTTTTTTTACATAAAACAAAACCCAAATAATCGAAAGGTAAAACAGTGGAACTTGTTTGATGATTTAGACGTCAAACATATATCACTGAGTAGTTAACTTATTTTTAAACACTAACATAGTTTTTTGTAAATAAAGTCAAATTGAACTTGTGGGACGATTTATACGTCTCGCACATATGGTTTGACAGTTGCCGAAAATTTATTAACAATTTTATTTTAAATAAAGTCAAATTGAACTTGTGGGACGATTTATACGTCTCACACATATGGTTTGACAGTTGCCAAAAATTTATCAACAATTTTATTTAAATAAAGTCAAATTGAACTTGTGGGACGATTTACACGTCTCACACATATGGTTTGACAGTTGCCAATTATTTAACATATGTAGTAATTTAGTATAAGTTTGTCAATTGTGTAGACTCACATAGATTATAAGAAATATCAGAAATTGAATAAAAAAAACTTGAATTATTAATGAAAGTACGCCTCGTGTCTTGCGTTTTTATTTAAAAATATTCTTCAGAGAGGAATAAGACATTTTTGAGTCATTTCAATTTGAAAAATATACAGAACCCTAATACATATTCGGATTTATGCTTATTTACATCATCACTGTAATGTTTTTTGTATTTTCTGTAACCTACACGTTTTAACTACATTTTGAAATTATTTTGGAAATGCCTGGCCAAGCCCTTTCGGATATGAGGAGGGGGTGAAATTGAGTGTTTTTCATAGTCCTTTTTTGTTGGTTTTTTTTTGAATAGCTTCAAAACCATTTGCCTTGAAAATATATCGTTATTTACATTATTACTCCAATTTTTTTTTGTTGTTCTGTAACCTATACGTATGGAACTATTTTTTGAATTTTTTTTGGAAATTCCAGTTATTTGCATTTTCGGCCTTTTTTGTTGTGTTTTCTTGAATAATTTCAAAAATATTTGTCTTAAAAATACAAAAAAAATATGTTTGTCATCGCAGGCAATTAATGAATGATTATACTTAATTTGAAGTCAATAGGGTTACCACCTGTTCAAAAAAATGGTTTTAAAATTTAATGAAATTGGAAATTAGTATATTGAAAAATTTTGCATGTTACATAAATAACTGTGACTTCTTATCACTTTTCCGATAATATTCATGTTATAGACCTATATTTCAGTTTTTTTAAAGAATTTTAGGTCCAGTAGTTTCGGAGATTAGGGGGGGAGGGGAGAATGGCCTGTTTTTGACATTTTTGCCTATTTTTCCATATTTTCTTATATAACTACAAAACTATTTCTCTTAAAAATATAAAAAAAATATGATTGTATTTCTACTTAACACGTTGATATATTGGCCAACTTTTAACTCAATCGGTATAACGGTTTTGGAGGAAATAAATTGTAAAGTTGAGTCAAAAATTAAAAAGTTACTCCAAATATTGAGTCATATCTGTGTTATATGTAACAGTACAGACTTCTTATTTGCTTTTTTGTAATCTACAGGTTGAGACCTATTCTCAGTATCTTTTTCATAATTTTAGGCCCAGTAGTTTCGGAGATCAGGGGGGAGAATGGTCATTTTATGTTTAACTCTCTTCGAAACTATTTATCTTAAAAACATGAAAACAACATTTTTGGATTACTACTGAATACTTAAATATGTGTACCAAATTTTATTGCAATCGGCCTACCAGATTCGAAGAAATCGCTTGTGAAAGACGAATGAACAGAAAACGAAGTGATGTTATAAGGGTTTCGTTTACACTCTGTGTACGGAACCCTAAAAAAGTAGGTAAGAATAAGAAGCATTCACATAAGCTCTTGAATCTATCTTCTGTCCCCAATCAAATAAAAAGTGCATGTATAATTGCTTACATGTTAGGTATGATTGTATGTGTACCGATACGAAGTCAACGATCAACAAGCCAACGCAATACGCAACCCATGCTCACCGGCGTTACCACTTACCAAAAAAAAAAAACCGAAGTTGATTTGGGAGAAAAGCGATGTTGATTGAGAACAAGGGACGTTTTTAAATTCAATATTGACCCTGGATACATTGACGCATAGACAAATGCACGAACAAGAAAATATAAGAAAAAATTGAAATCACTCTACCCCATACACTCGCAGTTTGCTTGCACAGAGACAGCAATCTTCATGCAGGCATATGTAGTATTCGGCCCTATAAGTTTTTTTCTGAGTGAAGTAGATTTCAAGAAATTAGAGATGGTTCGATTTAAGATGTAAATTTTCAACATTTTTTCAAAAATCGGTAGATCTACTTCGAAAGGAGTAAAAGTGGTAACGCTGATGCTCACACACAATATTGGAAAAGAAAACGAAAAAAGAAATGAAAGAAAAAACTACAAAACAAAAAAACAAATTTGCTTATGAGAGCTTTCATATGAACAGGCAGAGCTTTCATATGAACAGGAAGAGCTTTTTTATGAACTTAAAGAGCTTGACGATGAGCAGGCAACTGCCTGTTCATAGTCAATCGTGAATTTAAAAAAACTGACTTCATTTTTTTGTATGGAGATGAGACATCTGTATATTTTCTTATCTGTGCTATTAGCACAGATAATAAATTTATACAGATGTCTCATCCCTGCAGAAAAAAATGAAACATGTTTTGCTCTTAACAGACAACGCCTTAACAGTCAAAGAGCTTTTTGAAGCTTTTTTCCTTGCCTAAGTATTCATTTATGGGCAATGAGGCGAGCGAAAATAGATTTTTAATGCATTAAGTGAATGCGTTAAAGCTTTTGGAAAAAGCTTTTTTTTTGGTAGCTTTCAGATTCATATATCATTTCTCGCCATAAGGGTGAGACATCTGTATAAATTTATTATCTGTGCTATTAGTTTCTCGAACCGGTCTTAATTATATAAATAGCCACTTGG
Organism: Sphaerophoria taeniata; assembly: GCA_943590905.1. Classification (NCBI taxonomy): domain Eukaryota; kingdom Metazoa; phylum Arthropoda; class Insecta; order Diptera; family Syrphidae; genus Sphaerophoria; species Sphaerophoria taeniata. Next base: position 97,618,524 of record OX016541.1, read on the forward strand.
AAGCGAAGCAATTCAATTGATTGTGAACTGCGATAAAGTAAAGATACTGTGTTTGAAAAGTGAAAATTGAAAGTGTTGAATAAATAAGTTTGCGAGTGATTTGAATAAAGTAAATTAGTGTTTTATCTACAAAGTGTGAATAAGTTTTAATTGTCGGACCTCTGCAGGTAGCCATGGCACAGAGGATAGTGTAGTTGACTGCTAAGGCAAACGTTGCGGGTTCAAGCCCCAGCTTCGGCAGCTGTCTTTTTCTACAATAATCGCCAGCTTATCTAAGGCCACCTGTGGGATAATATGAGACAATATAAATCTATGTCTCCTCCTCTGTGCCACGTAGGTTTATGTTATGTGTTCTTTCCTTCTACGTGTCTATCTGTCTCTCTCTGTCGTATGTCTTGTTTCAGTCCCAGCCGATGGCCTCAGTCGCCAGTGCTGCTATGTGTCTGTAGTTCGTATCATTCATGTGCGAAGTACTGTATTGTCAATGTCAATAATTGTCGGACCAAGCCGAATATTACAATATCTTCATATCATCCGCAAAGATAAGGATGTATCAACATCCATAATGTTGATTTCATGATTGGGAGGAGGTACCGTTTTGGAAAGTGTGTCAGTACAACCACAACTTTCATTGCTTTTCGAAGAAGATTTTATTGTAAGATTTACAAAAAATTGTGAATCCTGCATTTCTCATTGAGTATTGAATGTAGATTCTACAACTTTGTGCTGTAGATATCACATATTAGTATATTTAATTTTACAGCAAAATTTTACAACGCGCTGACGTTTTTACAGTAAAAATTTGCAGTGATTTTTTCATTTGTCGTGTAAAATTTATAGCAATTGCTCTACGACTTGCAATTATTTGTGAATGTTACATCAATTGCTGTTAATAATACAAATTTAGGGTTTATTGTAAAATTGACTGCCACATTTTGTATTATTTACAGCGATGATTTTTTTGAGTGAAGTAGTTTTCTACTATAACTCTATGTAAACTGGGCGATAATAAGTATCTACTTTGTAATGAACATTTTTATATACTGGTCAATAAACATTAACATTAAAAAAAAGGAATAGGTAAACAAATCAAATTGTATCAACTAAACTAATGCGTTTTTACCGGTTTAAAATCCTATTTCTACTCATTTATAGACCTCTTGTCCTTTGAAACCTTGAAAGAAAATATATATGCGCTTTAACTCATTTTCAATTGTTTATAACAAATTATTGTAAAATAATATAGGTACCTACATATTTTCTAACATTGATAAATACAATTTTTCGAACTATTGTTGCATTTTATATGCTGAGAACTTATTCAGTTCACAATCAAGCAATTTCTCGTCGAATGAGACAGATGATGATGTCAAAACCATGAACAGCAAAAATTTAAAGCAGATACGCAAATACGCACACACAGACATCATGATAAAATGGGTAGATACAAAAACACTGGTCAACAACATTTTTGCCCCCAGGATGAGACACATCATTTCTAGTAAATTTTATGATGCTGAAACTAAATCCGGACACAGAATTGTTCTAGCACGTCAGCATTTCGAGATATGCTTATCTCAATGTGCTCAAAACACGGTTTTTGGCAATTTTTGAAGTAATTTTTTGAGGACAAACAATTTTTATAGACATTTGTAACTACTGCATTCTTTAGAACTACTCTTTATCTTTCAAACCCATTTTAGTTTGTTTCGCTACGAGTCTTTCTCCTCAAGAAATTAAATTTTAGCTACGGTACTTCGATTTTACCTATGTTATATTTTGCAATTTTGTACTAGCCAACTGCGTTATGAAAATAAAATGGTATATCTCGAGAAAAAAAATCGTAACGAAACAAACTAAACTGGGTTTGAAAGATAAAGAGTAGTTCTAAAGAATGCAGTAGTTACGAATGTCTATAAAAATTGTTTGTCCTCAAAAAATTAGTGAAATTGGTCATTCACAAAATCGGATCCATTACAATAACTTCCTCTGGCAAGTTAAGAATATCAACATTTTTTTGATCAATGCATTCGATTTATCCATAACATTCCTCGATTTACTAGTGTATCACATCTCCAAAATACTCTAGTTGGGTCGTTGGGATGAATCTCAACTCGTATATTAAGTATTGACTTCGCATTAGATTCCATGATGTTGTTCACAATAGATGCCCTGCCTTCTCAAGTGAAAAGCTTCAATTTTCCCAATCCCAAAGAGGATTAATGTTTATCCTTTCACGTTTCTCACACACCATATCTGAACGTTCCTTTTATATATCTGCAGTTCGCTTGTGGAACCTAATTCCTTACGAACTGCAAAGAACAGCCTCACCTATAGCCTTCAAGAGAAAATTGTTTTTACACTTCACTAATAATTAATTCCTTAAATGTTATTTTTTTTTTTTTGCTAAATTGAAATTATTGTTATTAAGAGCCGATTTTTCAATCATCGAACAAAAATAAAAATAACAAACTGGTAAATAAACTTATCTGAGTATTCATCGGTCGAATAAATAAGAGCGTTTTTCTTCAGATAAAGTCTATCTGACGATTGAAAAATCCAATATTTTGTTATTGGTCGAATAAACACTATCAGCCTTTTTTTATTAGATTTCACTTATACTCGTTAAAAAACTCGGAATAGTTATAACGAGTTTAAGCACGTACATCAACCTATTCCTATTCCTTATTTATAAAATACTAGCTGTCCCGGCAGACGTCGTCCTGCCTTGATTTGAAGAATTAAATGAAACTCCCGAAGGTTTCTGGGATGGTACAATGAATTTTCAGCTGTTGGCTCCATAGTCATTCCAATGAATTTCAAAAACTCCTTGACGGAGTTTCATTTAATTCTTCAAATCAAGGCAGGACGACGTCTGCCGGGTCAGCTAGTGTGCCACAGGACTCATCTGTCAAATGAGCTATATATTAAACTTATATTCTCTGTAAGAGCTAGGGTCACCTCTGGCCACCGGTATGGCGCTATAAACAAAGCAAATCAAATTCCACTGAATTAAGATGCAATTAAGTTTTAAATGCAAAAATGAATTTATTGAACAATATGTATTTCCATTTCGTTGTTTTGAATTTTTGTTCATCAATTTGTGAACATAAAATATTTTTAAAGTGGCATCACTTTTCGCACCAGAATCCGCTCCTTTGTATATGGATTTACCAGGTAATATCAAGAATGGTTTTCTGCTTGGTTTGACAGTTTTTTGACAGTTTTTTACATTAGTTTGTAATGTGTGTTCCCTGCTTGCTTGCTTGAAAACCATTCTTGATAGTACTAGGTAAATCCATATACAAAGATCCGCTCTATATCCGCCATCTTGGATTTTATTGGACAATTCGAACTTGACAATCTTCGGGAGTATACCTTTGGTACTTGCATCATGGGTTTCCCCTCATTATCTAGTCTGTGGCTTGTGTAATCTGTTTTTGTGGTATTTTTGTTCGTGTAATTACGCATGCATTCTCATGTAATCAGAATCAGCTGCGTATATGTATGCACACATGTGCGTAAGTGTACATTTAAAGCGTGGCCCGTCAATTTGCCTAGCTTCGCGGCAAAATACCTTGGGAGGTTTTCTCTCTGTATCCGCTCTGTGGTCAATATATCGAATGAAAATATCGATAAATCAACGAAATTATCGATAACAATTTACAGGTACCCAATTTTTATTTGCGTTTTTCTCGCACGTAATTCAATAAAAATTAGTTTTTCCAACTCAGGAACCATCCCGGGTTTATGCACAACAACTTTTCCAAAGATTATTACATGATCAAATGTGTAGTTTATGAGTCTATAGGTAATATACAAACCAACATTCATTTTTATATATATTTAGAAGATTTTCCTACAAGTTTTAGTTATTCCCTGCTCATGTCAAATATCGATCACTCATTATTTTTATTTTAATTAAGAATTTTTGAGTTTTGGGATTCAAATTTCATCATGACAAGGATTGGCGGTATATTTAAAGTGCAGTTGCTGTTGCTAATGTTTCGTTTCTTGGAATGCAGAATTGTTTCTGATACTTTTAAACTAATTTTGAAAAGGTATTTATACATCCAGCTATACGCAAGGAGTGCATAAATGAAAATTTCTGTTCGTCAGAATGACATTTTGATATTTATACCGATTTATTCCAGCTTTAAACCTACTATAAATCAGTTTAGCTTATTCCGACTCTAAAACTTGTTTATTTATTTTATAAATAAGCTTTTCAATATTAAAGGAGTATTAAGGTTGGAATAACTTTATTTTTTTTTTTTTATTTATTCGTGAATGCTTAACAACTGTAAGATATAAAATCTTATTAGGTAGTTGTAAGCTAGATTACAAAGACAGCAAATATAAAAGTAACAGATTAATAAAGAAGAAACAAAAATAAGGATAAGTATAAAAATTACAAAGTTTAATAAAATTTTAATTAAAGTTACGTTACCAAGGTTGGGGGTTGTACGTCGGGGTGACTTCCCGACTATGTAGAAAAAAGTTAGTTGCGAAGCGACAACAGGCCTCGGAAACGGACGGATACACTGATGACGACCCAAGCAAACGTATAAAGGACAACGAATTTCGGATATGCACGTGGAATGTTAGGTCCCTTAATGGACTGCGTGCTGCCGAACAACTAGCGGAGACCCTCAACTGCTACAAAGCAGATATTACCGCTATCCAGGAAATGCGATTGGATGGACCGGGCGAAATGAAGATGGAAAACTGCGACATCTACTATGGGGATTGCTACCGGGACCAGCGACTCTTTGGATGCGGATTCGTCGTGGGAAGCAGACTCTGGCAAAAAGTCTTGAGCTTCAAATGCGTAAGCGAACGCATCACGACGATCCGAATCAAGGCTAATCTCGGCAACATTAGCTTAATATGCGCGCATGCCCCCACAGAAGAGAAAAAGGACGACACCAAAGACGAATTCTACGAGCTCCTCGACAAAACATATGAGCAATGTCCTAGCTATGACATGAAAATTGTCCTCGGCGATTTTAACGCAAAGCTGGGAAAAGAAGGCATCTTTGGAAGAACAGTCGGAAAGCACAGCCTGCACGACACCACTTCCGACAACGGATTCAGGCTGATCGATTTTGCTGCGGGGCGAAACGTTGTGGTAGCAAGCACCTGGTTCCCACATCTCAACATCCATAAAGGTACATGGAGATCTCCTGATCAATCAACCGTCAACCAGATTGATCACATTGCGATCGACGGGAGGCACTTTTCCAGCATTCAAGATGTTCGAACTTTCCGAGGAGCCAACATCGACTCGGACCACTACCTCGTCGTAGCCAAGGCAGTACTACGAATATCTCGACAACGGCCAAAACAAAGAAATGCTGCAAGAAAATTCGACGTCGGACGGCTACAATCGCAAGAGATCGCCAGATCCTTCTCTGATCGAGTGACAAGTAACCTCTTAAGGAGTCCTATGCCGTCAACATCAAGTAACGAAGACCAGTGGCAACATTGCCAAAATGCAGTTAGAGATGCCGCCTCTAATGTGCTGGGTTTCACACAGCCACCAAAACGAAACCCCTGGTTTGACGAAGAATGCAGGCAGGCCCATGCAGCCAAGCAGGAGGCATACAAAGCGGCGCTGCAAAGAAAGACAAGAGCTGCTCGTCAGCTCTACGAGCAAAAGAGGAGAGAAGAACGCCGGCTTCTCAGGAGAAAAAAGAGAGAGCATGAGAAGCGTCAGATCGAAGATGTTGAGAGAGCTAACAGCAGGAATGAAGTTCGGAGGTTTTATCGGAAGGTAAAACAGCTGGCTCAAGGTCATCGAGCAAGAACCGAAGCCTGCAGAGATCATCAAGGGAACATCATAGTAGAGCCGCAGTCAGTGCTGGGGATTTGGAAAGACCACTTCTGTAGACTGGTTAACGGCGACGACGAACAAAATCCCGCCGTCAGACAGGATCCTTTTATCATACGCGATGACAGCCAACAATTCCGTGAACCCGACCTAGAAGAAGTGAAAACAGCAATATCACGGCTGAAATCCAACAAAGCCGCTGGAGCAGATGGTCTAGCTGCCGAGCTGTTCAAAGCCGCAGGCGACGAGCTAGATAGGAGCATGCACCAAATCATCTGTAAGATATGGTCGGAGGAATGCATGCCCGATGAATGGAACCTCAGCATTGTTTGCCCGATCCTGAAAAAGGGAGATCCTCTAAACTGCGCCAACTACAGAGGAATCAGCCTGCTTAACATCGCCTACAAGATCCTCTCTGCCGTATTATGTGAACGTCTGAAGCCTTTCGTCAACAATCTGATTGGTCCTTATCAATGTGGCTTCAGGCAAGGAAAGTCTACCATCGACCAAATTTTCACGTTGCGGCAGATCCTGGAAAAAACCTATGAAATGCAAATCGATACCCACCACCTCTTCATTGATTTTAAGGCCGCGTATGACAGCATCTACAGAGACGAACTGTATAAAGCTATGTCTAGCTTTGGCATCCCTGCCAAGCTCGTTCGCTTGTGCAAAATGACGATGGAGAACTCACGCTGCTCTATCAAGGTTGGCAATGAGCTTACGGAATCATTCGACGTCAAAAAAGGATTCAGACAAGGCGATGCACTGTCGTGCGATTTCTTTAACATCGTTCTTGAGAAGATAGTCCAAAACTCCACCGTCAACACCAGAGGCACTATCTTCTATAAATCTGTTCAACTTCTCGCGTACGCCGACGATATTGATATAATGGGAAGAACACAGCGTGATGTCAATGGCGCCTTTGTGAGGATTGAGACAGAAGCGGCTAAAATGGGTTTAGCGGTAAATGAGGGGAAAACGAAGTACATGCTGTCTTCGAGTAAGGACACCCAACATCGACGGCTCGGACAGAACGTCACAATAGACGCATACAACTTCGAGGTAGTTAAGGAGTTTGTCTACCTAGGCTCCGCTATCAACACGGACAATAACACCAGCGCTGAGATAAGACGAAGAATTACTCTTGCTAATCGCTGTTTCTTTGGGCTAAGAAAGCAACTGAGTGGAAAAGCCCTCTCTCGAGCAACTAAGGTTAAACTGTACAACACCCTCATCATCCCTGTCCTGCTGTATGGTGCAGAAGCATGGACCCTAACAAAATCGGATGAATGTGCCTTAGGCTGTTTCGAGAGGAAAATTCTTCGGGTCATCTTTGGCCCCGTGTGCATTGATGGGGAATGGAGAAGGAGATACAACAGCGAACTTTACGGGTTGTACAACGACGTGAACTTAGCCAGAAGGGTCAAGGTCCAGAGACTCAGATGGCTCGGTCATTTAGAGCGCATGGACACCAATGCTCCGGCCCGGAAAGTCTCCGACACTATTCCCGAGGGACGCAGAAGGAGAGGAAGACCGCGACTCAGGTGGCGCACACAAGTGGAAGAGGACCTCAATCAACTTGGAGTGCAAAACTGGAGACAGCTAGCTAGGGACCGAGCTGACTGGCGGAGACTGTTGATTGAGGCCCAAGTCCACAACGGACTGTAGCGCCACCTTAACTAACTAACGTTACCAAGCTAGCAGAAAAATGAGATTTTAATACTTTTTTGAAACTTGTTTCATTCATATTGTCTTTAATGTTACGAGGCAATGAATTCCAAAGACGGACAGAATTAACAAAAAATTGACGTTCGGATGTTAAAAATGAAAAACGAGGAACAATTAATTGACGAGATCTATGCGAAGATGTGGGTATTATTTTTTCATAACAGTATTGTGGTTGGCGTGAAAACATTATGTCAGCAAGCAAAGTCAAACTACGAAATTCTACATATTGGTCAAAAGACATATCCAGTAGCTGCGTTGCAAGACCAGAAACCCTATCGTATCTGCGTAACCCATATACGTAACTTACGGTCGAATTGAATGCAACATTAAGCTTTCGTTTACTAATATAATTACAATTACAGTAAATTTCGCAACCATAAATTAAGATTGGAATTATCAGCGTCTTAGCGAGAAGCAATCGCGTTTTAACTGGTGTGAAACCCTGAGTTACCCATAAGGTGCGAAGTACACCATATACCTTGCCGACAAGTGCATTAATATGGTTATCCCAAGTTAAAAAGCGATTGAAAGTTACTCCAAGATTCTTAGCTGTTTCAACGTAATCGATTGGAGCGTTGCTCAAAACAATCGGTGGGAAATAATCAAGGCGTATCGATTTGCGAGAGATGACGAGGCATTTAGACTTTTTAGGGTTAAGAATAAGTCCATTCAACTCAGACCAATTTACAACTTTTTCCAAATCTTCATTGACACAAATAGCTCCGTGTTCAATTAGGCCGAGAGGACAACTAAAGTACAGTTGAACATCGTCTGCGTACATATGTGAGGAACAGTTGGAAATTATAGATGGAAGTTCATTTACATACATTGAAAACAAAAGGGGTCCAAGAATAGAGCCCTGAGGGACACCAGTAACGTTTGGCAGAAAGTTGGACAGGCAATCACCTACTAGTACTGCTTGCTTTCGGTTAGACAAATAGGAAAAGATTAATTTGGCTGCCCCAGATGAAAAATTGAAGTTTTCAAAAAGCTTTCTACATAATTTGACGTGGTTAACTGTATCAAAAGCCTTTGAGAAGTCCAGCAAAACCAAAAACGATACCTCATCATTATCCAATGCTTGCCTTAAGTCATCAGTTACTTTCAGAAGCGCTGTAATACAACTGTGTTTCTTACGAAAACCAGATTGTTTTTGAGTAAGCATTGAGTTCATAGTCAGATAACAGTTTATTTGTTTCTGTAGTACCTTCTCAAAGACCTTAGACAAGAATGGCAAAATGGAAATGGGTCTGAATTCATCACCTTTAGCAGTTTTTGGGAATGGGATGATTTTAGCTGCCTTCCATAAGTCAGGGTATACACCAGTCATAAGAATGGTATTAAAGGCGAATGTGATATATGGCAGCACGATTGGCAAAATCATAAACAAAAAGGAAGGATGAATATCATCTAACCCGACAGCTTTCGATTTTATAGAAAGCATACTTTCGACAACATCAGTACTTGTTACTGCGGAAAATCCAAAACGAGAACCTTCACGAAGGCACTCATCAGTAAATGAAGGCAAACTGTCAACATTATTCGGTCGGACCTGTCCCGTAGGGGCTAATAAAATAAATAATAAAAAGCACTCGTTTATAAATAAGGCTGTATTTGCTTGTTTATCTGACGATTGAAAAATCGGCTCTAAATCATTTTAATTTTGATTGTTCTTTATTAACTAATTTATCTGTCTTTTTTCTTTTTTTGTTTATTTTGCATTATTGCTATTATAATTGTTCATTAATTTAGTTTTCTTGATACTAGATATAAAAGATTTATGTCTTAATGTTTCGTTGTCAATATAAAGATGTTTTTGGAATAAATAAAATAAAAATGAGAATATCTACCTATGATAAAATCAATTGCAATTAATTGAATGAACAGTGTAGGTAATAGTTCTTTCATTTTTTTTAGTTCAAAGTTTTCTTGTAGTTTTTTTTTTGCTTTGCTTGTCAGTGGGGTAGCCGGGTAAGTTGGTAGCGGGATAGCTGGGTAACGATGCAGCGGGGTACCTAAAGGGATAGTAGTGCTACGGGGTAGCGTGTAGCGAATAGCGGGGTAGCGCTCACCGGGTAGCGGAGTACAAACGTTTAGGTCTTTTATTTATCGACTGAGTTATCGATAAGATCGATAAGAGTTATTATGGGTGCAGGGAAATAAGTCCACGGGAACTAACTCCACTGAGGGATTTAGTTTCCACCAAGTGTGTATTTACTCCACTTTTGTAAAGTGAAGTTAGTTCCCATGTACGGTGGAAATTAAATTCCTTAAAAAAATTGTGGTCCTAATTCCCTTCGAATGTGAAATAAATTGCCACTTTAACCGAGCAATTTTTTGTGTAGGGAATCTGGTCCCGTAGTCAGAAGTCCCGTATATTTCGGGACTAATGACCCACTATGGTGTGTCATAAGTGCCGAAATTTAATTTTGGGACTACTGACCCCATATGGTCAGCCGTTAGTCCACAAACCAAATTCGGGGCTTCTGACCTTCGCAATTAATTATAAATATTTTATTAAACAATAAATTAAGTGAACAGTTTTTACATATTATTTCAAAAGTTTTTCCGTGAATAACGGTTGAAATATACCGGATGCTCTAAGTCTATGTGACGTAAAGGAAACTTTTTCCAATACAAACGTTGTTCTGAACTTTGGTATTTTAAAATTCGGTGAGAGTAGGGCATTCTACAAGCATATAGGTACTGTACTTGAACCCAGTTTCATCTTATTGCATCTTCTTGTCACCTTAAATAACTAAGTTGTTTCAATTACATTAACAGCTCCATAAGAAAGACATTTTTAGCATTCTTGTATCAAGTGGATGCAAACGTGAGTACTATTTTTTCAATACTAAACTTTAACTCAACCTCATGTTTTAAAAAATGTAGCAGGTGCCAGGTACAATAATTGATTAGTTATTCCCACGCCTCTTTCCCCCCCCCAGATACCGCACGCGCTGGGGTCCATTTTCACCGAGTACGACGGCAATTACGGTTGCTAGACGTATCGGCACTTAATTAGAAATTATTTGTAAAATAAAAAAGTGATGGCGATACGAATATCAGGAAGATGAGAGTTAGGGACTGCTTAATGCAAGCAGGGTCAAAAAGGAATAAAATTTTAAATTAAAAAATTTTACAAAAAGAGAAAAAAAAAATAAAATTAAAATTAAAAAATTTTAAAGACAAAATATTAAAAGTCAAAAATTAAAAAAAAAATAATTAAAAAAAATAACAAAGTAAATAAGCGTGTAGAAGACACTTGTCAAGTTCGTAAAGAAAAATAAAAATAAAAAAAAAAGAAAAGAGGAGTCAGTTTCTCTCTACTACATATACATACGTATTTATTTATTTTATTAGTTGTTTAAGGAAGTACTGTATAAAAGTTTCCTTTGTGTGATCTTGCTATGGTTGAAATCAAAAATATTTGAATTTTCGTTCACATTACGTAACATTCTCGTAACTGCCGTAATCAGTTCTGTGATGAGCTTGATGAAATTGGGGAACCGATCTTAGAGAATGAAAGTTAACGTTAATACTCATTGCATCAAGGAGGGTGGAAGATTCTGTAGCACCGGATAGAATTTGGTGTACGAAAATAATATCAGCAACTTCACGACGTTTTTCTAGAGATTGTAAGTTTATAAGCCGCAACCGTTCTTGATACGGAGGTAGGTTAAAATTGTCAACCCATGAAAGTCCTCTTAAAGCGAAACGGAGGAATCTACGTTGTATTGCTTCAATTCTATTTATATGGACTTGGTGATAAGGGGACCATACTTGGCTGGCGTATTCCAGTAGAGGCCTTACAAACGTGGTATAAAGAGATTTCGTAACGTAAGGATCCGAAAATTCCTTAGACCAGCGTTTGACGAAACCTAAAGCAGAATTAGCTCTAGCTACGATATTGTCATAGTGAGACCTAAATAGCGTTGCCAGATGTCCCGATTTTCCCGGGACGTCCCGGTTTTTTAACATTTTTTCAACCGTCCCGCCGGGACAAGCAAATTCCCGTGAAAACTCTATGTGAGCAACCAATAACTACAAGAAAATTTACTTTTTCATTGCGGCTCTACCTTTACGAATTTTCTTGATTGAATGTAATCGAACAAACCTTATTTCGTTAAACGTCACTTTCAACTATGTCAAATTGTACAAATACAAATGTTGTTTGGAAGTGGAATAGAGGACCAGAATGAAACCGATGGTAAGGTATGCTATTTTATTCTTTTCTCTCTTCTACTTCTGATAATGAATGTCCTCGTCTGATTGAGAAAGCAATTCAATCAGATATTGAAGAAAAACGAACACTCACTTATTTATATTTTATACACAATGTGATGTTTTCTGTAGAAACAATTATTAAAATAATCGAATCAGATTCTCTTACTGTATTTGAAATGCATTTAAAAATGCACACCATTCGAGACAAATTTAAAGACAGACTTAAAGATAGATTCTTTGGAAGCAGGGCAAAGGCGTTTCTTTCTGAATTTACATCTGATATAAAGGATTATATACAGAATGATTTCTTAAGGTCTTATACTAATTTTATTGAATATATAGAGAAACTTTACGATTTTTCCGATAATAATGTTTTGTCCAAGCTCGCATTTTTAAATTTAAATGATCATTTAAATTTTGAAAAATTTGAAATGGCTGCGGATTTATTACAAATTAATGAAATAGATGCTGATTCCTTATATGAAGAATATCAAATAATAAGAAAGTGTCTGGATGAAATTGTTAATTTAAATGATAGCGAAATGAGCTCCTTAACAAAGTGGAATGGAATACTGAAATGCTTTTCTATTGGAGATATACCAAATATTTTTAAATTAATTTCTTTTGTATTCAGTATTCCAAGTTCCAATTGTTTCGCAGATGGCTTTAAAATGGGCAGATGTTCGAAATCAATGTAAACCGGAGTTAATAAAAGCCGAGCTACAAACATCATTTAACTATGATTTAAACTGCATGGAGTTTTATAATTATGTAAAAAAAAATAAAGAATTAATAAAACATGCTAAGAGTTCCTTTAAATATACTACTAATTGTGAGTAGATAATTTTATTTTTAAACTTTATTTTCAAAAACTGAACTGAACTGAACTGAAGAGACTGTTTTGATTTATTTATTTTTATTCTTATTTTGTAAATACAACGTATTCACATAAAAATTATTATATACGTAGTTATGTAATAAAATTGTTTATTAATGGAAAAAATTGATTTTTTATTTTGTCCCGGGAAAACTTTCGAAATCCCGGGATTTTTCGAATATTTTGTGATTTATCCCGCTTAGCTCTAAAATTTATCTGGCAACCCTAGACCTAAAGTTAAGCTCACTATCACAAATAACTCCTAAATCTCGGATAGTTGTTACTCTGTGAACAATACATTCGTTGATATAATAGTCCCGTGTTTGCGGACGGAAACGTTTACGGGAATATGTGATTGTTTGGCATTTGGAAACATTAAGTTCTAAATTGTTTTTTTGACACCAAACATAGAAATTGTTTAAATCGGCCTGCAGGGGTAAAGCATCATCGGGTGAAGAAATCATTCTAAAGATTTTCATGTCGTCTGCGTACATTGAAACTTGGGAATTTTCAATCACAGATTCTACGTCATTAATAGTCAGAATAAAAATAATAGGGCCTAGATGACTACCTTGAGGGACTCCCGATTTTGCAGTTAATGGCTCTGATATAGAAGATCTAAATAAAACGCGATATTTACGGTCGGATAGGTATGATTCCATCCATTCAATGAAACCAGGAGGGAATCCAAGAGCCTTTAGCTTGAAAGATATAATATTGTGGGATATTTTATCAAACGCCTTACTAAAGTCCGTAGCAATAACATCAACTTCTTTTTTACTTTCTATTGAGTTTAATGTATAAGAAACAAATTCAGTTAAATTAGTGGTCGTTGATTTCCCTTTTAGGAACCCATGTTGTTTGGCCGAAAATAATGATTTACAATGAAAGTACATTGTGTCGAATATAATACTTTCGAATAGTTTAGGAATGCAAGATAATTTGGCAATCGGCCTATAGTTAGAAATGTCAGATTTACAGCCTTTCTTATGAATGGGAATTATGAAAGAATCTTTCCACATAGATGGAAAAATTCTTTGAGAAAGAGATTTTTGAAAAAGAATAGTAAGAGGCTGAGCCAAATTAGCTGCACACTTCTTTAATACAATCGCAGGTAAACCATCAGGTCCCGAAGAGAAATCATCTTTTAATTTATTTATTTTGTTAAGCACATCGTCAACAGTGATGTTGATCGATACCAATGATGTTTGGTTACAATCGTTCATATAAGTGAAATAGTCAGCATCAGGTACAAAATTACTGTCGGAAAAAGCAAGACTGAAGAAATTAGCAAATAAATTAGTTATAATTTTTGAATCATTAGAAGAGTGATCTAAATATTTGAGGGAATTAGGATATCCATCTGACTTTTTTTTTACGTTAATGAATTGCCAAAAGCGTTTGGGATCTGAGATTATATCAAACTGCATTTGATTAATATATGCATCATACAGGAGTTTTGAGAGAGCAGAGAACTCGTTGTACACTACTAAATAGGAGTAATAGTCTGTCTCTGATCTAGTTTTAAGATATTTTCTCCATAGACTATTTCGGGAGTTACGGAGTGAACGAAGTTGTTTTGAATACCACGGTGGTGATGGTGAGATATTTTTATATGGTGCATAGGGAACGCATAGAAAAAAACATTCAAAAATTATTGAGTAGAAGTTAGTGGTTAAACTATTGATGCTATTGTTAACAGTTTGGTTTAATATTAAATCAAAATTAATGTTACTAAGCAGCTCGTTTAGTTGGGCGAAGTTTGCTTTTCGGAAATTAAATCGATATGGGTTCTCAGAATCTACATCGGGATGATTGTGCTCATAGACGTAAGTTAAAGACAATGGCGGATGAAAATTGTCAATGGTGGAAAGAGTTAAGCTACTTTGCTCTACGATACAGTTAGTTACTTCATTGGTAAAAATGAGATCGAGTTGTCTGCTCAAGTTGTTTTTAACATCACTAATCTGATGCAAACCGCAATCAGACAGATTGTCAGTAAATAACATTTCTTTTTCAGTTGTTGCGTTACTTGCAACAAAATGAGAGTCATCCTCGGATCGTGACCATGACAGATTAGGGAGATTGAAATCCCCAACGAGCAATAAACCATCATGTACCTCCATAGCGTCACCCAGATTGTCAACTGCTTTTATAAGGTTATGATAAGTTTCAATTGGACTGGAAGGTCGTATGTAACAGCATAAAACAAAGATAATTTTTAGCTTGATATTGATTCTTACGCAGATCAATTCAATTTCTTCGGTGTTAGGTATTTCAAAAAGTGAACTATCATACCTAGAATGCACTGCTATTAGAACACCTCTTCCAGGCATAACCCCCAAAAGACCGTCTTTTCGGTAAACATTAAAATCCGAGGTAAAAAATTCGTTATTATTAAAATTACTAGTTAAATTAGTCTCACTAAGAGCAAAAATATCAAAAGGAAGCTCTTGTGATTTTAAAAATACTTCAGGCGCTTTTGAGCGAAGTCCCCTTACATTTTGATAATAAAGGGACAAACACTTTAGTTTTTTGAAGCCTCATTTACATTATTGTTAATAACTTGCGGTTTTTTGTTGACAAATTCTTGGATGAAGGTATTAGTGGGCCATGATGTCGGAGAAATTAAAAGATTGAACATTGGTTCGGGGACGGAGACTTTAAAAGAAGCAACTCTACCATTTGCTCTAGTTATATTTTTACATTTAATTAGGTTTTGGTCATTGTATATATTTTGTTGATTTAATATAGTCTTTACATGATTAAGAATATCTGTGGAAGATGTAGAAATATCAAATTTAGAAAGAAAGATGCACTTAGGAGAAGGTACCACTCTGGGAGTCAAAATGCAAGTTGAAGGGGAAATTGCAAAAGGGGTGTTGATATTTTGAGTAATGTTTTGATTATAGCTATCGAAGTTAATATGGTTATTAATATCAATATTGTCATTGAGAGGTCTATTTAATAAAGGTCTATTAAATAAAGGAGGATTACTGTTGGAGGTGATGTTGCATGTTAATTCGTCTTGAAGAGACACACAATTAGGATCATTAGAAGAATTGACCGCTGCTGTAAGGACGGTACTAGCATTCAAAATTGCAGCACTTTTTAAGTCGGCAAGGCTATCTTTAACACTTCTTAATTCTTTTTCCAAAGTTGTGAAATTATTGCTACATTCATCAAGTTTAGTTTTATTAAGCGTTATCAATTGCTAGCGAGCGAAGCGAGCGGAAAAAATTTTGCCCAAAAGAGAATCAATTTGTTTGGGGTGTGAAAATAGAAACAAAATTTTCACCACCATTAGTGAGTCATTAGTCTGGAAAACTATTTTTGGACCGACTAGACTTCAGGACCAGTTTCCCTGCGCCGAAAAAAAACTACATATACAGTGGACTCTCGCTAACTTGAACATACGATTACTTGAACAATCCAGTAACTTGAACACGCTTTTTTCCCTATTGTGTATTCTGTATCTTCTTCAACAGACATTTTCTTAGACTCAATACCTTGAACATTTTCATTGCTAACTCTATAACTTGAACTAACTTTATAACTTGAACACTAAAGATATTTAGAACTCTAGGTATAACATAATTTCATAAACAAACACTAAAAGTACTTTTAGCGAAAATCTTTTTAAATTTTATCAGACCCTTAAAACTTTTGAGTTTCACCAACTTGAAATGGGAAATTTCAGGGAAATTTTTGTCAAAATTGACATCCTCATGAAAATTATGTGAGAAAAAATGAGAAAGCGTCACTTTTTAAAATATTCTTATGACACTTTTAAAATTTAATGAGTCAAAAATTGTCATTTAGTTTTAAAAAGTGTCTAAACGCTTGGTGAAACCAAAAAATCTCATTTTACGGTTTAAAAGCCTGTTTAGTGCTTAAAAGTTGTTTATGAAATCGGGCATATAACTTGAACAAATATATTTTAGATAAAAAGAAGTTTGAATTCCTTACTGTAGGTGACTATGTTTTTTAACTGATTTTTATTCGAGGGGAATTCGCAGGGTTTGTTAGCGTAAAAGTGTTGGAAAGTGCGTGTTAAAAAATCGAGAAAAATTAGCTGCTGATCCAGGACTTATAGTTATAGAGCCAAAAAAAAAAAAAAACTCGAAGATAAAATCGCCGCTCTTCAACTTACAAATCAAAAATTTTTAGATGAAACTGCACTGTTTTGGAAGTTGTTGTCCAAAAAAAACCTTTGAATAGCATAAAGCGATAAATTCCTAAGCAAAGAGTGACTTTACTGCTGGATTGTAATGCCACAGGAACACATACAGTGTTGTATCTCAGGTAGGAAAATCAAAAGGGTACACAACAACCAACTTAAGGCTTATTGTAATGATTAAATTTGATTTCTTTTATTTCTTTTCTTTCTAGATTGTTGACTGACTGGTAAAAATAATCATTTTAATTTTTTTAAACAAATATAAATTATTGTTTCTTTTTCTTACATTAAATTTATTAATTTCAATTTGTTCAATTTGTTCACTAAATTGAAAAAAGAAATAGATTATTCTTGTTACACAAAAAAAAAAAAAATAAGTGATAGAAGAAAATGTACGAATTACTACCAAACAAACCCATTTAAATATTTCTTTAATGTGTAAACTAAGCTTTATTTTGCTCGTGGCAAACATACCGAACGTAACAGCATCAACTCCTTATCTTACTTTAACTCCAGCACTATTTGAAGGCATTGGAAATGCTGTCTACTTTAACAACAAATGGACCATATTCACAAAAATAACACCCATGGATTTTTCGGAAGTTCTGAATTTTGTAGACAAGTGTGATGCTAAGATCAAACAGTTGTGCGCACCTCTACAACTATTGAATTCAAAACAAATTGCAACACTAGAACGGACGAATTGAAAGCGATCATATCCAACCTTCGGCAAAACATAACATGCGATTAAAGCATATGGTCTCTCACCGAAGAAATAAGAGATCCATAGAAACAATTGGACATTTCTTCCATTGGGCTTTTGGAACTATGGACAAAGAGGATTCTGATAAGATTTATGACCATCTTAGCAACGAAAATGAAAGCTCAATTTAATTACGAAACAGATAACGGTGGCAAATTCTAATTTTGATAGGCTCAGTAAACCTATCAAAACGTTAACGGAAGAGGTGGGCAAAATTGGGAAGAGTTTCGAAAACTTTACCACGGATATTGAAAATTTCGCGACGGCAACAATAAAAGAGTTAGCTGCGACGAAATTGAAAGTGGAGATTAATGAAATGATCTCATTGGTTACCTCTAACCTACTTGAAATCCAAAGTCGCCAAACAACTGAGCTATCAATTTTGACTGATTTTACCAAAATAAGCTTCATCCTTTTATTTTGGACGCAAACAATATATCATCAGTGCTGAAGAATTCTATGTATGAAAGAATGGTTCTTAATCCAACCGCGTTGTTTCAAGTTGTTCAACTGTTGACCTACCCTCAAAAATATTCAATCGTTTTAAAGATCACTGTTCCGCTACCTGAAGCCGCCATGTTCTCCTTATTCAAGATATAACCAGTGCGAACAAAATCGATCACCATTGGGACTTGGTTTTGGACATTAAGACTGAATACATCGCAGAAGCAGACGATCGTGCTTTGTTTGTCACCATGACACGTACAGAGTTGTTGCAATGTTCAGAGGTCCCGTTCAATTCGTCAATAACGATAAAGGTATGTCAACACCAAAAACCCATACATACCGGTGGAAGCTCCGAGTGCCTAGTAGAGCTATTGCAACACTCTGTTACCTCAAAAGCGAACTGCAACTACGTCGCCTCACCAACTAGAAAGGGGATAATCACGAAGATGTCAACGAAAAATCAATGGCTTTTCAATATGAGAGAATCAATTGCTCTCAATTTTAACTGCGATGGGGAACTGTATACTCCAGTGCTCAAATGATTCGGAATTCTGCACATTCTACATCCTTGTGAAATAAGTACGAAGGAATTGCGTATACCATACGAGCAGGTTTGGAGTTCAAAGCTTAAGATCCATCAACCGAGAGTGAACCATTCAGATCTTATTGAACTACTAAGGGATAGATATGCCAGTGAGTGAGAACCTTTTCGAAACCACCACCACTATCTTTAGGTAGTCATAGCGATATGATTGCAAGTTTGGAGATGAAGAAGTCGTTAGAAGATCTACAAGAGGAAGCGAATCAGATCGAAAACAGGAAGAGTGTGAATAGTCAGCGATTGGAAGTTGACGTCCATCGATACTCTCTTGTGTCCATCAGTGTGCTCATAATAGCACTCGTATTGTTCAAATGGTACCTTTCAAGAAGTTCGTTTGCAAACACCGCCAACATACCAAGTCATATAACTACAAACATATCAAACGTAGTCCCAGAAATATCCGATGCCGTCAAGATAGATGCCGTCGAGATAGATGCCCTGCCAGATCGTATAGCTGCAACAAGGAAATCGATACGAGGAGTAACGTTTGCCCGAGTTTAAAAAACTTATTTGTAATGTATAATGTAGTAAGAAAAAGAGAAAACAAAATAATTAATAAATAAATAATAATTAAATAAATAATTATAAAATGAGATCAAATATAAAGAAAAAAAATCTTAAAATAATTACTACACTTTCATACAAATATAACGTTTTATTCTAAAATTTATATACAAAAATAAATAAAACCAACTCTCCATTACCTCAGAAAAATGTATTGCTTACATAAAAAAAGGTTATTTTTATATATAAAAGAAAAATTATAATACAATGTATTAGAATGAATTAAAAACAAAAAAAAATTAAACCCGTTATTAAATAAAAAGATAATAACGTTCTTAAATTAAAACAAAAAATAAATAAAACAATTGTAATGTAATAAAAAACAAAGTAATTCCTAGAATATAAAATTATATTTGTTAAGTATTTTTAAGAAATTGTTCAATAAAAATAATTTAATCTTGTCGATTGTCATCCGGTTGATCGTGAGTTCTTCCTCCGGGTGGGGAGGGATGTTGTATCTCCTCTAATACCTACCAGAGGAAATCGTCGTCGTGCGTTGAACTCAGCACACTTCAATTGTGTTGTACTCTTTGATTGTCAATTCAATATCATGTTACGGATATTGTTTTGGGTCAATCAAAGTGCAATCATACAATAGTTTAATTGTGCTGACTCTTTAAACGTGCCGACGATTATCCATTGCGAATGTTTGGGCTTGCGATCACTTAAATGACACGACAAGTGGAGTCTTTTAAAAACATCAAAGGAAGTCGGTCGTTTTCTTCTTTAACAACAGTGAGATTCAAAAAAAAAGTTTCTACTTTGAAGTTTCAACCCGTATCTTTATTTTCAATATTCTGAGAATTTAACAGTATTTTATGAAAATTAAGTAAGTACTTAATATTTTCCAAATGAAAATTTTTCATTAAATAACAAAAGTCAGAAAATCGGCGATGTCTTAAAATCTTTGAAATGGCCATAGAATACAAAAGCTCTTTGAATACATGGATGACAAAATATATTTTTCAAGGAATGATAGTTTAAGTTAAGAAACATGGTGAACAACAGAATCTCCCATTTAAGGCACTTCTGATCATAGATAATGCTCCATGCTAGATGCCACCCATCAGAACAACAAGTAAAGGATCTTAATCAAACTTGCTCTCGTCGGTCATTGCCAATAAAAATGAAGACATCATTTCTGCACAGAAGAACTTCAATTTGCGTCATATCATTGCATTGATTTAAACATCGTGGGATCAGGTAACTTCTCAAATTGTTGAAAAATGCTGGAACCCGTTGTTAAATGATGTCGAGAATAGATTTTTTAACGACGAAGATGATGTGCCATTGTCTACTCTCAGAGAACGCTTAAGAGAAAACTTGATTGCTGGGGAAGAAAAGAAATATCATTGATACATTTGCTTGAACAAGTAGATAATAATCAGGTTACTTTTCTTGACCTTAATCAAAGAGCGATAAGGAAAAAACATTTAAATTTCAATCAAATAGCTGGTTACTTGATGAAGATGTTCCGAATTGTGTTGAAGATTGAATATGGTACAAAGCGTTGTAACCGACACCGAAGTTATCGAGTCAAAATTGGGCCAGTCAAAACAGTAGGACAGAATTTCAATTTCTCAGAAAGTGCACTGAAAAATGTTTTGCAAGGAACTAAGCAACGTTAAATTACAAATTCGTTTCCAAAGTTGATTTAAATACAATTTTGTTGTGTGTCATTTTTATTAATTTAAATTAATAAATTGAATTCTATTATAAACGTAGACTTTTTTTTTATTTTGTCCAATAACTTGAACAATGCAGTAACTTGAACAGACCCCGTTTCGTATGTGTTCAAGTTAGCGAGATTTTACTGTATAAGAATTCTAGTACTGATCAATGTTATTTGTAAAATGAAAATAAATTTCTTTTAGAAACTTAGTCATTCAGAAATTCAGTTTTTAGGACTCTGAAAATAAAAAAGCGCCACCTTTTTTGATTATTTTCATAGTCTTGAAAACTGGTTTTCCGAATGACAGATGCTCAATATTTTCGTTCATGCTATATTCAGAAATTTAGTTTTCACTCCTCAAAAAAGAAAAAGAAGAATTATCGAATCGACTGCACTCACCAAGATAAGCTTGAACAAGTTCAAAAATTCTATTATTGCAAAATGTAGTTTTAAAATCTTTGTTCCATTCTTATAATTGGGAGCTAATTTCAACTTCATATATAAAAGTGTGTACTTAGTTCCCAGAAAAAAAGTGAACTAAGTTCTCACCGTACATGGGTACTAGATCCACTTTACTAAAGTGGAATTAGTTCTCACTTGGAGGGCACTAAATCCCTCATTGGAGTTAGTTCCCGTGGAGTTATTTCCCCGCACCGTTACTATGTCGTTCTGTAGGTGTTTCATTTTTCTCGTTTGAGTAGATTAACTGTAGAACGATGTTAATCAAGAACAAGATTTGTATATATAGGTATATGTATTGTACACACTATATGTATGATGTTGATGTACGTATTCCCCTAGACAGGGGCTGATCAAGGGTTTTGACCGCCCTAGGCTTATTCTCTGGACGCGCCCCCTCCAGGTCTAAGAATAAATAAATTGTTTATGACTTCGTCAGCTTTCAATATTTAAAAAAAAGCAGGTCTCCAACCGATTGGTGTGTATAGTATAATATTTAAGCACAAAAAATCTTTTCAAAAAAGCAGTTTTCGAAAATATACATTCATACATAATTATTATGAAAAATAATAATCTATTATTTATTTATAGGTAGGTATAGTTAATATTAATAAAAAAAAAAACTTAAAATGCATTCATAAAAGTATCACAAAAATAGGAAGATATAAATTATTAATGAATATAATATAAATAAATAAAAATAAATCAATTTAAAAAAAAGAAAAATAAGAAATGGTTAAAAAAATAATAATTTATGTATTGTAAAAAATAGTTATAAATTATAAATTAAAAGATAAGAATTCACTCAAAAAAATTATTATTTAGTTGTTATTTTTTTCTTTATTTTATTTTCCAAAAAAATAGACCTCTATATCTAATATTAACAAAAAATAAAAATTTGTCCAAAAAATTATCATTTATTTATTGCAAAACAATAGTATCAAATATAAATGAAGAAATAACGATTTATTAAAAAATAATATTTTTTTTCTTACAAAAAATTGGTAGATATAAACTATTCATAAAAAAATATCAATTCATTTATAAAAAATAATAATTTTTTTTTTCTAAAATAAATGGAAATAATACATATTTCACACATTACTAAAAAAAATACAATTAATTCAAAAAATAATAATTTATTTATTCAACATTTCCATATAAATAAAAGAAATAGTAATTTATGGAAAAATAATTTATATGCTTTAAGTAAAAACGAATGTGATAGTAATTTTAGGCTTAAACAAACTGCCTTTTCCTTACTTTAGCATTAGCAAATTTTTCCACAATTTTGTCAAACTGTACGGTTTGTAAAAAATTACTTTCAATGTACAAAATAGAAAGCGCTTCTAGTTTTTGCTGGCGGAGTGTGGACCGCAAGTAATTTTTTACCCTTTTCAAGGCAGAGAAAGACCTTTCGCCGCTCCAATTGGTAACTGCCATTGTCAAAAAAATTCTTAAAATTATTTCTATATCCGGAAACATAAAAGAAATATTGAAACTTTTTAACAATTGCAACAAACCCTTTGGGGTTCTCGAAGAAGAAAATTACTCGGCCTCGATGTCACTTTTTAAAAACTGCGCTAAATGGACGCATTCTTCTGAAAAGGTTTCTCCTAAATCAGTGGCATATAGTTGTTTTAATTCCTCTGCTTTACGTCTGATAAATTCTGTATCGTCGAGTTCAAGCAGTTTCCATAAGAAACCAAATTTGTTGTTGACTGTATTATATATTATTTGAAGGCTTTTTAAATGCACTATTAAACAATCAATAGCTGCATAATAATTATCAACGATGAAAGATTGTCTGCCTTCTAATTCAATGTACCCTGTTTTATCTTCATCAAAATGGAATTTTGGTATCTTTCTTCGTATTGAATCTTTTTTATATAAGCTGTCAACTCGCATCTCTTAATTGCCTCAGTCTCAAAAATATCGAACATTTTTTCGTCACGCAAAGTATCTAGATAGGTATTTAATGTCTCATAAAGAGTAACAACATCAGACACATCAATAGAACTCGCTTTTAGCTGTGCACTAACTATTTGAAACTTTGTAAGCACAGAGTTCTAAAAGCACAATATGATTGTAATTTCTAGTGTTTTCATTTTTCTAGTATTGCTTTGGCTTCTATTTTGGTCTACCTTTTTTGATTTTTATCATCGCAAATAGATTTTAATACTCCCAGAACTTCTGTGTACGAACTATAGAAGGCTTTACTTGCATCTGCTAGCGCACTCCACCGAGTTTTGGATAGATTTTTTAGTACCACCGATTCTTCATCTAGTTTGGATGATAAAATTTGCCACCTGCTTGTAGATCCAGAAAAAAAATTTGTATAGTTGTTGTTCCATTGAAAAAAAGCCGCTGACTCGTCGCTACTTTCTGCGGCAGCTGATCCCACGAGTTGGAGCGAATATGCTGCACAAGGAACAAAAGTAGCAAGGGGATTAACAGCCTTAATTCTTGATTGAAGACCTTTGTATTGCTAGCATTATCATAACTTTGACCTCGACAGTCTTGAATGTCAAGATTTAAAGTTTTCTCAATTGTTGTAAGAACAGCGTGCTCCATGTCTTCACCTTTATGGCCGCAATTAGGTAAAAATGTGACAAAGCGTTCGACAGGTTCTCCGTCTGGAAGAATATAACGAATTATGAACGTCAACTGATCGGTGTGTGAAATATCTGGAGTGGAATCAATGCTGATTGAGAAGTATTTGGCATTTTTTATTTCTCCTACAATCAAGAGTTGATCTTCGTCAGCCAGCAATAAAATAAATTCATCGATGATAGTGGATGACAAGTACGATGTAGAACCTCTGCCTTTTTGTCCAAATCTCGCCAAATGTTCAGCCATTAAAGGATCAAATTTAAATATAAACTCAATACAGCCAAGAAAATTTCCGTTTAGTGCAGATCCGATAGTTTCTTTATGACCGTGAAATGGAAGTCCACGATTAGCTTAAAACTTTACTGTTTCAATTACACGTAATAATACATTCCGCCAATAAGTTATTTCTTCGTTATATTGTCAGTTGTGTCGTTATTTAAAAAAAACTTGTATGTAGTTGAAATAAGTATGTATGATGACAGTGAATATACGATTCCCCGCCATCGCCCTCGAAATTCTCACGCCCTAGGCTGCAGCCTAATTAGCCTATGGGCTAATCAGCCCCTGCCCCTAGAAGGGAATAACCTTCGTCGAATCGACGAACATCTTTTTTCCTAGTTCAACAAAATCTTTTTGTGTTTAAGAAACTTTTTCTTGAATAAAAACTAAAATATTAAAAAAAAACTTCTCGTTTTTACTTTTTCTAAAAAGAAAAATAGTTAATAAGGAAACATAAGCTATTCAACTTCAAAGAAATTAGTTAGTTACTTTGTCTCATAAGCGCTGTTAAATATCGCTTCGTCGATTCGACGAATGGTTACCTGTAACGTACTAAAAAATATGGTTACCTTTCTAGGGATACGTATAGGTTTATAACTTGCATATTATTACTTCAATTGATATCGCAAGAAAAATCGGATTTGATTGGTTTTCAAGGTCAATTAATTTTGCATTTGTTGTTTGTTTCAAGAGTCGAATGAATATGAGGACTTAGGGAACAAAAATTATGCAAGACCATTGGAAACGAAAACTGTAGGTACCTACTAAAGTTGTGCAAGTTTCATTTCAAAAATTAGGTGCAAGAAAATAAAATTTAAGCTAAATATTCAACTAATGAATCCCGCGAAAATATCAGAAGGTTAGGTTTCTAATTATAAGGATTATAAGGAAGAAGAAGATTCCCAAGATCCCGAATCCCGGGATTGTAATTATTTACAGGTAGGTACTTATCGTACCTACAAATGTTGTGACTTACTAAGTAAGTATACGTAACTTTACATGTTTATAATAGGATATTTCTGGAGGACTGTAGTATAGACAAAAGTCGGATTGAAGTGAAATAAAAAGTTTTTCAAAGGTTATAATTTTTCTTTTCAAACTATTTTGAGTTAAGAAAGAACCGTTAGTCGTTTTCGCTTGGCGTAAAAAATGTTCACTCAATTTCAAAATCGAAAAAAAAAACTTTGATTTGTCATAAAATGAGCGGAAATTTTTTTTCAATCCAACCAATCTAAGATTCAATTTGAGAATTTTGTTGGATATAATTCACTGTTTGGTTCAAATAGCAAAGATTTTTTTTCTAATCAAAAAATGGGTTTACATGCAAAAACACAATTTTGACTTTGGACCCTAAATCGGACGAATTTCCTTCATTTTGATGAAAATTCGTCCGAATTTCACAAAGACATAATGATAATGAAAAAAATAAAAAAAATAAAAAAAATAAACAAATTCAAAAGAACAGAAAAAATAAGAAAAAAAAACTTTCCATAAAATTGAAAAAAAAGTGTTTTGTAAGTTTGATTGATCGAAACAGAAAAACGGTTAATCGTATTGATGTGAAATTTTCACCAAAATCAAGGAAATTTTATGAGCTTAAATAATTAAGCCTCAGATTAGTTGTATCACTGAAAACCACAAAATAACGGTAGTTTTTATGAAAAAGTTGAAAAATGCGTAGGTATGTATTTTGTTTTCGTGTAGAAAATTTAATAAATTTTTCAAATCTGCCTTTATTTTTCTTATAAGTTAATATTAAGCAGAGTTATTGGGGTCCAAAGTCAAAATTGTGTTTTTGCATGTAAACCCATTTTTTATTAGAAAAAAATCGTAGCTATCTGAATCAAACAGTGAATTATAGCCAATAAAATTCTCAAATAGAATCTTAGATTATTTATTTTTTTTCGATTTTGAAATTGAGTGAACATTTTTTACGCTCAAGCAAAAACGACTAACGGTACTTTCTTAACTCAAAATAATTTGAAAAGAAAAAATGATAGATTTGGAAAAACTTTTTATTTCACTTCAATCCGACTTTTTTCTACTGAGATTCAGCCTCATAAAAAACCACTCAATTTTTGAGTTTTTTTCAGGTGTTCCTTTAATTGTTTTCACTAGTGTAGAAAAGTTTGTTTGTAATATCTTAGGAGAAGATACAGCTAGATTTTGTAGAGCTAAAAGAGAACAGACCAAACTCCACACTCTAGAACATCAAAAACTTCAATGAAGTGAGGCAAAAGATTTAATTCATTTGACCGGTGTCCAAGGAATGAAACTAATTGCTGACAAATCAAGGGGCACGGTAGTGCCCAGCCAAGTTCTCTAGCAACTTTGGCACTACACCCTTATTTACAGGAAACAACTCAGGGCATTTTCCACACCCCTCTAACTTCTATACCAAAGAAGCCAAAAGTTTCAAACTCACATCATTTGTTAAGCTAGTCAAGAAGAAGCACCTCAGTAAATTTCAGATATTTAGCATAAGTAGTTTCTAAGATACAATGTTCCAAAAATCACGAAAACCGTAACTGACTGACTCACTGACTCACTGACTCACTCACTGACAGATCATCAAAATTATGAAGCACTTCCCGTTTCCCTAGAAACTTGAAATTTGGCACAGTGGTAGGCCATGTGGTACATACAAAGGAAAAAATCGAAAATTTGAAAATTTTCAATCAGGGGGCGTGGTAGCCGCCTACTTTTACATTATTAATTTAAATTATATGAAGCACTTTCCGTTGCCCTAGAAACTTGACATTTGGCACAGTGGTAGGTCATGTGGTACATACAAAGAAAAAAATCGAAAATTTGAAAATTTTCAATCAGGGGGCGTGGTAGCCGCCTACTTTTACATTATTAATTTAAATTATATGGAGCACTTTGGAGTGCAGTAGAATCAAGAAATTTTGCACAGTGATAGGTAATGAAGTACATACAAAGAAAAAAATCGAAAATTTGAAATTTTTTAGTCAGGGGGCGTGGTAGCCGCCTACTTTTAAATTATTAATTTAAATTATATGGAACACTTTGGAGAGCAGTAGAATCAAGAAATTTAGCACAATGATAGGTAATGAAGTACATACAAAGAAAAAAATCGAAAATTTGAAATTTTTTAGTCAGGGGGCGTGGTAGCCGCCTACTTTTACATTATTAATTTAAATTATATGAAGCACTTCCCGTCGCCCTAGAAACTTGAAATTTGGCACAGTGGTAGGTCATGTGGTACATACAAAGGAAATAATCGAAAATTTGAAAATTTTCAATCAGGGGGCGTGGTAGCCGCCTACTTTTACATTATTAATTTAAATTATATGGAGCACTTTGGAGTGCAGTAGAATCAAGAAATTTGGCATACAAGTACATCTGGCAATAAAACAAATAAAATATGAAATTTATGATTTTCCACTGAGGGGGCGTGGTACCCACCCATTTAAAAATAAATTTTATAAAATATATGGGGCACCTCTGATCATCGTAGAATATTGTAATTTGGCAAACTAGCAATTCTGCCAGTCAATATAAAGAAATAAAATTAATTTTTAGATTTTTCTGCTTATCAAAAAAAAAAAATCTTTGCAAAAAGTAATGATATCACACCAAAAACATAAATGTAAAAAAAGAGCCAAGTTCTCCCGTACAAAAATTCTGCCTAACAAATCAGCCACGAAAAGTAATGAGATCTAAAAGAACGCCAAGTTCTAAGATTCAGCAAGTACTCGTAGGTGCATTGCAAATGTTTTAAGTGGACTTACACCGAATCAACTATTAGTTTTGAAAGTAACTTGTAAACTAATGTAAATTAGTTAATTTTTTTTACTTGACGGGTTTTCTCTTAGTAACCTACTATTAAAAAAGTTTGGAAAACTTGCTAAGTAAAAAAATTAACTAATTTACATTAGTTTACAAGTTACTTTCAAAACTAATAGTTGATTCGATGTAAGTCCACTTAAAACATTTGCAATGCACCTACGAGTACTTGCTGAATCTTAGAACTTGGCGTTCTTTTAGATCTCATTACTTTTCGTGGCTGATTTGTTAGGCAGAATTTTTGTACGGGAGAACTTGGCTCTTTTTTTACATTTATGTTTTTGGTGTGATTATCTCTTCTACGTCATACTTTAAGGTCCTTATTAAGACCCAAAAGAAATTATCAAAACTTTGACGTCATTTGTAAAAATCAGTGAGGGGGCGCGGCGCGCACAAATTAAACAACCTGCCAACATATCAAACATCTTCAACCCTACAAGGCCACAATAACACCGCCGCAGCCACAGTTGGGCCGAATGGATTTCACCAAAATCATTCTCTCAAATAAGAACAAAAGAGAGAAAAGTGTGCAATGGTGTTAAGGTAATAAGGAAGGGCATTAGTGTGCTTGGCTCAATCTATTGAATCAAGATGGCAGTACTTTACCCAAATGAAGCAAGAAGGCGGTTAGAATAGGACAACAATTTTACCAAGTGAAGGGAGTAGTTTTGAAATTTCCTAAATGCTTAAATTGATGAATGTGACCATATTTTTTTTTAAATGATATAAATATAGTGTCCCATTGCTTTTTGGTTTGTACATTGTACTCCAAGGTTCTGGTAAATAGACAAACAAAATTCGAAAGTGGTTAGTTTGAAATGATTCATGCGCATTTTTTGCTTTAAGCGAGGCGTTTATGTTAACAAATTAAAAACAAATTGCTCACCTAAAATCACGAGATGGTTACACCCATTGCCTTTCCCCCATCCTATGAAGAACTTATCAGTATATAGCTGGAAAGATGGGTGTGTATATAACATACAACCGTGAATTCACAAGAAAAATGTAAACCAAAAGAAAAACAAAAACTCCGCCTTAATACTTAAAATTCCCAGTATTTTTGTCTCGTTCTCTGTTCTTCATCTGCCAGTAACTAGATAACATTCTCTTTTCATAGGGTGAGTATGAGTAGAACAGAATGTTTGTCACCATCTCTTTTTATGGTTTCATCAACCATCTGTGTACAGTAATAATGGCAGCAATCCCATTAGGAAAAGGGCGTCACCCTGGACAGGAATGAACAGTTGTATAGTAAAATTGCATTGGAGTTCAAAGAGCCTTAACATTTTTTTGAAGTTTAGTTCAAATCAGTAAGTTGGGAGTAACGGACGCCAAACCTTACAATTTTTGTTTCTTCTGGGTTAAAACTGTCGGTTTATATAAATATGTGGTTTTCCGTATGGTTTGTGAGATCGTTTCGTTTTTCTTACTAACGCTGACAATAAGCATTTTACAATATTGTTAATTAATTTATCGGGGCGTGGTGCCTTCAAATGGAGCGTGTTTCGAGTTGAACTGTTTATTGATGTGCACATTAAAAGATTAATTGATAAGCAAAAATATTGAAGTGATTGTGTTTAGTTATTTTTTCTTAAATTCTTTTGTTCCCTGGAATGATGGTGCTTGAACAGTCAACAGATGTGATGTCGAACATACCGTCGGAAGGCTTGCATCCTACGACTGCTTTACAGTTATATGCAGCAGCAGCGGCGCAATTAGGGGCACCAGGAAATCGAGTACCCCCATGGGGACCGTTTTTGCGTTTCGGTGTACCTGGAGTGTTTGGGGGGGCTGCTGGTGCAGCAGCTGCTGCGGCTGCAATGAGCGGAGGCGTAGGTGGCGCTGGTGTGCAGTTTTTGGGAAGAAGTCGTTTCGATGAAAACCCAGTTCAGAGTGCAGCCGCTCTTGCAGCCAGCTCTAATGCGAATGCGTTTGCTAATTTGAGTGGATTAAACGCGGCGATGAGAAATGTGTCGGCACAACAGACTGCAGCGGCCGCAGCTGTTGCGTCGGTGGCGATACACCATAGGCTCCTCATAACCTCGGGAAATAGGCAAATGCCCCAGGGACCTCCAAGTGAAGGATCAAACGAGGATAATGGTGAGTTGAGAATTATCCTACGTACTTACTGTGTATACCCATGATAGTACGCTCTCTGTGGAAAGTCTTGGCCTAGGAATCGTTTTTAACAAAATTTCTTTGGAATTAATTTTTTTTTGGTATATGAGATTAACAACCAATTGCCCTGCATTAGATTTGTTTTTCCAATATATGAAACAATAAATTGCAATTGTTTTACTCTTCCTTAACGTGTTTCTTAACAATAGAAAACAAAAAAAATTACGAAATAAGGAATAATCAATTTTGTCATATTTGTTTTCCAACAAAACCTCAACACTTCGAAAGTGTTAAGCAGTCTCACTTAATATATCTCCATTTGTCTGAAGGTAATGCTTAACGTGATAATGATAACCTCATACCGTCAGATGAGAATTCTATATGTATTTCGATTTCGAATGGATAAGGAGCAAATCGACGATCACATGAAAAATTCGTTGTGTATACCTATACTGTGTACATCAAGATCAAGAGAAATAAAAACTCTAAAAATACTGTCGTCGAACAACCACTGCACCGCCCTGGAATCAATTAAATTGGGCCATCGGACTTCTGCATGATCCATTATAGGTATATTTGATTTAGCAGAGATTGGCAAATAATGCGCCATGTCCGCCCGCGGCAAGACGTTAATGTCTGAATTTTTTGATTGAGATCTTAAAATGTTCGAAGTTAGACATTGTTTAGAAATTATAGCTTTTTACTTCTAACATGAATGGAATAATTTGTTTCAATTAAAAACTTTTGTGTCGTTTTATAAAATAAATGTATTTGTTAAGCTCAACCGACACTTTTTCTGTTGATCCTCTTCAAAACATCACTTTTTTCTTATCAGTAGGTACCTACCCCTGGTATCCACTTTCAAATGTAAACTTCTGTTAGTAACGTGTTTTCCTATATACTTTACTGGTGGGTTGCATATAAAAATTAAGATAATTACCTAACTATACCTATACCTATGTGAACATTTGCTCTTATGAGAAAAGCACTTCCATCCAAAAACCGGACTCATAGGTTTTACTTTTAATGATTAAAAAGTTTTGTATAAGTATTTTTTAAATGAGTTATAGTTATAAATTATAATATAACGTTTCGTAGTGATATGTGCGCTGGCTGCTACACAGAACGCATGGGTTCGATTCCTGCTCGTGCCCATAAAGTTTTTATATCATCTTTCACGGGTATTGCCTCTTGCGAAGATCCGACAACACTTCCAAGAGGATCATCTGTCATGAAAAAAGTGCTTCTCAACTTTGCTGTTCGGAATCGGCATTAAATTGTAGGTCCCCTCAATTCTTCACACGCACTCAGGGAATTGTTGATGAGTGTAAGTCACTTAGGCCTTGGCTCTTCAAGAGCTGTCACGCCACTCTGTTTATTTGTTTATTATGTAGCTATAACGTTGCCCTTTCTTAAGAACTGTGTCTATTTGTTGTTATACCTATGGACTTATTTATATTCTCGAACTTAGACACTTCGTCAAAAGCCATCGGCAGTCATATCATCACAAATGAATATTTGATACAGATGTTGAGAGTTGAAACTTAAGAGTTCAGATTAGGGCTGCAGTCTTCTTTGGAGTAGTCTCGGCATATCGGCGACAGGATAACCATTTAATAGCCCAATACGAACATTGTAAGAAACATGTTTTTAAGTTTGCACAGTTAGAAAATTAATATGTGGTTAAAGAAAGTCGTTTTTGTACAGAAAATACATGATTAGTCAGTGAAGTTGGAGAATGTTTCTTTGAAAATGTTTTGTTGCATTTGTTTTAATTTTTTGCATCTACCTTTGTTTTTATCTAATAAAACTTAGATAGATACTTTTTCATACATTCTTGGAATGCACCCAAAGATAAGAGAAAGAATGATAATATTGAGACATTAACGACGTTATTGCCTCTCCGATAACAAGGGAGAAAATAACAACAGTTGACGCTGCAGACGCCGACGCGTATCTATTTCATTTAGAACGGAATCCTAAGACGAAATGTTGTGCCCATTCTTTAGCTTAGCCTTAATAAAGTGAATACGAAATCCGAGCAGCAAAACAAATTTAAATTTTGTAAAAATAAAAAAAATAGCAAATTTTTCTTAACCTAGGTTCTGCAAAAATCGGTGTTTAAAAAAAAAGCTATAAAAGGTGGGATATTTAGTGGTTTCTTTTTAAATCATAGGTTTTACACTGACAGCCGTCTCCCGCCCGAAATCTTGATAGGAAACTCAGTACCATAACTATGCGAAAGAAATCAATCGCTTTACGCTTGAGCAACGTTGAGATTTATTATTTCCAATTTTATTGCGCTTGCAGTACGTAAGTTATGGTCCCCGTCGTCTTACGGTGCGCATAGACGAGAATGTGGATATTGTAGCCGAGAGTGTAAGACTCGATCTAGGAACATCAACTAGCCAGCCATCGATATCAACAGCTCAAAATTTCATGCACTAGCCTGAGAAAAATTCTACACTAAATCGGATTATTCGCTTACAAGGTCCAATTGTCTCAGCAATTGAAGGAGCACGATGATCCGCTTCGCTGTTTAAGCCTTAGAGCAGCTTGGATTGGACAACGATTTTGGACGAAAAATCATCTTTTCTGACGAAGCGCATTCTAATCTCAGCGGCTACGTTATACCTAAACAAAATTGCCGCATCTGGGGCTCAGCAAACCCGCCGTTATTGGCGAAACGCCAATTCATCCACAGAGAGTGACAGTTTGGTGCAGATTGTAGAGTTGTGACATCATTGAAGCATTTTTCTTTGAAAATGGGTCTGGAACAATGTTTCGGTCAATGGTGGGCGATAAAAAGCCATGTCATCCGACTTTTTTTCACTGAAATTAAAGGCAAAGATTTGAAAGACCTCTGGTTCATGCAGGATGGCGTGCCATGCCACACAGCTCATGCATCAATCGATCATTTACTAACCGAATTCCCAAATCGTGTTATCAGCCGATATCAATTGGCCACCTCGGAGCTGCGATTTGATCCCTTTTTACTTTTTTTTGTGGGGAACCGTAAAGGACCGATGTTATGCTAACAATCCAGAAACGAACTTAAGGCCAATACCAACCAAGCAATCCGTGAGTTATATCCCGTAATCATCAACAAGGTCTTGGAAAATTGGTTGGCGCTACTGCTAAGCCAGTCGAAGCGGCCACTTGAACGAAGTTCAATTCAATTCAATTTCAATTTAAAATTTCTTTATTCTTATTAACAAAAAACTATATGGTAATCCTTAATAACTTATATATAAATAAGAATAGTTAGTGTCATAATTTATTTAAGAAAAAATTGTGTAAATTGCACATCTAATTAATACATTGTTTGTGTGGGGTGTACAATATTAAAGGTTATTACAATTAAACATTATTATTAAACATTATTATTCATCAACAGAATTTAATACAAAAATAAACAGAATTAAAGAAACATTTCAGAGACAAGGTTAGTTAATTATATGGCAAATTGAATTAACATTTCGATAGCATGATGATCCAACTCAAGAAGCCACATTTTTATTTTTTTCAAAAAGACATTCATATTTCTTATATTGCGAATGTTAACCGGTAGTGTATTAAACAGTTTACATGAAATAATTGGGTAAGAGTTTCTGTAACTAGTGGTGCGAAAAAAGGGAATATTGACCAAGTAAGCAGAGTCAGCAGAGCCATTTGTAATAAGGCTGGAGGTAATGAATTTGAAAATTTGACGACTCAAATTTTCGAAGCTGGTGTGAAAGAGGGCTAAGGCTGGCATGCTGGCATTATGCACGGCTTGAGCTCGCGGGAAATGGTGTGGGATCTTGCCTTAGGGTCCTCTCAAATCTCGGAAAATCTGCCAAACGGAAATTCCAAAATTCAAAAAATAACGATCAAATTCAAACGGAGGGCGCTGAGATGTCATTCGGCGTGGCCTTATCCCACCCTACCTCGGAAGTCTTTGGCCAAATATTTAGACTTCCCCTAACATATGACTCACCTTTGTCTTTTCCAGCTCAGTTCATCATCTTCGAAACACGTCACCGTTCACATCCCCTGAAAATATACTTCTAGAAAGCCATCAAGCTTCTGTGCTTGATAATACAAAAACGAAAGTTTGATTGGTTCATGTTATGAACATGTAGCATTTAATTTCATGAATAATTATTAAAAAAAGAACAATTTAACCATATATATAAACAAAAGAAAATCAAGCGATTAACAATTAAACAAATAAAGCGTATCTGGAAGTGGAATATCAGTTGTCTTACTTTTAACAACTGTTCCTAAAACTTGAACTCCTTCCTATTTCCTTTTGTTATCGTTTTCTAACACACCGTAGTGATGGGGTTGGAATTATTTTTCAGGGGATGTTGTATTCTAAAATTAATGGGAATGTTTGCTCTCAATAATATCTAAGGCGAAAATATATGGAAAACAATTTAATCTTGTTCGTTTTGTTGCATTTTTCAAAAGAAACCACAAAATGACCCAACTGCATATTCCAAATACCTAGGTATTGTTATTATTATCATTTTCGATCAAAAGCATTTTTGTAAACCATGAGAATTTCTAACAAATCATTCAAGTCGATTTGAAAAAATTAACATTTAAGTGAAACATTGCTTTTATATGTCTTGCGTGAAAGAACATTTGAATTCAAAAGGATCATGACGTTATCTAGAATGCCAAAGAAGTTAGAAAGTTAGAAAATTAACAATAATCTCTAAATAATATTTTAGTAAATATACTATATACAAGAAAAAAAAAGTTCTAGATTTAAGTTTTTTAGTTTTTTTAGCGCAGTTAACAGGTAAAACATTTAATTTATCGAAAGTTTCATAGTTTTCTGACCAAGACAAATATTTTTGTTACTAAAAAAAACAACACAAAAACAATAAATATTAGCCACGTTTTATTATCAGAATAATCGAATTCCAATCCAGTTTCAAAAATTAGAAAAGAAATTTTAGATTTTTTTTTCTGGATTTAAGAATTTCGAGATTTACAAGTTTTTTTTTAGGTATTTTTTCCATTCTAGATTTTGGTTTTCGAGTTTTCACTTTCAGAATGTTTGTTTTCCAAAAAAATGGAATTTGAAACCTTCCAGGCCTAAGATTTATTCTATCAACGAAGTGTGATTGTTTTGTTCATTTTCGAGATAGATTCTTTATCAATAAAAGAAAATATAGATACTTATCTCAAATAAAAGTTAAGTTTCTTAATACCTAATATACCTTAATTATTGCGAGTGTCCTCTTTTCGAATCTGTTGTCAAAATTAAGTTCTGTCCATTAGAAAAATGACTTTATTTTTCCAATATTGTTTTCTCATTGTAAACGCACGAAAACCTCCCTGTTTTGTTCAACAATATTATATTTTTTAACTTCTCGAGTAATTTTTTTTTCTTTTGAATTATCTTATTTTCTTTATCGGGCACCAAGCGCTACTTTAGGGTGGAAATGATAATGATTTTAATGTAGGTATTATTAAATTACAACTATTTTGACGCCAGATTCAAAAAGAGGACATTTTTTGATAACTACTTGAAAGTATTCGGGATCATAATTATTTTATATTTCAGAATAATTTTATTCAATGATTTAGAGACTGCCTAAGCTCAAGAAAGTACAAATTTACAAAGCCATTTCATTAAAAAGAAGAAGCCTTTCTCTGTCTACGAAAACAGAGTTTGCAAAATACCTATCATACCTATAGCATTATTATCATGGCATTATATATGTACTGTACTTACTGCAGCGACTAATTGTTCCGAAGATGATGAAAGAAGTTTTTCTTGTCTAAAAAAGGTCAAAAATTATCTAAGGTCGTCCCTAAGTAAATACAAAAATTAAATGATGCAGCTCTTTTGTGCATCGTAGCATTGAGTCGGAACTAATGAACGCGATGACATACGACGACATCATCGATGATTTCGCTAAAAAAGCTCTCAGATCTTTTTTGTGAAAAAAAACTTTTGGAATTTGAAACAACTTTTTATTTTATAATCCGTTTGTGAACAATTTATAATTTGTTCAGTTTATTAATTATGTACTACATTTTACATATCATCAGCTCTATCGGCAATTCCTTGGGAAATATTTCTCCCAAGGAATTTTACTATTCTCGAGAACACATTTCTCCCATCGGGAATTCCTCGCGGAATGCTTTTCCCTGGGAACAAGTTTTACCAACATAAAAGTGAGAAAAAAATATTCAAACGTAGCGTTCGAATATTTGGACATTTGGACCGGTTAATCTGCCCCTAGATTCTAAGGATGGTTAGATCGGGTGCTGAAAGTAAATATAAGAGTCAAAAAAACTTCTTGGTGATATAAAATGGTATGTAGACTAGACTTTGCTAGGAAAAGAAAAGCCGTCGGCATTTTTGTCACTGCAGTTTAACTGAAAAAAGGGGTACACCATAAAATTTAGGCACTATTCACATGAGCACAACTAACGAACGACGAATGAAAGAAAACAAAAAGTGATTTAAATACGTTTCAAGCCGTCAACAAAACTAGGTGTACAAGAGAAATATAGGTATGACGTTTTTATATAGTTTGAATTTAATTTCTGATGCATAAATCCACTTACCACTTTTGCATCTCAAATGTTTATACATTTGAGAAATTTTTTTTCGCGTTAAAAAAT
This sequence comes from Sphaerophoria taeniata, assembly GCA_943590905.1. NCBI lineage: Eukaryota > Metazoa > Arthropoda > Insecta > Diptera > Syrphidae > Sphaerophoria > Sphaerophoria taeniata. The sequence goes on from OX016541.1 coordinate 97,655,331, forward strand.
TTGAGATGCAAAAGTGGATTTATGCATCCGAAATTTGTCAGGAGTTGGGGCTTGAAAAGTATGTAAAATCACTTTTCACATGTGGATAGTGCTTTACTAAAGCAAAAAAAAAAAAAAAACATTTCTTTAATAAAATAAATAAGTTCATATTAGAAATATAAATTAATAAGAAACACAAAAAAAATCATACTAATATTTCTCACAAAATATAAGCACATCATATAATAAAACGGCAAGCAGTACTTTAAGCGGCCTTCAAAAGGCGAAAGAACATAAATAATTTATCAAACGAAAGTGTTTTTGGTGCAGATGTGCAGTGACTGTATATAATTTAAATATTCCGTACCGAAATTGTTTAAAACAATAAATTCCAATTAAAATAAAAGTGATGTTATTTGTGTGCAGGCTGCAGGGATTTCGCGAAGAAATATCAGAAATGTTGTTAAGAATTAAGGTGGTTTTTCAGTGGTGTTCACATAACACCACATTACAAAAACAATTGAAAACGTAAAATCACAGTGGTGTCAAACAGCTGTTGCGCTGGGTGTGTTCACGAATAATTTCAAAGGGCGCTCTTTGTTGACAATTTTATTTTGAGTTTGATCCCTGTGGTCCACATGACTAACTCCCCAGAGGTGTAAAATAAAATAAAATGTATCAAATCAATTTGTTATAAGCAGTGACTATAAGGCAAACTAGGCACGTGCCTAGGGGCGCGGCAACAAAGGGGCGTTCGGACGCAGTAATTCTTACAAGTGGAAAATAATGCGAGTTCATACGTGGTTGTAACAAAGTAGAAAGTTACAAACTTGTGAACTCGAATTGCACTTGCATCTTTTGTTAAAATAAAAATCGGTCCTGAGCAATTGCTCTTACAGTACAGAGTCAACTATAGGTTTGCCAACTCGGAAATCGACTAAGCTTTCTTCTATTTTTGTAAGCGTTTTTTTTTTTAATCCCACGCCTCTTTCCCCCCCAGATACCGCACGCCAGTGGCGTAGATAGGGGGGGGGATCAGGGGGATATATCCCCCCCCCATTGGGATTCATAATTGTTCAACATAGCCAGTCAAGCCAAATAAGTTAAAGAAACGCACTTTGAAATAAAGTACCTCCTTCCTACGTGAATCAAGTCTTATTAGTACTCACAGGATTCCTAGAGGCATTGTAAACTGTACATTCTATTTCTATACCTACTACGGGGAAAGCACAAAGTCAACTTCATCTGAAAGAAATTATTACTTCGGCTATTATATCGATTATTAAAAAGTATTTTTTCTCTCACCAACTGATAATAGGTAAACGCGCAAGAAAAAGAGCTTAAATCCAGCTTTCCACAAAAACCCACACAGACACAAAAATTGAAAGTTATTTAGATTTCTTCTCGCCGTGTGTCACATTGTTAATTTGGTGTAAGAAACCGCTCCAAACACGCAACACACTCATCCACACGAACACAAATGTTCGCACAACTTCGGTGAAGTTAACGCGAATCCTAACGGTAACGATAACTCACACTAATTCATTTTTACCAGGAAGCGAAATGCGCTATTACCCATTACATAAAGCATGTCTAACACAAGCGGCAGATTGACAATCATTCGTCGTAATTTTGCGAGTTATTTGGAGTGGTTTTTTTTTAAATTAATTTTTTATATATAAAATTTTTCGAAAATTTCCTAAAATTAATTTGAGTATGCAGCGTTCAAGAATATGTGAATTTGCATTTTGTTAGTGAATTTCGATTTTAAATATTGATCCGATTTCGAGATATAGAATTTTTAAATAAGTTTAAAAAGGTTTTTAAAAAATACAAAAAACAAATTTTAATTTTTTTTTGTATTTTGGAGGAAGTTAAAAAGAAATCGTTATTGAAAAAATTGAAACTTTTGGTTTTTGGCCAAAAAAAATTGTATGGTGGCTTCCCTTAATTTTGATCTTAAAAAAAAATAAATAAAAAAAAGACCACAGCGAACTCGCTCAAACCTCAAATTTTCAAGTTTTAAGTCAATCGCACCAGTGGTTAAAGTTGCAGGTGTGTTTACAGCATGACAGACAAACATCCAAAACTTTTCATATATTCTATACTAGCAGTTGCCTGCGAATTCGTCCGTCTCTCCCTCGTGCCCCGGCCAGAGGTGCGTCTTGTGCATCATGCGCGTGAATTTGATTGCAAAGTTATTTTAAAATTGTGTTTAAGTCGACTCGCCCTAATTCAAAATTCTTCTTAACTTCAAATATGTATTACTCTCCCCGTTTTAGTAGGTAAGACTTTTAACTGAAGCTTTGCGATTATTATTCGCAGCGGAACTTTGTATAGCTTAAAGCCTTCCTGGATAATTGGATTATTCAACACAAAAAGAATTTTTCAATTTGATTTAGCAGTTCCTGAGATCAGCGCGTTCAAAAAAAAAAAAAATACTTTCTTGCCGTTTTTTTCCACATTTTACACTGATTCTTCGCTCCTATTGGTCGAAGCTTAATGTTATGTAGCCTAAAACCTTCCTCGACTATCCAACTCAATTACAATTCGAACCAGTAGTTTCTGAGATGAGCGCGTTCGAACAAACAAACAAACTCTTCAGCTTTATTCTTTATATATGAGTATAGATGTCGGAAGTAAAAATGAGCGAACTAGATCCATCCCCCCCCCATAGCGAAAAGCTATCTACGCCACTGCCGCACGCGCTGGGGTCCATTTTCACCGAGTACGATTACAATTACGGTTGCAAGTCGTATCGGCACTTTATTTGAAATTATTTGAAATAAATAAAATAATAAAAAAAAGTGATGGCGACACGAATAGGTACCAGGAAGACAAGAGTTTGGGACTGCTTAACACAAGCAGGTACAACAAGAAAAACAAAATAAATTAAAATTTTATATTAAAATATTACAAAAAGTAAAAAAAGAAAAAATGCAAAATTTTAAAATCAAAAATTTTAAAATTTTAAGTCAAAAAAATTTTAAAAATATAAAAAAACAAAGAAAAAAGTAAATACGCGTTTAGAAAACACTTGTCAAGTTCGTAAAAAATACAAGAAAAAAAAAGAAAAAAGAGTCAGTTTCTTTTTTTTTTTTACAAATAGTAAAAAAAAAAGAAAAAAAATACGTTAGTAGACAACAAAAAACATTTAAGAGCGTGCCACACTGGTTTTAAGTATAATCTTTAATTTATTCTTATTAATATGAAAGTCAATAAGATCCGTATTATAATTCAAAAGCCTACTCATCCTTGTCAAGGGCTCATGCATTCCGTAATTGGTCCTATGTCTTGGGACTTTAATTAGATCGGTGCTACGAAGGTGATAACCTCCTCCCCGATAGTGAAAAAGTATAGCACTAAGAAGGTCTGGTGCATCTGTGACGCCTGTAAGAAGTTGATGAAGGAAAACTATATCATTGTTCATCCTTCTTTGAGAGAGCGTTTGCATTTGAAGAAGTGATACTCGATCCTCATAAGATGGAATATTTCGAGGATCATGCCATTGAATACCTTTTAATGCGAAACGAGTAAAATTACGTTGCACCGATTCTAACCTGTCAATATGAACGTCATAATAAGGACTCCAAATCTGTGAAGCATATTCAAGGTGGGGACGAACAAGGCAATTATAAAGAGAAAGGGTGACATTAGGGTCAAGAAATTCTTTTGACCAACGTTTCACGAACCCTAGCATAGAATTAGCTTTATTAACAATATTGTTAATGTGCTCTGTAAAATCTAAATTCGGTGTAAAAAGAACCCCTTAGTCCCTTACTTTAAAAACACGAGAAAGATTTTGCTGAGATATATAATACTCATAAGTCGAAGTTGCTCGTTTCTTAGAGAATGTCATTGTCTGACATTTCGACGGATTAAGATTTAAACTATTCTTATTACACCATACAGAAAACCTATTAATATCATTTTGCAGAAGAATGCGATCATTGTTAGATGTAATTTTCTTAAAGATCTTCATATCATCTGCAAAAATAAGAATTTCACTGTTTAGAATACCTACATAACGGTGCATCATTTATTGATAAAATAAATAGAAGAGGTCCTAAATGACTACCCTGTGGAACACCAGATTTTGCAGTAAAAGTCTTCGAAAACATATCTCTGAATTTAACTTGATAAGTTCTATCCTCAAGGTAAGAAGAAATCCATGAGACAAGCCCAGGGGGAAAACCTAATAACTGTAATTTCAACTTGATAACTGAGTGAGACAGTTGATCAAAAGCTTTTGAAAAGTCAGTGTATATACAATCAGTTTCCAAACCATGTTCTAAACTGTTAAGACAATTATGCGTAAAGGCAAGAAGGTTTGTGACAGTTGATCTCCTTTGCATAAAGCCATGTTGCTCACTGCATATGATGGTTTTACAGTAAAAGGATAAACTGTCACATACTATTTGTTCAAACAGTTTAGGAATACAAGAAAGTTTAGAAATAGGCCTATAATTAACAATATGTGACTTATCTCCCTTTTTAAAAACAGGCGTGATGTAAGCAATCTTCCAGGCGCAAGGAAATTTTCCAAGTCGCAAGGATAGTTGGAATATTTTACTAAGAGGTTTAGCTAAAACTGAATGGCATTTTTTCAATAATATGGGAGGAATACCGTCAGGACCAGAAGAATAGTCTTCTTTCAGAAGGGACAAAAATCTTAGGACTTGATCAATCTCGATCGGGACATTATTAAACGTGACTTGTTTGCTATTTTTCAAGTAATTGAAAAAATCAACGTCTACATCAACGGGAGTATCTATGAAAGATTGACTGAAATTATTGGCAAATGCATCGCAGATCTCAGAAGTAGAACTCAAAATTACATTGTTGTAGGTGAGCTTAACTGGGTAAACATCACATTTTCTCTTAGAGTTTACGAAATTCCAAAAAAGTTTAGGGTCTTGCTTCAAGGAGTCACCCATAGTAGCAATATAATCATTGTAAAGATCATATGACAATCTTTTAAACTCTTCGAAAAGAGATATATAAACCACTTGGTTCTCTAAAGACATAGATCTTATATAATTTTTCCATGCCCTATTTCTCTTATTACGGAGGCTTTTTAACTCTTTTGTGACACAGTCCCAGGAAGTAACCGAGAAACAAATATTGACTTGGGCTTGGGTATTGACAAAAGGGTTTTTTTAGAAGATTCAACTGCAGAAATCTCAGTTTGAGATTCAGGGGTCTTAGAAGACAAATTATTATTTTCTATAACGGGATCGATAACGGGAGGCAGATTGACAGTTGCTTTGGGCTGTGGTTCAGCAATTTCATTATTTTTTCTTAAATTTGATTTTTTTGGCACTGGTTCTGCGGTTACCGATGAAGGGGCAGCATCCCTTCCTCTCTTTCTACTTTTCTTGGAATTAGATGGAGTGGTATTATTCAAGGAACTAAGTAGGACAGGGTTTATTTGGGGTATTTCAAGATCATCCGTAGAGGAGGAATTGCAGTTAACATTGGAGGCACAGAAACACTATCAAGAGTAGATTCCATATGCAAAATACTACTTGTGAGGACTTCAAAACTCTTGGAAATCTTTTTAATTTCATTTTTCAGAGTCGATATTTTGAAGGAAATGATAGCGAAATTTTTTTACAATTAGGGCAGTACCAATAAGCAAAATCGGATGCAACAATCTTATCCAGGAATGCATTAGTAGTACCGACACATTTCGAATGGAATAAATTACCACAGGGGCCTAGGCACGCAAAAAGGGGAGAGCTGTTAGATCTTTCAGTACAGTTAGAGTTTGGGCAAGCCATATTAAATTTATATTATTATTTTTTATTGACAAACTTGAAATTATATTAATAATTGAAACAAAATTAATCGAAAAAGTGCAAAGAGAAATATTTAAAGAAATGAAAGAAGTACGAAATAATTAAAAAAAAAAAATAGAATAGGTATTGATTTTACTTATTGTATGGGCAAATAAGCTTATGGTCGAAGTTCATCAACGGATGGCAAAGATTTCGACGGATTTTAAGCCTAATTTTTCTGCTTTTTAAGTTCTTTCTAGATTGATTTTCGGGGCAATCCGATTTGAGAACCGAGCTGCCACTTGGTTTGCATAAGAACCAACTCTAGTTAACTTGGTTTACAAAATTTACGTTTCGGCAGATCATTAATTAACCAAATTCGTAAGATCTTTCGGACAATACTAATAGATCTCATGATAACTAAGTCTCTTTTCCCTTGACCCCTATTTCAACGCCTTTTCTTTAGGCGTGGTGCAGCGATTTCGGTCAAACTATAGCACGAGATATTTCTATATAGGGGCGCCAGTGAGTTGCTTGCCTATGGCGCCCTCAACCTTTAATCCGCCACTGGTTATAAGCTATCCTTAGTAATGAAATGAGTTTTTCTTAGTTTTTAATCATAAATATTCTATTCTTACTCATATTGACTGTTTTTCCATGAAACAACGAAATTATATCCGCTAAACCTCATTTTCAATTGTTCATAACAAATTATTAAAAATAATAATTTTCTAACATTGATAAAGTTAGTGGGAAACGCACGCACGTTTATTTTGGCTCTCTGCTCTTAGTGACATTTAACCAGTTGTTTTTTTTTTCACAAACTTAAAATAAAACCATTCATTTCAAAATTAATGCAATTTTTTTCTGTAGTGAATTGAGACATTTACAATATCATAAAAATTAAGTGTGGTTTGTATGATCTGAAGATCGAAAGAACTGATACAAAAATCCAATGTTCTCTTTGCAATATTTTCTTTCACCTAAAATGCGCCAATGTGGGATGTGATAACATTGATTTTTTGAAGAAATTTAAGAGGGAAAAATCAATTCGTGATGATCAAGCAATTGTTCAGTCCGATGCCAATGCAGCGAACATTGTACCCTCCTCTTCTGCCTCCCACATGACTTCTCTACATATGGAAAATTCTCCTTGCCCCTCCAAAAACTTGTCGTTCGCCGATGATAACGCGTTTTCTGAGTCGACATCAAAAACTGGTTTGCCTATACCTGCAGTGACAGTTAGAGTTCCATTGCTATACAACGAAAGTATAAAGCTCCAGCACCTCAATACAGAATCTCTTAATAAAATTAAGATTTTGGAAGAGAGAAATGTCACTCTCTCTAAGCAAGTTACTATGCTAGAACGAAGAGTAAACATATTTGAACAAAAACAACTGCATAATTCTATTGACATCGTTGGCTTGCCTGATATAAACAATGCGAACCTAAGAAAATCAGTGGTTAAACTTGTTACGGAAGGAATTGGAGAAAATTTAAATGAAAATGACATTGACTCTTGTTATATAAAGCCAAATGCAAATAAGTCATCACTCATCAACAACTAATATTGCATGCATAAAATTTACTTCATCTACTCAAAAACAAAAAATAACTAACGCAATGTAGGTGTAGGTACTCTAAGAAGGAAAAATTGTCAGCTAAAAAAATTTTCGGTTCTACATCAAGCATCAATTATATTGCATCAAAGACAGAGGCAACACCAACATCAATAAGGATGAAAACTACATCAATGATAGTCTTACAAAATATACTCGTTCTTTATTAAAAATTGTAAAGATCTCAAAGCTAAGAATAAGTGTAAATATGTTTGGGTTCGTAACTCGACTGTACTTGTAAGAATCAAGGAAGGAGATAGGGTATAATTATTATCTATCAAGTATTGTGAAGATTTTTTATCACTTTCAAACTCCATCAATGGAGACTAGTTTTCTGAACTGTGACTTGATAGATAATATGCTGCCATCCTTCTCTTTTGATAAAAATTGTCTTTGTGTAGATCATTCTGTTTATAAAAACTCTGGATTTTCTTTTATACACCAAAATATACGTAGTCTACGAAAAAATTTCGATTCGTTTTACGCTCATCTCATCTCTTTAAATCATCTTCCGGAAATTATTTTCATTTCAGAAATTTGGATATACGACTGTGAAATTTCTTCTTTTAGTTAGTATACCTAACTATTCTTTTGTGGCTAATTGTAACAACTCTTATTCCGCTGGTAAAGTTGCGGTTTTTTACCGAAATGATCTAGGTTGCAAAGTTACAAAATTTAATTTAAAAAGCGCTGTCGACCTAGAAATTCGTGGTACAATGTTAACTTTTGTTGCAGGATATAGGCTTCAAGCTTACAGTGCAGCAGTTTTTTTTTGTCTGAATTTGTGGATTTTTTAAACAATATAAAGTCTAAAAATTTGGCTCTCTTAGGAGACTTTAACATCGACATCTTGTCTCAGTCCTCCGATGCTGATTGTTACCCATCTTGTCTTTCGTCTTTTAGTTTTACTTCTCTTGTGAATACCCCTACTCGTGTAACTAATGTATCCAGCTCATGTTTAGATCATATTTTTATTCGTACGCTGTAACGGCAACAAGTTTGCATAAGTATGCCTTTCCATCAGGGCTACCCCAAGGGAAGGACATTTCCTATACTGAACTTGAATAAGGTTGAGTAAGGTTAACGGAAAAGATAAATCAACCCAATGACCCATGATACCATTCAACCTCGTTATGAGTTAGCTGTAATCTCACTCAACCCGGTCCTTCCCCCCTTTTAATAACCCATAAGACTCCAGGCCACAGGACTCCTGAAGCCTGTCCGGGCTATCAAAGTGAAGGTTGTCATAGTGCTATTGTAGCGTAGGCATGCTAGCGTCCCTGTGCTAAGCTCGTCGGAATGGGGAGGATCTTGCTACAATAGCCCAGACGTTGTTACGTATTCCATGCCTTAGTTTAGATGTTGGTTGCTAATTAAAAATCTTGTTTGTGAGGCCCCAATGTTTCATCCGTTGTTGTTCTTTATTCTTCTCTCTCTAACTTACAACATCCTTTGGCAGGAAGAGCTAAGCTGACATTGCCCTTCTAGAGACTGCCCACCCACTAATTCCAGAATAAATAGCAATCGAATCCAAAACCATTGGTGTCGTAAATAATTCAATTCTCAAAACTATCCATCAGTGAATTAAACCTTGGTAACCGTTGCTCTGTCTTTATTTGGTTACCCCTAAAGAGCATGGAAAAATTCCATTATTTAATCACTGTAAACGTTTCTTATAACTCCATATCGTTTCCTTTTTTTTTATTAATTTGTTACTTACTTTTCGTTTTCATCGGTTTCGAATGCCCATTGGAAGTCGTCTCCCCTTTAAAAAATTTACTCCATCTTAATATTCATCTAACAGATGAATGAAAACAAATAGAAAAGAAAATCTTCCCATAGAGATATAATCTCAATCTGGCAACACCCAATGTCAATGATCGCCAATTCGTTAGTTCATGGAACCATTAAAAGCCCAAATTTATATTCAATATATACATCCATGATTTATTAATATAATTCTAGATTGAAATTCTAAACTAAATATGAACAATAATAAAAAAAATTAAGTTAATTATAAACTAAAGGAAATTCTTTTAGGAAAAAACCAAATTAAATTTTGAAAATGAAAAAAAGAAAAAAATTAAGGATCATCCTGTTTGATCAAATTATATAAGCATGAAAAAGAAAACATTAAAGAGTATAATGAACTTAGCCTCTTAATAAAAAAACAACAAAGCTTTATCTATTGTAAACCAAAACAAACCAAAAGCTCAATTACATGTACAGGATAGCGAGTGAATGAATTAAATCGTCTGATTCATCGGCTCTCTGTTTAGCATAAAACTTCCTGATTCTCTTTTCCTTTTTTTTCTGTTTTATCTATTGCATGGTTTTTATTTGGTTTTCCTTCTATTGCATGTCTCTTTACTTTTCTATTACTTTGATCATCTTAACTTTTACAAAATACAGAAATTATCTTCTTTGTTTTATTTTGTTGTTCGTCCAATATTATAATTTATGCTAGTTATAATAAAACTTACCGGGAACTCAATCTGCGACTTTAATGGTCCACCGATGATGTGCGCACAGCATCTGGCTCCGAAACGCAGTTCTGTTAAAATTTTGTTGTATAAATTTTATATAATATTAGACGATACACTGATTGATTTCTGGGAGAGCTTTTACCGATTATAGAGAGATTATAGATTAAGCTTTTTACTATGTGTTGTTTTACATATAACATGAATTTACTTATTTTACTAACTAGGACTAATTAATTCGAATTTTAACTTGGATAACTGTAATTAGGTAGGTATATTTTAATAATTTTTCTCTTTAAACACAATTGACTGACTTAGGTAATTTTTTTTTTTTTAGTTAATTGGATTCACTTTTATGCATGTAGATAGGTTTAAGTTAGGTAGGTTGGAAATTAAAAAAAAAAACAGCATAGTACGTGGCTTAACGCAATTCCTGGGCTACTTCTCTTCGTTGTGGTCGATCTGGCGTACATGAGCTTTGGAGAAGGAAGGGTCTTACTGTATGGTGGACGATTTGGGATGGATGGAATGGCCTTTTTTCCTGACTTTCTCAAGGCTTTTCCACGTGGCAATTTATGTCGCACTGCAGAGATGGACACAAGACCAGTGGCGGGGTGAATCACTTTTTTTTTCTTGGCGTGTGTGATTTTGTGGTGGATGTTAAGATTGTTCGTTCGTTTCAGTGGTGGGATTTTTTTTTTATGGTGGACACGAGGCTGGATGGAGGTTGATCCCTTTGCTGGTGATCACGTGGCGATGGACGATTATACGATCGATCTGTCCAAGTGGGTATTTTTTGCTTAGTCTCGCCCACGAGGTTTTGAGACTTTTCCGCGAGGAAAAGTTTGAAAACGATCAACTCGATATAATTTACGGCGGTGACACGATCGAGACTTTTATCGGTTTTAATGCAAAAAAGGTTTTGAGAATATATATTCTTTTCTAAGTTAAAAGGACCGTGTCCCCACATCGAGGATTACTCTTCATGAAATTCAACTATTTCGACCGCACCCGTTTAATATTAGCATCCAACTGAACTGTTCAATGGCGTTCTTTAACACGTTGCCTGGTACTAGTGGAGAGTTACCTCACCACTACCATTACAATCACCACGTCCGATTGAGTTTTTTTGGAAGCTTTAAACCACAACATTACATGACATGTCTTAAAAATTAATTCTGAATTTATTAAAAATAGGTGTGATATTAAAATGGGAATTTGATTAAAATCCTGGAAAATCAGGACTTACGGAAGTCAGCCATAATTTCCATAGACAGGGATTTGTGAGGGTATGTGTAGGCTTTTATCGAGTTGCTTTGATTTTCTTTTATCTACATATTTCCTATCCACAGTCTTCTTCTCACGTCTTAAGATTTTCGTACAGTTGTTAGGGTTCGGAAAAGCTTTGGACTTGATACTTTTTGAGTTCAATACTTATTTTTATTTTTGCTTTGGGTAGGGGCTGATTTCCTACAACGCATAGAAATGCCTTTATATTTATAAATTATAATTCAATAGTACGCTTTCAATTACTTTTCAAACACAGTATCTTTACTTTATCGCAGTTCACAATCAATTAATTCGTGTCGCCACCAAGGGGCTTTTATATATAACACAAAAAGGTTCGAGAAACTACTAATACTTGGGGTTTTTGTAGGAGCTGAATGTTCTCGATGCTTAACGAAAAGTTCTCCTCTTAACCACTAGATGTAACTACTACAAATACAGAGAGTACTGGGGTAGGAGCTGAATATTCTCAATGCTTAATGAAAAATTCTCCTCTTAATCACTAGATGTTGCCCCTCATTTAACTGTCCTACACAAGTGTACTACTACAATTAAAATTATTGCTTCATACTTATTTCACTATAAAACGATATTAGTGTGATAGAGCATAGAGATAAAGAGTGTATGTATGTACATTACATATACAGAGAGATAAAGATAGTGATAGAAATATGTAAATAAATTACATTGCCCCCTCCTTAGGATTGATCGTCCCGTAAAAATTCATCGTTCTCATCACCACTGTAGCGATGTATTCGGTCGCGATGTACAACTTTAGGTTTTCCTCTGACTCCCTTTTGTATCAAGTACACGACGTCGTTGATTTTTGTTATGACTGTATATGGACCTTCCCAGTCCTGTTGAAGTTTCGGAGACAACCCTTTTTGTCGATGGGGATTGTAAAGCCACACTCGGTCTCCTGCTTGGAACTCTGTTGTTCTCGCTCGTATATCGTAGCGTGTCTTCATTCACTGAACATCTTTGTTCTGATCTCGTGGATCAGAAGAAGTCTTTCTCTGAGGTCATCCATATAGTCGTCCTCGGCTTGCGGCTCCGATATAGGGCATCCAAATTTTATTTCGCTCGGCAGGCTGATGTTCCTTCCCATCAAAATCTCGGACGGTGTATGGCCAGTTGAGCTGTGTCTTGCACTTCGATACGCCATCAAAAACAGTGGAATGTGTCGATCCCAATCTCGCTGGTTGTCGTCCACAACTTTGCAAAGATGTTCCTTAAGGGTTCGGTTGAACCGTTCGACCATGCCATCAGATTGTGGGTGGAGTGGTGTTGTTCTTGTCTTCTTGATGTGAAGAAGCCCACAAACTTCCTGGAATATGTTTGATTCAAAGTTCCTTCCCTGGTCGGAATGCAGTTCTAATGGAACGCCGAATCTGCTCACCCAGTTGAACACAGTTTGGTCTGCGACTGATTTGGCTTCTTGATTCGGAATGGCGTATGCTTAAGGCCACTTTCTAAAGTAATGCATGACGACCAGAATATAACGATTTCCATTATTTGTTTCCGGAAATGGACCCGCCACGTCTACTGCAATCCTTTCAAAGGGTGCTCCGACATTATACTGCTGCATTTGGCTATGAATCTTTTTGTTCGGGCCTTTGGTGGCAGCACAGGTATCGCATTTTCGGCACCACTTCTCGACATCTTCCCTTGCATGTACCCAGTAGAATCGTTGTCGAGCCTTTTCTAGCGTCTTGTTTACTCCTAGATGGCCTCCCGAAACTCCATCATGCATCCCCCGAAACTCATCTAGCTGCATTACATAGGACTTTCCATCTGCTGATTCCCACTTACGTCGAAGGACACCTTCTTGGACATGAAACGAGTCCCACTGTGCCCAATAGGCCTTCAGAGTCGGACTTCTGTCGGAGATATCTGCCCGTTCTGGTTTTTCCTGGTGTTCCTTCCATGCGAGGATGGGTTCGATATCCGGATCCTCTTGTTTAGCCTTCCTCAACTCGTCGTTGCTCCATCCATGAATGGGATCTGGTTCGTTTGACAGTAACCATTTCTTTTTCTTCTTGCCGTCTGCATCGCTTTGAGTCTTGTTTACACGGGCTCCGAGATAGTGCCTCTGCATCAAGCTTCCCCTTCCGATGTTGGATTCCATGTTTGTTTTCCGGATGGGAAACAACTTGGGAAGTAACGTTGTTGTTGGGCGTTCCTTGGCCGTTGGAACTGTTTATGGTTTCACAGTGTTGGCAAACGGTAGCCCTTCGTGGTAATCTGCACTGTCGTTGAAGATGCCCATTCTTATTGCAACTCCAGCATCGTGCTCTGCCGCCTAGCTGCCTTCTTTCCACAGTAGCCTTCTGACAAGAGCATTCTTGGACTTCAACTTCTCTTACGCGATGGATACTTTGAGAAGCTTTTTCTGCTGCTTCCATTGTCAGAGCAAATGCCAATGCTTCTTTGAGTGTTCGCTTTCCAGCAATTCGAATAGCCCTCTGGAGATTAATGTCGGCCACAGCTCTCACAAAGGCTTCAACAGCAAGTTGATCTCTTATCTCATTGCCAGCTGTTGGATATGCTAGGTGAACCAAGCGCTCAATATCTGATTGAAGCTGTTGCAGAGTTTCACCCCTTTTCTGTGCTCTATTGTTTAGCTGTACTCGGAGGACTTCTGTCATGTGGTTTTCTCCAAAACGCCGTTCAATTGCGTCTACAAAAACTCTGAAGTCACCACTCTTTTCTGCTGGGATGGTTTGTAGCAGATCAGCAGCAGATCCTCTTAGAGCAAGCGTGAGAGAAATGCATTTGTCGCTGCATTTGTTGCTGCTTCAAATTGTTTCTTATAGATTGACCACGTAATCTAACCATCAAAGCTTGGAGGCTGCACTTCTCTCTTCTTTACGGACTCACCAGAAGATTCTATAACTTTCAACTTTCGCACTTTTTCCAGTTCCCTTGTGATGGTTTGAATTTGTTCGTCAATTATTTTGAAACGTGCGTTTTGTTCCTCGACGCGCTCGTTGAGAGTCTTAATTTTCTCTTCGAAGTCCGCAACCTGCCTTCTAAAAGGTTTTTCTGTTCGTCGAACCGCTCTAGAATACTCTGCTGTTCTTGCTTTTGTTCACTTCTTTGGGCTTCTAATTGTTTCAAGACATTTTCTTGCTCGTTCTTCTGTTCGTTTCTTTGAGTTTCTAGTTGCTCCCGAACATCATTTCTTTGACCTTCAAGTTGTTTGAGAACATTATCTTGCTCCTTCTTCTGCTCGTTTCTATTCTCTTCAAATTTTGCTAGAAGAAGAGTCATCATGTAAGATATGGCAGTTGCATTTACCTCTTCCACTTCTGCTTCTGATTCGAAAGCAAATGTATTCGGGTCTTCATTTTGCTGTTTCAGATAATCCTGCAGCCGTTTAACGAGTTCGTTTTTCACTCCTGTCCCATTTAAGCCACGTTTGCTTAATTCGGCTTTAGCTCAGGGACTTAATTTATTTAATTCCGTTAAATACTAACGTGACATGCTTATAAATACATAAGTACTTAAATACTAACTTAAATCTAAATTTAATTTAAACTGTTATAAAACAATGTTTTGAATTTAAGGCTTTTTAAATTGTCATTTGGTGAGTCAATAAATTTATTGTATAAGTCAATTAGTTGATTTAGAGGGCTATGTGCAGTGCACCATAGTTCGATCTGCTAAAAATTTGGTTAATAGGTCTTTGTAGTCGAATGCTTGACCGGCTGAACCTGAAATTAAAATGAACAAGAACCGATGGTGATGATATAGCTTCATTTATTATTTTAACGATGAAACAAAATTGTAGATATTTCCTATGGTTTGACAAAGAAGGCAGGTTAATGAAAGAAAGCCTTTGAGAATACGGGGACAGAGTAATTCCACGAAACCAAGGAAGAGAACGGAGACAAAAACGCAAGAATCTTCTCTGAATCGCTTCAATTCTAACTATATGTACAGAATAATAAGGTGCCCACACTACACAGGCGTATTCGAGAATTGGTCTCACGAAAGAAATAAAAAGTAATTTTAGAACGTAAGGATCACGGAAATCACGACCAAACCTCTTAATGAACCCAAGGACTCTATTTGCTTTTTTAACTACAAAATTTATATGTTCAGTAAATGTAAGTTTGGAATCTAAAACTACTCCCAAGTCAGAAAAAAATAGATACTCTACTAATGGACAAGAATCAAACATATAATCAAAAATAATTGGATTTTTCTTGCGTGTAAAACTCATGGTCTTACATTTATCAACATTTAAAACAAGACGATTTTTATTGCACCATTCCCTAAATAATATTAAATCTTCCTGCAGAAGTAGACAGTCAGATGTAGAATTTATACTTTTGAAAAGTTTAATGTCATCAGCATATATCAGGACAGACGAGTTTTTTATGATCGCAACAAGGTCATTTATAAATAAAATAAACAAAATCGGGCCTAAGTGGCTGTCCT
This sequence comes from Sphaerophoria taeniata, assembly GCA_943590905.1. NCBI lineage: Eukaryota > Metazoa > Arthropoda > Insecta > Diptera > Syrphidae > Sphaerophoria > Sphaerophoria taeniata. The sequence goes on from OX016541.1 coordinate 97,670,925, forward strand.
GTGGAACACCAGAATTTACAACAAATGGACTCGAACACTCATTACGAAATATTACACTATAATGTCTATTTTCTAAATACGATGAAATCCAATTTAAGAAATTGTGGTTAAAACCTTGTTGAGATAATTTAGGAATAAGTATTTTATGACACAACTTGTCGAACGCTTTACTAAAATCAGTAAATACACAATCTACCTGCTTACACTTTTCAAAAACATCTAAGCAAAAGGACGTAAAGTTAAACATATTAGTAACAGTAGACTTTTTCTTGACAAAACCATGCTGGTTATCACTGATAATAGAACTACAATGAAAGGAAAGGACACTACAAACGATAGACTCAAACAGTTTATATATTACAGTTTGGCAATAGGTCGGTAGTTCATAATTTCATTTCTAGGACCTTTCTTGTGTACTGGAGTAATAAATGAGCTTTTCCAGATAGATGGAAAAGTTGAATTTCTCAAAGACATGTTAAAGAGAACACATAACGGATATGATAAATAATGAACACATTTTTTTAGGATAGAGGATGGTACACCATCAGGGCCTGGACTAAAGCTTTCGTCTAAATTCAATATGTTATATGAAACGGTATGTTCACTTATATTAAAATTAATGTCATTTAAATGTGGATAGTTCAATACTGAAGAAGGAGAATAAGAAAAATGTTCAGTACTAGGCTCATCAAACGCTTCTTAAAAATGGCTTGCAAACATGTTTGCAATAACTTTAGGTTCATGGCTAGATGACGATAAATAAGACATAGAGTTAGGATACCCACAAGTTTTTTTTCTTAGAGTTGACAAAATTCCAAAAAATTTCTGGATTAGATTTAAGATTACATTCAATTTTATCAATGTATTCTTCATATAAAGAGTTTGAATAGTCATTAAATAATTGCTTAAGAATAAGGAACGTTCTAGGCATCATCGGTTCTAGTCCTATTATATTGTATCCAAGCTTTGTTTCTTTTATTTTTCAAGTTTTTGAGATGAGAATCGAACCATGGTGGAACATGCGAGATCTTACGAGGTTTTTTGAATGGAATACTTTTACTGAAACAGTCAAAGAGTGTTTTGTAGAAGACATTACACGTGTTATCAACATTTAAGTTTAAAAGTAATTGGTTCCAGTCAATGGTACATAATAAATCAAATAAATTGACATAATCACACTTACTAAAGTTAAATTCGAGTCTATTGTTATCGTAATTATTATTTGGAGAAGACATATTTAATTTAAGTGCAATATCTAAAGCAGGATGAAATGGGTCTTCTACAATAAGGACAATTAAGTCTTTCAAAACTTTACTAATTTTTTTAAATTTTTAGCTTCCCTATTTCACACAAAATAGTTTAATCACTGTTCAATGTTTTATTCTCAGTAAGTTTTAATCCCTTAATGTAATATTCGGCTTGGTCCGACAATTAAAACTTATTCACTTTTCAAATAAAACACAAATTCACTTTATTCAAACCACTCACAAACTTATTTATTCAACACTTTCAGGCCCATTTGCTGATTAGGAACATAAATTTATGTTCTACTTAAAGTTGCCCTTTTGTATGGAGATTTTATGTGGAACTTAAGAATTCCGGAAAGTCCCATATAAAAATGAAAACTTTATGTAGAACATAAATTTATTGTTCCGCATCAGCAACTGGGCATGGCCGGAGTTAAGGGAGGGCAAACGGGGCTACTGCCCTGGGCCTCCACAAAAGAGAGGCCCCCACAATGAGACTACTACAAACAAATATAGCTATTGCTCAATAACTGTGTACAAACACAGTTTCGCCCTTGTGATTCAAATAGAATGCACATTACAGTATTGTTGCAGAAATAACCCATATCTTACCTTTTGCTATCTTTCAATTTTTCACTTGTTCATGCTTCACTTGTTTTAAATCTAGTTTCCTAGTTTTTGTTTTTCTCTATATTCTTAAAAACATAAATTATAATTTGTCATTCTGTATTCTGTAATAATCGCCTGAAACTTTCACTAGTATAAAGACAAATAAGTATGTTGGAAAATCTGATTTTTCTGAAACAAGTACAATCTGCGGATTTAAGCAGTTAGCCGAGTATGAACTAATTCTGTCATCCATTTGTATTTGCCACTTATGTATATTTGCAGCATTGTCGTACGATTGGCCGCGGCAATTCTTTATGTCTAGTTGATAGTCACCTAAACATTTGAGGAGAGCTATTGTTTTGACTTCGCCACTATGACTAGAGGTTTGGTAAAAACATAAGAAATCTTTCTTTTGGCGTTGGAATTCTGATCGGAAAATTGTCGAAGAAAAAAAGAACACAATTTTACGTCTTGAAAGAGCTTAGTGATACTCGTGCGTCGGTCTTGTCAAGCTGAAGCAACGGAATGCATAGTCGACGAATATTAGGAAATCGTTGAAGCTCTAACCAGCATTATCTTCCGACAAAGAGCAAAAAGACATCACGAGAAATGAAGCAGCGCACCTTCTTTAGAAGACGAGTGGTCTCGAAATCACTTTATTCGCAAGCTTTTGGAACTATATCTTGTTCCGTTTCAACGCTACAAACATTCATTGAAATCATTCCTGAAAGCGAAAAGAAATGATGTCGATAAATACGAGCAAACGTAAGACCCAAATCTGTTACCGAAAGTATCTGTTACAAAGTATCCGTCTTTATTCCTGCAGTGATCGACCAACTATGCGTTTTTCTTACAGAAAGATTGCGTATGCTTATAAAGCTGTACGTTCGAGGTTTGGATTTCTCAATCACATTGAGAAGATGGGTTCTGAAAATTTACAAGCTGCAACAGAGGCATTGGTGAAAGTTTATGAAGATGATTTAGAACCTAGTCTTAGTAATGAGTTGTTTCAATTTGTGTCTTCGATCGATTCATATACATACAAGAATGGGACAAACCAATCTCCGGAACTATTTTATTACCAAATCTTGAATTGAGAATGTATTTAGTTTTGATGGTATAAAATTGCACTGGAGAGCGCTCATTTTCAAAAATGAAAATTATAAAAAATAGACTTCGAACCACAATGGGACAAATCCGTCTAATCTTTCTCTCCTGAGTACCTATAGAAGTGATCTATTTCGGGAACTGGATTTCAGCGAAATAATCAACTATTTCTCGAAGGAAAAAGCTCGGACGGTTCGTTAGCACTAAAATTAAATCATTCTTGTTTCCAATTATATTTCTCATATATGTTTGTTACATAATAAAATAAAATATTCTTGGTTTCACAATAAATAAGTAGGTATAATCTCAACTGTAAAAATCTGTCCATTTTACATTCTTGGAAAATAATAATTTGGGGCCTCCACACCTTTGCCGCCCCGGGCCTCTAGACTTCTTAATCCGGCTCTGCAACTGGGCCTCAATTACTTTTCAAACACAGTATATTTACTATGACTTTATCGCAGTTCACAATCAATTAATTCGTGTCGCCACCAAGGGGCTTTTTATATATATAACACAAAAAGGTTCGAGAAACTACTAATACTGGGGATTTTGTAGGAGTTGAATGTTCTCGATACTTAACTAAAAATTCTTCTCTTAACCACTAGATGTTACTACTACAAATACACTTACTGAAAATGTTGGTAACATCAAAAAGGAATGGAAAATTGTCAATGAAATCTTAAATAGAAATTCGGCTGACATAGAAATTTATTTAAATAAGGATTCTTAAATCATCTCTAATCCAATTGATGTCTCCAATATCCTCAACTCTCAATTTTCTACAATAGAAAATAACTTGCAGTTTGAAAATATTGACTATGGCAGTTTCACTCAGGGTGATAGTTTCAATCCATCTAGTTTTTGTTTTCATGATTTCACTTCCTTTGAAATTCCTAAATTTATTAGTTCACTTGAATCAAAGAACTCTTTTTCAAGTGACATGATTTCGAATTGTGTAAGTACTAAAAAAAATTTCATTCCAATTAGCTGACGTTCTTTGTTATTTATTCAATCTTTGTGTTAAAAATTGTGTCTTTCCAATGTCATTAAAAACTGCCATAGTCGTCCCCTTAGATTCATAAAAAAGGTGACACTACTGACCAGAACAACTACAGTCTGTAGTTGTAGTCTGTAGTCTGTAGTCTACAGATCTATCTCCCTTCTTTCTGTATTTTCTAAAGTTTTTGAGAAGGGAATGAAAAATATTTGTGTGGGACATAAGTTCACACAGAAGTGAAATTCTGGCCCAGAAAAAAGTGAAGCTGATTCCCACCTTAGACGGGACTTATCTTCACCTGAAAAAATGTGCACGACTGTCGTACGAACTTGCTCCCTTATTCCAAATTATAACTCATAAAAAACATAACAAAAAATCATAAATAAAAATTTAAATTACCTCAAAAATAAATTCAATCTCGCATCATCACTAACTCAATCTCTAAACCCTCGTTCAACTCAACTAAATCATTAAATAATTCTGCAATTACAGTAAAAACCCCAACTCCAATGGCAACGGACATCATCTCTTCTGAAGATGAAAATGATGAAATATAATAATCAGCCATTTCCCCCAAAAAAAGGCTCTACCGTCCGGGGGTTGAATATGCCGGACACTTCTCTGAGTCTGGGCGATCCAACCCGGGGGCGGCGCGCGGAGCCATAACCAAAACACCATACAATCCTACACCGCAGATTTTTCTCAGTATAATCCAAATTATACTGTCCAAAAGTCGCAAAACTTTAATAATTCTGTCCTTAAAGTTCTACAATGGAACCTTAACGTATATAGGTACAAACAATTACCATGAACTTGAGATTCTAATTAAAGAACTCAAGCCATCAATAATATCTTTACAAGAAACACATATGAAACCTAGCACCACCTTCAAAACACCAAGGGAATATGCAGCATACTTCACTAATTTTGACTTAAACACTACGGCATGCCAAGGTACTGGTATATTAATCCATAAATTGATTCCCCATGAAAACATTAACATAAACATTTCGGCCATTGCAAAAGAAATTGACCTAAAAATTAAACTAGCAGTCATTTCAACTTACTTCCATCCTTCACAAACTTTAACATCTTCAGACATCGAAAATATTGCTAATCATTTTCAAATACCCGTTTTACTAACCGGGGATTTCAATTCTTGGAACACCCTCTGGGGGTCTCCTGTAGATAACACTAGAGGTAAAATCGTTGAACAATTTCTTAACAACTCCGGCCGACGTTTATCTCCCCTCAACTCTTTCCTCAAACCTCTTGGAATAGAAACGACTTTCTTCACGAAACCGGAAGTGATAATTTCCTTATCCTTACCACCATTACCCCTGGCCCTAGACATCTCCTTCCTAAACCCAATACTAAATACAAAACTGACTAGGTTAGGTATAGCAATTGGAATCGTTTTCAGAACGTATCTAGCAATTTGCTTATTTCTATACTCTAATCCAACAATATAAATAAAGAAGCTGCATCTTTAAAAAAAGAGCATTCTAATTCTATGCGCACCTAACATTTCAATACCCCAAACTAAATACAAGCCCTACAAAAAATGGTTCCTTGGTGGACCCCTGAGATTGATTCATTTCGTTAAAACAAACAAAAACTTTTGGAAATTTTCAAGAGATTCCAAAACAATCACATTCTCATTAATAACAAAAAAGCCAACGCTGTTTTTAGACGTCAAGTGAAATTAGCCAAATCCAAATCCTTTAAAAAATTCACGGAAAAAATCACCCCAACACTAGTTGTAAAAAGATGCGGGCTGATATCAGGAAGCTGACAAGCAACAACGTTCCCTGTTTTATATCGGTGATAAATACAGACAACGGTACACTTAACCAAGGAGATGAAATAACAGAATTGTTTACCAAAAATTTGTCTTTTACTCCTGCGATTCCAATTCTCCCTTTTCTTTTCCTGCAGCCAGGGCCTGATTAATCCTTAGGCTAATTAGGCTGCAGCCTAGGGCGCCAGGATCGGGGGGGGGGCGCTGAAATCGTGTCTTCGCAAGCACAAACCTAGCATCATTGAATCTACCCTACATATTTCAACTAGACCGAGACAAAACATTAAAACGAAATGCGCTTGAGAGTCCCTGATTTTAACAATAAATTTTGAAATTTTAAAAAGCGCGCGTACAACAAACACTGACTTGTTACTCGAATCGATTCGAACTTGTTGAGCGAGTTTTGTTTAATCCGCCTCGCAATAACGGGCGTAAATAATTTTAACTTGATTTTGTATGGATAATTCGGAATTTAAACAGTGCAAATTAGTTCTCGCGTTTGCCGCTAAATGACTCTGTATAGATTGTATAGTATTCTATTGTTTATCGTCTAGGTTGCATTGTTTAAATTCCCATACAAAATAATCTTCACGTATACGCGCGTTTCTGTGAGGCAAATTAAACTAACTAGGCCAAAGAATAACTAAGTAAGAAGATCGGAAACTAACTTACGTTTTACTCATTAGATCCCGCAATTTTATTTATGAAAAATGTGAGTTACAAAATCAAAGAGATGAGGTGAGATTTTTCTATTTTGACAATTGACCACGCTCATGGTCAATGGCAATGGCAACTAAGTTGTCTATAGAATCTTAGCCAATACAAGTCATGCGACCAAACACGTCATGGATTTTGTTTTCTACTTGGTAGCCTGCAGTCAGTTGTCATGATTTTGGTCTTATATCTAATGCGTTAGGTACTTTGCCTTTAAGTACGGTTAGTTTAAAAAAATGGTTTGCCACGGCCACCCTAAGGTCGAATGTCATGTAGATTAACAATCTGATTCTGCAGACTGCAGTTGTAACGAGTCACAAGTCACAAACGCTTGTGACTGCTTCCTTGTCAGGATAGTTGTGACTCGATAACAAATAGGAATTCTGAAACAACTCTCACAAGAAAATTCACAACAAAAATCATCTCAACATGGGGAAAATAATTATTGTTTTTGCTCTGCGTTTTTATTACAAGCAACATTTCTTGTGAAAAAATTTGAATCTTCCTAACACACAGTTTTTGGGTAACAAAACAACATTACAAAAATCTATTCTAGCAAATCGATAATTTTGAATAGCATTTGTTTGCATAAAAATCTTTCTTTTCATTTGCGGATGAAAGTTCAGCAATAAAACGAATAATTATAAAATCAACTTCCATTTTTGAATTTCTTGTTCACACAAATATCGAACGTCAAATCAAAATAATCAAAAACAACAGCAATATATTCGTTGTTACTTGCTCTGATAGAAGTCACAACTTTGATATTTTTTGTGACTGTCACAAGTTGTAATGTAACTGCGTAGTGTAGCAGAATACAAAAAAGTTCACAAAATCAGTTCGACCTCTGCTTGTGACCTGTGAGGTATCAGTGAGTTTCCGCAGAATCCGGCTGTAAAGGACAACGTTAGTTTCGCTTGCAGATCGATCTGAAAACTTTTATAGGTAGTATGAACCATGTTACAATTTTCACACTTACTCTACTCAGTTACTAATTTTAGGCCGTCCGTAACGCACCCCACTAGGTGTAGGGCGCGTCCTCATAATTAGCCTAGGGCGGTCAGACCTCTTGATCAGTCGCTGCCTGCAGCCAAATCCCAAGCATTAGAAAACTCAATCATTTCCTACAACACCTCAGCCAGTGCAAAATTATTTGATTTGAATTCTATTTCTGTCTTTCCTACTGCAAAGGTAAAACGCTAGGCTACGACCGTATATCATACCCAATGCTAAATAATTCTCTATCTTATTAAAACAAGGCTAACTTTCACTCTACAACAACATTTTCGATAAAGGCTCTCTCCCCCAGGCATGGAAAACCGCTACCTTTATCCCTATCCTCAAACCAAACCAAAGTATGACATCCATCAACGGCTATAGACCAATATCTCTTCTTCCATGCATGAGTAAATTGATGGAAAAAATCATTTCGAAAAGGTTAATTTGGTTTTTAGAAAATTATAATTTTATAAGTCCAAATCAGGTTGGCTTTAAACAAGGTAGTAGCACAACTGACTCCTTACGCCATATAGATGAATACATTTCCACAGCCCTCTCTTGCAAAAACCACGTTTCTATGCTCTCTATTGACTTCGAGAAAGCATTTGACCGTATTGGAATACACATCGTTCTAAATAAACTCATAGAGTGGAAAATCGGTCCAAAAATGCTTAATTTTGTCAAATCCTTTTTAATACATAGGAGATCCAAAGCAAAATTAACAACTATTTTTCCAACCCTTACAAACTTGAAAATGGCATCCCGCAAGAATCGCCACTTTCTGTTGTGAACTTTATCATAGCATTTGACTAAATTAGTAAAATCATTAACCAATTCAAGAACGTAAGTCACACTTTATACGCAGACGATTTGTTCTTACTATCCAAATGCCATGATAAAGAGCGTACAGAAAATACCTTAAAAACAATTTTGTATAAAATAAATGATTGGTGCAACAAATCGGGAGCTTTAATTTCAAGTAATAAGAGCAAACACCTACACATTTACAGGAAATTTAATTGTAGTAGGTATACCGGAAATTAAACTTGCAAATAATATTATTTCATTAGTTAGTATCTTAAGTATTCTCGGCATAGTTATTGACAACAAATTTAATTTTAAGGAACATTGTATATTCTTAAGGAAAAAACTAGCTACCAGGCTTAATAATAATTAAGTACCTTGCATCTAAGAAAAGCTCAATACATGTAAATAACCTTATTATTTTAACAAAAGCTATTATTGTATCAAAACTTGATTATTGTTTAGTCATATACATATGGCAAATGTGGTAAGACAACACTTCAAGCTCTTCACTCAACATATCATGCAGCTGTGAGATCCAGTCTCAGAGCGTTTAGAACGCCTCCAATGAAAAAATTGTTAACAGAAGAAGGTTTTTCATCCATAGGAAATAGAAAAAATTATCTCACTTCTCGGCTTCTAACTAAAACCTTCCAGCCTTTTAGATCGCCAATTATCGATGACATGATCAAAATTTTGAAAAGAAAGAAGACACCGAAGATTCCATCAGCCCTCTTCAATGCACTAAAATTTACTAACAATGTAGGACTTAATACTTCTCCCATAAAGCCATTCACTTACACACATCCTCCATGGCTTTTGCCAATTGAGGCAGTTAATATCGAATTATCCAAATTTAAGAAAAACAACACCTCCAAGGAAGTATTTATTCATTTTTTTTATGAAATTTACAATGATTTTGTACACAATAATTGGGAAATACTTTTTACTGATGGATCAAAGGAAAATGACAAAGTCGGTTTTGCAATTGTAAACTCAAACGAAAATGTTATCCTCGCCGAAAAGATTCCCTACTACTTCTCTGTTTTTTCAACCGGAGCTCTAGCAATTTTAAAAGCTTTTGAAATAGCAAAAAACAGCAAGAAAAAAACCATTGTATGTAGCGACAGCCTATCGACCATAAAAGCCATTCTAAACATAAGAAATCAGCCACCTTTGGTCAACAACATCCGCAATTACTTGATCATAATGACAGCAACAATTAAAGATTAGTTTGGATCCTAGGTCACACAGGCATCAAAGGCAACGAAATAGCCGACAGGGAAGCAAAACATATTTCATTGGCCAACGGTTCCGTCATAAAACACTACCAACCCGAAAAAGGACTTTTTAAGGAAAACCAACAACTATTCAAAACAAGGAAGAGGATTGGAAACAATATATCCATCACTGCTCATATCTCAACCCACTTCCAACTACTGCACTCTACCCAACAAACGCAACACCAAGAATGTTAAAAAATTTCTTAAAACTGAGAATTTGACACACAAACTTAACCCACAGCCACCTGATAAACAAAGATCCGCCCCCTACATGCCACTTTTGCCAAAATAACAGTATTCTAACGTTTAAACACTTACCAGTCGAACGCACATTCATTCCAAATCTATCAACTAACTTATTCAACAACAACTTTTTATCTCTACTTTCTACTGTATCCCAACAAAACATCACACATGTAAATATACTTTTAAAACAAATCGACTTAGTTAATAGCCTATGACAAGTTCAATTTCCAATACCAGACAATGGGATGGTTGGGACTTTGTGACGCTAGTTACAAACCCTAACAGCCACCCCATAGACTTGTATTTCTTTTTTTTCACATTTCTGCTTATCTAAACAGTTTTGTATATATAACTAAGCCGAAAGTCCTGGTAGCTAGTGCTTTACTTATATTAAACATTTATGTATAGTTTAATAAATTATAATAATGTAATAATAATTTTTAAATTTTTTGACAAAAAATCCTTGGAGCGGTTTTTATTTTAAATTAATCAAATAAATTTTTTTGAAAACAAAATATTATTTGGGCAATATATACGTACTTTCCGAAAAAAAGTACGCTAATCGGACTTTTATTTTTCGAGAAAATCTTATAACAAATAAAAACGGTTATATGAGAGGTACCTACCGTTTTAGAGCAATACAAAAATATTTTTTTTACATAAAATACATCTGTGTTTTAAACAAAAATTTTCGAGGAGTTTAAAAAAATCGTAGGAGCCGTTTTTCAGAAAATTGAAACATTTTGATTTTTGGCCAAAAAAATTGTATGGTGGCTACCCTAAATATTGATCTTAAAAAAATAAATAAAAAAAAACGACCTACGCTCAAACCTCTAACTTTCAAGTTTTTGAAGTCAATCAGACTAGTGGTTAAGGAGCCAGTTATAGCGATCATTGAAATCCATCAGGAAAAATGTTTGAATGGATATTTAACTAAGTATGTTTTCTTTTGATTACTAATGCAATTTATACACCAATCGTCCGGAAAATATTTAAAGAATTTTTTTTTGGAAAAAAAAATTATAGGTAAGTTCGCAAACTTATTTTTCGTTAAAAATGTATTTTTCTATTTTCCGTACGGAAATTCGTTTTCCTGAACAGCTGATGGATTTTTGTCATAAAATTAAACAAATCGTTCCAATGGTTTGCGTTTCAATTTTAAACAATTCCAATGATCTGTGTTTCAACTTCTTACAGTTCCAATGATAGAATTACGGCAGGAAAAAAATTCCAGACAGAAATTTTCAATGATTGCTATAACCAACCTATCAGAAAAATTCCAATGATGTGTTTCAATGATGAAAACCAAAGATAGCTATAACTGGCCTAACGCTGTATGTGCGTTTACAGACTGACAGACAAACAGACAGACAGACGGACGGACTTTTTTCGACTTCTCTATCATCGTATTGTCATATCGCAAAAGTCTCAGCTTTTTTTTACGAATTCAATACTTGCCATATACTTATTCTATATGTCGCAAGTAAAAACACACCTTTTTCCAGTAAAGCTTACCGGAAAATTAAAAAAATGTGCACGACTGGGTCGTACGAACTTGCTCCTGTATTCCAAATTATAACTCATAAAAAACATAAAAAAAATTAAAAAAATAAAATTCATAAATAAAAATTTAAATTGAAATATATGTACCTCAAAAAAAGATTCAATCTGAAAAAAATTGATGTCATATTATGATTTCTATATGTCGCAAGTAAAAAATTAAAATTTAAAAATTTTAAATTCCAAACAAATTCAAACCTTATTTTTGATTTATTGAATTTTTTTTTTGAAAATCGTCGAAGCTGTTTTTTTTTTTAATTAATTTTTTATATATAAAATTTTTCAAAAATGTCATAATCCATACTTGCCATATATTCTACAGGGTGATTCACGAGCGTTGTGCAAAAAAACTAGAGCGTGTAGGGTGAGTTGAGACAAGAAAAAAATCGTTGTAAACGAAGCCGTTGATTTTTAATATTTTTTTTTTTACAAAATAAGTCAATTTTTCAGAAAATTGCCCCTCCCGGCTAAACGGGGGGGGGGGGGGAATAGACACTCGTGAATCACCCTGTATATGTCTCAAGTAAAAATGGAAGCGGAAAGAACAGTTTTGAACACAAACAATTCACATCGACTTATTTCAATAAAAAAGACTATTGAGTAGATCATGACATGAAATGAAACATGACCTCAGGCTAACCCGGCGGCCACACGAGCAAGTTCTGTTCTGGCTAGAAAGTTGGCATACAATCAAATATTTTAATCACACATTCAAACTTTTAGTACTTGCTTTAGTACTGGCCAGTCAACTGGCTTGCGAATTTTCGAGCCAGTAGGTAAACGAGCAAGTAAAACGGCAAGTAATTTGACAGGTTTTGCCAAATTTATTAAAGTGCCTGATTACGCGAGCGCAAAAAAGAATTAATTCACGAAAGAGAGCGGATGATTTTTAGAAAGAAGGAAAGGGATGGAAAAAAATGCCAAGTTTCGTCTTTTTCCTCATTTTCAGATATGAGTTTTGCGTTAAAAATCATGTTTTTTTCTCATCATCATGTTTCTTCTCTTTCTTTCTTTTGTGTTTTAATCTCCGACTGCTCCTCTATTGTTGCATGCCCACTTAATTTTTTGTTCTGTGTGTATCCACGAACGTAATTCTTTTTTGCGCTCGTGTAACCAGGCACAAAATCAACAAAATTAAATTAGAATATTAGTTGAAGCGAGGATTTCGTTTTTTGTTGGCGACATCTTCGAAATTCAAAATTTTAAGTTAAAAGCAGGTAAGCTTGTTGCAGTCAACTGGCTTGCGAATTTTGAAGCCAGTAGGTAACCCGGCGGCCACACGAACAAGTTCTGGCTAGCAAGTTGGCATACAATCAAATGTTTTACTCACACATTCAAACTTTTAGTACTGGCTTTAGTATTGGCCAGTCAACTGGCTTGCGAATTTTCGAGCCAGTAAACGAGCAATTAAAACGGCAAGTAATTTGACAGGTTTTGCCAAATTTATTAAAATCAACAAAATTAAATTAGAATATTAGTTGAAGCGAGGATTTCGTTTTTTGTTGGCGACATCTTCGAAATTCAAAATTTTAAGTTAAAAGTAGGTAAGCTTGTAAAAAATCGTTGAAATGGAAAAAAAAATGTGAACTTGCAAGCAAGTTGACTAGCAAGTGGCTTGCCACCTACGTCACACCAAGCACACCGATAGAGATTTGACAAATAATATATGTAAGTACGCTACTTGTTGGCCAGAACTTGCTCGTGTGGCCGCACGGTAAGCTTAAGAAAATTGTTTTATTGCGAAAAAATAGTTTTGTCCGGATATGTACCTACCAGGCTATCTCAATCTTTTCTGACTTTGTTTTTACTTTAAATACCTACTGTGATTTTTCCTTTATTTTTGTGGTTTGGCTGTCAATTTTATCAAAAATTAGATTCAATTCAATTCAATTTTATTAAGAAACAATAAAGTAAGACAAGTGTTTTTTGTATTTTATAAAAGGTTACAATAGTTGTTGGTTTGAGTTAATAATACATACGAAAGTGATATCAGCATAAATCTAAATGCTTGCGAAAAGCTGTAGGTACTTACATTTTAAAATTACCTTATTTTCATAACAATTTCCTAGATCCCGTTTCTGCAACCGACCGCAAAAAGAAGTTCTACATTTTCTGTTTTCTTAAAAACATCAAAGAAAATGCCGAAGAGGCTTTTCAATCCGCATCCCAACTTGTCGAAGACTTTTGTTAATTAATTATCATAATAAGAGTTCTAAGAACTTCAAGGAAGCAAACAACGCGTTCCATTGAAGAAAGTTTATAGTAGACATAATCTTATTTATCGATTGCACGAAGACATTTTACCATCGATTCAAAATAATTTCAAAAATTCTTCTCAGTCAAAAGCGATTGAAGAAGTAGAGTTGTAGAGTTGAGATAGTTCTGAATTTACTCAAAGCTGCTTGTATGTAAGAATTCATCAACAGTATCTATGTTTTGACTCAACGTGATACGGATCTTAAAAATTATAAACAAAGTCATTTAGTTGACAATTCACATATATGTATTTACCTACGCAATTTTCATTATAAGCAGTAATCTTATCACAAAACAAAATCAAATCCATTTATCATAACTGTTTCTCTCTAACTTGAAATCGCAATTCCTTGCACATTCATATAGTTTATCCGGTTCATAACGTAACATAGCTAGAGTGATGACTTACCGGATATTGAAAAAGAAGAAAAAAAAAGAAAATAGAAGGGATTATAATGTACCTTCAGGAACAAGAACAAGCATTATTTACTTAGTAGATATAATCAAATAAATCAATCAAAGAAGGGCGTACCTAGGAGGTAACTTGATTCATTAATAGGTACATAGGTATATATTTTCCTTTATATTTTGATTAATGAGTTGACGATTAGGATCATAAGGAGTTTATAACGTTTTAATTTAAATAAGACACATTTCGTTTTGTGCTTTACTGATTGTTTTAATTTTTTGGACAGTAATAAATTCATTAATCATTATATATCCTGAATAAATTCAAATCATTAAAACATTACTTTATGTATAATAACTGAGTTGGGGTCAAAATTCTGTATATACTTATGTACCTACGTGCCAAAATTCTGGATTCCAAAATTGTGTTATTAACTGATTTGATAATGAAAAAACAGCGCACTTTTTTCATTATGAAAACAAATTTTCTTTTATCATTTACAGATTTTTGGAGTAGGTACAGATTTTTATTATTTTCATTTGTAGAACTCTGAAGTATGTCTACTTTCCAATTTCAACATAACGAACCTGAACCTCTCCCCAACTAATTGGCATATGACTTACATGAGGGAGCAGCGAGCAGGTCATAACTCGGGTTGGGGTCAAAATTCAAAATTCTGTAATATATACGTTTCACTTGTTAAATCTAATAAAGGAAAAGAAAAGCTGTGCGTTTATAATTATTGAACGGTTAAAAATTTTGGAGTACTTTTTAATATTTTTCGGGTTGTATATAAGTCCACAGCAGGAATTTATTGAAATTTAATATATGACAAATATTGAAATTTTTAAGTTAATACTAAATTTATTAAAATCAAAAACATTTGAAGAATAAAAAATAATTCAGTTGTATTAAATTACAATAAATTTTTTATTCAGAATCCAATAGAAAATATAAAAATTTAATAAAAAATATATTGCTTTCTAACAATGGCAAAGTAGGTTTTAATCCTATTTATATTTAAATTCAGAAAGGAAATACTAATTTCTAATAAAAACTTGCATTAATTTAAACACATACGTATTACACTTTTATTGCAAATGTATTGAAAATAAATAAATAGTATTAATGGATTTTAATACGCTTTTATTGAAAAATATTACAAAAAGTATTCTAAAATAATGTTAAATGTATTAATTATTAATATAACAAACATTAAAAAATAATACCAAGGAGAATTCAATTTTAATAATTGAGTGTTATTACAAAAGGTATTTTTAGTAATATAATATATAAATTAATTCTCTGCTTTTATTTGGACTTGGGACTTTGTAATTTAACGATTCCACCTCAGAATTCCAACCTTTAAAATGAAAAAAATGATTTTTGAGTAATGAAAAAGATTGAACATTGAATATAATAGTACCTTCTTCTTTCCGGTCATGGCCGCACGTTTCCTTGTAAACGTCCTTTACATGTAGTGCATAGATGACCAAAATGTCCAAATTACTATTTTCCTTCGCCGGCTACCTGAACGAAAATTAGCAAGAATCTGAAAATATTTTAGTGTTTTTAATCATTTAAAAACATTTAATTGAATATTGCAAACTTACCATCATTGAAGGCACATTCTTATTATAATTTATGTATACTCTTTAAGTTCCCAACAAAGGCTAACAGCATGCAACGCGAACGGCAATCGAAAACCGAAAGAAAATTCAATATATAGAAACAGTTACTTTTATGATCGTGCATCGGCGTCAGATTTTTGGTTTTTAATAAAATTAACTTGAAATTCAATACACCTGTACTGAAATCAAATACACGTATATTAAAAACCAATGCAACCAACTTACTTTCTAATAGTTAGGGTATACTTTTTAATGCAATATTATTATTATTCATTGTAGAACGAAAAATTAGTAAATAGAAGCTAAATCTAAGATGTATTGAAATAAAAGGCAATCAGAATTAGAATCAAATTGATTCAATATTTATTTTTACTTCGTATCAAGATTAAACTTTAAAGTAACATTTAAAGAATTACTTTTTAATATATATTGATTATAATTTCACTGTTAAGATTAGATTTTAATATTTTTTGAATAAGATATCGGAACTTTAATACAAAATCATTAGATTTTAATACAAATTGATTACAAAGTTTGCTTAATATTTCTCAAATATTAAAAAATAATATTAACTGTATTGTATATTGCTGTAATAAAAGTGCTGTATTAAAAATCATGACAAAATTTTTAACCGTGAAAAGACGAAATTTTGATTTTTTTTTGTTAAAATTGAAACAAAAACCATGTTAAATTTACTTTTCCGTTAGTACACTGAACCAAAAACAGCAGTCATATTGATTATTTTTTACATTCAACTGACAATTTTGTTGTCAATTTACAACCAATGACCGCAGTAGTAAATATGACAATTTAAAATTTTCAATTTAATGATTCGAAACCGGGATTGTCACATTGATAATTTGCGTTGGCAAATCGAAAACCATGGTTGTCATATTGAAATCTATGACAGTCGTAGTAAACACTGCAGTAGTCATTTGGAAAACCCAAATTATCAAATTGAAAACCGAGGAAGGCTTATTGAAAAACAATTACTTTTAAATTGAAGACCACGGTAGTCAACTTGACAACCGTAGTAGTCACGGTAGTTAATATGAAAACTACGGTTGTCAAATTGAAAGCAGTAGTTGGTAGATTGAAAATCATTCTTGTTAATTTGAAAACCACGATTTTTAAATTGACAACCGCAGTAGTCATATTGAAAAATACAATTTACTAATTAAATACCACGGTAGTTAATATGAAAACTACGGTTGTCAGATTGAATACAGTGGTTGGTAGATTGAAAATCATTACTGTCAATTTGAAGATCATGATTTTCAAATTGACAACCGCAGCAGTCATATTGAAAAACACAGTAAATCAATTTAAAACCACGGTATTTAATATGAAAACTACTGTTGTCATATTGAAAACTGTGGTTGCTAGTTTGAACATTTAAAAATTTGTTTGGTTTGCAATATTACAATCATTTTAAAATTTCGATTTTCAATAAGATTACCGCTTTCGTATCCAGGACACCCCTTTTTCTGAAATATGAGTTGCAAGAATTGTTTAAAATATAAGGCAGATCTAGTTTTTTGGAATATGTTTAATTATTCATTATTACAGTTAAGTCAACGTACAAATACAATATACATACATATAATTCTTATGAAAATACTTACATTATAATTCTTAATAAAATATGGTTTTGGATTTGAACTTGGTTTTTGCAAATGTTTTGGTTTTGTAGTAGAAATTGATGTTGGAGTTGGTGCTGGTGATGGTGCTGGTGTCGGTAATGGTGTTGGTGCTGGTGTTCGTCTTGAACTTGGTTTTTGTGATTGCGTTGGTAATGTGATTGATACTGAAATTGGTGTTATTATTGATGGTTTTATTGTCGTTGGAACTGGTGTTGGTGTTGGTGCTGTTGTTGGTGTTGGTTTTGGTGCTGGAGTTGGTGTTGCTCGGTGTTTGTGTTGATGTTGAGGTTGGTACTGGTGTTGATAACTTCATCTACATATAACAATTTTAGAAGAAACAATTAGAATTACTTCTGTTAAGAATCAATAAGTAGTTTACCTTTCTCAAAATCCGCTTCTTTTGTGTTTTTGAGTGTCCAATACGTACTTATCTGTAGTTGGCCGTAGCTTAGTTAGTAAGTGCGTTATCTGCTAAGCAGAACATTGTCGTGGGTTCGAGTCCTACTCGTGTCCAATGTTTTTATTTCATCTTTCACGGAAAGAACTGACAAAACTTTCAAGAGTATCAATCAGTCACGAAAAAAGTGCTTCTCAAACTTACCCGTTCGGAATCGTCGTTAAATTGTAGGTCTCCTTAATCCTTCACACATACCCAGAGAATTGTTGATAAGAGTAAGCCACTTAGGTGGCTCTGCAAGAGCTGTCCCGCCACTCGCTATTTATTTATTTAATAGGAACAGGTTTTTATTAATTACCTTACCTATAACAATATTCTGCTTGGGATTAAATTGTTTAAGAGTATTTAATTCTTGATTATTTAACTCTTACCTTACCTGTAACAATATTCTGCATGGGATTAAATTGTTTAAGACGACTATTTAACTATTGATTATTGAACTCTTGATTTACTTGTATATTTTCCACTTTTTTACACTTCACTCACGAACGTCTGATAGACTTGATGCACAACTACTAAATGAGGATTATATTAGGTACTTGTTGAATTCAAGATAAACTCGATTTTCTTATTGAAAACAATAATTGCCAATTTGATGACCATAGTTTTCAATATGACAACCTTATGTGGTCGATCATCGTACTGACAACAGCAGTTGTAAATATGATTTTTAAAAACGGTTAAAGCATCACATTGACTACTTGGGTTTCAACTTGACAATTATGGTTTTCAATACAATTATTTTGATAACGGCATAAGCAATTTATCGTTTGTTTTTGTTTGTTCTTGCTCAATTCAAGATTAAATCGATTTTCGTACTAAAAACAATAATTGTCAATTTGATGACCATATTTTACAATATGACAACCTGATGTGGTCAATCATCTGATTGACAAACGCAATTGTAAATATGATTAATTTAATTAAAGATTTGAATTTTTCAAAACTCGACTTGGAAGGCTTTGCAAATAATAAAAAAAACTTCTAGTTTTTGATTTTTTGCAAGGCTTAGGTTAAAGTGTCTGTCATGGATATTAAGAGACACACTTAGGCCGATCAAAGGCCCATTGTGATAAGGCTTTCAAAGTCAAGTTTTGAAAAATTGAATTAAAAAACAAAAACTCGTCATTTATGAATTAAAATTATGATCATTATCATAATAATAAACAACAATAGTTCGAAAAATCCTATTAATTAATGTTAGTTTCAATTTTCTCCAAACATCCTTGTAATTTTGTTTGTTTTCGGAACACTGATGTTTTAAGTATAAACAAATTATTTTTGTATTACTCCAAAACGGTTCCTATCATAGAACCGTTTTTCAACGTCCCATAGGAAGTTATTGTAATGGGGCTGATTTTGTGAATATCCAGTTATTGCATATCTCTATGTTTCGAGGTCACTAGAATCCGAATCAACCCTTTTTATCATGATGTCTGTATGTACGTATGTTCATATGTGCGTATGTGTTCGATTATCTCGCGAATCACTCAGCCTTATTAAAGCTGATTAGATTTGAGCAATATCGGTTTAACGGTTTTTTGATGGAGGTCAAAAAACTAGGACACAGACATCATGATAAAAGGATTGATTTGGATTCTAGTGACTTCACAAAATCGGTCTCATTACAATAACTTCCTCTGGGAAGTATGTGGTCATTTTTTTTTTTTTTTGTAAATATGGACTTATTTCCTCCAAGTAAGTAAGATGCGGCTTTATTTCCATAAATTATTCCAATTTCGTCTTGAAAATAAAGCCCCATTTTAGATCACGTCATATTTCGATAACGAAAAAAAAACTCCATCATCATATCGACAACATGGGTTTCAATACGAAAACTTTGTCAACGAAAAGTCTTCGCTAAGGAACTTATTTATTTTTTGTTTACTTCTATTTATTTTGATTTATATTCTAACAATCGAAATTATCAATATAGCAACTCTAATTTTTTATTTGATGCCGGTAAAATTCAGTCATCACATTAACAACTGCAACTGTCAATTTGATGATTTTATTTTCAATGCACTTGTTGCATTAAGGTAGTAATCATATTGATAATCATTGTTGTACAAATGATGACTGTAGTTCTTACTTAACTGACGGACAACCTAAGGTTTTCATATTGACAACCATAATCTTCTAATTGATCATCTCAGGTATTAAAACGACAACTTTGATTTTCAAACTAGCAACAAGATATTGAAAATTTCAAATTGTCCCATTTACTATCAAGTTGTTAGATTTTGAGACGACTTTTGAAAATTTACATCACATTGAAACTTTTTTTGATCAATATGACAATTTTCGGTTAACAACCAGTAATTGTCAATATGACAACGGTTATTTTTTTCAGTGTAAATATACTATTAAAAAAAAAGCAGAATTAGCAGAATTTTTTTTTAATATAAATTTCCAGAATTTTGAAAAGCAGAATTTTGAAAAGCAGAATTTTGTAAACCAGACAAAAAAAAAGCAGAATTTTGAAAAGCAGAATTTTCGTTAAAAAAAGCAGAATTCTGAAAAGCAGAATTTTGAAGCCAGAATTTTGACCCGATCCCCATAACTCTGGTTTCAAAATTCTGTTTTTCAAAATTCTGTTTTTTAATCGAAAATTCTGCTTTTTTTGCATTCTGGTCACTAAAATTCTGTTGTTTTTTTGTTTTAGTTCTGCTTTTCAAAATTCTAGCTGTTTTAATTAAAAACATTCTGCTTTTTTTGTTTTTTTTTTTTATTCATAAACACAAACAAATTTCGGGTTGGGGTCTGCTGGGGTCAAAATCCAATTTATGGCGTTTTTCTTTTTTACCTCTAAGCAGATCATATTCAATGTCCTCCGATTTAATAAAGAAACAAACCTGAGCACTGAAATGTAATTTTTTACTTATTATTATTTTAACAATTTTTTTTTCACCTACAATAGACGCGCGACTGTCCTGGGAATCCATTTAATATATTGTAATGTGTATACACTTTATTTATCTCATACGCTCTGTATCTCCTTCTATTGTAATGTCTAATACTAATGTGTATACTTTATTATCTCTTACTCTCTGTATCTCTTTCTATATTTAATGTACACACTTTTCTTACTCTCTTTACTTACTCTGTATCTCTTTCTATATTTAATGTACACACTTTTCATTACTCTCTTTACTTACTCTGTATCTCTTGTTTATTTAATGTACATACTCTCTTTACTTAATATCGTTTAATTGTAGTAGTAAACACTCGTGAGGGGCAATAATTAATTAAGATTAAGAGAAACTTTTTGTTTAGCATTAAGAACGTTAGCCCCTAAAAAAAATCCCAGTATTTTTTTATTGGTAAATAGAGAGCTTCTCGAACTTTCAGAACCAATAGGAACCAATAGTAGTTTCTAGAACCCATCATTTTTGATATAAATAGCCGTTTGGTGGCGAGGCGAATTTAATTAATTGTGAACTGCGATAAAGAAAAGTACTCTGTGGTTGCATAAATAAGTTTGTGAGTGATTTGAATAAAGTGAATTTGTGTTTTATTTAAAAAGTGAATAAGTTTTAATTGTCGGACCAAGCCGAATATTACATTGGTGTCAGAAGTGGGATTAAAACTTATTGAGAATAAAACAGTGAATAGTGATTAAACTATTTTGTTTGAAATAGTGAAGTTAAAAATTAAAAAAAAAAAAAAATGAGTAAAGTTTTGAAAGACTTACGCCCAATTTCTTCACAAAGTTCTAAAGTTCCCTTAAAACTCGATCTAGTAAATCTCGGTTTAACGTTAGAACTTAGTTTTTAGAAAATTTGGAACTCGGGCATTTCTTCACTTCTCTAGAACTCGATCTAAAATCATAACTGAGTTCTAAGCGCTTAGAACTTGTCATTTTTAGAACCTAGTTCTAGCATGTTTTTTTAAATTTTTGAGTCACCCGGCCACAATTTTTGACAGATTTTTCTTTCAATTCAATTCAATTCAAAACAAAATAAATAAAAATTTTGAAGTTGCGCTGATTTTTTGTTTGTGTTTGTACATATGTGTGTACGGTGTAGCTATGTATGTTTATTTTGGTGATGTCCATGGCGTGTTATGGCGTTTTTAATTGGCAATCTGGAAGTGAAAAAAAGCATTCTGAATGCGCTCAAAGTGACAGTTGTGATTATAAAACCAGAATGCTTTTTTCAAATTCCAGATTGCCAATTGAAAACGCCATTAGTTTGTGTGTTGGCTGTAAGCTGTTACGCAGAATCGAATCCTACTCGTGCCCATATCCCATAAACTGTCAAAAAAAAGTACTTCGCCAATGGATGGCGCAATGACCCGTTAGTACCTACACCTATCAGGATTTTAATGTTCCTTTTACTCAGCGATAGAATATACCGAGTTTCCTTTTCATTTGTGTTAGGCCATAAACTTCTAGAGATTACGCAATCGTCCCTGGATTTCTAGGAGTTATTGATTTTCTCTTTTAATTTAAGGTCTATCTTCCTCTTGAGTACCCCAATCGGGACGAGTGGTCCTCTAACTGAATATAGGATCGGCCTTTAATTGTGCATCACATGCACTCAGAGAATTGTTAATGATAAGTGGCTTACACTTAGGCTTTGGCTTTCGTTAAGCTGTCACCATCGCCGAAGTATACTTCACTAACCATTTGCAACAAGATTAGCATCATTTGATTCTGATGCAATGCCACCAGATTTCGACGTTTCCCATATCCCATGCTCTCTGGTTGAAAAAAAAGCTACAACCCTAATGATGCCGTCTCAAACCGTCAATTTTCCACCGACAGCTCATGTGTCTACAGCTTTGTCCACCGAAACAACGGTGCCGCGGTCGTCTGACAACACCAACAATAATTCATTACCAACAAATGCTACAAAGTAAATACCAATTTTTCCCAACGAACGGTCGACGCCGTTGTCCAATATGAAATCAGCAAATTCGTTGAAAAAACGAAATTCTAATAAATCGAAGTTTTAAGGCACTAAACCCCCGAATTCGAGGGTCTAATTTTATCGAAGTTCTAACTATAACAAAGTTCTAAATCGAAGTTCTAACGCGTTAGAACTTGGTGAAGAAATGACTTAGAACTCAAATGAGTTCTAAAATTTCACTAAACCGAGTTTTAAGGGCTAGAACTTTGTCAAGAAATCGGGCGTTAACTGTCTCTGAGCTAAAGGCCGAATTAAGTAAACGTGGCTTAAGTGGGGCAGGATGTAAAATCGAACTCGTAAAACGGCTACAGGAATATCTGGAAGAACAAAATGAAGACCCAGATACGTTTGCTTTCGAAATGGAAGCAAAATCGAAAGAGGTAAATGCAACTGCCGACTTATCTACCATGATGACACTTCTTCTAGCCAAATTTGAAGAGAATCAAAAGAATGTTCTGGAGCAACTAGAAACTCAAAGAAACGAGCAGAAGACCGAGCAAGAGAATGTCCTCAAACAACTACAAGCTCAAAGGGATGACGTTCGAGATCGGTTTGATGAACAGAAAAATCTGCTAGAAGGCAGGTTTGCGGACTTCGAAGACAAAATCAATACTCTCGATGAGCGTGTCGAAAAACAAAATTCAACGACTAATGCACGTTTCAAGAAAATAGACGAACAGATCGAAACCATTACAAGCGAACTAGAAAAAGTGCGAAAGATGAAAGCTCGAGAACCTTCTGGTGAGTGCTCAAGAAAGAGAGAAGTGAATCCTCCAAGCTTTGATGGTCAGATACCGTGGTCAATCTACAAGAAACAGTTTGAAGCAGCAGCGTTAACAAACGGCTGGGAAGATGACGAAAAATACATTGCTCTTACGCTTGCCTTGAGAGGAGCAGCTGCTGAACTGCTACAAACCATCCCAGCAGAGAAGAACGGTGACTTCAAAGTTCTGGTAAACGCAATCGAACAGCGGTTTGGGGATAGCCACATGACAGAAGTCTTCCGAGTACAACTAAACAACAGGGCACAGAAAAGAGGTGAAACTCTGCAGCAGCTTCAGGCAGATATCGAGCGATTAGTCCACCTGGCATACCCAACAGCTGGCAACGAGATAATAAATCAACTTGCTGTTGAAGCCTTTGTGAGAGCTGTGGGCGATATAAATCTCCAAAGGGCTATTCGCACTGCCGGAAAGCAAACACTACCAGAAGCATTGGCTTTCGCTCTAACAATGGAAGCCGCAGAACAAGCTTCCCAAAACGTGCATCGCGTGAGAGAATTGGAAGTCCAAGAATGCTCTTGTCAGAAGGCTACTCTAGAAAGGAGTCAGCGAGACGGACCAGCACGATGCTGGAACTGCAACAAGACCGGGCATCTTCAACGACAGTGCAGATTATCGCGAAGAGGAACCGCATGCCAACACTGTGAACACAGAAATATGTCAACTGGTCAAAGTTACACCTACAATAATGTCGCTTCCCAAGTTGTTACCCACCCCACCAACTTCGAGGGACAGAAGCTGGCTTCTAGTACCGATAGCTACAGAAACACCATCCAGGTTTCTCAAACGAAACGTGACAACAAGAGCCTGACCGTGGAAGCAAGTATAAACGGCAACAAATGTGTGGCTACCATCGACACCGGTGCCACGGCGTCCATTGTACGGCAGGACCTCGTTAAGAAGACATGGCTCCACAACACCAATAGCTATCGTCTAAGGACTGCAACTGGAGAAGCCGCAAAAGTCTATGGTGAGGTACGTCTTAAGATCCGGATGGCAGAGTTGGAATTCTCTCACCTGTTTCTGGTAGCAGATATATGCGACGAGTGCATTGTCGGCGTCGATTTCATGAAAGATCACGGAGTGATATTGGACATCGGGAACCAAGTCCTGAAATATCGAAACATCGAGATTCCGATGATCTATGGGCTCCACTCGCATGAGACCTCGTTATCTGTGAAAACCGTCATCAAAGAAGATCTCACTTTGCCTGCTTCTTCAGAAGTATTCGTGTGGACGAAATTGAAGGGTAAGCCTGGCAGCCATCGATACCTCATGGTCGAACCAGCATCTGTAAAGTCCTCCCAAAACGTTACCATTGGGAAGACTCTTGTTAGACCTGTAAAGAACATGGTTCCCGTACGAATACTGAACATCAAGCCGTACGAAGTTAAGCTTAGAAAAGGTGAGATTGTCGGACAATGCGAATCTGTATCAGCGATAACAAGGATCAACGAAGAAGAGTCAAGGCAAACCTCAAAATCTGAGGAGCTAAACTCCATAAAGACCAACATTCTCAAGTCATCTTATCTTGGTCACCAACAACGAAAAACTGCAGAAGGTCTCCTCGAAGAATTTGCAGACATCTTTTCGTCATCGCAAGGGAAATATGGCAGAACACAACTGGTTCAACATCGAATCAACACCGGGGATGCAAAGCCGATCCGTCAACCTGCAAGACGCCTTCCACTAGCCAAACAAGGTGAGGTTGAAGAACTGATAACCACCATGAAAGAAGAGGGTTTGATCGAAAACTCTAAAAGCCCTTGGGCGTCTCCAGTGGTCCTGGTAAAGAAGAAAGACGGATCAACCCGCTTTTGCGTAGACTATCGAAGGTTGAATGATGTGACCAAGAAGGATAGCTACCCTCTGCCTAGGATCAGTGATACTCTGGACACAATGGAAGGAGCACAATGGTTCTCAACGTTGGACTTGAAAAGTGGATACTGGCAAGTAGAAATCCATCCTGAAGACAAAGAGAAGACAGCGTTCTCGACAGGAAACGGATTGTGGCAGTTCAAAGTGATGCCTTTTGGACTGTGCAATGCTCCAGCGACTTTTGAGCGCCTTATGGAATGCGTCCTGCAAGGACTCACTTGGAAATCTTGCCTGGTCTATTTGGATGACGTCATCGTATACGGGAAAACATTTGACGAACATTGTACAAATCTGAGAGCCGTGTTTCAAAGACTTCGAGAAGCCCACCTCAAGCTCAATCCAGAAAAGTGTTCACTCTTCAAAACCGAAGTGAAATACCTGGGACATATCATCTCATCCCAAGGAGTTAAGACGGATCCTGATAAGGTTGACACCGTGAAGAATTGGCCAACACCACAGGACAAACATCAACTCCGAAGCTTCCTGGGTCTAGCCACCTACTATAGGCGCTTCGTCAAGAATTTTGCTGAGATCGCCAAGAGTCTACATCAGCTAACGGAAAAGGGAAAGCAGTTTAAATGGTCAGGTGAGTGCGAGCGCAGCTTTCAAGAGCTCAAGCAACGCTTGTGTAATGCACCAGTGCTGACCTACCCGACTCCAGGAAAACCGTTCATCATTGATGCTGATGCCAGCAATGTCGGGATTGGTGCTGTATTGTCACAGGTACATGATGGCGAAGAAAAGGTGGTTGCCTATTACAGCAAGGTACTCTCGAAGTCGGAAAGAAACTATTGTGTGACCAGAAGAGAACTTCTTGCACTGATTTTGGCAACAAAGCACTTCCATAAGTATCTCTATGGACAGAAGTTTCTTCTCCGAACCGACCATGGAGCACTAAACTGGCTTTTGAATTTCAAGAATCCAGAGGGTCAAGTGGCGAGATGGATTGAGAGGCTGCAGACGTACGATTATGAAATTCAACATCGGAAGGGGAAGCTTCACTCAAATGCTGATGCACTGTCTCGGAGACCATGTAAGCAAGACTGTAAGCATTGCAGACGCCAAGAAGAAAAAGAAGTGGTTACTGTCCTACGAACCAGAACCGATCCCATTTATGGCTGGAGCAACGACGAGTTGAGGAAGGCTCAACAAGAGGACCCAGATATTGAACCCATCCTCGCATGCAAGGAACACCAGGAAAAACCGGAATGGACGGATATCTCCGACAGAAGTCCGGCTCTAAAGGCCTACTGGGCACAGTGGGACTCGTTGCATGTCCAAGAAGGTGTCCTTCGACGTAAGTGGGAATCAGCAGATGGAAAGTCCTATGTAATGCAGCTAGTCTTACCGAGATCGAAGATTATGGACGTTCTGCGAGAGATGCATGATGGAGTTTCGGGAGGCCATCTAGGAGTAAACAAGACGCTAGAAAAGGTTCGACAACGATTCTATTGGCTACATGCAAGGGAAGATGTCGAGAAGTGGTGCCGAAAATGTGATACCTGTGCTGCCACCAAAGGCCCAAACAAAAAGAATCACAGCCAAATGCAGCAGTATAATGTCGGATCACCCTTTGAAAGGATTGCAATAGACGTGGCGGGTCCATTTCCGGAAACAAATAATGGAAATCGTTATATTCTGGTCGTCATGGATTACTTCAGCAAGTGGCCTGAAGCATACGCCATTCCGAATCAAGAAGCCAAAACAGTCGCAGACCAAATTGTGTTCAACTGGGTGAGCAGATTCGGTGTTCCATTAGAACTGCATTCCGACCAGGGAAGGAACTTTGAATCAAACATATTCCAGGAAGTTTGTGGGCTTCTTAACATCAAGAAGACAAGAACAACACCACTCCACCCACAATCTGATGGCATGGTCGAACGGTTCAACCGAACCCTTAAGGAACATCTTTGCAAAGTTGTGGACGACAACCAGCGAGATTGGGATCGACACATTCCACTGTTTTTGATGGCGTATCGAAGTGCAAGACATAGCTCAACTGGCCATACACCGTCTGAGATTTTGATGGGAAGGAACATCAGATTGCCGAGTGAAATTAAATTTGGATGTCCCACGTCGGAACCGCAAGCCGAGGATGACTACTTGGATGACCTCAGAGAAAGACTCCTTCAGATCCACGACGATACTAGGTCAAAAATAAAGATGTCCAGTGACCGAATGAAGACACGCTACGATATACGAGCGACAACAACAGAGTTCCAAGCAGGAGATCGAGTGTGGCTTTACAATCGCCATCGACAAAAAGGGTTGTCACCGAAACTTCAACAGGACTGGGAAGGTCCATATACAGTGATTAGCAAAATCAACGACGTCGTGTACCGGATACAAAAAGGAGTCAGAGGTAAACTTAAAGTCGTACATCGCGACCGACTACATCGCTACAGTGGTGATGAAGATGATGGATTTGTTCGGGACGATCAATCCTAAGGAGGGGGCAATGTAATGTGTATACACTTTATTTATCTCATACGCTCTGTATCTCCTTCTATTGTAATGTCTAATACTAATGTGTATACTTTATTATCTCTTACTCTCTGTATCTCTTTCTATATTTAATGTACACACTTTTCTTACTCTCTTTACTTACTCTGTATCTCTTTCTATATTTAATGTACACACTTTTCATTACTCTCTTTACTTACTCTGTATCTCTTGTTTATTTAATGTACATACTCTCTTTACTTAATATCGTTTAATTGTAGTAGTAAACACTCGTGAGGGGCAATAATTAATTAAGATTAAGAGAAACTTTTTGTTTAGCATTAAGAACGTTAGCCCCTAAAAAAAATCCCAGTATTTTTTTATTGGTAAATAGAGAGCTTCTCGAACTTTCAGAACCAATAGGAACCAATAGTAGTTTCTAGAACCCATCATTTTTGATATAAATAGCCGTTTGGTGGCGAGGCGAATTTAATTAATTGTGAACTGCGATAAAGAAAAGTACTCTGTGGTTGCATAAATAAGTTTGTGAGTGATTTGAATAAAGTGAATTTGTGTTTTATTTAAAAAGTGAATAAGTTTTAATTGTCGGACCAAGCCGAATATTACAATATGTTTATTTTTGTCTGTAAAATCCGAAAAAAACAAGTGAAGTTCGCTCAGCTATCTGCTCTATTTGCTCGGTCGTTTTATCCTGAGCAAATATATTTAGCTCAGAGCATGAAAATTTTTAGCTCCCATATATCGGAGCTAAAAAAGAAAGACAGATTTTTTTTTGACACATCCGTAATCTGATCTAATCTGCTCGGAGGTAAAAAAGAAAAACGCCTAAGTCACTATTCATCTCTAACTCGATTAACAATTGAAATATTCATGGTTAAATTTGAACACTAACTCGAAGGCATAACAAATTAGACTATTCTTACAGCTTTCAGGAGTTAAAGTAGGTACATATTATACATATTGATGTAACTATGTATGCAAACATAAAATAATCTTCTGCATATCTCTAAGAGAGAAGGTACTCTGCGAATAATATTCGCAGAATTTTGGTAAGCAGAATTTTGAAAAGCAGAATTTAAGAAATCAGAATTTTGAGCAGCAGAAATTTGAAAAGCTGAATTTTAGAAGCAGAATTTTGAAAAGCAGGATTTTGAAAACAGAATTTTGACAAAATAATTTTGACCCCAACTCCTTACATGAATGTCATACTTTGATAACACATTTTGCGGTCGATAGTGAAAGCATAGCCGTAGCTAGGATTTTGTTTCGGGGGGGGGTTAAGATAAATGATTATTTCTTCAAATTTTTTGAATGCACATAGAAAAAAAATGTGCACGACAAGGTCACGAAAAAACATTGAAAAATAAAAACGGGTTGGGGTCAAAATTCTGCCGGGGTCAAAATTCTTTTGTCAAAATTCTGCTTTCAAAATTCTGCTTTTCAAAATTCTGCTTTCAAAATTCTGCTTTTCAGAATTCTGTTTTTCAAAATTCTGCTTTTCAAAATTCTGTTTTTCAAAATTCTGTTTTACAAAATTCTGGAAATTATCCTCTTGCTTGAATAAGCGAGATGTTAAGCCGCAATTAATTTTTGCTCTCGTAACTTAGTCAGGGTCTTAGACAATGGTTAGTGTCTTTTCTTATCCCTTCGTGATAGTGTGTTATTCTTATTAAAAAGCAAAAATGAACGTTTCACTTGTTAAATCTAATAAAGGAAAAGAAAAGCTGTGCGTGGATGGATATATGTTTTATTTTGAAAAGTTAAATAAATGTAAAAACTTTAATTGGGCATGCTCAAATAGATTTTTTTTTGTTAAAATTGAAACAAAAACCATGTTAATTTGACTTTTCCGTTAGTAAATATACTATTAAAAAAAAAGCAGAATTAGCAGAATTTTTGTTCAATATAAATTTCCAGAATTTTGAAAAGCAGAATTTTGTAAACCAGACAAAAAAAAAGCAGAATTTTGAAAAGCAGAATTTTCGTTAAAAAAGCAGAATTCTGAAAAGCAGAATTTTGAAGCCAGAATTTTGACCCGATCCCAATAAAAACATGTACCTACATGTAAAATTCATAACTAAAAATTTAAATTTAAATATGTACCTCAAGAACACATTTTATCTGAAAAAATTGAAGCCATAACATTTCTTATGAAATTGTTGATTTTTCAATTTTTTTTTAATTTCTTGGAGCGGTTTTTTTTTTAACTAATTCTTTTTATATAATTTTTTTCAAAAGTTTCCTAAAACTAATAAATAGTGTAATAGGTATGCAGTTTTAAAGAACATGTAAATATAAACGTCTTACATTTAAATTTTAGTTTTTAAAATTGATCCGTTTTTGAGATACAGAATTTTGAAAAAAAAGTTTAAAAATATTTTGTTTATATCAAAAAATAATTAAAAATATATACGTACTCAAAATATAAGTATGTACGTTGTGCGGACTACTATTTTTTGAGAAAATCTTTTAACTAAAAATCGGTTCTGTGAGAGGTACCGTTTTGGAGCAAAACAAAAATTATTTATGAGAATGTCCAAAAATAAATGCGACGACCTTCTTGGCTGTAGCGTTGTCTTCCATTCGCTTTATGTAGTCGTCTTAACTTGGCTCTCTGGAATACATCCACATCTTGGTGCAGCTCGTACAGTTTGCGGTTAAACCTTCTTCTCCATTCGCCATGGTCGCACACGTGAGACGGGACCGAAAATCCATTCGAAGAATTTTTCTTTCGAAAGTACCCTGTATCAATTCCCTTGTTTTACTATCGTCCAACACTTGGCAACGTAGAGTAGGTCTACTAAAATCAAAGTTTTGTATAACAGACACTTTGTCTTTCGAGTCAGGAATACAGTGCATAATAGTAGTAGTAGTACAGAATAGCTAAGGATTATTTCTTATTCTGTGGACTAAGTGGAAAATATTGTTAATAGAAGAATGTATCTTAACTGGCGTTTACAAGCTAATTACACCGTGGAGGTTGGTTTAGCGAAGCAATACAAAAATGTAAGAAAAGAGTTCATTAGATGGCGCCACAATCGATTGCTAAGAAAACAAACCGGTTTACAAGTATCAACAAGAATAAAATTCCCAAAAGGAAATTTAGCTACCTCACTTTACTACTCGGCTGTTAAAAGACGAATGTCAATTGGATATCAAATGTATTTCGAAAAAAATTTCAGCGCTCAGAACATGTTCAGTTAAAAGTGTGTTCAGAGCTTTGTACATTTATTTGACTGAACAGTCATTTTTGACTTTAACCATCTATGTAACGACGATGAATAAAAGAAATATGGTTATCTCTGACTGTAGGTAACTAGATGGCGAGAGTAGTAAATAATATCTTGATTATACTAAATCGTTTCACATGCTCGAACAGAACTTTATTCTGAAAGAAAATAGAAAAATGCCTTTAATCTTGATTGAAAACTTATAAACTCAGTTTCAACAACACAAAATAGATCATTAAGTTATTAATCAATGGTTTTTGATTTTGTTTTACAAAATTAATTCGGGGAGGGTTAAACCCCGTAACCCTCCCCTAAATACGGCTATGAGTGAAAGTTAAGTAAGTTAATCGTGATATAAAGTGAAGTCAGAATTTTAAAACACAGAATAATAGAAGAGCAGAATAATGGAAAATCGAATTTTGGAATAGGTACATAATAACGACTCGGGAGCGGGTCATAATTCTGGTGTTTCAAAAATCTGCTTTTTAATCGAAAATTCTGATTTTCAATATTCTGTTTTTTTTTGCATTCTGGTCACCAAAGTTCTGTTTTTTTTTTTTTTATTCATATTATTGTTAGCCTGCTGAACATAGATATTTTTCAACAACACGTGGCTCATGATCATGTTGTTCGAATTGCTTAACAATTATATTATGCACATCACCATTCAATTAAGTCACTATTCGTCCCTTGCACTTGTCTTTAATTCGATTAGCACAGGCCCAGTTGTAAGTTTTATATTTGTGTAACTTTTCAAGATAAAAAAAGCCGTACACAAAGTTTATCTTTCTCTTATTGGATTTTACAATCGAAATATTCATGGCTAAATTTGAAAACCAACTCGAAGGCATAACAAATTAGACTAACCTTACAACTTACAGGAGATAAAGTAGGTACAGTACATACTATACTATGTATGCAAACAAAAATCTTCTGCTAATCTCTAATGAGAGAAGGATAATATAGAAAAGAAAGGTTTGAAAATATTAAAAAGTGCGCGCTTTTAATGCTAGTAAATACTTGATTTTTATGCATAGGTACCTATTCCCCAATATTATTGTAATTGAAGTATGTAATCTATATACTATACATATACATATATAAAAATGGACGTGCGTGTGTTTGTTTGTTTGTTTGTTTGTATGTCTCTTATAGACTTCGAAATGGCCCAACAGATGTGAAATTTTCATGGTTAATACTGTTGTTGCAGTTGCCCGTAGCTTATTTGGTAAGTGCGTTGGCTGCTAAGCAGAACGTCGTTGGTTCGAGTCCTACTCAGGCCAAGTTTTTATTTCATCTTTCACGGGTACTGCCTCTTGCGAAGACCTGACAAATCTTCCAAGAGTATCAATCTGTCATGAAAGTGTGCTTCTCAACTTTGCCGTTCGGAATCGGCGTTAAATTGTAGGTCCCCTCAATTCTTCACACGCACTCAGAGAATTGTTTATGAGAGTAAGCCACTTAGGCCTTGGCTCTTCAAGAGCTGTCCCGCCACTCTATTTATTTTTTTATTGTAATACTGTTGTATTAAGCGATGATTTGTGTGAAAAAAAAAATTGGAAAAACCTCATGGAAGAGTGAGAAAACTGGAAAACCAAACAAAGGTCGGAAATTTGAGTTTTTTTGCTTGGAATTTTTTGTTTCAAAATGGGTTTTCGAATGGAAAAATAGAAAGTTCTTGATGAAAAACTTGGAAAACTCATTGGGAAGATTGCATATTCTTGCAGGTGCATTGGTTTTCAAATGGAAAACTGGAAAATTTCAAAATGGGTTTTCCAATGGAAAATAGAAAGTGCACTGATTCTCAAATAGAAAAATGGAAATTTTTTTGATTGGGAACTCGGAAAACTCTGCGAGAGCACGAAGAACTTCAACACCTTAAATCAAGTTCTTTCATGGAGTTTAAGGTGCAATGGTTTGTTTGTATGTCCGGTTTGGACTCTTAATCCGCTCAATCCTCAATGCATTTTTATAAAATTTTCATTGTAGATATAGCCTCAGTAAAAAAATTAATTTTTGGGACAATCTTACGGGAAAGTCAGCAAATAAGGGGGACAACCGTAAGTTGTTTGGAATTCTGATTTTTGTGAAATAGTCAAAACAGAGAAGTTTTTGAATTTTTCAAGAAATTTGCATTTTACTTAATGCTTTATTGAAAGTAGAATGTTAGTTGTAGAGCTTGGAAAAATTCAGATATGTAGTTCTTTATTTCAATTGGATTCAAGCGAATCACATTGCATTTTAACAATGTCTGTGTTAATGCTCTGAAGGGTGGTGAGACGAAGTTCGTGGGGACGGCTAGTATAGGATAAATATCACATATGTATGTATGTATTTTGATATGTAGGTACGCATTTATTGATATTTTAATTCAGTTCAGACAGCAAAAAGCTGAAACCGTGGCAGAAAGCTTTAACTCCCTTGGCTTTAATTTTCTGAAAATGATACCTATCTAACCAACGGATTAGAAACATTTCTTAGAGATTTTAGTTTGTTTTAAATTCTAGCATATATAATTATTATTTATGAATGTATGTATCTATATTAAGTGATAATGTTCTATGCGTTTAAAGATGCAACACGTGGTTTACAATATTTCAATTATTTATTTTTTTATGTATTTTTTAATGAAGGGTTCGCGGCAGATGGTGAAGATGATAGTAGTTCTTCAAAGAGACGCCGTTCCAGAACAAACTTTAATTCATGGCAACTCGAAGAACTTGAAAGAGCATTTTCCGCTAGTCATTATCCAGATATATTTATGAGAGAAGCCCTAGCTATGCGATTGGATTTGAAAGAAAGCAGAGTAGCGGTAAGTTAAGTTATAATTGATTATTTCAAACTTTTATATTTTAACAGGGCTGAAGACACTAATATAAAAGGGAGGGGTTAGAGGGGTGAAATGGGTGGTCTTGAACACTGCAATGGTATATCATTCCACATGCGCGTCGTACAGCTAAGGAACAAATCTCTGTACTTAACAGTGCGACCAAAGAGAGTACAAGGTTAAACATGTTCAAATTAGCCTCTTTAAGTTGTGTACCGGCTACCGGGTAGAAGTCAAACAACACATTTACCCGTATATTATATTTATATATAAGTACTAAGAAAAAAAAACGAGCTAAAATCAAGATTATTGTTGTCAAATCAAGCCGATTCGTTGACGAAAGTCTGTTAAGCTCGAAAATTCTTAATTCAAGTCCAAAACTCTTATTTTAAGTTGGTTTTTTTCTAAGCCTAAAATTCTTATTTTAAGACTTTGAAATCTTAATTTTAAGAATACAAAAGCTTAAATGTATACTATTTCGAACTCAAATTAAGATCACATATCCTTAGTTTTGCCAGACTTAATAACAATATATACTCAAATCAAGATTTTCAATTCTTATAATAAGAACAAGTAACCTTGTATTTAAGTTCACATTTTTTCCGGATTGTAGCTCGATCTTGATTGAAGCTGATTTTTAATCGGCGCTTAATAACCCCCACAATTGCAAACCAAAATAAAAAACATGTTTGATTTTTTAATTGTATTAATTTTTTTTTTATTTAGTATTTTTACAAAAAAAGCTCATACATACTTAATTTTAAAATAGGTTTTTCCGTTGTTCAATGGGTACAAATGTAACGATGGACTTACAAAATCACTATTTTTTTTAATCTCGAAGGAATTCATTAAAGATCCTGTCTCAAAAGATTGGAAATGAAAATCAAATCCAAGAGTTCGAATTTCTTGGCATATAACATAAATTGTTTAATTTTGAATTAAAAATATTTTTTATATAATGTTTGTTTATTTGGGCTTTTATGATCAATTTTGTTGATGCAATTAATAAAAAACTTATTCATCTTGTGTTACCCGACGTTTCGCTGGCTATTTTACAGCTTCTTCAGGCGATTTTCAAATTTATTAGTTATTTGTTTGCTGCACTATTGCATTGAGAATTACATATTTTTAAATTGTTGAATAAATAAATGAACAAATAACACAAATAAAAGGATAAAAAATATGAGTGCGACCCATGGAGTCCACACGACTAACTTCCCAGAGTAGAAAAATACGTAAAAACATTAGTTGTTTTGCAAAATATTCAGGCGATGCATCCCGTTGTTTGTACACACACGTTGGTTCAAAGTCAAATTATATAAAACTGATGATTTTATGAAAAACATTAAGGTTTTTGAATAACAGTGGCGCCATTTGTTAAAAATTGATCGTAGTAACTCGTGGACTCATTCACAACTACTTTGCACAGTAAAATACAGCCTATATTGCTCCTGAATATTGTAGTTTCCTATTATTGAAGCAATTTTTCTAATCGGATAAGTATTTCCGAAAATTAATATTTATACGGCAAAGCAGCGTTTGGTGGGCCAGCTAGTAATCAAATATAGTATATGATACTCCTGAGTATTATTTTTTTTCCCACTAACTATAAGATTTTTTGCATTATTGTTGAAATTATTGCAAAAATTATCATAATTTTCATTATATTAGGGTTGTCTTAGATTTTTGATTGCCATTAAAAAACCGCTAGGCCGATTTCGCTCAAAACCTAATCAGCTCTTAACAACACAATACCGCGAATGAGACCAATTTTATGACAATACGATGAGTGGTTCGCGAGATAATCGAGACGAAAAAACGTAACGCACACACGAACACACACACACACAGACATCATCATAAAAACGCTGGATTCGGATTCTAGTGACCTCGAAACATGAAGATATGCAAAAATTGGAGATTCACAAAATCGGCCCCATTACAATAACTTCCTCTGGGAAGTTAAAATCATTAATCATCTCTCGATAGCGCAATCCATTGACCGTAACTGTTGCTCGAGCCTCATTTTCGAAAAAGTAAGGTCCAATGACCCCGCGGGACCATAAACTGCACTAAACAGTCACGCGTTGAGGATGGAGAGGCTTTTCAACAATAACTCCTGGGTTTTCCGAGCCCCAGATGCGACAGTTTTGCTTATTGACGTAGCCTCCGAGGTGGAAATGGGCCTCATCAGTCAAGATGATTTTTCGATGAAATTCCGGATCATTTTCATGCATTTCAAGGACCCAATCAGCAAAGACACGACGTTGTTGATGATCAGCCGGCTTGAGTTCTTGTGTTAACTGAATTTTATAAGCCTTAAGACCGAAGTCTTTATGCAAAATACGGTGTAATGACGTTTGTGGAATGCCTTATTCCAAAGAACGACGAGGAATGGACAAACCTGGGTTTTCTTCAACACTTTGGGCTACAACAGCAATATTCTCAGTTGTTCTTGAGCGACGTGCACGGGTTTTATTCTTCACATCACTAACTTGTCCCAACAGCTCGAATTTGTCCACCAATTTCTGTATTGCGGTCCGACAAGGTGCTTCACGACGACCCAAAAATGTTTTAGTTTTACGAACCGTCTCTGCCAAATTTTCACCATTTTTATAATGAATTTTAATAATTTCAATGCATTGTTGAAGCGTGTATCGTTCCATTTTTATTAATCGCGTAGTTTCTACTTGTCAAATGTCGAAAAATGACAGCTTCAAAAGTGACAACTACCGAAATAGCGGGCTATTCAAAATAACACCTCTTATTGGAAAACCCTTTATAATAGTAAAATAATTCATTTTTTATAAGGTTGTCTTGGATTTTTGATTGCCATTTAAAAACCGCTGAGCAGATTTCGCTCAAAATCTAATCAGCTCTTAACAACACAATACCGCGTCGAATGAGACCAATTGAATGACAATGATATCGCGAGATAATCGAGCTGAAAAAACGTAACGCACATACGAAAACACATACACACACACACATACATCATCTTAAAAACGCTTGATTCGGACTCTAGTGACCTCAAAACATCGAGAAATGCGAAAATTGGAGATTCACAAAATCGGACCCATTACAATAACTTCCTCTGGGAAGTTAATAAATGAACAATTTTAAACAATGAAACAAAAAATACAACAAAGTTAAAACTAATATCACAATTTATCACAGCTTCTTATGTTTGCCCCTCACCCCACAAAATCACTTTCATCAATGTTCACTTCACTTTCACTCGCGTCGATTGTATCTAATATTTTCCATATTTACAAAAACTATAACTCACGTATCACGTCCGTATTTAAAAAAAACCGCAAGACCAAATGAAGCCATGTTCTGAAATTCCTTGCAAGAAACGAGTTTAAAATTGTTTCGGCTTGCTTAGAAAATGTTAAAACTTAATTTGAGAACGCAGCGGCTCCCCATATGGGGTGGTACACATGATAAAAAATTGAATCCGCTTCTTATGTCTCAAAAACACGTTATTCGTCTTACATTACATTACATTTCACAGTACTTCGCACATAAATGTAACGAACTACAGACACATAGCAGCACTGGTGACTGAGACCATCGGCTGGGACAGAACAAGACATACAACAGAGAGAGACAGATAGACACATAGAAAGAAAGCACACATAACAGAAACCTACGTGGCTCAGAGGAGGAGACTTAGATTTGTATTGTTTCATGTTATCGCACAGGTGGCCTCAGATAAGCTGGCGATTTTTGTAGAAAAAGAATGCTGCTGAAGCTGGGGTTTGAACCCGTAGCGTTCGGCTTAGCAATCCACTACTCTATCCTCTGAACCATGGCCACCTGCCGTTATTCGTCTTATTTGTAATCAATGTCGCAAAAGTAACATCTTACTGCTTTTTAAGAAACTTAAAATTTTGCCGCTTAAACAATTAAGAGTTTTGAAGATTTTTTTGCAAGAACTGGTTATCTATTAAACAGGCATTGTTCTAGCTTTGACCTAAGAGTAAATTGTCAATGCTTAACTTTAACACCTCGCCACAATCTCCACATATATTTCAATTTTTATACAGCGATTGCACCTAGAATCTTTAATAAACTACCTTCTTGCAAATTAGAATTGAATCCATTTTTCTCAAAAAGGTGAAACTTTGGCTTTTAGACCTTAGCTATGAAGATGTTAATACTCTTTCATCTGTGATTATTTAATCTATTTTTTTGTTTGTATATTTGTTTATTTGTTAATTCTTATATATTGCCTTGCTTATGTTCAAATAAAATAAAAATATTAAGGAAATTAATTTAAAAAATTACTTCTACAATAATCTAATCATATAAAATATCGAAACTGTATGTAAAGCTAAGAATCTTGTCGTGACTCCACATCACTTAATATATTTTTTTAAATTTAACTAATTGTATTATTATAATTTTTTTGTTCTTTCTGGGTGTTTTCGACTTTAGATCCTTAAGATCTATAGATTGCAGCCCCTTTATTAATTTTTGTAACTACTATACGTATACAGGGTGATTCACGAGCGTTGTGCCAAAAAGCTAGAGCGTGTAGGTTGAGTTGAGACAAGAAAAAAATCGTATGGGAGGGGGGGTCTATTCCCCCCCGTTTAGCCGGGAGGGGCAATTTTCTGAAAAATTGACTTATTTTGTTTAAAAAATATTAAAAATTAACGGCTACGTTTACAACACCGTGCTATACCTTTCTGAAAAGCCAAAAACTTCTTCTTTCATTTTGTTTTTAAATTAAATTGTTTTAACGAATAGTTTAAGAAAAATAAATTTTCAAACTCAAAATTCTCAAAAAAAAAGCAAAAAAAACATTTTTGAACTAATTTTTTTCAAAATTTTATGTAATTAAGTACTAATTTTGTTTTAAAAATTCAATGTGTTTGTTAATTTATAGTCGAAAACAGAAAACCGGATGCAAAAATGTCTTTTCGTTTTTGAGAAATTAAGAAAAAACCGAAACCACTTTGTTCTAAAAAAATCTTTGTTTTTATTTTTACCTATCTGGACTTTTAGTTTAATTTATTAGTTTAATTTATAAATTTAATTTTTTGTGATTGGAGTTTTATGAGGACTCAATAAAGTAGAAAAGTGTTACATTATCCCTGGATTAACCATTTTGTTCATTGATAACGTCTGAAAACTGACCTGTATTTTTTTCTTACTATACCTGGGGCCGCGTTCTACCCGCTAGGGGCTTAATATAATTAAACCGCATTTTTTCTTGAATGAAAAAACAATTAACAACCTAAAGGTAAATAAAAGGCATCGCATATTTACTAAACAACCATTTACAATTAAAATATTAACTCATCAACACATAACAATAACAAACTCATACGCTCGAGAAGAGTTAGCGGACAGGAACTTCTGCTACGGTTTAACTTATTGTCGAGATAGGGAAGCTGAAAGACTCTACGCAGAAAGATATCCCAATAGATGGCGCCCAAGTCGTAGCATGTTTTCAAGAATCCGCCGACGAGAGCACTGAGAGCTAGAAGTGAAAGGTCAATGGCAGACGTTATCAATGAAAAAAAAGATTAATCCAGGGAAAATCCAATACTTTTCTACTTTATTGAGTCCTCATAAGACTCCAATCACAAAAAATTAAATTTATAAATTAAACTAATAAATTAAACTAAAAGTCCAGATAGGTAAAAATAAAAACAAAGATTTTTTTAGAACAAAGTGGTTTCGGTTTTTTCTTAATTTCTCAAAAACGAAAAGACATTTTTGCATCCGGTTTTCTGTTTTCGACTATAAATTAACAAACACATTGAATTTTTAAAACAAAATTAGTACTTAATTACATAAAATTTTGAAAAAAATTAGTTCAAAAATGTTTTTTTTTGCTTTTTTTTTGAAAATTTTGAGTTTGAAAATTTATTTTTCTTAAACTATTCGTTAAAACAATTTAATTTAAAAACAAAATGAAAGAAGAAGTTTTTGGCTTTTCAGAAAGGTATAGCACGGTGTTGTAAACGTAGCCGTTAATTTTTAATATTTTTTTAAACAAAATAAGTCAATTTTTCAGAAAATTGCCCCTCCCGGCTAAACGGGGGGGAATAGACCCCCCCCTCCCATACGATTTTTTTTCTTGTCTCAACTCAACCTACACGCTCCAGCTTTTTGGCACAACGCTCGTGAATCACCCTGTATATATTTTCCAGTTCCTGTGTAAAAAATTGATAAAGATATAAAAAAAATAATAAAACTGAATAGAAAAAAAAACCCTCCAAGGAATGTTTTTATACAAAATTTAAAAAACCATGTATTTTTTTAAAATAATGTATGGCACCATTTTTAAATAAAATGTGTGTTTTGAGGTAGATATTTCAATTTCCTTTCTTTTAAGAACTTAAATTAAGTATCAACCAACATGTTTTTATTTCTCAATTTTTTGTTTGAGTTAAGTTTA
Organism: Sphaerophoria taeniata; assembly: GCA_943590905.1. Lineage (NCBI taxonomy): Eukaryota > Metazoa > Arthropoda > Insecta > Diptera > Syrphidae > Sphaerophoria > Sphaerophoria taeniata. Next base: position 97,711,202 of record OX016541.1, read on the forward strand.
TGACTACAGGAGCAAAATTCTTGCGACTCAGTCGTGCAAATTCTATTTGCATTCTTATCCATTGTTATATTTCTCCAATTGCTAAATTATACACTTTGTTTCAGATAGGTATGGTTCCAGAATCGAAGAGCAAAAGTGCGAAAGCGTGAGCACACGAAAAAAGGACCTGGCCGACCTGCTCACAATGCGCAGCCTCAAACATGTTCTGGCGAACCAATACCTCCAAACGAACTTAAAGCCAAAGAAAGGTAAGCATCTCTTAGTGTTTGGAAATCTTGATTTTTTTTTTTACCGTAGTTTTGTTTTTATTTCAGGGCACGACGTCGTAAGAAACTTGCAAAAGCCATTGATCGACAAGCCCGCAAACTTCAAGCTAAGGGTATAACAGTCGATCTGGAAGCTCTTAGAGCAGAATACATATCTCAGCATCGAGGAAGCGGGACCTTCTCGGATTCCGATCTTGAAGACGATGGAATACAAATAGATGTTGTTGGAGGAACAGATAGCGACGACGAACCTGAAGACTTTTCATTTCGAAGTTCCAACAACGATTTGGCAAGTTTTCCCTCAACTGCTAGTCCAAATAGTATTGGAAGTCCACGTTCTCAACAGAATCCCGCCCACCATCAAGAAGAGACTAACGAAAAGCCTTTGTTCCTGTTTAATAACACACAAACACATTACATTAAAAAAGAATCACCAACTCATGATCAGATTAGTATTCGAAGGAATAACCCATTTAGTATAGAGTCACTTTTATTTAGCAGTAATTCATCGTGAGAATAAAACTAGAATCAAGTTTTGAAGCAAACAATTGAATCGCGAAGCGCTAAATTTCTTCATTAAATATTTATTTTTCTGTATGACCGAAATTAAAACATCATAATTTATTTTTGAATATATTTTATTAACCATTAAACCAGTTTGATCTGATCTGGATAAATCAACAATTTTACAAGATATCTGTTGCTTCCTATTGGTTTGTATATATATTTATTTGAAGGAATGTACTTCAGTAGTAAAAATAAGTGTACCAAGTGATCAATGCAAGAATATTATGAAAAAAATGGCGGTTAAAATGGCAATATTATCTACAAAATGTATTATTCTGTATTTTCAAAGTAGGTAAACATCCTATGCCTGTATGTAGGTATTTAAAATGAAAGAAAATTATTATAAATACATACATACATACACACATATTATGTAACAAAATTATATTATATTTAAGTTCCGACTATACAAAAGTAAATTATAACGAAATAGTTAGGTATATGAATATGAACACTTGTAGGAATCATAATTTACTAAGGAATTAAAAATAAAATGCAATAATTGTAGAATAAATAAAAAAAAGCATTTGTTTTATTATTTCATAGGATAAGTCCGTGATCAAAGCTGAAATGTTAAAGTACGAGTTCACGGTAAGTTAGATTTGGGCTTGAAAATGAAGAATGATTATATATTGGCCAACCAAAGCCAAAGACTAAAATATGTAGATAAGAGACCAAATTACGTGGGTTGTGCCTGTGGTACACAAAAAAAAACCTTTATAGATAGGTAGTTTAAAAACTGAATAAAATGCGTCGCTTAGCGTCCGGCGACGAAAGTGAAAGCTTGAAGGCGTTTACTGGCAACAGAAAGCGTCGCCCGGCTCAAGAGTTGATTTTTTTTTTCAATTTTGTGGATGCTATCTACCGATCCATCAGTCACACGCTTGCGGATCTTCGGATCGGATCGAATATTATTGGCGTACATTTTTGTTAATATCTAATGAAAAATTAGGCAACTCTGAACTAATGAAAGAAAGTTATAATAAATCTTTTCGCTTTTTTTTTCGATTACCAACAATTATTTAATGTAAATTAAATTTCAAATTTATTTAATTTTGAAAATTGTTAAACTCAAAATAACGTGCCCGGAAACTAAAACCAAAACAAACATATTTATTTCGGTTTATGTTTTTATAAAGTTTCTTTACTTCCATTTCTTCCTGCTGGGAAAGAAATTTTTGATTCGGTTTCGATTTGGTGGATAGCTTGCTCTGCTTTTTTTAGGGGGACCGGAAATTCATCAAATCTTCAACTTCGAAACAACTTCCCGCTACAAAATTTTTATCCTTCTATAAAAGTGATAACAATAATAATTGTGGTTTCTGTACCCATTTCGAATAAATTGTCTACTGAAGATTTGAAGGATATCAAATCACTTCACAGCGCACTATGTGGCAAATTCCCGATTTCGTGCGATTAATTAAAAACGGTTGTTATTCATTGTTTTTTTCAAAATATAAGCAAGTTGAGTTAAGGAACGGATAAATTATGTGTTTATTTTAGTTAATTAAGGTATTAATTTATAAAAATAACTTTTTTCTTTAAATAAAAACTATATATTTTGCTTTTATCAATCACCGAGGCTAGTATCTAAGAACTCTTCAGGCTCAAACATTTGAATTACGTCAGGATTATTTTGTTTTCTGTTGGAACTTGTCAGTTAACGATTAAGAAAAACTATTTGGGTCGGATAATAAAAGCATCCTTTGAAATATTTATATATTTAATAATTTATATATTATATTATATATTATTATTCATGGGTTGGTGACGTTTTCCCCAAGCCAAAATCCCCAAACGAAAATCCCCAAACCCAAAATCCCCAAACTTAAATCTCCAGCAGCGAAATCTCCAAAGAGAGAATCCCCATGGACAAAATCTCCATGCCAAAATCTCCAAAACAAATATGTTCAAGTAGTGAATCATGCGATTAAATCGCGCGATTTAATCGCATGATTCACTACTTGAACATATTTGTTTTGGAGATATTATTGTATTCAGTTAAGGTTGTTTAAGAAATAAACGTGTAATTCATTTTAAATGACAAACTGAAAGTGCATTCATAATTTGTTATCATGTCATAACAGTGTCATGCACATGTCGTGAGGGGAACGGTGTAAGTAGACGTACCTGAATATTGGAGATTTTGGCAAAAAGTATTTTTTCTTTGGGGATTTTTTCCGTGGGGATTTTGTCGTGGAGATTTTGGCAAGTTGGACTTTTTTTTTTTGGAGATTTTGTCCCCATGGTGATTTTGTCTTTTGGGGATTTCGTACCACTCCCATTATTCATATATAAATATTTATTTTTTTACATCACTTGACAGCAAAAAACTCTTTGGTTCTTGCTTACAAATGCAATTTTTAATAAGTATACAAGAAATAATGCTCTTTACTCTACCTATCTGAGAACTACAGTTACTCAAAGATGTTTTTGTACAAATTTTCGAAAGATTAAAAAATTAAATTCAATTTTCTCGAAAAGTAAGCTACTGATTTTCATAATTTTTTTTTTGGAATATCTTTGATACTATGCTATTAAAATTTTTGTACTCAATTTTTTTCTCATGCTTAAGAAAAAAAAAAAACAAAAAAACAAAAAAACAAAGTGACTTCATAATTTTTTTTTTAATTCAATTTTCTCGAAAAGTAATTGATCAATTTGAATGATTTTTTTTTCTAAAAAATCTTTAATGGTACGATAATAACATTTTGTATTCAATTCTTTTATTTGAATCTTAGAAAAAAAGAAATACAAAAAAAATGATTTTTCTTAATTTTTTCGATTCGTCGATTCTTATAGTTTTTTGAAATTTTAATATCTTCGGGGCAGAATGATTTAACAAAACGCTTTTGATTCTGCTTGAAGAAACACTTGTTAATATGTATGCAAAAGATCAGTTTGATCATTTTGCCCCTGATATGGTTTTCGGCCACTTGATGATATTCATATAAACATTTTGACCTAAAATCGAAAAGTACCCCTAACATAAAATTGTTAACATTTTTGAGTCTGGAAAAAAGTGACACAGCTCTAAGAATACATAAGAAAAATAAAAAAAAACAACAAAAAGATATATCATAAGAATATAGTAAACAAAATTCAAACCAAAGTCAAGTTTTTTTTTTTTGATAAGAAAATTAATACCAATTTTCACATAAATTCCCAATCTTTGAAGCCTTCTATCTTCGTAGGGGAGCAACATAATCTTATGAAATTTTGAAGCTAGATTGGAAATAATGTTTAATTTAAAACTGCATTCAAATTTTTATGAAAACCTAAAATTTTCAAAATTGACTTTATCGCACAAAATCGGGAATTTGCCACATAGTGCAGCGTGGTATTTGTATTTAAAAGTCTTAAACATTCATATTAATGAAAAGCCAAAATAAAACTCAATGATCTAAGGAGACGGTTTTAGACATTTTGCATTGGGGTTGTGAAAAACTCTTAATCAGGATTTTGATATCATGAAGATGTTGTGAATGTTGCCCAAACGCCATAACATTTTTCTCAGGCATTTAGAAATATTATAAGAAAATCAGTGGAAGCTCTCAAACCTCAACGATAAAAACTACACAAAAAAAAACCTCTTCTCTCGGTGGTATGCAAGAGTTGACGCCATTAAAGCTTTCGAGAAACAACTTTCTAGAATACAAGAAGCACTTGACAAAAAAGGAACTCAAATTACCAGCGGAGAATCTACGGGGCATCAACGATCTTCCAAAATACATGAATTCGTTCGAATGTATGATGTCGTCGGTTTGGTTTAAAATTTTGGGTACTATCAATGAGAGAAACATCATCCTTTAAGAAATGTCCATGAACTTAGCGAAACAACATCAACGTATTAATTAGTTAATAACATCATAATTTGCCGCTAATTTGCCGCTAATTAGTTGTGAAAAAAAATTTGTCGCTAATGTTTATCAACAAAAAAAATGATGTTTCGCTAAGTTTCATGTGAACTTAGCGCAACAACTTTTGATCAGATGGGCAGAATCCCACGAAAATACGCTTATAATTTGCCGCTAATTAGTTGTGAAAAAAAAATTTTGTCGCTAATGTTTATCAACAAAAAAAATGATGTTTCGCTAATTTTCATGTGAACCTAGCGAAACAACTTTTGATCAGATGGGCAGAATCCCACAAAAATACGCTTATAATTTGCCGCTAATTAGTTGTGACAAAAAAATGTTGTCGCTAATGTTTATCAACAAAAAAAATGATGTTTCGCTAATTTAGATGTGAACCTAGCGAAACAACTTTTGATCAGATGGGCAGAATCCCAAAAAAATACGCTTATAATTTGCCGCTTATTTGCCGCTAATTAGTTGTGAAAAAAAAATTTTGTCGCTAATGTTTTTCAACAAAAAAAATGATGTTTCGCTAATTTTCATGTGAACTTAGCGAAACAACTTTTGATCAGATGGGCAGAATCCCACAAAAATACGCTTATAATTTGGCGCTAATTTGCCGCTAATTAGTTGTGAAAAAAAATTTTGTCGCTAATGTTTATCAACAAAAAAAAATGATGTTTCGCTAATTTTCATGTGAACCTAGCGAAACAACTTTTGATCAGATTGGCAGAATCCCACGAAAATACGCTTATAATTTGCCGCTAATTAGTTGTAAAAAAAAAATTTTTGTCGCTAATGTTTACCAATATAAATTTGCCAATTCATATGATTGGTTGAAACTTTCAACTCGAATATCTTTTTTACATTTTAAGTTTTGTGAAAAGTGGCAGAGGACTTTCCGAAACAGAAAAATATGTAAAAATTTTGGGTAAAGTTTTGTCGGTGAATTTTATGCAATTACAATTGAATTATAAAAAAGGAATAGTATACTTAGGTATAAAACTATAAAGAATTTTTTATTTCTTGAAAAAAAAAATCAACTCTGGGTTGATCTTTGTTTGTTCAGTCCGTTGCTTGGGCCTTGATTTTAAATCATCATATTCGATCCAGCGCTTATTTCTCCGCACGAACGCGGTGTAATGCCCGGTAGAGTTGAGCCTCCTTGATTTTTTCCCTTTGTAATTAACAAATCCGAGTAGTTCGAAAGTTGCATGTCCTGGGAGCACAAAAGATGTTGGCAGAGATCCGAGCCCTTTTTGAAGAATTTATGTTTCAAAGACTCTTCAAATAATCGTATAGATTCCTGACGAGATATTGTTTGTTGGCCGAAATATAGAATTGTTTAATAAACTATGAAGTTTTTTTAACAAGGAAATATTACTATAGCTTCAGAATTTAATTTAATTTTGTGAAGATTCAATTTAGTGGAGTAAATACTTAATCAATAATTAAATAAGTTACCGGTGGAATGAAGTTCATTTTTCTCGACATTCTTGCATCGATTGTTGGAACATTTGACACCTTCGAGATAGATATGTTCCAGAATGACTTTTCCTAAAGGTTTCTGCAGCTCCTTGTCGATGATGGATATGGTGGGGAGGGATTTAATTCTCGGAGCACATCCTTCCGGACATGTCCAAATTTCTCGAAAACTGGGTGCTTTTTTGAACATAAAGTTCGCCAGTCCAATCACGTTGCAGGTGCAGTCGATCAACAAAATCTGGTCTTCTTTTGCTTCTTTTCCAAAAAAGTCCATCAAAATTTCCGCTCTTTCTTGATATGTTTTAGCTCGTATTTTTTTTGTAAAGCATCCACTACCATCTTGAATAGCTGGCAATCGGCTGCCTTTTTTCAGCGTATTTGTGGATCGATTTATTATCCGATGCTCCTGCCATAATCATCTGGAATATGCTGTCGAACGCACAAGTTGAGGTGAGAGATATTTTTGATTTTCTCAAAGACGTGCATAGCAATGACGAGTCATTTCCATTTTTTATGATTGGTAAGGACTGCAAATTTCTTGAAATGATCAGGTCGTTGAAATCGGTGTTATTTTCTGATACGTAAAGAGCCTCTCTTTGCCTCTTTTTTGATTTCCCCAACCCTCGCCAGTTTTCAAATTCATTTAAGGCCGTTTTTTCATGTTGTCGGGAATCATTCAAACATGCCATGCAAAGCCTTTTCTCTCCGTAGCCTTCTTCTTCTCCTTCTATCGCGACTGAGCATCCCTCAAAAATGTGGACGTTACATTTGCACACAAAACACTTATGAGCCCGTCTTGGTGTATCGCCGTTTCTACACGCACAGCATGTAGAATTTTCTTGATTGTTCCGATGAGAAGTAATGTCCTTCAATGGGCTTCGCTGCAGTTGGCTCGGTGCATCTTTTTCTGCGGACAGGATGATACCATCGTATCAATTGCCTCCGATCTGTTGGATTTCTTGTTTTTCTTGCGGGGCACATCGTCTTCTACAGATAAGTCACTCGCAGGACTCGATGGTAGCGCTGGAGCAATGTGGAAATCTTCTTCGTACATTGATAAGTTATAAGTTGGAGTTACTGCTTGGGTAAGAGATTTGTCAGCAGTGTTCTCCACGTCACTTGTTCTAACTGGTGTCTCCTTGTTGCGTGCAGCGCCTGCCTCAATAAGTTTCAACTTGCCGTTGCTGTACCTCACAAGTGTCTCTCAAATTGAGTCTCATGATTTGTGGAACTACCAGCTTCTTAATAGTTTGAAATTCACTCTTGACCGGAGCACTACTCGCCGGAATGCGACCAAATCCGAAAGCTGGATAACAAACGACTAAACTTTACCCAAAATTTTTTCATATTTTTCTGTTTCGGAAAGTCCTCTGCCACTTTTCACAAAACTTAAAATGTAAAAAAGATATTCGAGTTGAAAGTTTCAACCAATCATATTAATTGGCAAATTTATATTGGTAAACATTAGCGACAAATTTTTTTCTTTTACAACTAATTAGCGGCAAATTATAAGCGTATTTTCGTGGGATTCTGCCCATCTGATCAAAAGTTGTTTCGCTAGGTTCACATGAAAATTAGCGAAACATCATTTTTTTGTTGATAAACATTAGCGACAAAATTTTTTTTTCAAAACTAATTAGCGGCAAATTATAAGCGTATTTTTGTGGGATTCTGCCTATCTGATCAAAAGTTGTTTCGCTAAGTTCACATGAAAATTAGCGAAACATCATTTTTTTTGTTGATAAACATTAGCGACAAATTTTTTTTTTTTCACAACTAATTAGCGGCAAATTAGCGGCAAATTATAAGCGTATTTTTGTGGGATTCTGCCCATCTGATCAAAAGTTGTTTCGCTAAGTTCACATGAAACTTAGCGCAACATCATTTTTTTTGTTGATAAACATTAGCGACCAAATTTTTTTTTCACAACTAATTAGCGGCAAATTAGCGGCAAATTATAAGCGTATTTTCGTGGGATTCTGCCAATCTGATCAAAAGTTGTTTCGCTAAGTTCACATGAAAATTAGCGAAACATCATTTTTTTTGTTGATAAATATTAGCGACAAATTTTTTTTTCACAACTAATTAGCGGCAAATTAGCGGCAAATTATAAGCGTATTTTCGTGGGATTCTGCCCATCTGATCAAAAGTTGTTTCGCTAAGTTCACATGAAACTTAGCGAAACATCATTTTTTTTTGTTGATAAACATTAGTGACAAATTTTTTTTTTCACAACTAATTAGCGGCAAATTACAAGCGTATTTTCGTGGGATTCTGCCCATCTGATCAAAAGTTGTTTCGCTAAGTTCACATGAAACTTAGCGAAACATCATTTTTTTTTGTTGATAAACACTAGCGACAAATTTTTTTTTCACAACTAATTAGCGGCAAATTATGATGTTATTAACTAATTAATACGTTGATGTTGTTTCGCTAAGTTCATGGACATCTTTAAGAAAGATGAGCTACCATAGACGTTGAAATTGAAAATCTGAAGGCTCAGATTTATAGTTCATACGAAATCGCTGGGGGGATTCAGTTCAGTTTCGATATGTCTTAATTTTTTTAAATATTTGGTTTTACAATAGTTTACCCGCAAAGCAAATTGCTTATCTGCAGGCGGTTTAAAAATTCCTGAAGCTTTGCCAACAATTAAGCAATTTAAATGCGGCAAAGTATTTGCGGATGATGAAGATGGAGACGCAAGCCCAGCAATCGACATCATATCTGAAGAAGCAAAATTCAAACCAGCAATTTTCAGACCATCATTCCGTCATTGCAAAACATTCAAAACAGTACAAAATATAAATGAAGTGTTTTCTTTTTTACCTATAGAAATTAACCGATTTGGATACCCATGAAAATTCTGTCTGATTCTGTTCTGAATTTACTAAGTGTCTACGAAGAGTCGAAAGATGAAATCATGCACTTGATATTTTAGTTTACGATTTTAAAGAAAACTTCGATGCAATTCTAAGTTGTTTTGCTGCTCAGAAAGCTAGGAAAGCCCGTTTGCAATAAGAAAATATTTCATTGAATGCAAACCAACTCTAATGACAATATTGTGATAATATTTTAATGTAAAGAAAACAATAAAGATTTTTCCGTCCCGGGCCCTAAATTCCTCTCGATGGCCTGTACTGTATAGACATGCTATACTATCCGCTCTTATTGCTGATCAATGGGCTTCCATTTAACCAAACTCCTCCGCTTGAGAGCAGCATAATAGCAAGTTTCGTCGAGCGCAATTTTCCAAACACATACACCCAAATAATTAAGAGTTACTAATGAAAAAAAAATGTTGGATCATAACAAAGGTACAGTAATACCGTATCTTTAATATTTATGAAAAATACAATTCAATCAATTAAAAAATTAAAATTTTGAATTGAACAGGACATTGAAAGACATAAAAAACAATGAAAAATTACTTGGCGGCCGGCACCCTGTTACTCCTCTCAGGTGATTTTAGACAAATACTTCCCGTCATTCCGCATTCAACATACGCTTGTGAGATCAATGCTTGCTTGAAATCATCTCCACTAGCGTAATGTTGAACAAGTTCAACTAAAAGTAAATATGCGCGTCCTAATGCTTCACGATCCATCTGCTGAAACATTCTCAAAACAACTGTTAGATATCGGCGATGAAAAGTTACTGAGGATGAGACTGGATGCATAAAATTACCCGACGATTTCTGCACAATTTTTGACAATTGAATCTCAAGATACAAGTTATTGCCAGGTAACTTGGTGATGCAGTTTGCGATGCCATTGAAGCTATAAATTTTTCGACAGAGTTTCTGAACTCATTGCATTTACCTGCGGTGGCATACCGCATAACTTAATGCTCAAAGTTGGATCTCCGATAATTTTGCTTCGTAATTTGAACCCACCTCGGCTGTGCAACGGCACGCGATTTGTCGTTAAGAAATTAATGAACAATGTAATCGAAGCCATTATTTTCAATGTCAAATATATATTATATATGTATATTACTTCCACGAATCCCTATTATACCCACAGATGTGCCAATTCAATTTAAACGCATTCAGTTCCCCATTAGACTGACATTTTCATTTCAATGACTATCAATAATTCTCAAGGCCAAACAATGTCTGTTTGTGGCTTAGATTTGAGCACACCATGTTTTTAACACGGACAATTATACGTGGTATGCTTTGAGTGGGCAAGCTATCCAGTTTGCTTGTCTTAGCTAAAGATGGAATGACAAAAAAAATTTTGTACATTCCATTGCACTGAGAGATTAATATTGTGGCGTTTTTATGAAAAACACTTTCAATTTTTTTTACTTTGTGAAAAGTGTTTCACATAAACTTAGATTATTTTTGTATAAAAAGAGCTCTGTCATAGATTTTAAGTCAGTTCTTATTTTCCATTCTTAAGACTCTTGTTTGTTAAATAAATTTCATATATTTAATTTTAACCATCAAAGAAGTGTTTGATTTTCCATCACAATCCAAAGATTCGAACAGCAAAACCTAACAATTGGTGTCAGAAGTGGGATTGTGAATAAGAAAATTTTGGAAATGGTAAAATTTGATCAATTAAAAGTTGAGCAGCTCAAAAAGGAATTATCGCTCCTTAGTCTTGTGACAAGCGGTTCAAAAGCCGAGCTACAGCAAAGACTTCGAAAAGCCTTAGAAGACAACGATGTGGATATCTTGAACCACGAGTTTGAGTACGATGTTCCGGCACAATTTTCAAAAGACGAAGAAACTTTGGCTCAAGATAACAGGATGGGCAAATTGTTTGCGGCTGTTGAACGTTCAGTTCAGATGACAACTTTAATGGTGGAAAAACAAAATAAATCTGAAGTAAACTGACAGAGATTGCTGAAAGTTTCAAAGGTAAGGTTACTAAGCTTCAGAATCAAGTTGATGACTTAGCAAACCAGATGGTTCTGCAAATTAAGAACATTGAAGATAAATTTAATTGCAACATGAACAAATTAGAAGATCGTTTTTGTGAGGTCCCACTTAGTTGTACCTCAGCGCAAGTCATCAGTTCAACAAAAATCAAACCACCAATTTTTGATGGGACAACAGAATGGAATTGAAAAACTGACAACAGTGAACTGGAGAAGTCCTTCAAGAACACGTAGCAGACATTGAACGGTTAGCGTATTCGGCATATCCCGATTCATCTTTTGAGTTCATCGAGCAATGCAAGATAGATGCTTTCATCGAAGGTATTCGTGACTCAGATACCAAACGTGCTACAATTACAACACCAAAGCCAACTTTTACCGAGACAGTATCTTTAGCAATGACACATGAAACTGCAGCAAAGATGTGTGGAATCAAGTCAAAGGTTCGCAGATTAGATGGCGAGAATGACATTTTGTCTGAAGCTGTCGTTCAAGATGTGAAAGCTGCAGTAAGATCTGAACTTTAAACCAAATCAAGTCCTCAAAACGCTTTTACGGGAAGGTGTTTTTCTTGTGGAAGAGAGGGAAATATGCCACGTAATTGTTATAAACGACAAAGACGCTCGAGTTCGCCCGACAAATTTCCGGAGAACAAGACTTTGGAAAATGCTTCGACCATCGACCAACTAAATGGGGTCAGTTCTGAAGGGCATACACTGACTCCAAATTATGATGGCCCTAACATAACAATTTCCGAAATTTCGCGTAGTAGTAATAGCCACTGCATTATTCGAAAAGATCTCATAAAAGATGTGGATCCGCTTGTTGGAATTCGACTAACAACAGCTATAGGAGAAAATGCAGCAGTATTGGGGAAAGTAACGAAACAAATCAAGATGAGTTGAGCACGAGTTTCTAGTTGCAAATATTATGGACGAATTAATATTTAGGTATTGATTTCATGTTATCAAATGGTTTTTGTGGAAGCATGTGAAGAACCTTTAGTCAAGAAAATCCTGATTGGAAGAACCCTTGTAACACAAAATACACAAGGACATATTCCAATTAGAGTTCTTAACTTGTCAAATGCATCACAAACTTATAGAACGCAATGAGGTTTATGCAACTGTGAAGAAGTGTCAACAATTATTATCAATAACGATGATAATCCTGGAAAATTCAAAATTAAGAACAGTGATAGATTCCGAGAGCAATTGAAAAACTTAGTACAGAGTTGGACCAAGGACCTGACAATTCAAGAAAAAGACAAAGCTGTTTGGTTTTTGAAGAAAAATGTGGATTTATTCTTTATTGAAGGCGATAATAACGGCAGAACAACAATTGCTCAACATCACATCGACACCGATTCCACAAATGCCGAGACTTCCCCTTGCTAAGCTGGCAGAAGTTGACAAACTCGTTGAAGACATGCAGAAGAACAATGTGATTGAACCATCAATAAGTCCGTGGAGTTCACCGGTAGTATTAGTAAAAAAAAGATGGAACGACAAGATCTTGCATCGACTATCGCACACTCAATGATGTTACCAAGAAAGATAGTTATCCGCTGCCAAGAATTGATGACACTCTTGACACATTGGGTCTTACCAATAATCAAATTTAGTGACGACTTAAATATTTAAGTGGACTCTAAATAATGAACCATACCAATAATCAATTTAATAGTCAGCTTAACGCTAAACGTCACTCTAAATTTTAGAGTAGAGAAATGCGTGTTTAACTTCGTGATTAAGTGTAAACGTCATGTTTGTGCTGTCATTCTGACAGTTGGTAGCAAATAAAATTTTTCGTATGTTTTGTTTCTTTTATCTGTTGCAAATTTATTTTTGGCCGTGACCGTGAGCTCATAAAAATTAATGAATGCAATGAAGGAGTTGCTCGTTGAAGAAGTGAAGCCGTTTTCTATGACAGTGGACAGTTAACTCAACGATGGAAAAACGCTCAAAGCTAAATTTGAAGCGTGGCAGAGCATTCAGGAAATGTTCAATGCCACTGGCTATTGCTTTATAGCCAAACAAATAAGAGAGCAATGGAATCGGCTAAAAATGCAAGCCAGGAGCAAAATAAGTGCGTTCAGTCGGTCTCAGAAGGAAACTGGTGAGGGAACACCCCCAAAGAACCTTCTGAGATCGACATTGAAATATCTGCAATATCGTCAGTGGACTTCCTACTAGATAATGCGGAATTTGATAGCGATGCAATTCAGTCATATGAAATGTAAATTTATTTTTCTATTCAAAATAAATTTATGTTGACATAAATCATCTTTTATATTCCAGCGAAAACATAACCACCACCTGAAACACCACCACAAGTTAAAACACCACCAAAATTTAAGTCACCCAAAACAAGGTCACCACATATGGACAAATCAGCACCAAAAAGAGCAGCAATAAAAAGAAAAGCAAGAAAGCCAACAATATTAACATCAAAAGAGTAACATCAGTTGTACCTACATACGGTCTTAATAAATCCAAAAATAAAAACGTACAAACAAAACCTGAAAACAGACTGAACTGTGATTTTTTGTATGATGTTAAAGTAGTTTTAACAAATGTCATTTCGACAGCAGCTGTCTGTTTGGCAACAAATGTAGTAGATAATGTAATAGAGCACAATTTAGTTAAAGACGTGTTTAATTTGGTTATTGGTTAACACACAAATAAACTCGTCTCTAAAGTTTAACGTGGCGTTTATCTAAACGCTTGTTTAGTCAATAATTATTATTGGTAAGGTCCATTGTCTGGTGCTAAATGGTTTTCAACATTGGATCTTCATAGCGGTTATTGGCAAGTGGAAATGAACAAAGATGACAGAGAGAAAACAGCGTTCAGGTTGGTTGGCTTGTGGCAGTTTATTGTTATGCCCTTCGGCTTATGTAACGCTCCAGCTACGTTTGAGCGTTTGATGGAACGGGTTTGAAAGGGTTTCACTGGAAAACATGTCTGGTTTACTTTGATGACATCATAGTGATAGGAAAAGATTTCGATGACCAGCTGAACAACCTAGAGGAATTGTTTCAAAGACTGCGAAGAGCTGGTCTTAAACTGAGCTCAAAGAAGTGTTCATTGTTCAAGAAAGAAGTCAAATACTTAGGTCAGTAGTATCGACTGATGGTGTACACACGGATGATGACAAAATCTCCACAGTAAAGACATGGCCAAGACCAAAAAACATTCATGAGCTACGAAGCTTTCTGGGACTGTGTACCTACTACAGACGGTTTGTTCCAGGATTTGCCAACGTTGCCAGCAGTTTGCATGATCTGACTAGGAAAAATCAGAAGTTTCAATGGACTGAATTGCAAGTAAAATCCTTTCAACAGCTTGAAGATCTGCTTTACAGTGCACCGATTCTGTCTTATCATGTAATTGGAGAAAAATGAATCTTGGATACTGATGCAAGCGACCGAGGTATTGGAGGGGTTCTCTCGCAAGTTATCCATGGGGAAGAAAAAGTGATTGCCTATTACAGCAAGATTCTGGCGAAAACTGTGCGAAACTATTGCGTCACAAAAAGAGAGCTACTGGCTGTCTTCGAGTCCGTGAAGAACTTCCACAAATATTTGTATGGCCAACAGTTCAAGCTAAGAACAGATCATGCTGCATTAAAGTGGTTATTCCAATTCAAAAATCCAGAGGGTCAACTAGCCAGATGGATAGAAAGATTACAGAGTTACGACTTCACAATACATCATCGTAAGGGAGGACAACACGCAAATGCTGATCACTTTCAAGACAGCCTTATTGTTTAGAATTCAAGAATTGTTCTAAGGCGAAGACCAAAGAAAACATAATTGACATCCGTCTACTTACTATTCTTCCTGAAGATGATTGGACGCCAGAAAAATTTTTTAATGATCAAAATTGATCAGATTTGTTAAAAATTATTGAATTCAAAGAAAGAGGGAAGAAATTTCTGGTGAAAGTGCCATTTCGAAAGCTTTGTGGGCACAATGGCAAAGTTTGGAGATCCATAATGGATTTCTTCAACGTTTATGGGAGAGTACCGATGGCAGATCAACTCGTAGGTTGATTGTGGTCCCAAAAACTAAAATTAAAACAATTCTTGCCGAATACCATAGCGGAACGATTGGTGGACACTTGGGGATCACAAAAACACTAGAAAAAGTCAAACAAAGATTTTATTGGGTTGGATGTCGAGAACTTTGATCAATTCAAAACTTTAAAAGGATCAAAATCAAAGTCTCGTGGCAAAATGCATCAGTACATCGTTGGAGCTCCGTTTGAACGCATCGCAATGGATATTGCTGGACCATTTCCTATCAGTGATACTGGAAATAAGTATATGCTGGTTGTTGTCGATTACTTTAGTAAATGGCCTGAAGTTTACCCTATTCATAATCAAGAGGCGAAGACTGTTGCGGATGCCTTCGTTCAAGATTGGGTTTCTCGTTTTGGAGTTCCAATTGAGAACCAGACCAAGGACGAAATTTTGAATCTGCAGTGTTTTGAGAGTTGTGTGAAGTACTATCAATCCAAAAAACAAGAACAACCCCATTGCATCCTCAGTCAGACGGTATGATAGAACGATTCAACCGGACACTAAAAGAGCATTTAAGGAAAGTCGTAAGCCAAAACCAAAATGACTGGGATGAACGTATGCCGATCTTTTTAATGGCATATCGATCTGCAGTTCATGACACGACATCCAAAGTGATATTCGGTACAGATTTAATACATCCAGCCGATTTAAAGTTTGGAGTTTGTGCCCCATCAGAACTCGACAGCGATACCTATGCCGATAAAACTAGAAGAGCACAAGATTTTATTCATCATTCTGTACGGAACTGGGCGCAACTAGTAAGTGATAAAATGAAAGTCAGATATGATATCAGAACAAACTCAGATGGTTTTCAAGAAGGCCACACTGTAATACTTTATAACCCACAACGAAAGAAAGGGCTTTCTCCAAAATTGCAAACAAACTGGGAAGGACCCTACAAAGTCATTAAAAGAATCAACGATGTGATGTATAGATTCCAAAAATACGGTAATCGGCGAAATAAAATGAAAGTTGTTCATCTTGAAAGACTAGAGCCCTACGGAAATGAAAGAGCAACGCATGTTCGGGACGAACATGTCTAAGTAAGTGGGGGGTAGTGTGGCATTTTTATTAAAAATACTTTCCATGTTTTTACTTTGTGAAAAGTGTTTCACATAAACTTAGATTATTTTTGTATAAAAAGAGCTCTGTCATAGATTTTAAGTCAGTTCTTATTTTCCATTCTTAAGACTCTTGTTTGTTAAATAAATTTAATAGATTTAATTTTAACCATCAAAGAAGTGTTTGATTTTCCATCACAATCCAGAAATTCGAACAGCAAAACGTAAATATAATTGGAAAGAGTAATAATAAATTAAATGAATTAGTATTTGATGTGTTGTTATTTTTACATTCCGTCATGGTTCACAGCGCTGCATGCCTCTTCCACTCAAAACCTCATACGCACACGCTCGAGATAAATAATAAATATTTTCATACTCTAAAAATAATTCATATGGCAAAACAACGTTTTCCGGGTCAGCTAGTACAGGTACATATAGAGAAGTAAAGATACTGTGTTTGAAAAGTGAAAATTGCAAGTGTTGAACAAATAATTTTGTGAGTGATTTGATTAAAGTGAATTTGTGTTTTATTTACAAAGTGTGAATAAGTTTTAATTTTCGGACCAAGCCGAATATTACAATATTAAGTTTAATTCACAATTTTAAAATTAATTTAATGTGCTTATGAGAAATTTTTGTTTCTTGGGCTTTCAGATCATTGAGTTGGATGCGATTAATAATAAACTAAAGCTAATAAACCTTGGTTTAACGTTTCGCTACATTTATTTAGCTACATATATTTTTAAATACATTGTTAGTACAAAACATTTTTTATAACGAAATTTTAAATTTGAAAAAACTTACTATTTTATATTAAAAACCATGATTGAAAATTGCACAAAAAGTGCGAAAGAACTTAAATATGAACAACACTGTAATTAAATAGAAACAATATGAAAAAAATATAATTTAACACAAAATACAACAAAATTTAACCTAGTATCACAATATTTAACAACTAATATATGGCAACACTATACAAAGAACTAATGTTGTCGACGTCTTCTTGATGGTTCATCGTCTTATCAACATTCTGCTGGATTCTCAAGCTCTCCAGAGTAAAGCGGGTGGTCATGCGCTTTTCTTTGTCTAGCATTTTCACATTGTCAAAATCTGGCATATGGTCATTGTCTTTCATGTGTTGTTTTTCTCTTTTTCCTTAAATCTGTTTCGTGTTCTAGTCATGTGTTTATGTTGAAATTCTAAATTAACAACTTGATCGAGTCGACCCCCATTAACCCCCCCCCCTGCGTTCACCCCTGCTCCAACAGAAGATTTTTCACCTAGATTAAATTGCTGAAGAGCAATGTTGGAGTTCACATTCCTATTTGTTTGATAAGTAAGACCCAATGTTTTTATCCTTTATTTGATACATAAACTGACTTAAATAAATTTGCATGGAAATCGAAATTCATTCCAGTTTGATGTTCCCTAAAGTTTAAAGGTACAATTTTATATCCTCTAGAGCCTCGGTGTGCAATGAACATGTTTATGCTTACCTCCTTTTTATTTGATCCCAAGTTCAGAAGGTTATTCACATAATTGTCCTCTTATTTAACTTGCGACATAAAACAGGACATGTATTACATTCGAAAACGAATTTGAAGTCAAAATAATTCTCAGACATGAATAAATTATATCAATATCAGTGAAGTAAGTCTTCCGCTTTTAGTTAAAAACGAAAGCAGTTTACACATGAAAATCTTTTGAATGAACTGAAATTATGTTCGCCAAATGACTTCAAAAATTTCGTTCGCATGAACAAGGAAACATACAACCAACTTCTGGAAATGATAACACCCAAAATTATCAGAAAAGATACCGAAATGCGAGAAGCTATACCTGTTAGTCAACGTCTGTCAATAACTCTTCGGTTTCTGGCTACAGGCAATACATTTGCAGACTTAAAATTCATCAGTGCTATTTCTGAACAGTCTATTGGTCGTATTGTCATGGAAACGTGCGAAGCTATTACTGAAGTCCTAAACGATCATATAAAAGTAAATAAAACAGTATTTTTTCAATGTAAATATTTTTTATTTGTATTATTTCCTCTGAACTTTAAATCAAAATTAGAAAAGTAACTATTTAAATGACGAAAAATACCGAGAAACTTCAGTATTTTGGGGAGAAAACTCCACGCCCTCCTCTGCCAGCTCTGACGCTGATTCCCATACTTCGATTATGTTTTGTGGCGATACCGAAACCAAGTTTTCATCAGCATATGAAAATTCGGATGCTGAACTCTGTATATTGGGAGATATTGGCATTTCTAACAAAGACGAACTTCCTGCGGCTGATCTAGAATATCACTGGCTTGATACGATGTGCTTGGCCCACTCTTTACATTGAGATGCATTGCATTCCTGTGCAATGTACCCATTTGCCTCTCAAACAGAATTTCATTAATGAATTTTTCAGCAAAAATGCGTTTCATTTTCACCAAATAAACTGCTCCTTGATGCGCAGGATTTCTCGTTGTCACGCATGAAATCCATTGCCTCAAAATACAAAAGAGTAGGATCATTTTCTTCACTTCTTCCTGCTCCGCTTTTTTCCAGGGCCATCAATATCCTTTTCAGCTCCCTTCTGTAGTTCGTTCGCAGAACATTAATTTTTTGCGTCACATCCTTTTTGGTCGCTTCGGGATACTTCTCTTTGTATTTTAGAAGGAGCATTTCGTACTCCTCATTTTTCAAATACCGGTTGCTGTACTCCTTCGACTTAATGTTCCACAACGCTGGCAGGGAACGGTTCACTTCAATAAATTCTAACAAAAAAATTTTATCTTCCATCATGCACATTCAAAAAAATCCTTCCGAATGCTGTCTTGACACTAGCAACGTAAAAACAAGAATGATGCTTGATCAAGCAATCAATCACGAATATGTACACACTTTTCAAGCACTTGTCAAGCATTGACCCCTGATTGAAGACAAATCAAAACATTTTGATTTCGCGTCAAGCATACACACATTCTATACGTGTTTCAATTTCACAAACACACTCTTACATGCTTGATGAGATTTTGATGCGTGTATATCTATGCCGCTTAAGCCTCTCACATTTGTTTTTTTTTCTATGTAAATGAAGAAATGAATAACAAATTATTCCGCTTGAAGGTATATACATTTTCACAAGTTAATAGTGATTGAGGCAACACACATCTACAGATATATACAAACGACAAATTTTGTTTAAAATAGAAAAAAATCTCATTGATAGCTTTAATACTTACTTACGTTTCACGCAGACAGTATTGATCAATGTTACACTGTATGGCGGCAACATTTTAATGCTTATTATATTTAATAGTCCAGTCAAATTAGTCCTTATAATAGAAGTAAGGTTACAAGTATTCCCATAGAGCTGAAAATTGGTATGACTGTTCAGAATACTACTATGAATGAATTGTGGGACTTTTCACAAGCATCAATCTCCTTTGTGGAAAACATTTTATTGATGGTCAAAGTTTGCAAGGATAGGTTTTTCACGTTTTTCAGCTAAACGGTTTATACAGATGGATCCAAGACAAGTGATGGAGTTGGTAGTGGTGTGTAGGTACTCAGAAAAGCTTAATCTAAGCATCTCATTCCGCCTCCCCAATCATTGTAGCGTCTTCCAAGCGGAAATTTTAGCGATCAAAGAGGTTCTCTCCTGGCTAAGAGAAAACGTGATATCAACTTCTGATATCCGCATCTTCTCTGACAGTCAGGCTGCTATTAAATCTCTCGATGGTGTCTCAACCAAATCTCAAACGGCCCTCGATTGCCGATCGTCTCTGATGGAGATGGCGCAGCAATTTAACATTCACCTCTGTTGGGTGCCGGGTCACAGAGACATCAAAGGAAATTGTAGAGCCGATGAACTCGCTAAAAATGGAACCGTCATACCTATTTCACCTGAAAGGGAGAAGATAGGTATACCGATAGCTACATGCAAACTTTTGCTAAAAGAAGCAGCTTTAACGATAACAAACTATAGGTGGCACAATTTACCAACGTGCGCAGCTACGAAACTCATATGGCCTTCACTGGACTTAAAGCGCTCTAAAGACTTGTTATCTCAAAGCAGACTTCATATTAGCTCCCTGATAGGTGTCCTTACGGGACACTGTCTTATAGGCAGACACGCAATACGACTTGGTGTAGCCTCAAATGACTTCTGCAGGAGCTGTATGGATGAGGAAGAAGAGGAAACAATCTCTCACCTTCTCTGCACTTGTCCTGCTCTTTCACTAAGACGCAAACTTCATCTGGGAGAGTACTTTTATGATAACCCCAGTGAACTAGCTAATAAGGATATCAAATATCTTCTTCGCTTTATAAAAAGCTCAAAATGGTTCGACTAGTAAGAAGTAATTCTCTAGATTCATGTGGTATCACAATGGGCCTTTTTCTTTTGGCCTAAGTGTGTGGATTCTGAATCCGCAGCCACTGTAACCTAACCTAACCTAACCTCACCTAAACGGTGGGTTTTACAGCAAAAACAAATCAGACAAAATTGTAGACCATCCGATTCTCTACAAAAAATTTATCCATGCCCAATTTCATAAACGAACACTAAAAATACTTTTAGCAAAAATCTTTTTAAATTTTATCAGACCCTTAAAACTTTTGAGTTTCACCAACTTGAAATGGGAAATTTCAGGGAAATTTTCTTCAGAATTGACATCCTCATGAAAATTATGTGAGAAAAAATGAGAAAGCGCTATATTCACTTTTTAAAATATTCAATGGCACTTTTAAAATTTAATGAGTCAAAAATGGGCATTTAGTTTTAAAAAGTGTCTAAACGCTTGGTGAAACCAAAAAATCTCATTTTACGGTTTAAAAGCCTGTTTAATGTTTAAAAGTTGTTCATGAAATCGGGCACCACACTTTTTTTCATAAGTATTGCCATTTCCGCGATACAGCTGTTCAAAAAACTGAAAAAAATTATTTTATTCATTTTATGCACGTTAATGTACTTTTATGTACATATCTGCATTTGAATGTCAAAAACACGGCCTCTATTTTTTTTTTGTTTTTGTTTTATTCCCACGCCTCACACTGTGCAATTTTCGCAATCTAGCGGAACTTTATTCGTTTGTTGCACTTTTTATTGCCAAAACGAAAACCGAATTAATAATTTGAATTAGGGACGACGATCGCCTATTCCACAAAAAGAAAATCAAAACGCGACAATGAAAATTTTCCACCGAGAGAATAAAAAAAAAGCTATGATGCACGAGTGATGAATTGACAGATGAAACTTGAAATAGGTTCGTTCACAATAAGTGCAACCGGCTGCAATTAAAGTGCTGCCACCACGACGAGCTCAGCGAGGGGTGAGTTCGGGAATTGATTAATCGATGAATCGATTAATCGAAAGTTTAATTGAAATGGATATGAGTTTATATCAATTTGATATAAAATCTTGATGGTGTTGCCACACTGTGGCTAATAAGGGCGCCAGCAATTTTTTCTTTCCTGAAAACCAAAAAAAAGCAAAGGAAATTGCAAACCTTTCCAAATTGAGAAAAACGATTGAATTTGAAGAATGAAATAAGCCAACACGAGTTAAAAAAAAATAAAAGAAATATGGCGGATATTTTTGATATTTGATTCTTTTATTATTAAGGCCGGGGAAACCTTACAAAGTAGGAGAAAAACCACGGATCTTTTCAATATAAGTGGAAACAAAATCGAAATACAATTTTCGAAAATTAATCAACTCGACCAAGATGGACCGTTAAGGTCTTATTTAAGAATCACGAAAAATGGAAATGCGATCACAGATAAACTCAATAAATTTGTTTAAAAAAAAGATTTTTGATAAATACAACCTTTTTTATAGTTACCAAATCCTTGATTAAATTACTTAACTCCCAGAATTTTTCAAAATTTTTCCAAGTCTTCTTTGTCTCCTCGAATAATACCAAAATGGCTGTTCATAAAAAAAATTCCAAAAAAAGTTCCAAACTTTAAAGTCTCCTGTAACCTTTTAGATTCTCAGCTTCTTGTCTTTTCTAAGTCTCAGATAAGAGTGGCGTTTAGGCTCACCTAGGTCCCAAATCGCCTACTCTTGTTTTTAAATTCGCCGCGCTTTCAGCCTATCTGGAGTGGCGGATCTTCATCACGTCATCAACGGCCAGTCATATTTGGCTTAGTTGAGAGCCACTTGTGAGAAGATTCTCGCGGTCCTGCTTACTCGCCGTAGTTTCTCTCAAATTATCGAGAGTCATCCCGAAACTCGCCGACATTGGACGATCAGTTTGGGGATGATTCACAATTGTTGCTATGTTGCGCTGAATGAACCTTAAGGTTACAACAAAATGATTTTAATGAATTTACTAACGATATTCGAGAAGACTTGGAGAAGATATTTTGATTAACTCGTAAGGGCTTGAATTGAAAACGTTAACAAAAAAGAGATCGCAGAATTATATAAAAAGTGGTCCAAAATAACTTTGGAAAGTAACTCTTAAGAGTCCACCTGGTCTTAATTGAATTTAAGTTAAGTTAAGTTAAATATACAAAATTCTCTACAAAATTCTTAAAATTACGTTTAAAAGAGTTGAAACATATTAAAACATTATTATAAAATAGCAATTATTAAAATATAACATTATACAAAAAAAGTCGTTGGGCACACAGCCGTTCTCCGAATATTGCTCCCCGTGTAAATCCATAACTATTTGCAGACCGACCGTCTGTTTTGGCATCACTCAATCCCATTGTGTGTTTGGTTCACAATCCTTACTACCTGTGAAAGAAACTTATCTTCACGACAATGAAAGAGAGAACCATTGTCAGAAGGACTATGGCCGTCCCGCTCTCTCTCATTCTCGTATGGGAAGGTAGTGACATTTGTCAAATCAAAATTATTAGAAAAAAGGAATAGTGGATGCAAAATGCATCAAGTGTTTAAAAAAAAAGTGAAATATAATTAAAAAAACTGGTTGCGTGAATTTATAACGCAACAAATCTCACCCTTTCCTCCTTGAAAAGAGTGTTTGTTCATAATACAAACTAGTTACTGAAAAAGTTCTCTCGTTTAACAATCACAAGATAGATAAGTAATCTAAAAGGGACTTCCAATATTTATTCATTTTCCGATATTGACGTAAACGGCTTCAGATCTTTTATGTGCCAAGTGCCACGATCTTTGCCCTTGTCATCTTCAAGAACGTAAGTCCAGGGAGATAACTTCCTTGCGACCTTAAAAGGGCCCACAAACTTTGGTGCCAATTTAGCTGCGTAGTAGTTTGCCGCATCGGACAAAACAAAATTCCTTCGCCATACCAGGTCGTTTGGAAGGTACTGTGTATCTCTCCTCCTGAGATTATACCCTTCAGCTGATTTCTTAATGGCTACTTTTAACTTTTCAGCTATCTCCGCTCTTAATTTCCTGAACCGTTCTTCAATGGTTCCTCGTTCGACCCTACCATTCCCTTCAATACTCTCACTCCTAATCCCTTCGTAGTTCCCACTCGTTGACATATTCTTCCCAAAGTTAGCATAGTAAGGACTAACACCTAAAACTTCGTGTTCAGAAGTGCGTATGGCACAGGCTACTTTCGCTAACTGAGAATCCCAGACTCGGTGATTCTCTGACACATATGCTCTCAAAGTTGTTTTAATGATTTGATTAATCCTTTCTGCCGGATTAGCCTGTGGATGGTAATGCGGAGTAAACCTAATCTTCGATGAATAACCCTCACAAAGTGTCTTTAAATCTCTACTCTTAAACTGCGGACCATTGTCGCAAATGACAATTTTGGGAACTCCGAATAACAGAAACACGTTATCTTCTAATTCTTTGCAAACCGCCTTTGCGGTGGCTGACCTAAGTGGGAACAATAACGGAAATTTAGTTAAATAATCTACTACTGTCAAAATATACATGAATCCTCTATTAGACTTAGGTAAGGGCCCTACTAAATCAACACTAATCATCTCCCAAGGAGATGATGCTCCTACTCTTTCAGTCATAAGACCGGCTGGCTTTTCATTGATTGGTTTCACCTGTTGGCATATACTACATTTTCTAACATATTTAGTGACGTCTACTCTCATTTTAGGCCAATAATATTTAGCTCCTACTCTCGCGAACGTTTTCCTAACTCCCATGTGCCCCGCTAGTGGATTATCGTGACACTCTTTAAGAACTCTTAATCTATCTGTCTTCTCAACTACTAACTTCCACTCTTCGTTATTATCATGTACTACCACATGGTTTGATTTAACAAACTTGTATAATCTACCATTGTCTACTCTCCAATTTGGAAAAGCTAACGGATTAGACTCAACTAAAGAAACCATTTTAGCCACCCAAGGGTCCTTATCCTCATCCGAAATCCCAGCCAACTCTGGAACTCCCCGAGACAACATGTCTGGTACTACATGCTCTTTCCCTTTCCTGTGAATGATTTCCAAATCAAACTGTTGGAGCCGAACTGCCCAACGTGCAAGTCTACCTTGTGGATCTTTGAGATTGCTCAACCAAATTAAAGAATAATGATCCGTTACGACCGTAAATCGAACTCCTTCGATATAAGGCCGTAACTTCTCAACCGCCCATAAAACTGCTAAACATTCTTTTTCCGTAGTGGAATAATTTCTTTCACTTCTATTAAGTGACCTACTTAAATAGCAAATTACCTTTTCCCCCTCTTCAAATGTTTGGGTGAGTACGGCCCCGATGCCGTAGTCGGATGCATCTGTCTGGACGACAAATGGAAGCTTGAAATCTGGACATGTCAAAATTGGAGCCGTGATTAAGCATTCCTTTGCTTTCCGAAAACTATCTTCACACTCTTGTGACCAAACGAATTTCCTACTCTTCTTTAACAAATCTGTTAAAGGCCTAACTAGTGTTGCGAAATTCGGTACGAAGCGTCTGTACCATGAAACTGTCCCTATGAAACTCCTAACTTGTTTTACATTCTTGGGTGCAGGAATCTTGATCATACTATCCACTTTTTCTGGGTCCACATGTAACCCGTTTTTGTCGACTACATAACCTAAAAATTTAAGAGAAGGTCTACAAAAATTACACTTGTCGCGGCCTACTTTCAACCCCGCCTCTCTTAGTCTTCTGAGAACTTCACTTAAAATTTCTAAGTGTTTGTCAAATGTATCTGTGATGATAATGATATCATCCAGATACACGAAAACGAATGGCTCCAACTCAGGTCCTAACACACTATCGATGAAACGCTGCCATGTTGCAGGCGCATTGTGTAATCCAAAAGGCATTCTTTTGAATTGAAAGAGACCCCTACCAGGTACCGTAAAGGCAGTATATTTCCTCGATTCCAATGCCATTGGAATCTGCCAGTAAGCGGACTTGATGTCCAACGATGTTAAATATTTGGCATTCCTAAGTTTATCTAAAATAGCCGAAATTATCGGCAACGGATATGCATCCCTTTCTGTAACCTGGTTAACCTTCCTAAAGTCGACACAAAACCTAAAACTATCATCTTTTTTCCTAATGAGAACAATTGGGGAAGCCCATGGACTGTTTGATTTCTCAATGACGTCCTCTTCCAACATCTCCTGAAGTGATTTATCTATGTGTTCCTGCATGGCCGGTGAAACCGGGTAATACCTTTGTTTAATGGGTTCCGACGAAGTTTTAATAACATGTTCCACCATTGTTGTTACTCCTAATCCCTCTGACATATTCTTAAAAGCATTCTCGACTAAATGTTTAAGCTTCCCTTTCTGATCCTCGTCTAATTCAGACTCATCTGTGATAGACGTAGTATCTATCGAGGCCACTAACTCCTGGCTCGAAAAGCTCCACATGTTTGAACGTAAATCCGGGACTATACCCGATAATGCCCAAAAATCTGCACCTAAAATCAAAGCATGCGGTAGGTTGGGAATGACTAAGCATTCAATCAGAATGGACCTACTCTCTACAACAATGGGTAATTTAACTTTTCCTAAAACTCCTATACCTGCACCATCTGCTAAATGAACTTCCCTAACATCTGAATTATCTAATTGTAAACCTACATCTTTCAAAATACGCCATGCGTCCCTACAAATAATGGTTCGTGATGCCCCAGAATCTAGTAACCCTAAAAACCTAATACCATAAATATTTACTCCTAAAAATGGACGTCTGTCTATGCCACTTGAATCTAAAGTAAAACCTAACCTAACTTTGCAAGCCAACTGGTCGCCAGCAGGCAACCTCCCTAATTCTGACGCCGGCGCTCTTGCCCTGCTGGCCCAAGAGTCCGTTGCCCGTTTCCCGACGAGCAGCGTCTACAATTTTGCCTTGTGGTCCCTACAGTACCACAACCAAAACAGCGCCTAGGAGCAGAACAGGTATTAGCGAAATGTCCTTCTCTGTTGCAGTTAAAACAACGAATGGTCCTATTGGGTGGGGAATCAGGATTGACTGCAACCCGCGCTTCCGATACGGAGGCAACATAGGCAACATCCGGCTCCAAAGCCGACCTGCTGCGATGAGAGGGTGGAGGAACGAACGATTCTACATTTGCCCTAATGGTTTCCAGCCTTCTGCCCAAGGCCACCAAATCATTGACCGACTTAATGTCGGCTAAACCTAGCTGTGTCTGGTAGAAGGGAGCGATATTCTTCATGAGAATAGACAACTTCCTACTCTCACTCAGAGGCTCCGAAAAACGTTTGAAAAGAGTCTGCATGAGCGCAACGTACATGCCTATCGACTCTTCCTTACCCTGGGTTCGACGCCTGACCTCATCCAACAAGAGATCATCATAGTTGGAGGGCAAAAATTCCAACTTCAATTCCCTAACTAACTCTCCCCATGTTGAAGCCGTATCCCTAATCGCCCTAAACCAGAGAAGCGCCTTTCCGGTAAACAAATCCACCGCTGACCTGTAAATAGCTTCTTCAGAAACCCCGCGAGCCTCCCTCAATTCCTCAATTCTTTCTATAAAAGAGTTCACTGATGAACCACACCGTTCACCAGAGAACTGCACGTTCCATTTGTATGGGCGCTCGGGATTCCGGTCACAGGGTGTGTCACCCTGTAGTTGGAACCCACTAGAGCTCGTTCGTTGGCCGATTTGTGCAGGTGGCGCGCCCACGACTGCTTTCGACATTGTTGAATCATTTGTGTTATTAGTTTTTTCCGGAGGTTCCGTCACCTCTTCTACCTCAGTTAACTTAGCCATCAATAATAAAATTTCCCCCCTTAAATCCGCTACTTCGTTAACCTCATCCGACGATTCGGCCTTAGCCCTCGAAATCCTACCCAACGACCACTCAATTTTTGTCAGGACTTTCTGGTAATCCGACGACTTCGGATTCTTCGAAACATTTGGAAGTAAATCTCTAACTTCGGAAATTTTCGCCCTAACTGCTTTTGAATCCTCTTCAAAAGAATATGGATAGTGAGGACTATCCGAAGAAATTGAACCGGTCCGCTCCAGCATGCGGCTAGCTCTGAGCGTCATCCTCATCTCATCAACCTTAGACCCTTCCTTTAGTCCCCGCGCCCGTAACTCATAAACGAGCTCTTCTTTCGAAAGCCTATTTATGTCCATTGGCCACTTGATCAAATAGAAACACACAAAAAAAAATAAAATATATGCCCAAAGAAAACAATTAAATCGAAAGCAGTTCTTTGAAACTAAAGATATGTATTTCACCGAAAGTTAATTTTATTTGATGACAAAAACTAAAATGAGAATGCTCAATTCAAACCTTAGCAGAACTCGAGTCTTTATAAAAATATAGTACAAAATTCTAAACGAAATATATGTAATTTTCCAAAAAAAAAAATTCCGAAATTGGTAACACCAATAACAATCAAATTGAGAAAAAAATAGTATGGTCACACCAAAACAAAATTCCGATTTTCCAGCAAAATTGAAAAAAAAGTTCCACTGTATTCAAAGTAACACCATAAAAAAAATTATATTCAAAACTACACTAATGAAATTATTCCACAAAACAAGGACAAAAATTGAAATTACCAACGCGCAAAATTATAGGCAAAGAATAATGAATATATATATATATGTATGTAATGAAGTGATCAAAAGGTCACCTTCAAAATGTACCCCAAATCTTAGCTTATGCCTTTATGTACGTATATCTATATGTATGAATATCTATATATGTATATTTATGTAATTAGTGCGTAATATTTCCAAAATAAATGAACTAGAAAATGGATAACGAGAAATATAAAAAAACTCACTTTTTAACTCCGCAAACCTAACAATCCGCTTCTTGTCGAACAGAACCAATTTTCAATCCCAACTTGGAATTTTTCCACCACTTTTCAGGCAAACAAAATATGTTGTTGGTTTAATCAAAACTCCACTGGATCCTGCACAGAAAACAAAATGAATCAAAAGTAAAAAGCTCAACAACGCAACAGAAAAAATATCAACACTTATCTAAAAGAACAGACACCAGACACAGCACAATTTCACAAGACCAATTATTAAATTCTCTAATTCACAAAAGCCCCACGTTATGGGCGTCAATTTGTTGCACTTTTTATTGCCAAAACGAAAACCGAATTAATAATTTGAATTAGGGACGACGATCGCCTATTCCACAAAAAGAAAATCAAAACGCGACAATGAAAATTTTCCACCGAGAGAATAAAAAAAAAGCTATGATGCACGAGTGATGAATTGACAGATGAAACTTGAAATAGGTTCGTTCACAATAAGTGCAACCGGCTGCAATTAAAGTGCTGCCACCACGACGAGCTCAGCGAGGGGTGAGTTCGGGAATTGATTAATCGATGAATCGATTAATCGAAAGTTTAATTGAAATGGATATGAGTTTATATCAATTTGATATAAAATCTTGATGGTGTTGCCACACTGTGGCTAATAAGGGCGCCAGCAATTTTTTCTTTCCTGAAAACCAAAAAAAAGCAAAGGAAATTGCAAACCTTTCCAAATTGAGAAAAACGATTGAATTTGAAGAATGAAATAAGCCAACACGAGTTAAAAAAAAATAAAAGAAATATGGCGGATATTTTTGATATTTGATTCTTTTATTATTAAGGCCGGGGAAACCTTACAAAGTAGGAGAAAAACCACGGATCTTTTCAATATAAGTGGAAACAAAATCGAAATACAATTTTCGAAAATTAATCAACTCGACCAAGATGGACCGTTAAGGTCTTATTTAAGAATCACGAAAAATGGAAATGCGATCACAGATAAACTCAATAAATTTGTTTAAAAAAAAGATTTTTGATAAATACAACCTTTTTTATAGTTACCAAATCCTTGATTAAATTACTTAACTCCCAGAATTTTTCAAAATTTTTCCAAGTCTTCTTTGTCTCCTCGAATAATACCAAAATGGCTGTTCAATAAAAAAAAATTCCAAAAAAAGTTCCAAACTTTAAAGTCTCCTGTAACCTTTTAGATTCTCAGCTTCTTGTCTTTTCTAAGTCTCAGATAAGAGTGGCGTTTAGGCTCACCTAGGTCCCAAATCGCCTACTCTTGTTTTTAAATTCGCCGCGCTTTCAGCCTATCTGGAGTGGCGGATCTTCATCACGTCATCAACGGCCAGTCATATTTGGCTTAGTTGAGAGCCACTTGTGAGAAGATTCTCGCGGTCCTGCTTACTCGCCGTAGTTTCTCTCAAATTATCGAGAGTCATCCCGAAACTCGCCGACATTGGACGCAGTGTTCCCAGGTTTTCAAAAACAAAATCCCCCTTTTCTGACACCAAAACACTTATTTTTCCCCTTGAAGGAAAAAAAAATCCCAAATTTTCCCCTAAAAAAGTTATTAGGATTTTCATGTGATTTTTATAAAATTTTATTGTTTATTTTTTCATACATATTCATACAAAAAGAAAAACAATTCAAAAAGGGGACTTCAGTACGAAAAAAACATTATTTTTTACGAGTTCCATCACAATAGAGTTGAATAGATAATAACTTAAAGAAATACAAAATCAATTTCAAAATATTTGGAATACTATTTAAATATTCGCTTTTAAATAAACAATCAGCAAGTGTCTTAAGTGACAGTTCAACTCGGTCAAATAAAATATGAATTTTAACGTCTTCCGATTGCATTTCAAGGTTCAGTTTCGTAAAAAACGGTAAGAAGAAATCTAAAGATTCTAAATATAAAACCGTTGTTGGTTTTCCAAGAACCCTGAATATTTTTTCACATTGAATTTTGTTAATAGAATCTTCCAGATAACTTTCCAAAAAATACAATACTAAAGCTTGGTATTACTCAATAAGTCTTTTGATAACCATATGCAGGGACAACCATTGTGTTTGCGATATGGCTTAACGTTGCAAAAGGCTTGAAATTCCTTAAAACCATGTTGTCTTTTGGCACTGCAATTGAAATGCGAGAAGATTTCGCGACAAAAAATTTCTATTTCGTCAGGCAGGAATTTCAAGGCGTTGTTTGCCACGAGATGGAACGAATGGCACACACACCGCATGATAAACAAATTTGGAATGACATCTTTGAAAAGTTTCGAGACAGAATTTTGTTTTCCCACCATAACACTGGCACGTCCGAAGCAAATGCTACTAATTTTTTTTCAAATGGAATATTGTGCATTTAAAAAAAATGTTTTGTTTTCATTAAACTTTCAAGCTGTTTTCCCCTTTTTCGGATTTTTTCCCCTTACTTATCCCCGTCCCCTTTTTTTCCCCTTTAGCTGAAAAAAATCGGCAAGAAAGGTGATTTTCCCCTCAACCTGGGAACAATGATTGGACGATCAGTTTGGGGATGATTCACAATTGTTGCTATGTTGCGCTGAATGAACCTTAAGGTTACAACAAAATGATTTTAATGAATTTACTAACGATATTCGAGAAGACTTGGAGAAGATATTTTGATTAACTCGTAAGGGCTTGAATTGAAAACGTTAACAAAAAAGAGATCGCAGAATTATATAAAAAGTGGTCCAAAATAACTTTGGAAAGTAACTCTTAAGAGTCCACCTGGTCTTAATTGAATTTAAGTTAAGTTAAGTTAAATATACAAAATTCTCTACAAAATTCTTAAAATTACGTTTAAAAGAGTTGAAACATATTAAAACATTATTATAAAATAGCAATTATTAAAATATAACATTATACAAAAAAAGTCGTTGGGCACACAGCCGTTCTCCGAATATTGCTCCCCGTGTAAATCCATAACTATTTGCAGACCGACCGTCTGTTTTGGCATCACTCAATCCCATTGTGTGTTTGGTTCACAATCCTTACTACCTGTGAAAGAAACTTATCTTCACGACAATGAAAGAGAGAACCATTGTCAGAAGGACTATGGCCGTCCCGCTCTCTCTCATTCTCGTATGGGAAGGTAGTGACATTTGTCAAATCAAAATTATTAGAAAAAAGGAATAGTGGATGCAAAATGCATCAAGTGTTTAAAAAAAAAGTGAAATATAATTAAAAAAACTGGTTGCGTGAATTTATAACGCAACACGTTGAGTGTTTAATTGGAGTATTATTGATACAAAACTGTTAAATTATGGAATTATATGTTGTTTTGTGGGATTAAGAAGCTTACCTGAAAATATTGAAAAATATGCAAAGTCAAAAATAGGGTATTTAACCCCCCCCCCTGATCTCTGAAACGACTGGGCCTGGCATTTTGAAACAAAAAATAAAAATAGTTCCATATGGGTACCTATTGTTTCGGCATTTTTGTTTTGCATTTTGTTATTTCGCTTTTCTCTCTTCGATTTTCTTTTATTTCGCAAAACTTGTTTTGTTTTTTGTTTATTTTGTTTTTTCCTGTTTCGTGCCAGAATTGTTTCGCTCTTTTTGTTTTGCCATTAACTCTCTCGCAAAATTGTTAATTTGCAATACGATTGTTTCGCCACAGGTTATCTCGCTGACGGTTATTTCGCATTTTTTTCTGAATTCTCTTGGGAATGTAATAATTGTTATCTAATTAGTCTTCATTAGATGGCTTTTAGTCTTTGAAACCGCCCGCGTAAGGTTAGAATACAGTGAAGTATTTTAATATTGTCTTTAAATTAAAAAAAATGGAAAGTAAAATCATATGCGATACTTTTAAATCAATTTGAGGAAAGGATAAACTAAGTCGTGAAGGATTTTCCTATTATTTTGAAAAAATCGTCAATTCAAGTACATATTATGTACTTCGTCTGTTTTCTGAAGGCGAAACAATTAAAATCAAAATAATAAAAAAGCGAAATAATCGAAAAGCGAAATAAACGAATGCAAAATAAACGAAAAACGAAAAGACTGAAAGGCGAAAAAAAATAAGCGAAACAATCGAAAGCGAAGCAACTAAAAGACCAAACGAATGAAATGCGAAATAACAAAATACAAAACAACCGTGGCGAAACGACCAAAAGCGAGATAAAAAAAGCGAAATAAACCATACCCGTTCCATATGTATAGAGTACAATTAAAATCAAAATAATTTACAATATGACTCAAATAGGAGAACTTCGAATATTTAAACTGAGATGAAAACCAAACCCTACTAAGATCACTTCGTTTTTTGCGCATTCATCTTTCAAACACGATTTTTTAGAAACTGCTTAGCCGATTGCAATGAAATTTGGTACGCATGTTCTGTAATGTAATTATGATGCGAAAGTTTTGTTTTCATGCTTGTATGATGAATAGTTTTTGAGTAATTTAAGAAAGAACTGAAGAAAAGGCCCATTGTGATACCACATGAATCTAGAGAATTACTTCTTACTAGTCGAACCATTTTGAGCTTTTTATAAAGCGAAGAAGATATTTGATATCCTTATTAGCTAGTTCACTGGGGTTATCAAAAAAGTACTCTCCCAGATGAAGTTTGCGTCTTAGTGAAAGAGCAGGGCAAGTGCAGAGAAGGTGAGAGATTGTTTCCTCTTCTTCCTCATCCATACAGCTCCTGCAGAAGTCATTTGAGGCTACACCAAGTCGTATTGCGTGTCTGCCTATAAGACAGTGTCCCGTAAGGACACCTATCAGGGAGCTAATATGAAGTCTGCTTTGAGATAACAAGTCTTTAGAGCGCTTTTAGTCCAGTGAAGGCCATATATGAGTTTCGTAGCTGCGCACGTTGGTAAATTGTGCCACCTATAGTTTGTTATCGTTAAAGCTGCTTCTTTTAGCAAAAGTTTACATGTAGCTATCGGTATACCTATCTTCTCCCTTTCAGGTGAAATAGGTATGACGGTTCCATTTTTAGCGAGTTCATCGGCTCTACAATTTCCTTTGATGTCTCTGTGACCCGGCACCCAACAGAGGTGAATGTTAAATTGCTGCGCCATCTCCATCAGAGACGATCGGCAATCGAGGGCCGTTTGAGATTTGGTTGAGACACCGTCAAGAGATTTAATAGCAGCCTGACTGTCAGAGAAGATGCGGATATCAGAAGTTGATATCACGTTTTCTCTTAGCCAGGAGAGAACCTCTTTGATCGCTAAAATTTCCGCTTGGAAGACGCTACAATGATTGGGGAGGCGGAATGAGATGCTTAGATTAAGCTTTTCTGAGTACACACCACTACCAACTCCATCACTTGTCTTGGATCCATCTGTATAAAAATGAATGCCTTTGTCATCCAGAAGTTTTTTGTCTTCCCATTCTTCTCTGGATGGAATGGATATCTGGAAGTTTTTACCAAATTGGGGTTTTGGAATGGTGTAGTCTATGTACTTTGGTATAGAACCGAAAGAGTTCAAAATGATGGAGTGTCCCACATTATTGTTGGTCCATTGAGATGAGGCGTTGAGTCTTATAGCTGTACTCGCTGCCATTTGTTTGCTAAAAATGTCGAGGGGTGCCAGATGGAGGAGAGTGTCTAACGCTGCTGAGGGTGTGGTTCTCAAAGCCCCGCTTATGCAGAGACATGCAGTGCGTTGGACTCTGCTGAGTTTGTCGCAGTAAGTGACTTTCTCCAGTGCAGTCCACCATACTGCAACCCCGTGTATGAGAATTGGTCAAATGACCGATGTGTATAGCCAATAGGTTATGCGAGGTTGAAAACCCCATTTGCTTCCTATGGCTTTCTTGCAAGAGAAAAGAGCTACTGTGGCTTTCTTAACTCTTTCCTGAATATTAGGCTTCCAACTTAATTTTTTGTCTAATATCAGACCAAGATATTTGGCTTCATTGGTAAAAATTAGTGGTACACCTTTTATTGAAGGGGGTACAATTACTGGGATCTTGTATTTCCGTGTAAAAAGGACAAGGTCTGTTTTTTGAGGATTAATACTAAGTCCACAGCGATCAGCCCATCTAGTGAGCATATTAAGTGCGTTTTGGAGGAGGTCTCTCAGTGTATTAGGATGTTTTCCTGTGACGGCGATAGCAACATCATCGGCATACGCAATCACTCTGTAGCCTTCCCTCTCGAGGGATATTAGCAATTCGTTAACTACTATGTTCCACAGGAGAGGGGACAGAACACCACCTTGCGGAGTGCCTCTACTGACAGACCTTTTCGTACAAAAATCCCCCATCTTAGAGTTGATGATCCTGCTTTTAAGCATTAGATTAATCACCTCACAGAGTGAGTATTCGACGTTTAGGGTCGTCATAGCAGAAGTGATAGCAGATGTATCAACGTTGTTGAAAGCACCTTCAATATCAAGAAAGGCAACCATAGTATATTCCTTTTGCTCTAGGGAGTACATATTCGATAGTTCTTACCAGAGTATGCAAGGCTGTTTCTACCGATTTCCCTTTGCAGTAAGCATGCTTAGACATCGATAGTCCCTTATCAATGCTATTACGTATATGGATATCAATCAATCGTTCCAGCGTTTTGAGAATGAAAGATGATAGACTAATAGGTCTTAGATCTTTAGGGTTGACATGCGAGCATTTGCCCGCCTTGGGAATGAATACTACCTTTACCTCTCTCCATCGCTGAGGTATATATGCCAGATATAGACAACTTTTGAACATCATCTCAATGATGGGTAGAGTTATATCGATAGTATGTTGTAGCTCAGCTGGTATGATTTGATCTGGACCTGGAGATTTATAAGGTTTAAAGCTATTCAGAGCCCATGTCAATTTTTCTTTTGTGACAAGACCTTGAGGAAATGTTAAGTTAATACCCGATCCAGGACGGTTTATTGTATTAACGGATTTGGAGCTATCTGGGAAGTGGGTATCTAATAGCAGGTTTAGCGTTTCTTCGCAAGAGTTAGTCCATGTACCATCTGAGTTTTTGAGACAACTAGGCATGGTTGGATTTGTCGAGAGAATCTTCCTTAGCCGCGATGCCTCCGAGGACTCTTCTATTGAGCTACAGAAGGATCTCCATGAGGATCTTTTGGCTATTCTCAATTCTTGTTTATACTTTTTGAGGGATTCCTTATAGGAATCCCAATCTTGGGGGTGTCTAGACTTTTTTGCACGGTTAAAAAGCCTTCTACAACCTTTCCTGAGTGTTTCTAGTTCAGCAGCCCACCAATGTGGTTTCCCCTTTCCCCGCACTGTAGTGAGGGGACAGGCAGTTTCCATGGCTTTATTGAGGGCTGCTGTAAGCTCATCAACTTTTTTATCGAGTTCAAGAGCGCATAAGGGAGGATCATTAAGTTCTGGTTTAATCAGACTTTTCAGAGTTGTCCTATATTTTGGCCAATCTGTTTTCCTATAATTCCGGAAATGGATCGGTTTTGGGGACTCTTCAATGAGAGTGAATTGGATGTACCTATGATCGGAGAACGAGTGCTCCTTTGATACTCTCCAATTCAGTACTTTATTCGAGAGATGTAACGAAACAAGAGTGATATCTAAAACTTCTTGTCGATTTTTAGTAACAAAGGTTGGTTCATTACCAACGTTACTTACTACCAGATTAGTTGTTAAAATGTAATCAAAAAGAGACTCACCTCTGTCATTGATATCGGTACTACCCCACGTAGTATGGTGCGCATTGGCGTCACAACCGATAATTATTTTGGTTTTGAGTCTGGTTGATTCAGCGACCGTCTTCTCCAGAGTGGTACCAGGCAGTGGGCCCTGGTGGTCGTGGCCCAAATACGCTGATAGCAGCCAGTAGGTATGGTTGTCTATTACCATACTGGCCGTGGTGACGTCTTCATCACTGAAATTAGGGAGTAAAAATACATTTAGACTACGTTTTACTAGTATGCAGGACCTTGGGTTACCTTTTCCCGTTACATATAAGACGTAGTAGCCAGGAGTTCTCAATCCTCGAACCAGGGATTTCACAATCCAGGGCTCTTGGATGAGAACGACATCTTCCCCAGTTTTTGACAGGCGGAGAAGAAGGGAGGCCGAAGCCTTAATAGAGTGTTGGAGATTAATCTGTACTATTTGCAGCATTTTGGCTACAACTAGGCAGATCAACCTCCACCACTGTTAAATCCAGTTCATCCAGATCGGACGAAGAGGAACCTAGCAGTTCATCTTCTTCCTCACTGGGGAGAACTTTGTTGGATGAGTCATCAGTCTCCATTAGGGATAAACTTTTGACGGTTTCGGAAGAAGACTGTGCCGCGACAAAGGAGGGCCCTGGTACAACATCATCCCCATCCAAGGATGGGAAAGTGATGATAGCACTGGGACCCCCTCACGTCTGGCGACACAGCTTCTGAGTGTGAGGAAGAAGATTTTGCCGCGACAGAAGAGGACCCAGGTACACCATCGTCCACATCCATGGATGGGAAGGTGATAGTAGCACCAAGACCCCCTACGTCTTGCGACACAGCTTCTGAAGTGGGTTGTGGAGGCTCGCATAAAGCGTCTACCTCATCTTTTTTGTATATGCGAAGAGTAATCGTCTCGAACCCGTATCTTTTCACTCCCTTGTCTCGCGCCAGAGAGGCCGCAGAGTCCTTATTGATAACGATGATCGCACTTCGATAAAGACCCTTCGGCTCCTCCAGTTTCGCGATCTTCCAGTCGTGACAGGAGAGGTCCGGGTTGCTAAGCCTGATCATCTCATGGATGTCTTCAGGACATGCAGGTTCAATCGGGATCCAAGCACGAGCTCTCGGCCTGCAAGGAATATCTTCCTTTGCAACAACCTCGAGTTTTGCGCCTGGCCAAACTTCGCCCAGCATGCCGACAGCAAGCGTATATAGATCGCGCGACCTCTGATCGTTACAAACGATGAGTTTGACATGACCTTGATGCCAACCCCCATCGCTTGTTACAGGTGGTGGACCCGGATGCGCTCGCATGACTTTGAGAAAGCCAGCCGAGAGCTTCAGTTTCACCATCTGCCAACGGTCAGAGGTAATCGCGCCATCAATATTG
This sequence comes from Sphaerophoria taeniata, assembly GCA_943590905.1. Classification (NCBI taxonomy): domain Eukaryota; kingdom Metazoa; phylum Arthropoda; class Insecta; order Diptera; family Syrphidae; genus Sphaerophoria; species Sphaerophoria taeniata. The sequence goes on from OX016541.1 coordinate 97,748,636, forward strand.
CTTCTGTCAATGACCGCAACCACGATTTTGTTGTGTTCCTTAAGCACATCACTAAAAGCTTTAGTGAGAGGTGCTTTAGGAATTTTGGGAGTGCTGGTGTTCTGCACTTTGGGATTCTTAGGGATGGGAGTGGACTCCTCCAGAGACCTTTGTCGCTTTGACGTGGAGTCGCAGCTGGTCTTAGTTTTGGCTAAGATGGATTTAGCCCACTCAATCATCCCCCAATGTTGCACCAGGGGATTTTAGCAATCTCATCGCATAGCGACGTTATTTATACAGGACCCTAGGTTGGATGGCTGTCTTCGTAGTGGAGGCAGGGTCGTTATTCACGACGCTGCTAACACCACGGAGACTACCACTAGGACCATCCAGGAGAGGTCTACTCTCTTTGGTAGTGGAACTACCGACATGAGGAGGCGCTTTCGCCAGGGATACCTCCTGTACCTCACTAGAAGCTGGGCAATGACTTGGCACAGACCCCTCTCCTATGTTTGGCACAGGATTAACGACAGCCGACATTATCGCCGAACTGTCGCCCGGTGTTGATACAACCTGTACCACACTCGAAGTTGGGCAGTGACTTGTCACAATCCCTTCTCCTGTGTTTGGCAAAGGTGTAACGACAGCCGACGTTGCCGCCGAACTGCCGCCCGGTGTAGATGGAATACCGGCACCGGTTTGAATTTTTGTTTTTTGTTTTTGTTTTTGTTTTGGCATTAAGGTCCCACGAGTAAGCGAAGTAAAGGGGGGGTCCATCTGCGCAGAGATTCGCATACACAGATAAGGCTAGTTAATCCGGAGGTCGCCTGGTATCCGGATACTCCGTTAGTGACTGAGCTATTTTTAGAAATTGGGCCCTCAGCCTGGCTGATCATCGGCACGGGTCGTATAACACCTTGAATCCAGCCCAATTGGGAAGTTGAAGGGGAGGATATGATTTGGAAAAGGAGAGACGAACAGTAATTGAGCCATAAGCGTCCCAGGAAGGAAACAAGGTACTGACAGAAGTGATACACTATACAGTCAGGGGATAAGGAGACATCAGCACAAAGCCGATGGAGGAGGGGATAAGGATCGGGAAGGGGAGGGACGAGCGACCTTTGGTTTCAGGACTCTTCTGGAGAAATAATTCCCGAGAATCATTGACCTTACTCAGCTTCTACAACTCGACAAGTTCGACGCTCAGGTAGAAGAACATATCTGGAGCATCAGTGACATCAATAATAATTTGATGAAGGAAATCATTATTTGTTCTCCTTTGACACAGTTTTTGCATCTGGAAAAATGCAAGTCGATCATTGTAAGAAGGGATATTATTGGGGTCAATGCATTGAAGCCCTTTAAAGGCAAAACGTGTAAAATTGCGTTGAACTGATTCTAGTCTCTCAATATGTATCGCATAATGAGGAGACCAAACTTGTGATGCATATTCAAGATGGGGTCGAACCAAACTATTGTACAAGGCATAGGAAACGTTAGGGTAAAGGAATTCCTTGGACCAACGCTTAATAAACACTAACATTGAATTAGCTTTATTGACGATGTTATTAATGTGTTCTGAAAAATCTAAATTAGATGTGAAAAGAACTCCTAAGTCCCTAACTTTAAAGACACGGGATAATATGTGTTGGGATATAACACAATCATAAGATGTAGGAATACGCTTTTTGGAAATTGTCATTGTCTGACATTTTCTTGGGTTAAGATTCAAATTATTCTTTTCACACCATACAACAAATTTATTTATATCATCTTGCAGTTGAACGCGATCTTCATTGCATGAAATATTTTTGAAGATCTTCATATCATCTGCAAAGATAAGAATTTTACTACTTCGAACACTTAACGGAGCATCGTTTATAGCTAAAATAAATAAAAGGGGTCCTAAGTGACTACCTTGTGGTACACCCGATTTGGCGATGAAAGGGTTTGAGTAAGAGTTTCTGAATTTAACTTGGTAAGATCTATATTATCAAGATAAGAAGAAATCCGAAAACAAATTTATTTAACAACCAAAGTTAATTTTTTTATGAAACAAAATAACATAGTCTTATAAAAAAGAAAGTAATAAAACTAAATAAATAACAATAATCAAAGAAAACTGAAAATCATCGTGCCCACTAAAATTAAAAAAAAAAAAAATGTTAAAGACAAGACAAATAAGATTCCCTTGGTAGGCGTGAATTTAGTTAACCGGAAACCTGTTTCAATGCGATGAATGACGGTGAAATTCCTCCATCATCATGGATTCCATTTTTGTTTCTTTCATTGTACGCGTCCTTATGTTAGATGTAAAAATACCTTGGTTTGTATGCTTTCATGCTGGCGAAAGTATCACGCATAATAGATTTTCCTATTTACTAAACTACTGTAGTTCATAAAAAAATACGGTAGTTTAGTCTATAATAAAATCCAAAATCCGATGTCCAACGAGGTCATGATATCTTCGCATTAATGATCAAACAATAATATTTTCCGTGATATCCATCCCATAATCGTTAGAATTTTTTTTAAATTGAGAGCTGAACATCCCAATGTTGTTCGAAAAACTCAGTTTTTTATAAAAAAAAAGATCACATTTTATTTTATTTTTTTATAAAGAGGTGAAAACGAAAATATGTAAAATCAATGTTTGTTGCGCTCATGTCGCGGTCGCTCGTGAAATAGATGTGATTTTAAGTTTCTTCAGAATTTTCATTTTTAGATATTTTTGCTTCACATCTGTGATGAAATGTGAAAAATCTCATTATTATGAGAAAACCCTTTTTTTTGCACTACGGGGTTCAAGAAAACCCTATATCCCTTTTTGCCTTTTTTAGACCAAAAAAAGCCACAAAAAGGGATAAAACCCACGATATGGCATCACTGTCTCCACCTCTGTAATTAAAGAGGATAGAACTCAAAATATCTGGAGCATCAGTGACACCAGTAATAATTTGATGAAGGAAAACTATATCATTATTTGTTCTCCTTTGACACAATTTTTGCATCTTGAAAAATGCAAGTCGCTCATCGTAAGAAGGGATGTTATTAGGGTCAATCCATTGAAGCCCTTTAAAGACGAAACATGTAAAATTGCGTTGAACTGATTCTAGTCTCTCATTATGTATCGCATAATGAGGAGACCAAACTTGTGATGCATATTCGAGATGGGGTCGAACCAAACTATTGTACAAGGCATAGGTAACGTTAGGGCAAAGGAATTCCTTGGACCAACGCTTAATAAACCCTAACATTGAATTAGCTTTATTGACGATGTTATTAATGTGTTCTGAAAAATCTAAATTAGATATGAAAAGAACTCCTAAGTCCCTAACTTTAAAGACACGGGATAATATGTGTTGGGATATAACATAATCATAAGATGTAGGATTACGCTTCTTGGAAATTGTCATTGTCTGACATTTTCTTGGGTTAAGATTCAAATAATTCTTTTCACACCATACAACAAACTTATTTATATCATCTTGCAGTTGAACGCGATCTTCATTAGATGAAATGTTTTTGAAGATCTTCATATCATCTGCAAAGATAAGAATTTTACTATTTCGAACATTCAACGGAGCATCGTTAATAGCTAAAATAAATAACAGGGGTCCTAAGTGACAACCTTGTGGTACACCCGATTTGGCAATGAAAGGTTTTGAGTAAGAGTTTCTGAATTTTACTTGGTAAGATCTATTCTCAAGATAAGAAGAAATCCAAGTGACGAATCCTGCAGGAAATCCATATGAATTCAATTTAAACTTGATAATAGTATGCGAAAGTTGATCAAACGCCTTGGAAAATCTGTGTAAACACAATCAACTTCCTGTCCACTTTCTACAGAATTCAGACATTTATGCAAAAATGCTAGAAAGTTTGTCACCGTAGAACGATTCTGCATAAAGCCATGTTGTTCAAAGCATATAATATTGTAATGTGTATACACTTTTCTTACTCTCTTTACTTACTCTGTATCTTTTTTTTTATATTTAATGTACATACTACTCTTACTCTCTTTACTTACTCCTTATCTCTATAACTCTAATATCGTTTAATTGTAGTAGTAAACACTTGTGAGGGGCAATACATAGTGATTAAGAGAAACTTTTTGTTTAGCATTAAGAACGTTAGCCCCTACAAAAAGTAATCCCAGTATTTTCATTTGTAAGTGGAGAACTTCTGGAACATTCAGCTTCTCCAAGAACCAATAGTAGTTTCTAGAACCCATCATTTTTGTTATATAAATAGCCGTTTGGCGGCGAAGCGAGTTAATTGATTGTGAACTGCGATAAAGTAAAGATACGGTGTTTGCAAAGTTATAATTGAAAGTGTTGAATAAATAAGTTTGTGAGTGATTTGAATAAAGTGAATTTGTGTTTTATTTAAAAAGTGAATAAGTTTTAATTGTCGGACCAAGCCGAATATTACATTGGTGTCGGAATAAGGGATTAAAACTTATTGAGAATAAAACAGTGAACAGTGATTAAACTATTTTGTGTGAAATAGTGAAGTTAAAAATTAAACAAAAAAAAAATGAGTAAAGTTTTGAAAGACTTAACTGTCCCTGAGCTAAAGGCCGAATTAAGCAAACGTGGCTTAAGTGGGGCAGGAGTTAAATACGAACTCGTAAAACGGCTACAGGAATATCTGGAACAACAAAATGAAAACCCAGATACATTTGCTTTCGAAATGGAAGCAAAATCGGAAGAGGTAAATGCAACTGCCGACTTATCTAACATGATGTCACTTCTTCTAGCCAAATTCGAGAAGAATGTTCGGGAGCAACTACAAACACAAAAGAATGATGTTGTCGAACAACTACAAACTCAAAAGAATGATGTTCTGGAGCAACTACAAACTCAAAGAAACAAGCAGAAGAACGAGCAAGAGAATGTCCTCAAGCAATTAGAAGCTCAAAGAAATGATGTTCGGGAGCAACTAGAAACTCAAAGAAACGAGCAGAAGAACGAGCGAGAGAACGTACTCAAACAACTAGAAGCTCAAAGAAATTAACAGAAGCAGGAGCAAGAGCATGTTCTCAAACAACTAGAAGTTCAAAGGAATGATGTTCTAAAGCGTTTTGATGAACAGAAAAATCTTCTAGAAGGCAGGTTTGCGGACTTCGAAGAGAAAATCAATACTCTCGACGAGCGCGTCGAAAAATAAAATGCACGTATCGAGAAAATGGACGAACAAATCGATACCATCACAAACGAACTAGAAAAAGTGCGAAAGATGAAAGCTCGAGAACCTTCTGGTGAGTGCTCAAGAAAGAGAGAAGTGAATCCTCCAAGCTTTGATGGTCAGATTCCGTGGTCAATTTACAAGAAACAATTTGAAGCAGCAGCGTTAACGAACGGCTGGGACGATGACGAAAAATACATTGCTCTTACGCTTGCCTTAAGAGGAGCAGCTGCTGAACTGCTACAAACCATCCCAGCAGAGAAGAGTGGTGACTTCAAAGTTCTGGTAAACGCCATTGAACAGCGGTTTGGGGATAGCCACATGACAGAAGTCTTCTGAGTTCAGCTTAACAATAGAGCACAGAAAAGAGGTGAAACTCTGCAGCAGCTTCAGGCAGATATCGAGCGACTGGTTCACCTGGCATATCCAACAGCTGGCAACGAGATAATTAATCAACTTGCTGTTGAAGCCTTTGTGAGAGCTGTGGGCGATATAAATCTCCAAAGGGCTATTCGCACTGCCGGAAAGCAAACACTACCAGAAGCATTGGCTTTCGCTCTAACAATGGAAGCCGCACAACAAGCTTCCTAAAACGTGCATCGCGTGAGAGAATTGGAAGTCCAAGAATGCTCTTGTCAGAAGGCTACTCTAGAAAGGAGTCAGCGAGACGGACCAGCACGATGCTGGAACTGCAACAAGACTGGGCATCTTCAACGACAGTGCAGATTACCGCGAAGACGAACCTCATGTCAACACTGTGGAAACAGAACGTACTCAACAAGTCAAAGTAACACCAACAACGTTGCTTCCGAAGCTGTTTCCCACCCGGGAAACGAATAAGAACCAACTTCGAGGGGCAGAAGCTGGTTTCTGGTATCGATGGCCCCAGAAACACCATCCAGGTTTCTCAAACGAAACGTGACAACAAGAGCCTGACCGTGGAAGCAAGTATAAACGGCAACAAATGTGTGGCTACCATCGACACCGGTGCCACGGCGTCCATTGTACGGCAGGACCTCGTTAAGAAGACATGGCTCCACAACACGAATAGCTATCGTCTAAGGACTGCAACTGGAGAAGCCGCAAAAGTCTATGGTGAGGTACGTCTTAAGATCCGGATGGCAGAGCTGGAATTCTCTCACCTGTTCCTGGTAGCAGATATATGCGACGAGTGCATTGTCGGCGTCGATTTCATGAAAGATCACGGAGTGATGTTGGACATCGGGAACCAAGTCCTGAAATATCGAAACATCGAGATTCCGATGATCCATGGGATCCACTCGTATGAGACCTCGTTATCTGTGAAAACCGTCATCAAAGAAGATCTCACTTTGCCTGCTTCTTCAGAAGTATTCGTGTGGACGAAATTGAAGGGTAAGCCTGGAAGCCATCGATACCTCATGGTCGAACCAGCATCTGTAAAGCCCTCCCAAAACGTCACCATTGGGAAGACTCTTGTTAGACCTGTAAAGAACATGGTTCCCGTACGAATACTGAACATCAAGCCGTACGAAGTTAAGCTTAGAAAAGGTGATATTGTCGGACAATGCGAATCTGTATCAGCGATAACAAGAATCAACGAAGAAGAGCCAAGGCATACCTTGAGGTCCGAAGAGGTGAACTCCATAAAGACGCACATTCTCAAGTCATCTAATCTTGGCCACCCAAACGAAGAACTGCAGAAGGTCTCCTCGAAGAACTTGCAGACATCTTTTCGTCATCGCAAGGGAAATATGGCAGAACACAACTGGTTCAACATCGAATCAACACCGGGGATGCAAAGCCGATCCGTCAACCTGCAAGACGCCTTCCACTAGCCAAACAAGGTGAGGTTGAAGAACTGATAACCACCATGAAAGAAGAGGGTCTGATCGAAAACTCTAAAAGCCCTTGGGCGTCTCCAGTGGTCCTGGTAAAGAAGAAATACGGATCAACCCGCTTTTGCGTGGACTATCGAAGGTTGAACGATGTGACCAAGAAGGATAGCTACTCTCTGCCTAGGATCAGCGATACTCTGGACGCAATGGAAGGAGCACAATGGTTCTCAACTTTGGACCTGAAAAGTGGATACTGGCAAGTAGAAATCCATCCTGAAGACAAAGAGAAGACAGCGTTCTCGACAGGAAACGGTTTGTGGCAGTTCAAAGTGATGCCTTTTGGACTGTGCAATGCTCCAGCGACTTTTGAGCGCCTTATGGAATGCGTCCTGCAAGGACTCACATGGAAGTCTTGCCTGTTCTATTTGGATGACGTTATCGTATACGGGAAAACATTTGATGAACATTGTACAAATCTGAGAGCAGTGTTTCAAAGACTTCGAGAAGCCCACCTCAAGCTCAATCCAGAAAAGTGTTCACTCTTCAAAACCGAAGTGAAATACCTGGGACGTATCTTCTCATCCCAAGGAGTAGATAGATAGATAGATAGATAACTTCTTTATTAACAAAAAATTTTGATTAACAATATTTCTTTTCTTAAGAATAATGACATGGCTTATTCTGCCGTCTGCCTGGGAGTAAGTAAGGAGTAAAGACAGATCCTGATAAGATTGACACCGTGAAGAATTGGCCAACACCACAGGATAAACATCAACTCCGAAGCTTTCTGGGTATAGCCACCTATTATAGGCGCTTTGTCAAGGACTTTGCTGAGATCGCCAAGAGTCTACATCAGCTAACGGAAAAGGGAAAGCAGTTCAAGTGGTCAGGTGAGTGCGAGCGCAGCTTTCAAGAGCTCAAGCAACGTTTGTGTAATACACCAGTGCTGACCTATCCGACTCCCGGAAAACCGTTCATCATTGACGCTGATGCCAGCAATGTCGGGATTGGTGCCGTACTATATCACAAGTACATAATGGTGAAGAAAAGGTAATTGCCTATTACAGCAAGGTACTCTCGAAGTCAGAAAGAAACTATTGTGTGACCAGAAGAGAACTTCTTGCACTGATCTTGGCAACAAAGCACTTCCATAAGTATCTCTATGGACAGAAGTTTCTTCTCCGAACCGACCATGGAGCACTAAACTGGCTTTTGAATTTCAAGAATCCAGAGGGTCAAGTGGCGAGATGGATTGAGAGGCTGCAGACGTACGATTATCAAATTCAACATCGGAAGGGAAAGCTCCACTCTAATGCTGATGCGCTGTGTCGGAGACCATGCAAACAAGACTGTAAGCATTGCAGACGCCAAGAAGAAAAGGAAGTGGTTACTGTCCAACGAAGCAGAGCCGATTCCATTCATGGATGGAGCAACGACGAGTTGAGGGAGGCTCAACAAGTGGACCCAGACATCGAACCAATCCTCGCATGGAAGGAACACCAGGAAAAACCAGAATGGGCTGATATCTCCGACAGAAGTCCGACTCTGAAGGCCTATTGGGCGCAGTGGAACTCGTTGTATGTCCAAGAGGGTGTTCTTCGACGTAAGTGGGAATCAACAGATGGAAAGTCCTATGTAATGCAGCTAGTCTTACCGAGGTCGAAGTTTATGGACGTTCTGCGAGAGATGCATGATGGAGTTTCGGGAGCCCATCTAGGAGTAAACAAGACGCTAGAAAAGGTTCGACAACGATTCTATTGGCTACATGCAAGGGAAGATGTCGAGAAGTGGTGCCGAAAATGTGATACCTGTGCTGCCACCAAAGGCCCGAACAAAAAGAATCACAGCCAAATGCAGCAGTATAATGTCGGATCACCCTTTGAAAGGATTGCAGTAGACGTGGCGGGTCTATTTCCGGAAACAAATAATGGAAATCGTTATATTCTGGTCGTCATGGATTACTTCAGCAAGTGGCCTGAAGCATACGCCTTTCCGAATCAAGAAGCCAAAACAGTCGCAGACCAAATTGTGTTCAACTGGGTGAGCAGATTCGGTGTTCCATTAGAACTGCATTCCGACCAGGGAAGGAATTTTGAATCAAACATATTCCAAGAAGTTTGTGGGCTTCTTCACATCAAGAAGACAAGAACAACACCACTCCACAATCTGATGGCATGGTCGAACGGTTCAACCGAACCCTTAAGGAACATCTTTGCAAAGTTGTGGACGACAACCAGCGAGATTGGGATCGACACATTCCACTGTTTTTGATGGCGTATCGAAGTGCAAGACATAGCTCAACTGGCTGATGATGAGAAGGAACATCAGATTGCCGAGCGATATAAAATTTGGATGTCCCACGTCGGAACCGCAAGCCGAGGATGACTACTTGGATGACCTCAGAGAAAGACTCCTTCAGATCCACGACGAAATAAAGATGTTCAGTGACCGAATGAAGACACGCTACGATATACGAGCGACAACAACAGAGTTCCAAGCAGGAGATCGAGTGTGGCTTTACAATCCCCATCGACAAAAAGGGTTGTCACCGAAACTTCAACGGGACTGGGAAGGTCCATATACAGTGATTAGCAAAATCAACGACGTCCTAAACCGGATACAAAAAGGAGTTAGAGGTAAACTTAAAGTTAAACATCGCGACCGACTTCATCGCTACAGTGGTGATGAGAATGATGGATTTGTTCGGGACGATCAATCCTAAGGAGGGGGCAATGTAATGTGTATAGTATACACTTTTCTTACTCTCTTTAGCTACTCTGTATCTCTTTTTTTATATTTAATGTACATGCTACTCTTACTCTCTTTACTTATTCCTTATCTCTATAACTCTAATATCGTTTAATTGTAGTAGTAAACACTTGTGAGGGGCAATACCTAGTGATTAGGAGAAACTTTTTGTTTAGCATTAAGAACGTTAGCCCCTACAAAAAGTAATCCCAGTATTTTCATTTGTAAGTGGAGAACTTCTGGAACATTCAGCTTCTCCAAGAACCAATAGTAGTTTCTAGAACCCATCATTTTTGTTATATAAATAGCCGTTTGACGGCGAAGCGAGTTAATTGATTGTGAACTGCGATAAAGTAAAGATACGGTGTTTGCAAAGTTATAATTGAAAGTGTTGAATAAATAAGTTTGTGAGTGATTTGAATAAAGTGAATTTGTGTTTTATTTAAAAAGTGAATAAGTTTTAATTGTCGGACCAAGCCGAATATTACAATATTTCCAATTTTTTGCATGGCCTTGAGGCAAATTGTCAACTGTCGCGTAGCTATCGCTCATATTTGCACAAGTTAGTGCACTTTACCTACTATTTAAAAGAAAAAAAATGTCGCAATTCTGCTTTATTTGTAGTCAACCTTTGACTGATAGTGGATGTGTTACTGTTGATCGCGGCATTAAAGCGTTAATTGATGCAAGTATTGAGAGAGGTGATGAATTTTCAGAGTGGCTGAAAGACCAGACATCTGTAAAAATTCATGTGAAGTGTCGAAAAAGTTATACTCGGTTTATTTCAATTTTAAAAGAAAAATTTACTATTGAGAATGTTCTTGTAAAACAAGCTGAAAATGATGCTTCTGATCATTGAAACAGCAATAGAACAATTCAACTCAACAAATATAACTTTTGTTGTCGGTGAAGATATCGATTATTTATTAGTATTACTGGAGTTCGAGCGCCAACAGAAAAAAATATTTATTTTTTCAACCGGAAAGAGTCAGCAGCAAACGGAAATATATTCATCAAAAAGTATGTGCTTTTCCAAAATGCCAAGATCATTATACTTTTTCTACACGCAATAACGGGCTGCGATACAACATCAGCATTTTTCAAGAGGGACAAACAACGGTTTTGAAATTGTTCGAGAAACATAATTTAATTAATTGTGCTGAAGTTTTTGAAGATAGGAACTCTACTCCAGTTAGTTATAATCACTAATGGAATTCGCTTTCTTCTCTATATGTACGGAGCTCCAAAAAAGTTACTAGCTTGGATAAACTCCGCTTTTTATCTTTTGCAAAAAAAAACTTATAAGTAATAAAAAACATGTGCAATTAGCTTTTCTTCCTTCAACCTCTGCTGCTGCTCAACAACATCTATTCCGGGTATATTATCAAGTTCAAGTGTGGCTTGGTAATAAAATGGATCCAGAAGACTATGGGGTTGGATGTAAGTTGACAATGCATTGGAACCAATTCATAAGTTACACCCACCTGCACCAGAAAAAACTCCTTAACACCATCTTAGATAGATAGATAGATAGATAGATAGATAGATAAATATTATTCATGAAAGCAGATTTTTTATACAATGTATTTAGTAATGAACATGAATAAATTAAGACATGACAAAATTTGTCGTGTGTCTGTTGTATACAATATTATTATATATATATAATTCATTTTTAATTTTTAAAACATTAATTTGATTTTAAATTGATACATTTTTGCAAATAATAAATAAATAAATTTTAAAGCAATTTTTGTGGACTTTGAGTTTAGTTAAAAACGGAACGACTTTTAATTTAGTTAAAATAGAATGACTTTTAGTTTAGTTAAAACGGAATGACTTTTTAGTTTAGTTAAAACAAAAATTATAATTTTAAAATAGGTTAGAGCTTAAACATACATTATTGCATAGCTAATTAAAAACTTTCGGAGATAATCATTGTTCTATAAGCAAAGGCCTTACTATAAAAGTTGAATAGAAGCTGCCAGTCGGAACTATTCAGATAAGTCTTCACTTCCTCAATGAGTAGAGCATTTTTACCAAAGTAGTGACGCCTTATTTCTTTGAGCACGGGACAAACTCCAATAAAGTGAAGGATGTCTTCCCCCTCTTGTAGATTACATTAACTACAGTTACCTGCCATTCGATGTGGAGCACAATTTAATTTGATAAGTTCGCCTCTAATTTTGAAGATGATCCCAATGTTGTAGCACGAGAAACAGCTTTTAAAATAGTTATTTTCATTAAGATTGTAATTGATTAATGAATAATACTTTCGCTCTGTTGAACTGCGAGCTTTTTCTATAAAAGCATATCTTTCATTTTCATCAATCAGTTGGATTATGTCATAAAAGATCTTCTTCCACTGGTTTGAGTTAGCTTCTGGCAGGTTAATCGTTATTCCACAGTTTCCGGCAAGTTTAACCCAATTTTTGAAGAAGAGCGTTTTCTTTTGCAGTGCATACTGTAGAATTTTCTTCGGAAGTCTTGATTCTTCCATATTAACCACCCTTAATAAATAATCTGCATGAAGTTTAACAGCAGAAATAAACATTGTTGGTAACCCAGATTCCAGGTGATACATATATTTTGGTGTGTTAAATGGAAGGTAAAAAATTTTCCTTAGGAAGAACCGCAGCAGGCTTTCCGTTTCCTCGTGTCGTTCTATTCCCCAAACTTGAGCACCATAAAACACAATAGATTTGGCTGTAGCATTAAATACATTATATTTGGAGCTGACTGTTATTAAGTTGTTGCTGAAGATTTTTTTCCAATTTTGGCATATTGCTGATTTCGCCTTATTTACTTTATTTTTTAGATGGTTTTCCATTTTTAAGTTGAACGACATTTCCATTCCCAGATAGTTATATTTTTTTACAACTTCTAGCTTCTGTTCGCCATATTTCCAATTTTCGCAGCTTCCAACTCTTCCGGATCCTTTTTGGAAAATCATAACTTTGGATTTTTCAACATTTACCTCCAGACCCCATATTAAGCAATACTGATAGAGCTTGTTTATCATCAGTTGCAGCGACGATGTTGATTCGGCAAGAATAGCTATGTCATCCGCGTACATGATAACCTTTACCTTTGTGTTGTCAATACTAACTCCACATGTAAGCCACTCCACAAGGTCATCGAGGAAGAGTGCGAACAGTAAGGGGCTGAGGTTGCAGCCTTGTTTGATACCTCGGTTTGCAATCAGTTTTTCCGATCGGTCTTTACCATTACCTATATTTGCTTTTGTTTGCTGATAGAGTTTTATTAGTGCACGTATGAATTTTGTAGATATTCCTAAATTGTACAGCTTGTAGAACATGGCATTTCGATTTATCATGTCAAATGCAGCCCTAAAATCGACAAAGAAGGTATATAGCTTTCTATTTTGGTCTATTTTCATCTGCGCTATTGAAGTTAGTATGAAAATGTTATCGACAGTAGAGTAGCCAGAGCGGAAGCCAGCTTGATACTCGCTGAGTTTTTCGTTCACGGAAACCCACTTGTCCAGCCTTTTGTATAATAATGTTGTATAAGCTTTTAGCGCCGAGTTCAACAAAGTGATCCCCCTATAATTGGCTGGATTAGAGCTGTCACCTTTTTTGTATATTGGTAATATCAAGGATTCATAAAACTGATCAGGTAGTGTACCAAAGTTGAATATGATGTCGAGTGCTTTAGCGAAGTTCTCTTTGAAAGTTTGAGAGCTATATTTGTAGAATTCAGCCGGAATGCCGTCTAGTCCTGATGCTTTGCCATCCCTTAAAGAATGCAGTACCGATTCGACTTCTTCAAATCTAATTTCTTTATCTAGAAGATCGTCCACAATGTTGGGCTGTGTAAAACTCCAGGTAATTTGCTCCGGTTGGTATAGAAGACATTCAAAATGGAGCCGTAATCTTTCCAAGGGGATCGAGACCAGTTCTTTTGATTGGTAATTACCAGACAGTTTTCTCGTTAAATACCAAAATTCTTTTGCATCCCTGCTTTGACTTAGTTCAAATGCCAATTTTTCTTCATGAGCTCGCTTTTTTATTTTAACAGTCTCTTTATAGTGCTTATTTGCTTCCAAATAATCCATTCTGATCGATTGAGACTAATTTTTTCTTAACTTGTTGAGGAAGTCTAAACACTTTTTCCTAAGTTTTTCGCATTCACGATCATACCACGCTGATTTCTTATAGAGCGCATCTGATCTGGGAATTGATGTCGCCGATTTTTTGACGATTGATTCGAGGTCACATACAGGCAAATAATTTGCGATCAATCCATTTTGTTTTGTTTGAAGCAGGGCATCCATTGTTGTTTTATATTCCTCTTTTTTATTTTCGTTCCATTTGAGGATTTTACTACCCAAATCGCGATCGTCTGCTCGAGTATTGCAGGATTTGTTATTTTGAATTTTTATTGTTATTGGCAGGTGCTCGGAAAATGTTTCATTTCCTACCTTAAAAGATTCCACCAGAAAAGTGTCCACCAGTCACCACCCATGAGCCCATAATCAATAACCGAACTACCCTGTTTCCCCACAAATGTGAATTCACCCTCTAAGTCTCCTTTAGAAGCACCATTTAATATGCTCAAATCAAATTCATTTGTTAATTCTATGATCTTTCGACCCTCTTCGTTCACTTTTTTAGTCCTTGCATTTAGATCTCCAATAATCAACAAGTTTGGTGATTTCAAGCAGCAAAGACAGTCATATAGCGATTCGAAATCTCGTTCCCAATAGTTGCAATTGAGGTAGACAGGCAAAATGTAAAAAATATTACCATGACTTTTGACTTCTATGTACCTAATTTCTTCAATTTTGTTTATTTTGAAAGTTATATACATCTCTTTCTTTGTTTATCAATAAGAGTACCACCGCTAGCTCTTCCCTTGCTTGAAGTTCTTTTTGCAGGAGTCCATGCACATTCGTAAGAGGGAAAGTAATTTCTGAAATCTTGTATTTTGTACTCCTCTGCGTGAGTTTCTAATAGACAGATAATATCAAAAAATATAGATACTCAAAAAACCCCGGGAATATTAATTTATTGTTAAAACCACCAACATTATACGCTACAATCTTAAAACTGCAAAAAGAATCAGTATCTGTTTCCTGTTGTGGCTGTTGTTGTTGGTGTTGTTGGGGCTGCTGCTTTTGTTGTTGATATAGTGATGGTTGCTGCTGATGATTTTGTTGTTGGTGCTGTTGTTGGTGTTGCTGGTGTTGTTGTTGTTGCTGCTGTTTTTGTTGGAGTTGTTGTTGTATATGTTGTTGTTGGTGTTGTGTATATTGTTGCTGGTGTTTTGTATGTTGTTGTTGGTGTTGTTTGTTCTGTGGCTGTAGTTTTAGATAGTGTTGTTGTTCTTGTTGTTGTTGTTGGTGTGGTTTTATTATTTATTTATTTATTTATTCAATTCGTTAAATACTAACGTGAGACATGCTTATAAAACAAATAAGTACTTAAATGCTAACTTAAATCTAAATTTAATTTAAACTGTTATAAAACAATGTTTTAAATTTAAGGCTTTTTAAATTATAATTTGGTGAGTCAATAAGAAAATGAAATTTATTATATAAGTCAATTAGTTGATTTAGAGGGCTATGTGCATCATAGTTCGATCTGCTAAAAATTTGGTTAATGGGTCTTTGTAGTCGAATGCTTGACCGACTGAAACTGAAATTAATATGAAGAAATTGTTTGTGATGTTGTTGGTGATGTTGTTGTTGGTGATTTGCAATTGAAAAAAGGTTTCAATGCTAAATGCGGCTGTAAAAAGGTTGGATTGTTTTGTTCTTTAGCATGTACCAACTGCCAAGGACAGTCGTGCTCCAATGTTGAATCGATACTAAATGAGGATAATTACGATAGATATCAGTATTAAGGCATATGATGCATCACTTTTAGAATATAGGTATCTATTTGTATCCAGCAAGAAGATGAAGAAAATGAAGAAGAAGAAAATGAGGACAGTACACCTACTACCTACTATTTTTTCAGTTTTTTGAACCGCTGTTTCACGGAAATGGCAATACATACCTAGTTATGAAAAAAGACTGGATACACTTTTTGTAGATAATCGGATGATCTACAATAATTTTGTCTGAATTATTTTTGCTGTAAACCCACCGTTTAGCTGAAAAACGCGAAAAACCTATTCTTGCAAACTTTTACCATCAATAAAATGTTTTGCACAATGGAGATTGATGGGGACTTTTCACAATTCATTCATAATATTATTCTGAACATTCATATACCAAATTTCAGCTCTATGGGAATTTTTGTAACCTTCAAAGTCTTATTTGACTGGTTTATTAAGCTAATAATCTAATAAGCAAACATTCAATGCGTCAAAAGAGTTGATATTTTGATAGTCCAAAGAGTGGGGACCGATTTGGCAAGGGTGAATAAACTGGAACAAACAATTCCGTTTGCCTATCTCTATTCCTTCGCAGACCATCGTCTAATTGAATTCTGTATCCTTGATACTAATCGGGCATACAAGCCATTTAGAAAAAACGTACCAATTGGTATGTCTTCAACAATGAAATTACTGAGAATATAGGTCAGCTTAGTACTGACACAAATCTTAACATAGACAGTTTAGATGTACTAACTACAGAATTCACGGGAATTCTACAGAATGCCTTTGACAAAAGCTGTCCTCTCATCACAACGGCGAAGAAAAATAATAAACCGCCCTGGTGGACTGCTGAGCTCAGCATTATTAGAAAAGAAACCAGGAAACTTTTCAATCGGGCTAAACGCACCGGAGCAGAAGGTTACAAAACCAGTCAAAGAAAATTTAAGTCGGAGATCCAAAGGGCGAAACGTAGCTCATGGAGAAACTTCTGTAGTAGCATTGAATGCACAAACCATTCAGCGAGACTAAGGAAGATCCTCTCCAAAGTAAATACACCCATAGGCTCCTTAAAAGAACCTGATAACCAATGGACAGAATCCTGTCAAGAAAGTCTAAACCTCCTGGTTCAAACACACTTCCCAGGATGTAACACAGACCTAGATAACGAGTCAACAGACATCATATACTCGGCTCTTGAAATCCCTGGGGAAATTATAACGGAAGAAAAGCTAATTTGGGCTATAAACTCCTTCTCTCCTTATAAATCTCCAGGCTTAGACGGCATCTTCCCCTTGATGCTGCAAAAAGCAGTAGTATCATTACTCCACATCTAATGAACATTTTTCAAAACTGCCTAAAGTTAGGATATGTTCCGAAGAAGTGGCGTGAAGTCAAGGTCGTCTTTATACCAAAAGCTGGCAAGCCCAGTCATACAGAACCAAAAGATTTCAGACCAATCAGTCTAACCTCCTTTGCACTCAAAACACTTGAGAGAATAATCGATATGCACATCCGCAGCTACCTAAAGCCGGAAGCCATATCACCTTTTCAACACGCCTATTCAAAAGGCAAAAGTGTAGAAACAGCCCTACACTGTGCAGTTAGAACAATAGAGAAGTCGCTTGCGGTAAAATAATACACCCTTGTATCTTTTCTTGATATCGAAGGAGCATTCAACAATATTCACAACAGTGCCATAGAAAAAGCACTCACTAATCTTCAAATAGAACCCCCACTTATAAGATGGATCACGTGTATGTTGAAAAACAGACAATCCATTGTAAACTAGGGACCTCTGATATAAAAATGTACACATCTAGAGGAACCCCACAGGGTGGAATACTCTCACCTCTCCTCTGGACTTTGGTGATGAATGAAATTCTCATCAAACTCAAGAATAGTGGCGTTAGAGTTGTAGCTTATGCTGATGATTTAGCGCTTCTAGCGACAGGAAAATACCTAACCACTGTAAGCGAATAATTAGAAAACGCATTAACTACGGTCAGTAACTGGACCAAGAAATGCGGTTTTAAAGTAAACCCTCTAAAAACAGAACTGGTACTTCTCACCAATAGAAGGAAAATCCCTTCTTTCGAAATGCCAAAAATTAACAATACCCCACTCAGAGCCAGATTAAGAAGTCTAGAGGCCCGGGGCGGCAAAGGTGAGGAGGCCCCAAATTATTATTTTCCAAGAATGTAAAATGGACAGTTTTTTACAGTTGAGTTTATACCTACTTATTTATTGTGAAACCGAGAATATTTTATATTATTATTTAACAAATATATGAGAAATATGATTGGAAACAAGAATGATTAAATTCGAGTGCTAACGAACGGAACCGTCCGAGCTTTTTCCTTCGAGAAATAGTTGATTATTTCGCCGAAATCTAGTTCCCGAAGTAGATCACTTCTATAGGTACTCAGGAGAGAAAGATTAGACGGTTTTGTCCCATCGTGGTTCGAAGTCTATTTTTTATAATTTTAATTTTTGTAAATGAGCGCTCTCCAGTGCAATTTTATACCATCAAAACCAAATACATTCTCAATGTAATTTCAAGATTTGGTAATAAAATAGTTCCGGAGATTGGTTTGTTCCATTCTTGTATGAATCGATCGAAGACACAAATTGAAACAACTCATTACTAAGACTAGGAATATCCGAATATCCGTCGACTATGCCTTTCGTAGCTTCAGCTCGACAAGTCCAACGAGTATCACTAAGCTCTATCAAGACGTAAAATTGCCCGCTTTTTTCTTCGACAATTTTCCGATCAGAATTCCAACGCCAAAAGAAAGATTTCTTATGTTTTTACCAAACTGCAGTCATAGTGGCGAAGTCACAACAATAGCTCTCCTCAAATGTTTAGGTGACCATCAAATTGACAAAGAATTGCAGCAGTAAATCGTACGACAACGCTGCAAACATAAGGGGAAAATACAAAGGGATGACAGAATTGATTCATACTCGGTTAACTGCTTAAATCCGCAGAATATACTTGTTTCAGAAAAATCAGATTTTCCAAAATACTTATTTGTCTTTATACTTGTGAAAGTTTCAGGCGATTATTACAGAATGACAAATTATAATTTATGTTTTTAAGAATATAGAGAAAAATAAAAACTAGAAAACTAGATTTAAACGAGTGAAATATGAACAAGTGAAAAATTGAAAGATAGCAAAAGGTAAAACATGGGTTATTTCTGCAACAATACTGTAATGTGCATACACGCTATTTGAACCACAAGGGTGAAACTGTGTTTGTACTTTAACAGTTATTGAGCAATAGCTATATTTGTTTGTAGTAGTCTCATTGTGGGGGCCCCTCTTTTGTGGAGGCCCAGGGCAGTAGCCCCGTTTGCCCTCCCTTAAATCCGGCCATGACCCCACTCAAAACTCTCAGAAAAAGCTAGATATCTTGGAGTTATCCTAGATAAGAAACTCAACTGGGGCCCAAACATACAAGAAAGATACAAGAAGGCCATGATTGCACTCTATTCGTGTAATAGGATTCTGGGAAGAAATTGGGGACCAAATCCCAAGATTATCATGTGGATGTATAAAGCCATAGTTATTTTCATTTCATTTCATTTCATTTCATTTATTTCAAGTATAATAGTTGACATTGACGCATTAAGATTATAATCTTTTAGAGCATCTAAATACATTTATAACATTTATGAATATATCAACAAAACAAAAAAAAAAAAATTAATGAGAAAATTATGTACATTGAGATTTAAAATACAGGAAAACAAAAAAATAGAATTTTAAAAACTTAGAATCTATTCAGATAAGAAATAAAAATGTGTTAGATTTGATTTGAAAGGTGCAAAAATAGTTTTCTCTTAAAAGCTGCAGGAGCGATAGTGCTTTGCAATTCATTTGGAAGTAAATTCCATTGACGAATTGCAGACACATAAAATGAGCGTTCTGAAATGCGGTGTGAAAAGCGGGGTAAGATTAACTTTTAACCTCTCTGTGAGTTAGCAAAGCTTAGAACAGCGCTAAGATACCTCGGACCTCTACCATGGATGATATTGTGAAGCCTCAGGAGAAGTCGAAATTTTAGGTAATCGTCAAGATTCATACCAAAGATACAATGACGTAAATGTGAAACACTAGTGTGTCTTGGTATAGAGTAAACAAAGCGAATACAGTCATTTAAGGCAACATTTAGTTTCCTTTTACACACACAATCTAAAGCTGGATATACACTCGAGTTAAAAGTAAAATAAGGCATGATCAGTGACTTAATGAGATGTTTCTTCATACTGGGCATCAGAATGTCCGAAGACGATCCCAAACACCGTAGTCCATAATAAATTTTCCTAATCGTATCGGAAACCGCTTTACAACAACTCAAATTACTACTTATTTTATAACCCAAATAGGTGACGTATTTTACATATGAAATGGTTTCGTTATTGAGAATGACCAATGGGAAATCGTCAGAGTTGAGCTCATCTCTAGACCCATTCTAACTTATGGTAGTTTGGTTTGGTGGCAAGCTCTGGAGAAATCCACGAACTTAAAAACCCTTACCAAAGTACAAAGAATGGCATGCATTAGCACTACGGTGGCGATGAGGACTACCCCAACTGCGGGTCTCGAAGCGATCCTAAATCTCACCCCCATAGACTTGTTTGCACAAGAATCAGCAGCAAACAGCGCTCTTCGACTTAGTCAGACAAATATTTGGAGATCTAGTCAACACGGCCATACCACGACCCTTACAAAATACGTTGGTAATAACGTTTGTATGGATTACATGACCCCTTATCTAGACTTCAATAAAAACTTTACTACCAGCTTCCCTACTAGAGAAGATTGGGAAAACAGTGTACCTACCCTACACTAATGAATCGAACTTTACCATCTTTACCGATGGTTCGAAAATGATTACTGGAGTAGGGGTAGGTTTCTACTCAGAAAATCTTAGCCTTGCCAGTTCATTCAGACTTCCCGACCATAGCAGTATCTTCCAAACCGAGATCTTGGCAGTGAAAAACGCTGCAAATCAAATATCCATGATGGCGATACCACACGCTGATATCACCTTTTTCATTGATAGCCAAGCAGCAATAGAAGCGATCTCTGCCACGCAAATCGAGTCAAAGCTTGTTTCTTGCTGTCGCGAAGAGCTAAGGGTTCTTGGTATGCAGCACAACGTAAGACTCTGCTGGGTTCCCGGTCACAGTGGTGTGCCAGGAAATGAAAAAGCGGATGAGCTCGCAAGAGAAGGCTCGGTACTTGATCCCTCTCTCATAGACCACAACATCAGAATCCCTCAATGCGAATTAAAAAGAAACATTAGTAATAATATCATTCAGAAAGCAAATGATAGATGGAACCTACTTGAAACCTGCGGTAACACCAGGAAACTCTGGCCTCATTATGACAAGAAGAAATCTAATAAGATTTTACTTCTCAAAAAACCGTCCCTAAGATCCCTCATAAACGGGACATAAGCTACTTGGCTACCACAAAAAGAAGATGGGCCTTAGTACAGATGACATATGCAGAGGCTGCGGCGATGAGGAAGAACACGAAAACACAACTCACTTCCTATGCCATTGTCCAGCACTCTGCCGTACTAGACTAAAATTCCTAGGCAACTATTTCTTTAATGAACTAGAAGAACTATCTGAACTCCCAGGCAATCGCCTACTGAACTTTGTCAAGTCCACCAAATGGCTCGACCAACCATAGAACTCATAGGTTAAACTACTTTTTCAGAAGTTACAATACTTCAGGGTATCACAAGGGATCTACATTGATCTAAGTGTGACGGTAACAATATCAACTGTCAGCCCATATAACCTAACCTAACCTAACCTATCTCTATTGGTTTACAGCGTTGACAAAAGGACTTTTCCAAATTCTATATGAATAACGACAAGTCCGTGCGACGCAATCGTGCATAAAATTTTACTATCCCAACCCAATACGAATCAGTTGAAGTGAAAGGAATGTCTTATAAAAGGTTCGATTATATTATAGTTCATCGAAATGTAAATTTCTGCTAAATCGAAGCAATTTTTTCGGCTTTTCTTTTATCATTATATATTCAAAGTCAAACGCTCGTGAAATAAACATTTTCACGCAAATCAGGAATTGCATACGAACGAAACTATTTTAGATGTTGCAAACAGTTTTTCGCAAAGGTAACCATAAAACATATTTTTTTGCTTTCCTTGCAGCATTAACACCTTCATATAAGAATGTGTGATATATGTGTAGATAACTACTATAGGTATAATTAAGAAAATGAGATATTGGGAAAGTGTTTGTATTTTTTAGCGCGTAGATAGTTTTCTTTTTACTTACGACATATAGAATACATATACATTGGGGTGGTCCTTAAGATAAAATTATTGAAGACATCCGCTCAATCGTCTCCAAATAAATAAAAAAATTCTCTAATTTTTTTCAGATTTTTATCTATACCCCTTACTGGCCCTGTATCGAAGTGATTTTTGGATTATTTCAATATATCTCCATTTCGGCTTTACCGATTTAGTTAAAATTGCACAATTATACTTAACATTATCCTTAATGACATTGCATTCCAAGTATTATTTAAAATATATTCTTGAATAACAAAAAAATCGGAAAAGAAATCCATGTTTGTGTTATCTATCGGGTTTATTACACTCTTTTCTAGATTTCTCAAAAACGGATCAGCCAATTTTTTTTTGAAATTTCGTCAACATGTTTACTTACTAACTTAAGGTGGCGCTACAGTCCGGGGTGGACTTGGGCCTCAACCAACAAACCTCTCCAGCCAGCTCGGTCCCTAGCTCGCTGTCTCCAGTTTCGCACGCCGAGTTGGTTGAGGTCGTGTTCAACTTGGCGCGCCACCTGAGCCTTGGTTTTCCTCTACTGCGTCTTCCCTCTGGGGTGGATTCGAAGACTTTACGGGCCGGAGTATTGGTGTCCATCCTCTCCACATGACCGAGCCATCTGAGTCTTTGGACCTTCACTCTTTTAGCTAAGTCAGTGTCACTGTACAGCCCGTACAGTTCGTCGTTAAATCTTCTCCTCCATTCACCGTTTATGCAGACAGGACCATAGATCTTACGTAGAATCTTTCTCTCGAAACGGCCAAGTGCGCTCTCATCCGTTTTTGACAAGATTCATGCTTCTGCACCATATAGCAGGACGGGGATGATGAGGGTCTTATAGAGCGTCACCTTAGTTTTTCGGGAGAGGGCTTTACTACTCAATTGCTTTCTTAGCCCGAAGAAACAGCGATTAGCAAGAGTTATTCTTCGTCTGATCTCGGCGCTGATGTCGTTGTCCGTGTTGATAGCGGAGCCAAGGTATACAAAGTCCCTAACTACCTCGGAATTATATGCGTCTATCGTGACGTTTTGTCCAAGACGTCGGTGTTGGGTGTCCTTTCTAGATGACAGCATATACTTTGTTTTGCCCTCATTGACCGCTAAACCCATTTTTTCAGCCTCTGTCTGTATACTCGCAAAAGCACATCACGCTGTGTTCTCTCAATGATATCAATGTCATCAGCGTACGCGAGTAGTTGCACAGACTTCTGGAAGATAGTGCCTCTAGTGTTGACGTGGGAGTTCTGCACTATTCGTTCCAATATGATGTTGAAGAAATCGCATGACAGTGCATCACCTTGTCTAAAGCCTTTTTTGACATCGAAGAGTCGGTGAGGTCGTTACCGACTTTGATGGAGCAGCGTGAGTTCTCCATTGTCATCCTGCTCAGGCGAATGAGTTTTATAGGGATGCCAAAACTGGACATGGCTTTATACAGTTCTTCTCTATAGATGCTGTTATACGCGGCCTTGAAATCGATACAAAGATGGTAGGTGTCGATTTGGAGTTCTTGAGTTTTTTCCAGGATCTGTCGTAATGTGAAAATTTGATCGATGGTGGACTTTCCTGGTCTAAAGCCACACTGATATGGACCTATCAGATTGTTGACAAACGGCTTCAGACGTTCACATAGTACTGCAGAAAAGATCTTATAGGCGATGTTTAGGAGGCTGATGCCTCTGTAGTTGGTGCAGTTTAGAGGGTCTCCTTTCTTCAGGATCGGGCAAACAATACTGAGGTTCCATTCATCGGGCATGCTTTCTTCCGACCATATTCTGCACTCTGCAGATGAGTTGGTGCACGCTCCTAACCAAGTCATCGCCGGCTGCTTTGAAGAGTTCGGCAGTGATGCCGTCAGCTCCCGCGGCTTTGTTGTTCTTAAGCTTAGATATTGCTATCTTCACTTCTTCAAGGTCGGGTAGACGGAAATTTTGGCTTGCGTCGTCTTCATTGAATGGTTCATTCTGCCTGACAGCGGAATTTAATTCGTCATCGCCGTTGTACAGTCTGCAGAAGTGGTCCTTCCATATCCTCAGCATTGACTGTGACTCTACTACGATATTACCCTGTTGGTCTTTACAGGCCTCAGTTCGTGCTCGGTAACCTTGAGTCTTTCGTTTTACCTCTTGGTAAAACTTCCGAACCTCATTCCTGTTTTTTAGTCTCTCAATGTCCTCGAAAGATCGCTTTTCATGCTCTCTCTTTTTCTTTCTGAAAAGCTTGTGTTCTTCTCTCCTCTTCTTCTCGTAGAGCTCCCGAGCTGATCTCGTCCTCCTGTGCAGCGCTGCTTTGTATGCTTCTTGCTTGGCTGCATGCATCTGCCTGCATTCTTCATCAAACCAGGGGTTTCGTTTTGGTGGCCGTGTGAAACCCAGCACATCAGAGGCAGCATCCCTAATGGCTTTCTGGAAGTTCTGCCACTGGTTCTCAATACTCGATGCTGGCTGTAGCGGACTTCTCCTGAGGTTACTTGACACTCGGTCGGAAAAGGATCTGGCGATCTCTTGCGATAGTAGTCGTCCGACGTTATACTTTCTTCTAACACTTCCTGTTTTTGGCTTTGGTTGAGATATCCGCTGCACTACCTTGGCTACAACGAGGTAGTGGTCCGAGTCGATGTTGGCCCCTCGGAAGGTTCGGACATCAATAATGTTTGAAGAGTGTCTTGCGTCGATCGCAATATGATCAATCTGGTTGACAGTTGATTGGTCTGGAGACCTCCAGGTTCCCTTGTGGATGTTGAGATGTGGGAATCGTGTGCTTGCTACTACTATATTTCGTCCCGTTGCAAAATCGATAAGCCTGAATCCGTTATCGGAAGTTTTTTCGTGCAGGCTGTGTTTTCCGACTGTTCCACCAAAGATGTCCTCTCTTCCTAGTTTGGCGTTAAAATCTCCTAA
This sequence comes from Sphaerophoria taeniata, assembly GCA_943590905.1. Taxonomy (NCBI): domain Eukaryota; kingdom Metazoa; phylum Arthropoda; class Insecta; order Diptera; family Syrphidae; genus Sphaerophoria; species Sphaerophoria taeniata. The sequence goes on from OX016541.1 coordinate 97,773,464, forward strand.
GACTATTTTTACGTCGAAGCTAGGGCATTGCTCGTATGTCTTGTCAAGGAGCTCGTAGAACTTGTCTTTGGTGTCGTCATCTTTCTCTTCTGTGGGGGCGTGAGCGCATATTAGGCTTATGTTGCCGAATTAAGCCTTTATGCGGATTGTCGTGAGGCGCTCGTTGACAACTCTGAAGCTAAGGACATGCGGCCTAAGCCTGCCTCCAACGACAAAACCACATCCAAATAGACGCTGTTGTTGTTCTTTGTAGCAGTTGCCATAGTAGATATCACAGTTTTTCATCTTCCTTTTGCCCGGCCCATCCCATCGCATTTCCTGGATGGCGGTTATATCCGCTTTATAACGGTCTAGGGCCTCCGCTAGTTGCACGGCTGCGCGTGGTCTGTTAAGGGACCTAACATTCCACGTGCAGATCCGAATCTCGTTGTCCTTATTTCGTTTGCATGGTTCGTCATCAGTAAATCCGTCCGTATCCGAGGCTTGTTGATGCTTCGCAACTAGCTTTTCTTTATGTGATTGGGAAGTCACCCCAAAGCACGACCCCCAACCTGGAGGGCCAGGTCCTTGTTTAAACTCCAAGGGCGAAGAGCCGGATAACCGCTCCTTATCGGCCTGAGCTCCAAATATGTCGAAGTAGCCCGTATAAGGTGTTCACTGAGTAGTTCAACCTAACTGGAACTGTAGACGCCACCGTTGACTCCATCCTGGGAATTCTTCCGCTGCCGCCTGGAAAAAGGAGTAGTGCCTCAGTGGAAAACACTCTCCCCGCCCTCTCTCGTTCGCTGTCGCCAAAGCCTTCCATAGGGGTTTTCACCCTATCTCCAGCAGAGGTACTAGACACCCGGTGGTCACCACGTGGAGGTGAGAGTAGGACTTGGTAGACAGAGGTTTTTGAGGACCCTTGGGTCCTCATGAGTGCACTGTTATCTACCATTTGACGCACCAACATGTTTATATGTCTTAATAATGTTGCATACCAAAAATGTGCATGTGTTTTTTAATTTCTCTGATTTTTTTTACAAGGAAATTAAAACACTAATGGAATTTTAACAAAATCGTTAAAGCCGAAATGGAGATATACGGGAATAATCAAAAAATCAGACGCAAAGTCCCTAGTATTAGAATTTCACTTCGATACAGGGCCAGTAAGGGGTATAGATACAAATCTGAAAAAAATTAGAGGATTTTTTTTATTTATTTGGAGACGACTGAGCAGATGTCTTCATTAATTTTCGAAAAAAGGCAAATAAGAATAATATACATACAGATATTGAATTCGTAAAAAAAAAAAGTTGAGATGTTGATGGGATATGACATTACAATTATACCTAGAGAAGTCGAAAAAAGTGGGTCCGGCGATTCCGTCCGTCTGCTGTCGGTCTGTAAACGCACCTACAGTGCCTTTACCACTGCTGGTCCGATTGACTTCAAACTTGAAAATTAGAGGTTTGAGCAAAAACGCATGGCTCGTTTTTTTTTTTTTTGAGATCAAAATTTAGGGTAGCCACCATAGTTTTTATTTTCTCAAAAACGGCTCCTACGATTTTCTTTAAACTTCCTCGAATTTTTTTTTAGACACTAATGTATGTTAGGTAAAAAAAAAATGTTTGTTTCCAAAACGGTACCTTTCACAGAACAGTTTTTGTTTTTTTTTTTTTTTTATAAAATTTTCCCGAAAAATTAAAGTCCGATCAGAGTTTTCGCCCAAATAACACTTTGTTTTCAAAAAAATATTTTTTAACTTTTTTATTCCAAATTCTGTATCTCAAAAAAGGATCAATTTTAAAAAACTTATAAACTGTACACATATCTACATGTTCTTGAATACTGCATACCCAAATTAATTTTAAGACGTTTTCGAAAAATTTTATATATGTAAATTTATATAAATAAATAAAAAATTAATTTAAAAAAACCGCTCCAAAATCAATCTTATAACATCAATTTTTTTTTTTCATATTAAATCTATTTTTGAGGTACATATTTCAATTTTAATTTTTATTTATGAATTTTAATTTTTTAATTTTTCTTTTTTTATGACTTATAATTTGGAATACATATGTAGTTATGTATAGGTATGGATGTATTAAATAAATTGAGGACTGTTAAACATAGAACGATGATTAACAAGAAGCACTTGAAGATGCCACTACCATAACGAGGCTTTGAAATTTACAAAGCAGCTACCATGTATTAACAATTTGTTTATTTACGACAAAGTTTCTATCGGTTCTTTCAGCGTATTTACTGAAATTCAAATTTTTACTATGCTGGAATCCACTTTGACACACAAACGCGATACGCACAATTTTATAGTATATAGATATAAATGGTGGATATACATGAAGTCTTAAAACGTCTTAAATTTAAAGCTTACAATGCAAAACTCAGTTTTTATCTGACTTCGACATGTATTTTCTTGTGTTACATACATATTATTTTCTTTTTTAAGCATCAAATAAAAAAATTATAGTATATCTAGGCTAGGCCCACGCCTTTTTCATTTTAACAACAGTTTCATTACGAAATTATTAATGAGGGTTACATCCTCACATACTTGAACACAAAATTCTATTGAAATTCGTTGAGGGTTGCGGTTGGTTGTCTTTACCCGTCAGCACCCAGAGTTTGACATCCCAATAAATGATCAAGATTATTGTTTAGAACAACATAGAGAAACACATTACATATCTGATGTCTGTGGTGCTAGCTATGACAAACATCACCAACTGTAAATTAAAATTATTATAAAGATGGTAGATGATAGCGATAAGCCTCATCTTCTTGTAGAATTCAGCTTTATTGTGTATTTCATTTGTAACATCCATGCATGAGTTTTCTGACAGTAAATTAAAATTTACTCTCCCTTCACAATGGTTTTTTTTCGGTTAAGCAAGCGACCAGAGAATCAGATCAGAAGTCCTGAATAAGTGAGGGGGAAAACTCAATTATAACAATCTGTTCTGATTTTTGTACACATCATCAACCTCCAAGTGTATTTCAACGCCCTTCCCCAAATGCCGTGACAATTACATTATGTGGTAAGATATTTGTAGTAAAATATTACAAAATATTTTATTTATGTACCTACCTTTGCTTGTCAGAGAATTTGCTATAACTTACATAATAAAACAATATTTATGATGCAATAAATAGGTAAAATAATATTGGTTTCCATTGATCAATGGTCAAGCATACATGTACAACTTCATACACATTAATTCTGTGTACCTACAAAGCAAATCATCGACATCTCCAATTTATATTATAAGTATTATTATTATTATTTCTAGATATAGTTTATAAGTTTGTTAACATTAGTTCTTAACTATTTTGATGGTATGTAATTTAAAAAATAAATTACATGTTTTTAAAAGCCTTATTTAGCAATAGTTCGTAAAATCAGTTGAACAGTTAATAATTTTGAATTTGTATTTATTTCTTTTTTATTTTATCTTTTTTGTACCTATGTACTTATTAAAAATAAATAAATATATGTAGTGGCGCGAGGCGCGACAGCTGTTGAAGAGTCAAGGCCTGTGGCAAACACTTAAAAAAACAAATCTATATTAATATTATAAAGCTGAAGAGTTTGTTCGTTTGAACGCGCTAATCTCAGGAAAGTCCATTAATCGAGGAAGGCTGCGACCAATAGGAGCGAAGAATCAGTGGAAAATGTGAAAAAACCGGCACAAAGTATTCTTTTTTTTTTGAACGTGCTGATCTAAAGAACTGCTAAATCAAAGTAAACAATTCTTTTTATATGGAATAGTTCATTTATCGAGGAAGGCCGTAAGCTATAAAATGTAACGCTGCGAATAATAAGAGCAAAGCATCAGTGAAAGGTGTTTCTAAAACGGAGTAAATAATAGATAGGGGAGAGGGGGGGCAGTTTAGGACGGGGGCAGTTTAGGACAACTTCAAAAAAAGTACTTAAACAAAAACTTTTTACTACCCAAAAAATTATATTATATTGGCAGTACCATTACAAACAACCATCTGCTTAATATTGGAACGGAACCAATACACAAAAAATTTAAAAATAAAAGTGTGTTTCTAGAAGGCAGATGTATTTTTGTTTGCTCCAGGATGTAAGTATTTAAATCATAAATTTCGATCGCGTTTAATGTAAAAAGTGCTTTAAAGCTATGTTTATTTGTTCTGTGATGAGATCCGACAAAGTTAATTAACAATTTTCAATGTTATTAGAAAATTTGAAGGTTTTGTTTTATCTCCCTCTTGGGGCACTTTTGGACAATGCAAAAGGGGCAGTTTTGGACATGTATTTCTCCCAAATCAGCTGGAATGTTCACATTTTTTTATGACTTTTCGGCCTTCAAACTTGGGTGATGAGAATTTATTTTATTAAGTTTTCACATTTATAACAATTTATTTGAATGAATTTGATGAGATTTTATTGATTTTTGTCTGTTTTTATCCTTCTATAATTTTGAGACTGATAAATGAATATTAAAAACTCTGAGTCCTTTATAACATTTATTTTTTATTTGATAAAATGTTAGTAATTAATATATTTTTTTTTTAATAAAAACTGTAGTGTATTTTTTTAAGACAAGTCCAAAACTGCCCCATGCCTGTCCAAATGTGCCCCCCCAGAGGGGTAGATTGGGAAACTTGAAGAAATTTTTTAAAATATTTATAAATACACAAATATGAATTAAAGAAAATACATAGGATATCATATTGACAGGTAAAACCATAAACAACGATAATTTTCAGGATTCGAAGAAATACAACGTATTTTAAGAAAAATAGGCCGCTTTTATCAAAAAGTGTCCTAAGGTGCCCCCCTCTCCCCTACATATTTTAAGGCTTCGAGTTAAGAAGAATTTCAACTTACGGAGAGTCAACTATTATACAATTTTAAATAACTTCACAACACGCGCATATGATGTACAAAAGAAGACGCCCACCACACCGGTGGACGGAGGAGAGGCGGACGAACTCGCGGGCAACTGCTAGTAATTTAATATTAAAGGTATAATTTTGTCTGCGCAATACTGTTTCTTAGATTATTTAAAACCGAATCATGATAATACATATCTATTTTTAAAAAAATATCCAGTGGAAGATTTTGGAAGAACGCGTGTATTAAAAAACGACGAAGAACTGACAAAACCTCCACGTCTCCGTACAGCTAGGGTTTCCAGAACATCTCTTTTAAAGAGAACTTGTCCTCTTTTTGGACTCTCTTATTCTTTCTTTTTCCATCAAATTCTTTTTTTGTACTCTTTTTTATTTATGTTTTCTTTTTTATCCTCTTTTTTCTTTTTTATAAATGTTGGTGCCTGAAAAATAGTAATCTTACTCCCTTTTCATTAAAAAAAAACTTTGTAGTGTCCACTAAAATAAAGCATTGCAATTAGTGATGGGCATAATCGAATGATTTCAATAATCGAGAAAATAGTATTCGAATGATTTGAATAATCGAATGATCATTCGAATGATTATTCGAATTACGAAATCGAATGAAAATGGTGAAACATTTAAAGTTTACAGTGAACAATGAGCTATTTTACATTTTACAGTTATAAACGAATATTTTAGTTAACCCTTTACTTCCTACGAATCCATTCATGGTTTATTACAGTGACATCCTTTTTCCTTCCTCGTTTCAAAGGAAAAAGACTAAAACTATATCCAAATCCTAATCCTTTTTTAATATTTTTAGGAACCCATTAAGATCCTTTTATATCCATTTGCTTTTATTTAGAGGGTTAAACTAAGGTTCAATTTCATTTTAGAAACTTTTTTAAAAATAGCCTGTTATTCTTCTTAGCTATTAACAATGTTCCGTATTCCAATCATTTTTTAAACACTAATTCGCAAAAATTTCTACCAAAGATGTATATTGAAATACCAAAGCTATGATTTAAAAAAAATAAAATAAAAAATAACTCCAAATAAAAATTTTTGTTCGCCAATTTGTATCATAAACAAAATTCCATTCCAAAGATTTGCAAATTCAACTAGAAATAAAATCGTCATTCGAATAAAAATTTAAAATAATCATCATTAGATTTTTTTGCATTCGAATACTAATAATCGATTCTTTTCATTCGAGTACTATTTTCATTCGAATACTATTTTCATTCAAATACTATTTTAATTCGAGTACTATTTTCTTTCGAGTACTTTTTTCATTCAAGTACTATTTTCAGTCGAGTACTTTTTTCATTCGAATGATTTTTCATTCGATTATTAATAATCGTTTATTCATTCGAATGATTTTTCATTCGAATACTAATAATCGATTATTTGCATTCAAATGATATTAATGGTCATTCGAATACTATAATAATCGTCATTCGATTTTTTTTTCATTTGAGATTTTAATTTTGAAGAGTAATAGTTGTAGCAGGGTTTGAGAAATCATTCGAATAATTTCAATAATCGAATGATCTCGAATGATTGCCTGAATCGATTATATCATTCGAATGATCCCATCACTAATTGCAATACGAACCTACCTTTTCATAATCCATCACCGAACCCTAGATCTAGATCAATTTCGAGGCTCCCAAAAGTATGATACATCCTCAGATGAGGAACAAAATTAACATATTTATGTAAAATAATCTACTTGATATGTATAATAAATCTACTTGAATTAAGCAATGTTTTGAATTAATTTTTATTTAAGTTTTACTAATTATTATTATTTATTGTTATTTATTATAATTAGTTTGTAGTTAATGCTTCTTTTATAAATATTTATTTTTATGAAACGAACATTTGGTCATATCTTTTATTTGGATGATGGTAAGGTGAGCGGGGGAGTAGAAGTTTGAATTTTTGAAAATGTTCTCTTTTTTTTCGAACACGTTATGGACACCCTACGTACAGCAGTATAATTTTTGTTTATTCTGTGATAAACTTTAAAATTGTTTTATTTAAGAGAACAAACATTTTTGGAATCCACCAAGATTGAAAGAAATGATAACAACTTACAATTTTTCAACAAAACAATAACACTTTATTGAAAAAAAAACTAAAAGTAAAACAAATTCACCAGCACAATAATTAATATAAGGAACTAAAAAGTCTCCGTACACTTTAAATAATTTTTTCTTATTTTCTTAAAAAAGGAAATATTTATCCCAACAACAAATAACGTAGCTTAATAACTAGTAGGACCTCCTATGTTTTTTCATGCAACCTATTTTTCATAGAATGGACCAGTTGAGAAGTAGTATCGGGGGTAATCTTGTTCCATTCCTCAAGTAAGATGGCTTTGAGGCCACTTTTGCGGGAAATTGTGTGCTCACGAATTTGTTTTTCCAAATGATCCCACAAATGCTCAATGGGGTTGAGATGAAATGAAATGAAATGAAATGAAATGAAATGAAATGAAATGAAATGAAATGAAATGAAATGAAATGAATGAAAATGGTGAAACATTTAAAGTTTACAGTGAACAATGAGCTATTTTACATTTTACAGTTATAAACAAATATTTTAGTTAACCCTTTAATTCCTACGAATCCATTCATGGTTTATTACAGTGACATCCTTTTTCCTTCCTCGTTTCAAAGGAAAAAGACTAAAACTATATCCAAATCCTAATCCTTTTTTAATATTTTTAGGAACCCATTAACCCTCCGTGCACCACGTGGGGTTTATTAGACCCCAGGGAATCAAAAATCGTTGTATCTTTTTAAATGACAGCGCTAATTCCATGAAACGTCGTGTAGCTGCAGAAAAGACATAGCTGGATCGCATAGTAACAGTCATTTATAAGTAGTGTTGGATGCGCAGCTCACGGCCGCTCTCAAAGTTTGGCAGGGTGTCACAAACCCCACGTGGTTCGGGACGTCGTCTAAACGATTGGACTGGGATCTCAATGGGACAAATTTTGTTTAATTATTTTATTTTTTTTTTGTTCCAAAAATTATTAAGCCCCTTAATAAAAGACAGTAAGAAGTCTTTTGTTCAGTTTTTTTTTTATAATGCTAACAGTAGGAAGGTGGTATCCTCAAGTTATTAAAAATTTACAATTTTTGTTATAATGCTAATAAACATAAAAAATGTTTACTATTTTTAACATAATTTGTTTTATTTTTATCTCCTCATAGTCCAGAAATAATATTAATATCAAAAAAATAAAGATTGAAAAGATATTCTTTATATATAAATAGAATGAAGTTTGGGGTATAGGAAACCCCACATGGTGCAGGACGTAACTTTTGCCCACGTGGTGCACGGAGGGTTAAGATCCTTTTATATCCATTTGCTTTTATTTAGAGGGTTAAACTAAGGTTCAATTTCATTTTAGAAACTTTTTTAAAAATAGCCTGTTATTCTTCTTAGCTATTAACAATGTTCCGTATTCCAATCATTTTTTAAACACTAATTCGCAAAAATTTCTACCAAAGATGTATATTGAAATGCCTAATGGTTTCCTCTACGTAGTGGCTACTTACATTCCGCCTTGCTCCAACAGTGATGTATATGATCAACTTTACGACTGCCTGGATGGCATAACTGGAAACATTGACCCTAACGATGAAATAATCATAGTTGGCGATTTCAATCTAAGTGATCTAAACTGGATTAATTCTAATGATAGCGGCGAATTTTTGCCTATTAATCTGTCGTCGTCCAAAGAAATCTCCCTCATAGATTCGATGGCTGCCCTTTGTTTAAATCAAATTAATGGAGTTCCAAACAATAACAATAAAATACTGGACCTTGTATACTCTTCCGAGTCTTTAAACACGGACGCTGCTGTTACACATAGTGATGTAAAACTTGTCATCGAAGATCGTCATCATCCTGCTTTATCGATATTTTTGAACTTGAATGTTTGTAACTTTTCGAATGCTTGTAATCTTGTTGAATTCAATTTTAGAAAATGTAACTTTGATGAATTGTTTAATCTATTAAGTCTCATTGATTGGGATACTTTGCTTAGTGGTTCAAACCTAGATAATAAGTTATTTAAGTTTTATAAAATAATATTTGACTGCTTTTTAGAAACCATCCCTTTACGTCATGTTAAAACTAAAGATAACTATCCCCCATGGTTCGATCGGCATTTGAAATCCTTGAAAAACAAAAGAAATAAGGCGTGGTTAAGGTTCAATCAAACTAAAACTGATAGCGACCTACTAAATTATATTGATTTTAAAAACGAATTTAACAACTATTCAAACTATCTTTACAATGAATTCCTAACCAAAACTTGAAATGATTTTAAAATAAATCCTAAAAAATTCTGGAATTTTGTTGATATTAAAAGAAAAACTGATGGCTACCCAATATGTATGGAGTTTGATAAATTTTCTAGCCAAGATCCTAAAGTTATATCCAACATGTTTGCGGAGTTTTTTATGAAGTCCTTTGAGGAAACTCTCCCATCTGACCATCGATCCCCTCTGACATCTCAACAATATGCCCACTTAGGACTAATAAATTTTTCGATTACTGAATCTACAATTCGTGAACAAATTTTAAAACTTGACGACAGTCTAAGTTCTGGCCCTGACGGTTTACCGTCATTCATGTTAAAAAAATGTGCAAATCATTTATCTTACCCTCTATTTATTCTTTTTAACCACTCAATTAAGTACTCTACATTTCCTGATCTATGGAAATATGCTTTTCTTAAACCTATTCATAAAAAAGGTCCTAGTCACTTAGTTACTAACTACCGCCCCATAGCCAAACTCTCTGTTATACCTAAATTGTTCGAATTGCTAGTTTGTGATGTCTTATCTTTTAATTGTTCTTCTATCATTAGTGAAAATCAGCACGGGTTTGTTAAAAAGAAATCAACTGTCACTAATTTATTAGAATTCACAACGTTCTGTTTTGACGCTTTTGAAAAAAATTTGCAAGTTGATTGCATTTTTACCGATTTTAGCAAGGCATTTGACAAGCTTAATCATAGTATTCTTCTAAATAAACTGTCAAGATTTGGACTAAATGATTCTTTTATCAATTGGTTGTCTTCTTACCTCAGTGATAGACATTATAGTGTAATTTTCAGACATAATCACTCAAATAAGTTTGTAGTTAACTCCGGTGTACCTCAAGGTAGTCATTTGCTGGGACCACTATTATTTGTCTTATTCATAAATGACCTTCCATCTTTTTTAAAAAACTCTTCTTCATTAATGTACGCTGACAGTAGTGGTTATTCGTAACTCCCACTCCAAATCGGCACCAACCTTGGCATCGGCACGGCACGGCGGTGCCATCCCAATTGGGATTTCTACCAAGTTTCAATTTTGATGCTAATTGGGATTAATTGTCTCTGGTTGGATTTCTGTATTTTCATTGGAATATTGGTTGTGGGATTGGAAATCGAGTGATAAATTGGTTGTGAGATACACTTTTCTAGTTGGATATGGTTGGGTTGTGCTTGGTACTGTTCGTATTTCTAGTTCAAAAATTTAATTCTTGTTGGAATCGGAATGATTTGGTTGGGTAGCTCCTACTCCATCCAATTCAAAATCCATGTCACTCCCAAGCCACCGGCACGTACCGCACGTCCCAATTGGGATGAATGCCAAGTTTCCATTTTGATTCTAACTGGGAATAATTGTCACTGGTTGGATTTCTAACTTGGCACGGCACCCAATACATATTTAGTTGGGTAATTTCCGGCACAACATTCGCACCTGCATTGCATTCAATATAAAATTGATATGTGCATAGTGCATTGGCTAAACATATTCTTATTAGGATGTTCATATGCTTAGGATCAAATAGAAACTAGCATTCCAAAATACTTACTTCTGTTGGTTGTGCTGGCTAGAATTGTGAACAATGCAAGATAATGCCAGAAGAGTTTGATAAAAAGACACATTTGTTTTTTTTTTTTTTACGATATTTATTTATATTTTGTTTTAGATTTTGAAAACTTTAGAGTTTCGCATAAAAACTCCTCTAAAATGCTTCAAGTGTTTCTTTCCAAACTGGTGAATTTCAAAATTGCTTAAAGGATTGTTAGGTAGCAATTCAATTAGATTTTTGTATTTGTTGAGTTCAAAAAAAGTCCAAGACCATTTTTATATGGTTTTAAGAACAGCCCATTTCCTTGAATAGCAACTGACTCCATAGCCTTATTATGACGCTTATTTTCTTCAAACTGTCTTTTAGCAGATCGTACATCATTGATCGCTTTTACAACGCCAGCTGCTCCACCTGTTAGCGATCCCACAGCAGATAAACCAGCTAGAATAGGAGCTAGAAGTGGTAGAAAACCACCACTTTTCGGAAGTGGAATTACTCTCGGTGTTTGAATTAAGAAGAAAAAAAGAAGTGGTTACTGTGCAACGAACCAGAGCCGATGCAATTAAAAACAACATATATATATATATTTTTTTTTTTTTTAATATTTATTAAATATTTGACATTTTACTATTTTAATTTTAATAAAAGGAAGACATCTCGAGGGATGTCCGGGATTTCGTCAAATGTTAGGGAGGCCTGCTCCCATAGCGCCAAGACGAGGGCTGCCACCACCCTCGCTTTTCTTAAGTCCACCTGTTGATTTATTGATGCATGGCAGCAGCACTTCTCGACCGCCTCTATTGCCGCCCTGATTTCTCCGACTTTTTCGGGAAAATCCCAGATTTGCTCCTCGAATTCTTCTAGAAATTTATTAACTTCCGTGAACATTTTTATTTAAGAAAAGGATGCACACAAACTGAATTGTAGAAGCTAAGAACATTTTGCTTTTATACCCTCAAATATCATTGAAAATGATCTTATCCCACACACATATTCCCAATAGTAATTGGGAATACACAAATGTGTAATGCACTATCACAATTACTTTAAAAGTTGATCTCAAATCCGGAAGACCTTTTTTTTTTTTTCTTTATACCTATGTCTTTTAAAAACACCTAATTTCTAATTCAAAACCCAACGATTGTTTGTTCCTTGAGTTTGCAACCAAATTTTATAACGGAACATAAATTACCCCAGAGCCTAGAACATAAAGTACTTATTTTACTATCGACAAACCAACAAAATTGTCACTCGTGTCGATCTTACGATTAAAATAGGGCTATGATTTAATTCTTTCTTTACACAAGTGTACATCTTTTGTTACAAGTGCCCATCGTTAAAAACATGCTCACACAAGTGTTGATCTTACAAACATAAAATTTGATTGCTCAACAATAATTATATGTTATTTTTTATAGCCTCCCTAACCGATGCATTTGACTCACTACCAATTGAGATTGCCATTTAGCTCGCACTCGCAGAAAAAAAAATAGAAAAATTATCAGAAGAGCCGATCTTTATTTCATTGCTCACACAAATGACCATGACAAGTAGCATCCATGATCATCGAAAAATCCAAACAATCCAAAAGTTCAATCTGGGATCCTTACGTGTTGATCCTATCAAATACCTACAAGGTGGGATTCGTATGTGTTGATCTTATCAAATACGTACGGGAACCTTACGTGTTGATCCTACGAAGAAAATATTTTCATGTTCATTCAGGAGAACAATGTTAATTCAAAACGAATTTTCTGAATGTTTTATTTGTTATTCATACGAATGAACAGTTAAGGAGGCGCATACATACATTTTTATAATAAGTGTAATTGTGCTGCACGTAGAAACGGGGCTGCCTGAGCTCTTTATAAAAACGTTCAAATCGCATATTGACTATGTAATAAAAGTGATGCTTCTACCGAATGAAAGGCTGCCTAAAACAACTGTTCTGTATGCCTTGCAACGAAAATCATTGTGGTTTGAAGAATGGTTCAACTTAGCAACGGTATGTGGAGTTCAACTGAATCTTACGTTAGAAAACGTGGGCACATGGAAGGTACAAATGTATGAAATGGTGAAGTGCTTGGAACAAAAATGGAATGTATATGGAAAGCGAGGACGTCAATGCATCGATCTATATACGTAAACCTGCAGCACATTCTCGAAGATAGGAACTACTTCCAAATCAACTTTAGTGTGAAAAAAATATCCACAATTCAAAGATGAGAGGAGAGCTGCAAAAGCTTAACTATCAGCCGCATAGAGACAATTTGAGAGTTGAATGTACAATGTGTAACCCAGTGATCACTTATACCAAGATTGGAAAGCTTGCTGTCAAAGTGACATTTGCCTACAAGCTAAGGGAGCAGCTTAGCTGAAACAGTATGCGTGTAATACAAACTAAAGGGGCAGGTTAGCTGTAAGAGTATGCGTGTTTTTGTAATAAAGATACAGTTGCCTACATAATAATAAGAAGTTAGCTGTAAGAGTATGTGTGCATGAAAAAAAAACTTTTGCGGTATTTGGAAAGTAAAACGTAGGTAGGTTTCCAATCTTGTTATAAAGTGATCACTGGTGTAACCTAGGAACGAGGGAAGATGTATTCCACTTCTTGGGTGTGTGCCCTGTGTTGAAGGAAATCAGAAGAGCTTACTTCGGAAAAATGTTTTGAGTGAAGTTAAAATGATGGAACTACTAAATGGAAAAGTTTGGGAAAAACTATTTTGTTACACTTCGAAAGCAGAAAGATACAGATTTCAAATAATAAATGGCTGTTTTGAAATGCAATTAAGTACACAAATAGAATTTACAGAGAAAAAACTATGAACACTGTGTGATTTATTATAACTATGTTACTATTTATGCTTATTAAATGTTATTATTTTTTTATTTTTATGTACATTTTTTTTTTTCACGCATTGTATTAAAATAGAGCAAACCCTGGCAGACGGCTTATATAATTTAGAAACTGTAAAATTGTAAAAAAAAAACAATATGGTTGAAAAAATAAATAAAATTATCTATCTATCTCTATCTATCTCTGTCATAAGTGTAATTGTTCACTGTAACTTTTTTTGTTACCATTGAAAGGAAGTTGATAATTTAAAAAAATTGATTCATTTTTATCCTTACAAATGATACTTAATCAAATACCTATACAATGTGGGATTCTATAATATTTACATAAACCCAAGTCGCAATACATGTTATGAGCGAGGCTTAGAACATAATATACAAACGCAAAACACGTTATCAACGAGGTTTAGAACGTAATATAAAAACCCAAACCACGTTGTGAACGCAGTTAAGAACATAATATAAAAACCCAAAACACGTTGTGAACGAGGTTTAGAACGTAATATAAAAACCCAAACCACGTTGTGAACGCAGTTAAGAACATAATATAAAAACCCAAAACACGTTGTGAACGAGGTTAAGAACATAATATGAAAACCCAAACCACGTTGTGAACGAGGCTAAGAACATAAAGTTACGTTCCCCATTTTTCCGGAGTAAGTTCTTCTGATTTCCTTCAACACAGGGCACACACCCAAGAAGTGGAATACATCTTCCCTCGTTCCTAGGTTACACCAGTGATCACTTTATAACAAGATTGGAAACCTACCTACGTTTTACTTTCCAAATACCGCAAAAGTTTTTTTTTTTCATGCACACATACTCTTACAGCTAACTTCTTATTATTATGTAGGCAACTGTATCTTTATTACAAAAACACGCATACTCTTACAGCTAACCTGCCCCTTTAGTTTGTATTACACGCATACTGTTTCAGCTAAGCTGCTCCCTTAGCTTGTAGGCAAATGTCACTTTGACAGCAAGCTTTCCAATCTTGGTATAAGTGATCACTGGGTTACACATTGTACATTCAACTCTCAAATTGTCTCTATGCGGCTGATAGTTAAGCTTTTGCAGCTCTCCTCTCATCTTTGAATTGTGGATATTTTTTTCACACTAAAGTTGATTTGGAAGTAGTTCCTATCTTCGAGAATGTGCTGCAGGTTTACGTATATAGATCGATGCATTGACGTCCTCGCTTTCCATATACATTCCATTTTTGTTCCAAGCACTTCACCATTTCATACATTTGTACCTTCCATGTGCCCACGTTTTCTAACGTAAGATTCAGTTGAACTCCACATACCGTTGCTAAGTTGAACCATTCTTCAAACCACAATGATTTTCGTTGCAGGGCATACAGAACAGTTGTTTTAGGCAGCCTTTCATTCGGTAGAAGCATCACTTTTATTACATAGTCAATATGCGATTTGAACGTTTTTATAAAGAGCTCAGGCAGCCCCGTTTCTACGTGCAGCACAATTACACTTATTATAAAAATGTATGTATGCGCCTCCTTAACTGTTCATTCGTATGAATAACAAATAAAACATTCAGAAAATTCGTTTTGAATTAACATTGTTCTCCTGAATGAACATGAAAATATTTTCTTCGTAGGATCAACACGTAAGGTTCCCGTACGTATTTGATAAGATCAACACATACGAATCCCACCTTGTAGGTATTTGATAGGATCAACACGTAAGGATCCCAGATTGAACTTTTGGATTGTTTGGATTTTTCGATGATCATGGATGCTACTTGTCATGGTCATTTGTGTGAGCAATGAAATAAAGATCGGCTCTTCTGATAATTTTTCTATTTTTTTTTCTGCGAGTGCGAGCTAAATGGCAATCTCAATTGGTAGTGAGTCAAATGCATCGGTTAGGGAGGCTATAAAAAATAACATATAATTATTGTTGAGCAATCAAATTTTATGTTTGTAAGATCAACACTTGTGTGAGCATGTTTTTAACGATGGGCACTTGTAACAAAAGATGTACACTTGTGTAAAGAAAGAATTAAATCATAGCCCTATTTTAATCGTAAGATCGACACGAGTGACAATTTTGTTGGTTTGTCGATAGTAAAATAAGTACTTTATGTTCTAGGCTCTGGGGTAATTTATGTTCCGTTATAAAATTTGGTTGCAAACTCAAGGAACAAACAATCGTTGGGTTTTGAATTAGAAATTAGGTGTTTTTAAAAGACATAGGTATAAAGAAAAAAAAAAAAAGGTCTTCCGGATTTGAGATCAACTTTTAAAGTAATTGTGATAGTGCATTACACATTTGTGTATTCCCAATTACTATTGGGAATATGTGTGTGGGATAAGATCATTTTCAATGATATTTGAGGGTATAAAAGCAAAATGTTCTTAGCTTCTACAATTCAGTTTGTGTGCATCCTTTTCTTAAATAAAAATGTTCACGGAAGTTAATAAATTTCTAGAAGAATTCGAGGAGCAAATCTGGGATTTTCCCGAAAAAGTCGGAGAAATCAGGGCGGCAATAGAGGCGGTCGAGAAGTGCTGCTGCCATGCATCAATAAATCAACAGGTGGACTTAAGAAAAGCGAGGGTGGTGGCAGCCCTCGTCTTGGCGCTATGGGAGCAGGCCTCCCTAACATTTGACGAAATCCCGGACATCCCTCGAGATGTCTTCCTTTTATTAAAATTAAAATAGTAAAATGTCAAATATTTAATAAATATTAAAAAAAAAAAAAATATATATATATATGTTGTTTTTAATTGCATCGGCTCTGGTTCGTTGCACAGTAACCACTTCTTTTTTTCTTCTTAATTCAAACACCGAGAGTAATTCCACTTCCGAAAAGTGGTGGTTTTCTACCACTTCTAGCTCCTATTCTAGCTGGTTTATCTGCTGTGGGATCGCTAACAGGTGGAGCAGCTGGCGTTGTAAAAGCGATCAATGATGTACGATCTGCTAAAAGACAGTTTGAAGAAAATAAGCGTCATAATAAGGCTATGGAGTCAGTTGCTATTCAAGGAAATGGGCTGTTCTTAAAACCATATAAAAATGGTCTTGGACTTTTTTTGAACTCAACAAATACAAAAATCTAATTGAATTGCTACCTAACAATCCTTTAAGCAATTTTGAAATTCACCAGTTTGGAAAGAAACACTTGAAGCATTTTAGAGGAGTTTTTATGCGAAACTCTAAAGTTTTCAAAATCTAAAACAAAATATAAATAAATATCGTAAAAAAAAAAAAAACAAATGTGTCTTTTTATCAAACTCTTCTGGCATTATCTTGCATTGTTCACAATTCTAGCCAGCACAACCAACAGAAGTAAGTATTTTGGAATGCTAGTTTCTATTTGATCCTAAGCATATGAACATCCTAATAAGAATATGTTTAGCCAATGCACTATGCACATATCAATTTTATATTGAATGCAATGCAGGTGCGAATGTTGTGCCGGAAATTACCCAACTAAATATGTATTGGGTGCCGTGCCAAGTTAGAAATCCAACCAGTGACAATTATTCCCAGTTAGAATCAAAATGGAAACTTGGCATTCATCCCAATTGGGACGTGCGGTACGTGCCGGTGGCTTGGGAGTGACATGGATTTTGAATTGGATGGAGTAGGAGCTACCCAACCAAATCATTCCGATTCCAACAAGAATTAAATTTTTGAACTAGAAATACGAACAGTACCAAGCACAACCCAACCATATCCAACTAGAAAAGTGTATCTCACAACCAATTTATCACTCGATTTCCAATCCCACAACCAATATTCCAATGAAAATACAGAAATCCAACCAGAGACAATTAATCCCAATTAGCATCAAAATTGAAACTTGGTAGAAATCCCAATTGGGATGGCACCGCCGTGCCGTGCCGATGCCAAGGTTGGTGCCGATTTGGAGTGGGAGTTACGAATAACCACTACTGCTGACGATGTTAAAATATTTCGGAAAATAAATTCATTGAATGATTGTAATCTTCTTCAAAATGACCTACTATGTTTTTGGGAATGGTGCAATAACAATCGTTTATTTTTAAATGTTGACAAATGCAAGACAATGCGTTTCACACGCAAGCATGATTTCATTGTTTTTGATTATATGTTAAACTCCTCTAGTTTACACGTCCAATCCAGCTTTTCTGATCTGGGTATAATTCTAGATTCAAAGTTATCATTTACTGATCACTACGATTCAATAATCAAAAAAGCTAATAGATCACTCGGTTTTATTAAACGTTTTGGAAGTGAGTTCCGTGATCCCTTCGTAATTAAATGTCTATTTTTTTCGTTTGCCAGATCTGTATTAGAATATGGCTGTGTTATATGGGCCCCTTATTACAATGTTCACACAAATAGAATTGAAAGTGTCCAAAAGAAATTCATAAAGTTTTACCTTCGATTTCTCCCTCGGTCAAATTTAATTGAATGGCCTTCCTACCCTCAGAACCTAATTCTCTTGAATATCCCATCCCTTTCTGCTCATAGAGAGTTTTTACAACTTTGCTTCATCGTTGGATTAATGAATGGATCTATTTCCTCCTTCTCAGTTTTGGGTCGTTTGAACTTTAACGCGGCCCATGTTGGGTTAAGAACTAGATTGCCAATACGTCCCAGTTTTAGCAGATCGAACTATGGGTCTAACAGTCCGATTAATCAGTTAATTAATATTTTTAATAAACATTATAACTTAATTGACTCTGTCAACGTAAATATTAAATCAAAACAGTTTAAAATTAGATTTTTCGTTAATTTTGTAAATTAGAAATTTTTATTATTATTGTTATTTATATTTATAATTACCTGTAACGTTAGGATTTTAACGTGCTCAATAAATCAAATACCAAAGCTATGATTTAAAAAAAAAAAAAAATAAAAAATAACTCCAAATAAAAATTTTTGTTCGCCAATTTGTATCATAAACAAAATTCCATTCCAAAGATTTGCAAATTCAACTAGAAATAAAATCGTCATTCGAATAAAAATTTAAAATAATCATCATTAGATTTTTTTGCATTCGAATACTAATAATCGATTCTTTTCATTCGAGTACTATTTTCATTCGAATACTATTTTCATTCAAATACTATTTTAATTCGAGTACTATTTTCATTCGAGTACTTTTTTCATTCAAGTACTATTTTCAGTCGAGTACTTTTTTCATTCGAATGATTTTTCATTCGATTATTAATAATCGTTTATTCATTCGAATGATTTTTCATTCGAATACTAATAATCGATTATTTGCATTCAAATGATATTAATGGTCATTCGAATACTATAATAATCGTCATTCGATTTTTTTTTTCATTTGAGATTTTAATTTTGAAGAGTAATAGTTGTAGCAGGGTTTGAGAAATCATTCGAATAATTTCAATAATCGAATGATCTCGAATGATTGCCTGAATCGATTATATCATTCGAATGATCCCATCACTAATTGCAATACGAACCTACCTTTTCATAATCCATCACCGAACCCTAGATCTAGATCAATTTCGAGGCTCCCAAAAGTATGATACATCCTCAGATGAGGAACAAAATTAACATATTTATGTAAAATAATCTACTTGATATGTATAATAAATCTACTTGAATTAAGCAATGTTTTGAATTAATTTTTATTTAAGTTTTACTAATTATTATTATTTATTGTTATTTATTATAATTAGTTTGTAGTTAATGCTTCTTTTATAAATATTTATTTTTATGAAACGAACATTTGGTCATATCTTTTATTTGGATGATGGTAAGGTGAGCGGGGGAGTAGAAGTTTGAATTTTTGAAAATGTTCTCTTTTTTTTCGAACACGTTATGGACACCCTACGTACAGCAGTATAATTTTTGTTTATTCTGTGATAAACTTTAAAATTGTTTTATTTAAGAGAACAAACATTTTTGGAATCCACCAAGATTGAAAGAAATGATAACAACTTACAATTTTTCAACAAAAAAAATAACACTTTATTGAAAAAAAAAACTAAAAGTAAAACAAATTCACCAGCACAATAATTAATATAAGGAACTAAAAAGTCTCCGTACACTTTAAATAATTTTTTCTTATTTTCTCAAAAAAGGAAATATTTATCCCAACAACAAATAACGTAGCTTAATAACTAGTAGGACCTCCTATGTTTTTTCATGCAACCTATTTTTCATAGAATGGACCAGTTGAGAAGTAGTATCGGGGGTAATCTTGTTCCATTCCTCAAGTAAGATGGCTTTGAGGCCACTTTTGCGGGAAATTGTGTGCTCACGAATTTGTTTTTCCAAATGATCCCACAAATGCTCAATGGGGTTGAGATCTGGCGACTGAGCAGGATGTTTAACCTGCGTTAGGACATTGTAAAGCAGCCATTCTCTTATCTGCATCGATGTGTGCTTAGGATCGTTGTCCTGTTGGAAAATAAAATTATTGCCCAGATCCAGTTTTTCAGAGCTTGGACGAAGATTTTCTTTAAGGATATTTAAATATCCATACTTATCCATCGTATTTTCAATAAAAACAAGGTTTCCAACACCAGAAGATGCCATACAACCCCACATCATTACATGGCCACCGCCGCCGTGTTTCACAGTAGGGGTTAAGTTTTTCGGATTTAGGGCAGTGTTGGGCTTTCTGCACACCAAACGACGACCATCTGAGCCAAAGATGTTGAATTTACTCTCGTCGGTAAATATGAATCGATCCCGAAACGAGGGGTAGAATCGCGTAAGCTGATTTTTGATAGTTGACAGTCAAATTCAAGAAAATTCGTCTGTGTAAGCTGATAATCAAAAGTGACAGTCATCTTTTTTTGACTTTTTCAGCTGACAGCTATTAAGGTGTCAATTTGATACAACTGAACATTTTTGGTATATCTATTTTTTTCTTGGTGTTTTTTCTACTTTTTAGGAAAAATGAATATATTTGAGCTGGTGCAAATGGTTTTTCATTTGCAAAACCAAGATGAAATTGAATTCAGACCTTTATTTTGGTCATAAGAAAGAGAAATTATTTTTCAAGAAACAAGTACCAACACTTTATTTATTCTCTGAAAAACATTCACTTCACATTAAACTCATAAATTGGCTTCTCCGAAATTGCCCCAAAAGACATAAATAAAGTTATGTTTTTCTGTTATTAACTCACAAAATTTTCATCGCTCCCAGTTAAAAAAGAAAAAATTGATTGTTCTAAACAAACTTCTTGACACACAGTCAGCTGACTGGATAAGAATAAAAAAAGGACACATAGATACAATATTGTGATGCTTCTTTTTCTAAGGCTGAGGTAAGCTCGCCGGATAACCAGGGGTCGTATCGAGAAAGCACAAAACTCGAATATAGAGGAGCAAAAATCCGAACCACTTGATTGATAAGAAGACTTTAATAAAGTTTTTTTCAATTTATTTTCTTTATTTACAATAACTCATAACTCGTAATACTTATAATCTAATATATATTAATTATAATACTGATATATACATACATAATAGCCTTATGAATACATAAGTGCCCACTCACTAGTAAGTGCGAGGGAAAATCGGTCAAAGTGCCCACCACTTGAAGAGTGAGAGGGAAAATCGGAAGAAAGTGCCCACCACTTGAAGAGTGCCAGGGAATATCGGTCAGAGTGCCCACGACTTGAAGATTGCGAGCGAATATCGGCTAAAGTGCCCACGACTTGAAGAGTGCGAGGGAAAATCGGAAGAAAGTGCCCACCACTTGAAGAGTGCGAGGGAAAAACGGTTTTTGTTATCGCACAGCACGCTATGTTATATCAAGCCCACGAATGGGAATATCGAGGGAAACAAGCACTTCGGTGTTAGAGGCAATAAACCTCAATTACTTCGGTAGCAAGCTTCGAATTTTTGCTGATTTTTACCTTTCTCTTATCACTTTTGTGGTAAAAACTGGATGTGAATTCTTATTCTTCCCTCTGCTTGCAATTCCAGCAGTGGGTCTCACGGTTGTACAGAACGGCTGGTGGAGTGGTTCGAGGAAACACTGGAGTAGGATTCGAAGCTACGGTCGGAGTGCGGGTATTTCTTTCATCGGTTTTTATGGCTTCGTATTCCTCTGCCATCATCATTAGTTCGTCGAGATTTTCGAAGTCGCGTCTGCGAATATACAGGCGGTACTCTGGGCGCATGCTATTGAAGATCCGGTCGATTTGATCTCTTATGTCCATACGTGGATGTTGCCTCATGAGATATTGCATGGCCAGAATGTACTCTTTGGCGCGTTCTCGAAGACCATGACGTCGGCGCATTATTTCGTCTTCCAGCTTAACAAGATATCGTGCTGGTAGAAAATAACGAATAAATGACTCACAGAAATCCTCCCACTTAGTAAATCTATCGCTATAAATTCGGAGTCATTCTAAGGCTTTACCTCGTAGTAATTCGGGGAGAGTGTGCAGCAAGTCGTCCGGTGGAATGTCATAGCATCTGGTTAGCTCAGTGACTCTCTAAAGGAATTCTAAAGGATTTCCTGACGCGTCGAATTTCAGTCCCCACTTGCACACTATATTAGTGACTTCGGCTTCGTAGCTTAACGGAAGCCATCGAGAAGTACGGGTATGACAAGGAGCGGAACTGTGAGGTAAGACTGGAGGTTGTCTGACTTGCGGCGGATTGGTCGGTTGAAAATTCGGTGGCGGTAGTTTTTGGTTGGGTACTTCAAACGTAGTCTCCTCGTATAATGGAGTTTTACGTGTGGTTGGCGGGTCAGAGTCGGTTTTTAATGTCTTCTTCCAGGGTGGCGTTTACCCTCTTCTCTGCAACTTCTGCCCATTTTGCGGACAAATTTTGTGTGGAAGCATGGGTGCGGACCTGTTTGAGGTGATTACTTAAACGCTGGCGAAGAACTTGTACATTACCCTCGGTTTCGATATTTCGGGCGGTAAGCATTTCTATAAGCTCGTTTTTCTTGAGCATGTCTATGAAACCGAGGCCCCTGAATGGATTGTCGTCCAAGCCGGTATCCTCTTCGTGTTCGGACATTTCTGATAAATCGGGTTTATTACTGGTAAGTGGTCGGTAGTCGTTAAGACGGTACTCGGTATGCTCGGTTTTGTTCGGTCAGAAAGACCTTTAGGAATTCTAGACGGGCGGCGGCGGTATCGGAAACGGAACGGATGAATCCTCTAAAGGTCCCTGCTCGGGCGCCAATTTGTGATGCTTCTTTTTCTAAGGCTGAGGTAAGCTCGCCGGATAACCAGGGGTCGTATCGAGAAAGCACAAAACTCGAATATAGAGGAGCAAAAATCCGAACCACTTGATTGATAAGAAGACTTTAATAAAGTTTTTTTCAATTTATTTTCTTTATTTACAATAACTCATAACTCGTAATACTTATAATCTAATATATATTAATTATAATACTGATATATACATACATAATAGCCTTATGAATACATAAGTGCCCACTCACTAGTAAGTGCGAGGGAAAATCGGTCAAAGTGCCCACCACTTGAAGAGTGAGAGGGAAATTCGGAAGAAAGTGCCCACCACTTGAAGAGTGCCAGGGAATATCGGTCAGAGTGCCCACGACTTGAAGAGTGCGAGCGAATATCGGCTAAAGTGCCGACGACTTGAAGAGTGCGAGGGAAAATCGGAAGAAAGTGCCCACCACTTGAAGAGTGCGAGGGAAAAACGGTTTTTGTTATCGCAAAGCACGCTATGTTATAACAAGCCCACGAATGGGAATATCGAGGGAAACAAGCACTTCGGTGTTAGAGGCAATAAACCTCAATTACTTCGGTAGCAAGCTTCGAATTTTTGCTGATTTTTACCTTTCTCATATCACTTTTGTGGTAAAAACTGGATGTGAATTCTTATTTTGCAAAGTGGAAAAAGGTTTATATTTTTGTTGCTTTGCTTTTTGGTTGATGACGGCGATGTTTGGTTAATTGTTGGCGGCCGCGGCGGTGTTCAGTGTGGTGTGTGGATAATTGTGTTGACGTGGCGGTTGTCGGTTGTTGTTGTTGGTTACTGGACTTAATGAGCCATATGCATAAACGGTAGTAAATGCTTTTACTAGTCAATTTTGAAAGTATTTACTTTTTTTCGTATGCATAAACTTCAAGTAAATACTTGAATAAAAGCTTTTACTAGAAGTAAAAGTATTTACTAGGTATGGATGAATTTTGGTAGTAAATACTTAAAGTGATATGCATAAAAACCTTTTACTACTAGTATTTACTTCAATTCTTACAAGTTGCTAAAGAGCAACTTGAACATTTGCTAGTAAATACTTTTGGGTGTTTAAAACGAATATTTTCATTTGCAAATGAACATTCAAGGCAATCGGTTCAATATTCTTGTCAAATGGCCGCGTTTTTGCACATTAATACTGAACAAGTTTACAAGGAACGAAGGTCTCCAACAACAAATAATTTCAAAATGCTTTTCCGCTTTGAAAAAGAAAATATTGGTTGGCTTTCTAAATACAGCTTTCCTTTTTGTATTGGAACCTTGGATTGCACACATGTGTAGATTAAAAAACCTCACTTGTATTCTGAGAATATATAGGGAAAGAGATATGCATCCATCAACATTCCATCCACCTGTAATGCAAAGAATGTTTTACAAGGGTTGTTTGTGAATGGCCAGGTTTAGTGCATGACTCCAGGATTTCGAAAAACAGTTTTCTATGAACCAATTTTAAGAAATTCAGTTGACACAGTTCTTTTGGCAGATGTGGGATATGGAATCGCCACTTGGTTAATTACACCATTTATAGAAACCCAATGCCAATCACGAGCAAGGAGAAGTCTTACAACAAATTACATACAAAAGAGAGGGTCATCATAGAACGATGTTTTGGTCAACTTAAAAGTCGATTCCCAATATGACAAAACTGTATACGGGTGTAATTAAAAAACGTGGAAACTCAAATAATAATAATGGCATGTTTTGTTTTCCATAATGTTGCAAAGTATTTAAATGGAATCCGACGACTTTGAAGAAGAAGACAGAGGAATTAAAAGCGAAACTACCAACGATCACGGACGCAGTTCTGGTGCACCTGAAATCAGGAGATAGGGGCAGCTGCGGAGAAATGAAATAGATTTGATCAAAAGAACCGAATGCACCTCAAGCATTTTGACAAAATCTAACGTACAATTATTTTCGTTTTTTGTCAAGATTATGAAACAACCACGCCACGCGCCGCATGAAAATTTATAATTAAAAAATCAACAACAAATACTTCAGCTCAAAGTGATGAAATCTAAATACCAAATTAAAGCAAAGTTAAGGTTTTTCTTGTTAGTTTTTCAGTCTACTATTCAATTTTACTTTATGTTTCAATTGCTGTGAGTAAATGCCTGAATCTTCCGATGAATATGTAGCTTTTACTTGGATGAATCTAGTATTTACTACTAGTAAATGCTGGCTAGCATTTACTTTTTTTTATGCATACCAAATGAAGTAAATACTACGAATCTGAGCTTTTACTTGTTGATCTAGTATTTACTTGGAGTATTTACTAGTAATTACTTGATTTTTATGCATATGCCCCAATGTTTGTTATATGGTGGCGGCGGCGTTTTGTGTATTGCATTGATGATTGTTGTTGGCTGTGGTTTTGGTGTGGTTTTTATGGTAATGATAATGTTGGCGGCGGCGGCGGCAGTGTTATGTATAGTGGATGGATGGGAGCGTTATGGTTGTTTAGTGTAACGCTTCGTTACAATATTCATATTCCCGTCTCTTTTTTTATTTCCTTGTTTGTCTCTAAAAATTTTAAACCTTGTAAAACAACAACAACAATCGGGTTTATACATCAACTAAACATAGTGATGCCAAGAATCCAAGAAAAAAATTTGATTTCAGAATGATCACCTTACACAGATGGAAAGTTGTTGACTATCACATTTGATAATAAAAAAATTTATAGTCAACTATATCCTTATACGAATCCACCAGAGGTTTTTTTTTCCAACCGCTTGATTGCGTAGTCCATCCTAGCTTTCTTATTCACTTTTCTTATGAATGGTTTCTTCCGACTTACTCGACCATGTAATCTATTCTTGTTCAAGAGATTGCGAATTGTTTGGGGGGATAC
Organism: Sphaerophoria taeniata; assembly: GCA_943590905.1. Classification (NCBI taxonomy): domain Eukaryota; kingdom Metazoa; phylum Arthropoda; class Insecta; order Diptera; family Syrphidae; genus Sphaerophoria; species Sphaerophoria taeniata. The sequence goes on from OX016541.1 coordinate 97,799,131, forward strand.
ATCAACTCCGTCACTGATTTTTAGTTTTTCAGCGAGAACTGGTGCACTTTGCTTCGGATCCTCTGCAACACTCCTCAGCAACCTCTTCTTCGTACGACGATCTATCTCTTTTGGACGACCAGATCTTGGTTTGTTAAAAATCGTTTTTGTTTTTTAAACTGTTCCACAACGTACTGAACAGAAGAACGTGGCCTTTTGACTATTTTTGTAATTTCAGCATAAGATTTCCCCTCTTTGCGCAGATCGATGATAATCTGCTTGTTAGCCAAAGGAATTTGCTTATTTTTCGATTCCATTTTAATATCATTGTGACAAAACAAAATATTTAGCTAAAACATAATTGAGAACACTTAAGCTTACCAAAAATTCCTTGTTATAACACACCTTACAGTGCCAACTACAACAAGAGAATGAAATCTGTACGGACACGGAGACTTTTTTTCTCTATTTCAAGGAACCGCCACATGATTATGATCATAACGGTATCCTTCGAGCATAAAATAAAAATTCTTGGAATTTGCAAAACAAGCGATGGGAGACAACGTGCTATCATCTGTGTTGCCATTTTAGATTCTAAGAAATTGCTTTTGAAAGACGAATGAACAGAAAACGAACTGATCTTATAAGGGTTTCGTTTTCACCTCGTATAAGAACAAGAGCCCTAAAAAGAAACAAAAAAGTTGGTCATCGGCAAACAAAAAATGAAACACCACAGTAAGGAAGGAATAAGGACCTTTATATTTTCTTGAGCAGATATTGATTTTATTGCAATATTCTTATGAAATGAAATTGCCTATATTAAAGATGTTACTTACTTGGGTTTTAAGAAAAACTGTCATTTAAGCTGCTGTACGGCAATATCTGACACCATTATTTTGGGTTACGTTGTTTGCGATCTTCCTCTGATCTTCTTTCACCAAATATTAAGAAACAACTTGTTAAAGTACTTATTCTGCCTTACTTTTTGTATAACCTGTCTGTTTATCCTTCACTGGATAGTATTTGTAGAAGTAAACTTAATGTTGCTCTTAATGATTGTATATCCGATATGTTTATTCTATCCCTAATCCCTAGATACATTTCTGTTTCACATTTACGTAATGATATGTTCGGTTTGAGTCTGGATTGCTTTCTTAATTTTAGGCTGCTTTTGAAGCTTCATGTTGTCATCCATCGTAAAAGTCCTATCTACCTTTCTGAAGCTCTGAACTTTTTACAACCGCAACGAGGTTTAAAACTCATTGTTCCTCGTTTTTTGCCAAGCATTGCAGAACGCTCTTTTTATGTTGCTGCTATTCGTTTATGGGATTCAATTCCTAACTAGTTGCAAAGAACCACCTCACCTGCTACATTTAAGAGAGAACTGTTTTTGCATCTATCGAATAATAATTATTATTGAAGTTTTCTGTATATACTGTAATGTGTATACACTTTATTTATCTCATACGCTCTGTATCTCTTTTTTTATATTTAATGTACATACTACTCTTACTCTCTTTACTTACTCCTTATCTCTATAACTCTAATATCGTTTAATTGTAGTAGTAAACACTTGTGAGGGGCAATACCTAGTGATTAAGAGAAACTTTTTGTTTAGCATTAAGAACGTTAGCCCCCTACAAAAAGTAATCCCAATATTCTCTTCTCGAACATTCAAGCTTCTCCAAGAACCAATAAAGTAGTTTCTAGAACCAAGTATTTTTGTTATATAAATAGCCCGTTTGGCGGCGAAGCAGAATTGATTGTGAACTGCGATAAAGTAAAGACACTGTGTTTGAAAAGTAATTGAAAGTGTTGAATAAATAAGTTTGTGAGTGATTTGAATGAATTATGTCTAATCTAGACAGAAAAAAGTGCACAGCGGGCTTATTTGTAGATATAACCAAAGCCTTTGATATGGTTAACCATAACTTTTTATTGAGAAAATTACACAAAGCTGGTTTTCGTGGTTTCATGTTTAATTGGCTCAGGTCGTATCTTGGGAATAGAAGTCAATGAGTGAAATTGAATGAGTCCAAAAGTGATATTGGTTACCTTCACCTGGGTGTTCCCCAAGGTTCGGTTTTGGGTCCTATTTTTTTTCTGGTTTACATAAATTCACTCTTTTCACTTAATTTTAGAGGTAGGCCTACTGCATTTGCAGATGATATTGCCTTGTCGTATGGTTCAAACAGTCGTTTGGATTTAGCATCTGACATAAATTGGGATCTAGATCTTTTGAGAACTTGGTTTGCTGAACATAATTTAATTATAAGCTCAAAAACGAAGATTATGTTTTTCAGTCTAACCTCAACTCAAAATTTTGATGTTAAGTTCTATTTTCACGCTCCTGAGTGTCAAAGATTCAAACTGCCTTTTAAAAACTGTGCACCTGACGTTGTATCAAACTATTTTTTATAAGTAACATTAATTGCTGTGATAACTGTTTTCTAGTTGAAAGGGTAAATGATTTTAAATATTTAGGACTTACTATTGACGCTAATATGAATTTCTTTAAGCACACGTTGAATTTAGGAAAGTATTTACGCTCTACGATAAGATACTTTTATTACCTTCAAAACATAGTATCAGCTAAATTATTAAGGAATATCTATTATGGTATCTTTCATTCTAAGATTCAATATGGCATTGTATGTTGGGGTGGTACTCATTTGAATAAAATTAAGCCTTTGTTAATTCTACAAAAAAAAAGTAGTGAGGAAAATCTATCGCAAACCGAGAAGTCACCCAAGTTTCCGATTGTTTAGTAACCTGAAAATTCTTCCCTTGCGTCATTTATATTGTTTCAAAGTCCTGAAGTCCTTTTTTATGAAATCGGGTAGCCGTAATTTTAGGCTTATATCAAATTATAATTTACGTGGAAATTCTTCAAACTTTATAACAGTTCCTGCATTTTGTATGCTTAATTCGCTTAACATAGCATTTATGTATATCGGCCGCAGGTACGGAGATGTCCAAGCCGCATTGTAAAATTTGTTGGACACATTCCAACGCATTGTTGATGTTTACGTCAGGAACTCCAGTAATTTCGATAATGTTTTCCAATTCTTTTTGTTCTCTCGAATTTATTTTACTCTCAAGAGTGATGATTTTTTTTTTAAGAGAAGCATTTTCTTCTTTCAGTTGTTGAAGAGTGTTGAGAAAGTTACTGTTTATATTTTTTATGCAAAGTAATTCCTCATACAGCAAATCCAGTGTGATTGACTGGTGACGTACGTGTTCACTTCCAGAAAGCTGCTGACTCACATTAGATGGCGTAGATTCAGATTTACTGTCACTTGTCTCAATAGCACCAACTGCAGATGATACTTCATTGTTCTTGTAAGATGCGGAATGTTGTAGGTTAAAAGATGGATCGGTAGCCGAAACTCCATTAGATGATGTTTTTTTAGTTAGTTTGGCATTTTCATTAGTAGATTTTGACAATGAAGGTGATTCATATATGTACAGTACATACATGCAATGCAATAAAAAACACCCAAAAATATATGTCAAGTGTCAAGTCCAAGTGAAGAAATGTGCACATTTTTGCCTTTTTTCTTTGAGCTAGGAATATTATGAAAACAATGCAAGTAAGTAGGTTGTACCTACAGGTACAAGGAAAGTGATATCATAGATATTGTTTTGTTGTTGCAGCACGAGACATCGCGATGTGATAAACGGTTAGGTTTTTGTTTCTTTTTGTGTTTGTCCAGTTGAAGAAATATAAAATAAGATGAACCTTTATGAGAAGATTATATATTTATGTTTCCTCTTGCTCTTAGCGAGGTGTAAATAAATAATTTTTGAAGAGGCAGGATAACTATTTTTTATGAAATGGAAATTCTTTTATTGGGTGATGATTGCGTTTGTAACACGCAGGTACCTTTCATCTTTCAAAAAGACGAACGGTTTATTCAAAAGAGTCATGAACCTATTATTGAAATGTTTGACCTTACGCAACAAAACAATGCAAGTAGAGGGCGTCTCAGTAAGAGTGCTCTTTTTAAAATTGGAATTTTTTTTTCACGCAAGTGGCAACTCTGAAATTTGATAGCTGCCACCTCTATTTATTCTGATTATTAAAAATGAAGCGCTTTTCGAAAGAATAACGCGTTATAATTGTGAAAACTCATTACATAATAGGGTAACTATCAAACTTCACAAAATTTTCAGCCGAGAAAGTGCACCTAGTGTCAACTTTTCGAAGAGTGGTCAAAAAATTTGAAGAAACTGGGTCAATTATGGATAGTTAGAATTCTTTGCGTCAACGTACCGGTCGGTCTCTTGAAAACATTGCTGCTGTAAACGAGAGTATTGCCGAAAACCCGAAAACAAACGGCATTCGTTACAGGAATAACATAACGGACTTCTTGTAGCCTAAACTGGACGGCATGAATCTGGGCAACATGTAGCAACTGCGTTTCGTAATTTCTATTCAATCTCTTCTTGTCGTCTATTTAATAAGCTTCCATCATCTTTGAGAACAATTACTACCTCTGGTCTGTTCACTCGATGCTTAAAGCTATGGTTATTGGGCTTAGATTATTCTAGTCTTGACATTTTTATTTCTGGTATTCTGGTTTAAATCATTTGAATATAATAAGTTTGTTTTTTTTTTGCCTTTTTCTTCTTTCTTAAATTAATATCTAAACTTACTTCAATTAGTTTATTTATTTAGCTAATTTTATTATGAAATCATCTTTAATATTAAATAATTATTGTTTTTTCAACGACACACATATATGTGTAAAAATAAAAAAAATTGAAATCTGTCACCCCACCCATACTTAACACAAATCATTGTTTTTTTAAATATTGAAGTGGCATTCAATACTATTTTATTACATTGTAATTAAATATAGAATGTCTCATATTTTTTTCTTATTCACTTTTAATTATTATTTATTGTTATGGAATTTATGATTCATTATTAAGAAAATAAAATAAATGAAATGAATGAAATGAATAAAATGAATGAAATGAATGAAATGAATGAAATGAATGAAATGAATGAAATGAATGAAATGAATGAAATGAATGAAATGAATGAAATGAATGAAATGAATGAAATGAATGAAATGAATGAAATGAAATGAAATGAATAAAGTGAATTTGTGTTTTATTTAAAAAGTGAATAAGTTTTAATTGTCGGACCAAGCCGAATGTTACATTGGTGTCAGAAGTGGGATTAAAACTTATTGAGAATAAAACAGTGAACAGTGATTAAACTATTTTGTGTGAAATAGTGAAAAAAATGAGTAAAGTTGTGAAAGACTTAACTGTCCTTGAGCTAAAGGCCGAACAAAGCAAACGTGGCTTAAGTGGGACAGGATATAAAAACGAACTCGTAAAACGGCTACAGGAATATCTGGAAGAACAAAATGAAGACCCAGATACGTTTGCTTTCGAAGTGGAAGCAAAATCGGAAGAGGTAAATGCAACTGCCGACTTATCTAACATGATGTCACTTCTTCTAGCCAAATTCGAGAAGAATGTTCTGGAGCAACTAGAAGCTCAAAGAAATGAACAGAAGCAGGAGCAAGAGCATGTTCTCAAACAACTAGAAGTTCAAAGGAATGATGTTCTAGAGCGTTTTGATGAACAGAAAAATCTTCTAGAAGGCAGGTTAGCAGTCTTCGAAGAGATAATCAATACTCTCGACGAGCGCGTCGAAAAACAAAATGCACGTATCAAGAAAATCGACGAACAAATCGATACCATCACAAACGAACTAGAAAAAGTACGAAAGATGAAAGCTCGAGAACCTTCTGGTGAGTGCTCAAGGAAGAGAGAAGTGAATCCTCCAAGCTTTGATGGTCAGATTCCGTGGACAATTTACAAGAAACAATTTGAAGCAGCAGCGTTAACGAACGGCTGGGACGATGACGAAAAATACATTGCTCTTACGCTTGCCTTAAGAAGAGCAGCTGCTGAACTGCTACAAACCATCCCAGCAGAGAAGAGTGGTGACTTCAAAGTTCTGGTAAACGCCATTGAACAGCGGTTTGGGGATAGCCACATGACAGAAGTCTTCCGAGTTCAGCTTAACAATAGAGCACAGAAAAGAGGTGAAACTCTGCAGCAGCTTCAGGCAGATATCGAGCGATTAGTTCACCTGGCATACCCAACAGCTGGCAACGAGATAATAAATCAACTTGCTGTTGAAGCCTTTGTAAGAGCTGTGGGCGATATAAATCTCCAAAGGGCTATTCGCACTGCCGGAAAGCAAACACTACCAGAAGCATTGGCTTTCGCTCTGACAATGGAAGCCGCAGAACAAGCTTCCCAAAACGTGCATCGCGTGAGAGAATTGGAAGTCCAAGAATGTTCTTGTCAGAAGGCCACTCTGGAAAGGAGTCAGCGAGACGGACCAGCACGATGCTGGAACTGCAACAAGACCGGGCATCTTCAACGACAGTGCAGATTATCGCGAAGAGGAACCGCATGCCAACACTGTGAACACAGAAATATGTCAACTGGTCAAAGTTACACCTACAACAATGTTGCTTCCCAAGTTGTTTCCCACCCCACCAACTTCGAGGGACAGAAGCTGGCTTCTAGTACCGATAGCTACAGAAACACCATCCAGGTTTCTCAAACGAAACGTGACAACAAGAGCCTGACCGTGGAAGCAAGTATAAACGGCAACAAATGTGTGGCTACCATCGACACCGGTGCCACGACGTCCATTGTACGGAAGGACCTCGTTAGACATGGCTCCACAACACCACTCCACCCACAATCTGATGGAATGGTCGAACGGTTCAACCGAACCCTTAAGGAACATCTTTGCAAAGTTGTGGACGACAACCAGCGAGATTGGGATCGACACATTCCACTGTTTTTGATGGCGTATCGAAGTGCAAGACATAGCTCAACTGGCCATACACCGTCTGAGATTTTGATGGGAAGGAACATCAGACTGCCGAGCGAAATAAAATTTGGATGTCCCACGTCGGAACCGCAAGCGGAGGATGACTACATGGATGACCTCAGAGAAAGACTCCTTCATATCCACGAAGATACCAGGTTAAAAATAAAGATGTACAGTGACCGAATGAAGACACGCTACGATATACGAGCGACAACAACAGAGTTCCAAGCAGGAGATCGAGTGTGGCTTTACAATCCCCATCGACAAAAAGGGTTGTCACCGAAACTTCAACGGGACTGGAAAGGTCCATATACAGTGATTAGCAAAATCAACGACGTCCTAAACCGGATACAAAAAGGAGTTAGAGGTAAACTTAAAGTCGTACATCGCGACCGACTACATCGCTACAGTGGTGATGAGAATGATGGATTTGTTCGGGACGATCAATCCTAAGGAGGGGGCAATGTAATGTGTATAGTATACACTTTTCTTACTCTCTTTAGCTACTCTGTATCTCTTTTTTTATATTTAATGTACATACTACTCTTACTCTCTTTACTTACTCCTTATCTCTATAACTCTAATATCGTTTAATTGTAGTAGTAAACACTTGTGAGGGGCAATACCTAGTGATTAAGAGAAACTTTTTGTTTAGCATTAAGAACGTTAGCCCCCTACAAAAAGTAATCCCAATATTCTCTTCTCGAACATTCAAGCTTCTCCAAGAACCAATATAGTAGTTTCTAGAACCAAGTATTTTTGTTATATAAATAGCCCGTTTGGCGGCGAAGCAGAATTGATTGTGAACTGCGATAAAGTAAAGATACTGTGTTTGAAAAGTAATTGAAAGTGTTGAATAAATAAGTTTGTGAGTGATTTGAATAAAGTGAATTTGTGTTTTATTTAAAAAGTGAATAAGTTTTAATTGTTGGACCAAGCCGAATATTACAATACATACTTTGTTTTCCTTCTTATTCTAACTTCCTATTCTTTTCTTATCTATTTATTTTTTTAAATTTTATAAGCAAAAATGGTTAATCCACTGAAAATCTAATACTTTTCTACTTTCTTCAGTCCTCATAAGACTCCAATTACAAAAAAAAAATAGTAAAAGAAGGGTTAATGCTTCATAAATAAATTTAACAAAAAAAAAGGTAAAAATAAATTAACAAAGATTTTCTTATAAAAAAGTGGATTTGGTTTTTTTTAATTTCTCAAAAATTTTAGAACTTCAAACATTTTGCCGCCCTTCAAATTATCCCTACCTAGGCCTAGGCGTAAATCCATTACTGTCTTCGATACAATACCGATACGGAACTCGATAAAATATCGAAATAAAAAGAATGATTTTTTTGTTCATTATTATACAGGGAGGGAAAAAGTGAAACACAAGCTATTCAATATTAATTTAATTTAATTATAGACTAGTAGAGCCCGCGAACTAAGTCTCGTTCGCAATTTAAAATCAACATCACCAACATCACAAAATATAGAACGGTGTACATTTTCGAGTTATTTGGTAATGAGGTTTAAGCTAGGCATACACGGTGAACATGTTGGTGTGATTTGTTGGTGTTGGGCTGAAAATTATTCGTGTAAGGGCATGTTGGTCAACAAATCCACGGTTTATGAAATATTGTATAGGTAAACCGTAAACTTGCGGCTTACATGTTGGCTCTGTATGGGCAAGTTTACAACAAATTTTGAAGTTTATCAACATGTTCGTCGTGTATGGCGTTGTGTGACAACAATTCGTCATTTGTGTAGTTATTGTATCGCACATCTTGCCTTCACAACACTCACACAAAAAATTAAGTTTATAAACATGTTGGTCCGTGTATGGCAAAGCACTGCCCAGCAAATCACACCAACATATTCACCGTGCATGCTTAGCCTTAGGCGTTATGCTCCAACCCCGTACAGAATTTCTAATTTATATACATTAACGTACAAAAGTCTACGTACACTTACGATTTTTCAGTACTTAACTACGTTTTTTGTACGTTTAGTTAAGTTTTATTGAGAAAAAAAAAAGAAAAAAAACCAGCGTAGAACTTCTAACAAACAGTCAAAGGACAGTAAGATCTGAAAGAGATAAAACAAACTTTAGTGTAAATAGAGTTTTGTCATCATACAAAACTCAGAAATCAATCAATTAGTTAATGGTTATTTGGGGAAATGCATTATTTAAAAAAAAAAAATTGAACGTAAAGCTGGATAAATAATAGAGACAAACTTGCATGAATAACTGTTTCCTTACAAGTAATCTGATTGTTACGTATTTCCAAAGGCGCCCGACTATATGAAGAGAAGTGTCTCTACGTCTGCAAGACGTATCAGCATCAGGTATCACTCGTAAGAAAAAGTGTAATATCCTTACAACTGTAAACCGTAACGGTTCAGCCGCCATAATATGCTCAGTGGCTCAGTCGGTAGTCGGAGCTTGCCTATGACGGTTGTGTTAAGACGGTACTTGTGGTGACAAGCTAGAGCTATGCCATACGTCTGGAAGAAGTATGATTATCTTTTATGTAACTTTTGTCATGCTCCAGAAAAACCAACAGGTGGTCAATGGCGGTACTTTATGGCATTTTTAACATAGCTTTCGTTAATTCATATGTCATTTACTGTCATATTATCCAGTCTAGGAATGAAAAACCTCTCAGCCGCAAAAATTTTATGAAAAAACTCAGAACAGAACTCACTGCAGCTCATATGGAAAAAAGGCTAGATGATACAACTTTGAAGAGGACCCTTCGGCAAAATATTTCGGAGTTGCTACCTAATACAAGCGGAAATAGTGTTTAGGCAAAAAAGAAAAGATATTGTATTTTAAATAAAAAATACGCAGAATGTCAAAAATATCATGTGTGTGCAAAAAGGCGCTTTGCGGTGAACACAAAAATGACGTGTGTCAATTTTGTATTTAATTTAATCGTATGTGATCCAAATTTACTAAGACTGATTAGTACACTTATTTTTAACAAAAAATGCTAACTAGGCAATATTTAAGACTTGAAGTTATTTGCAATCTCTAGAAAAACGTCGTGAAGTTGCCGACATTATTTTCGTACACCAAATTTTATCTGGTGCTACAGAATCCTCAACCCTCCTTGATGCAATGAGTATCAACGTTAACTTTCATTCTCTAAGATTGGTTCCCCAATTCCATCAAGCTCATCACATAACTGACTACGGCAGTAATGAACCAATTACGAGAAAGCTACGAAAGGTCAACGAAAACTCGAATATTTTTGATTTCAACCATAGCAAGATCAGATTGATCAGAAGCTTTTATACTGTATTTCCTAAAACAACTAATAAAAGAAATAAATACGTATATGTAGTAGAGAGAAACTGACTCTTTTTTTTTCTTTTTTTTATTTAATTTAATTTTATTCATTTTTTTTTACGAAATTGACAAGTGTCTTCTACACGTTTATTTACTTTTTACTTTGTTTTTTTTTTTTTTAATTTTTGACTTTAAAATTTTTGGTTTTTAAAATTTTGTATTTACTTTTTTTCTTTTTTTACTTTTTGTAAAATTTTAATTTAAAATTTTAATTTTCTTTTTTGACCCTGCTTGCATTAAGCAGTCCCAAACTTTTGTCTTCCTTATGTTCGTGTCGCCATCACTTTTTTATTTTATTAATTTTAAATAATTTCTAATTAAGTGCCGATACGTCTAGAAACCGTAATTGCCGTCGTACTCGGTGAAAATGGACCTCAGCGCGTCCGGTATCTGGTGGGGGGAAAGAGGCGTGGGAATAATTAATTCAATAATTTATTGTCCTTTAAAAAATCAGTTTTTTTGTTTTTGTTAATTTGTAATGGAGTTAAAGTTTTTTTGTTTTATTGCTTAAATTAATATTTATTTTAAGTGAATCAATGCTTCATATGTCTAAATAATAATTTATAAAAAGTTCATGCAATTAATTGTTCCCACGCCTCTTTCCCCCCAAGATACCGCACGCGCTGGGGTCCATTTTCACCGAGTACGACGGCAGTTACGGTTGCTAGACGTATCGGCTTTTATACTGTATTTCCTAAAACAACTAATAAAAGAAATAAATACGTATATGTAGTAGAGAGAAACTGACTCTTTTTTTTCTTTTTTTTATTTAATTTAATTTTATTCATTTTTTTTACGAAATTGACAAGTGTCTTCTACACGTTTATTTACTTTTTACTTTGTTTTTTTTTTAATTTTTGACTTTAAAATTTTTGTTTTTAAAATTTTGTATTTACTTTTTTTCTTTTTTTACTTTTTGTAAAATTTTAATTTAAAATTTTAATTTTCTTTTTTGACCCTTAAAGTTAAGTTAAAGTTTTTTTGTTTTATTGCTTAAATTAATATTTATTTTAAGTGAATCAATGCTTCATATGTCTAAATAATAATTTATAAAAAGTTCATGCAATTAATTATTCCCACGCCTCTTTCCCCCCAAGATACCGCACGCGCTGGGGTCCATTTTCACCGAGTACGACGGCAGTTACGGTTGCTAGACGTATCGGCCGGCACTTAATAAGAAAATATTTGTAATAGATAAAATAAAAAAAGTGATGGCGATACGAATATCAGGAAGATAAGAGTTAGGGACTGCTTAATGTAAGCAGCGTCAAAAAGGAAAAACAAAAAAAACTAAAATTTCAAATTAAAATTCTACAAAAAAGTAAAATACGAAAAAAGTGCAAAATTTAAAAAAAAAAACAATTTTAAAGTCAAAAATTTAAAAATTAAAAAAAACATGAAAAAAAAACAAAGTAAAAAAGTAAATCAGCGTGTAGAAGACTCTTGTCAAGTTCGTAAAAAAAAAAAAAAAATAAAAGTCAGTTTCTCTCTACTACATAAACGTATTTATTTATTCTATTAGTTGTTTAAGGAAGTTCAGTATAAAAGCTTCCTTTGTGTGATCTTGCTATGGTTGAAATAAAAAATATTTGAGTTTTCGTTCACCTTACGTAACATTCTCGTAATTGGTTCATTACTGCCGTAATCAGTTCTGTGATGAGCTTTATGAAATTGGGAAACCGATCTTAGAGACTGAAAGTTAACGTTAATACTCATTGCATCAAGAAGGGTGGAAGATTCTGTAGCACCGGATAGAATTTGGTGTACGAAAATGATATCAGCAACTTCACGACGTTTTTCTAGAGATTGTAAGTTTATAAGCCGCACCCGTTCTTGATACGGAGGTAAGTTAAAATTGTCAACCCATGAAAGTCCTCTTAAGGCGAAACGGAGGAATCTACGTTGTATTGCTTCAATTCTCTTTATATGGACTTGGTGATAAGGGGACCAAACTTGGCTGGCGTATTCCAGTAGAGGCCTTACAAACGTTGTATAAAGAGATTTCGTAACGTAAGGATCCGAAAATTCCTTAGACCAACGTTTGACGAAACCTAAAGCGGAATTAGCTCTGGCTACTATATTATCATAGTGAGACCTAAAGTTAAGCTCGCTATCGCAAGTAATACCTAGATCTCGGATAGTTGTTACTCTGTAAACAATACATTCGTTGATATAATAGTCGCGTGTTGGTGGACGAAAACGTTTTCGGGAATATGTGATCGTTTGGCATTTGGAAACATTAAGTTCTCAATTGTTTTTTTGACACCAAACATAGAAATTTGTGGCGAACGGTGCTAAAGAACATTACACAACACAACTCATTATAAAACGTACCATTACATATAGATATAATCCATCATAATATTTAACAATACCTACCCTACACTAATTCATTAAACAAAAAACAAATATATTTAGCATGTACTCATAACACTTTCAATAACATACTATACACTAAAAAAAACACTGTACCTACACTAAACCACTGTATAATAAAAACAAGCTTCTTTTTTTCGATCTGGTATGTAGGAAAAACATAAACAAACTCGAAGAGAAAAAAAATGAGATTTTGATTGAGTTGAAAATTATGATTGTTTTGTCTTAGCTTGTATGTACTGTATTTATTTATTTTTTATTCTGGAAAAAAAAATGTGTATCTAGAACTTTTGCGATTGAAAAATAAAATGTATTAAAAATTACTGAAATCAAAGAAAAAAGGAAAAGGAAAAGTGGAAATCTAATTGAAAATAAAGAATCGACAAAAAGGACAAACGATAAAGATAAAATGTAAAAAAAAATAAAAAAAAAGTGAAAAGTGAAAAGAACGGAAAAATTATACTAACCTGTGTTCCTATGTACTGAAAATAAACCTATCAATGCATCCTAGCCCCTGAAAAGAAAGAAAAAATATGTTAACCTGTGTTCAAATGTGTCCCTGTGTAATAAAAAAAAAAGAAAAAACTTGCAATGTGTTCCTGTGCGAATCCCAGTCCCTGAAAAAAAAAATCAACCGAAACATGAAAACAAAATAGTGTACATATTCTAAACTTGCTTACTTAAACTAAAATAGACATATACCTAAAGAAACAAAAACAAATAAACCAAAATACCCTGGAAGAAGAAAGAAGAAAAATACATAAAAGAAATTGAAAAAAAACCATACTTACCCTGATTTAGCATCCTAGACCCAGAAATTGAAAAAAATAATATGTACGTATTTAATTAATAATAATATCCATTCCATTTGTGTTGCATTTAATTTTTTTTTATCAAAAAAAAAATACATAAGAATGTATAAAGGTGCATATATACGAAATTCGAGAGTGAAAAAAAATATATTACATATATACTTATTGATATATAAGGGACTAACCCTTTAATATATACATATGTACATTGTAGGTACAGTATTTTAACCTTTATAATAAAATCTTTAAACCATAAACGAAACATCAAGAAATCGGCGAGGTGCACCTTGGCAGTTTTTTTGAGGGATTTTTTTGTATTAACATTTTTTATTTAATATACCTATATAATATCTAAAATAAATACATATGTAAAATTGTGGAACCTAGCTACAACCCTGACATTTATTTATATATATGCGTAGATATACATACATACATATGTACCCAATATTTAGACAATACCTTAGTTTATAATTTGTACTATTTATTTTTCTCGTATATTACACACTTAACTTACTTACTTATAACTTACCTTTTAAATAAACTTACTTACGTACTTGTTCCTTCCAATTTCATTTCATTGTTTAAATCAGCTTTTCATTATTTAGTTTATCCCTTTTGCGTTACAATAAATTTGTACCCCTACTTTAGAAAAGACCATCACATTCTTTTATTTATAGAACATAGAATGAAATCTTTTCAACTAGTTTGAACTTTCAACAGATGCCTTGATAATGACCGGATTTCTTTATATGTAATGTCAGCAGTGGAGATGACAGTCTAAAGTCACCACCAGGTTGAAGAGAAGGTAAGCGGAACGGTTTAGGGAAGTTTGGGACAAGGGGAAGTGGGATTAGGGGCTACCACACAATAATGGAGGTAGTGGTAGCCATGGTGGTATCATAAGGATGCATCATACATGGGTGGGAAAATCCTCCGAGGGCCAACAACATCAGGACCCTCGGCCTTACTGAATCGCCCCTCCCCTAAACTAGGTCATCGGGTTCCACCGTTAATTTTTTTTTTAAATAGGCATGATTTTGCGTAACGACCGTCCAGAGCTCTGACTCCAAGGACTCACGCCATCCGACGAGCATCCAGCCGGTTGCCAGCATGCCGAAAGGGGGTCGGAGCCTGGACACCCCTCTACCTCCTGCTGCCCGTACATATGGGGTTGTAAGGGTGGTCTATGAGGAGTAGAGGGGCGTAAGTCCTATTTCGTTACAGGTGGCGCCCAACGTGGGGCCCGATGGACCGTAACATATGTGTTAATTATTTTTTGTCATCTAAGGGGAGCAGGCCTTGAACACATGAGCGGAATAGCTGTGTCCATGGTTGGTGTTTCTGTCTTGGATTTGTTCAATGTAATTAACATCTCAGAACGTTTATTATAATATGTCAATTCGTCCGGTAAATGAGGATTTATCTCGATTACGCAGTTGCGCATTTGTCAATTTTTTTCATAATCTCACCCAAATTATTTCGTTTTGTTGGAGCCTTAGTTGAGGTGATTTCGACTAATTATAATAAGTTTAATTTTTTTTTGTAAAGTTCATCACTTTTTTTAATATTGGTAGAGCTCTGATGCTGGACTGACAGTCGGTATAGATGCCACTGGTTACTGCCAGCTTCATCTCTTTAAGCGAATCCAGGGCTGTGACTCTACACTGCGAACGCAGTAGTGCCGTTTGTGATCGGGGCCAATTAGGGACTTCAGTAAGGACTATTCGCCTTGTCCCATCCAGCTTTCCTTCCTTCCTTCTTGCTGCCTTCAATTCAACCGCCGACGCCTATGACATTGTTATTTTTTTTAGCAATTATTTTCTTATCTATCAATTACCTAACCCAATTTACCTTAATTTTTTTTCTTCGATTTGAATACCTTTCTTTTGGTTGATTTTTTTTTAATTTTGTTTTTTTAGTCTGAAAACTTAGAATATGTATCCTAGACGTAAGAAAATGAACCTGAATACCATTCAACGAGGTATGGTTCTCAGGTCGCAACGGACGGACGGTTGGAGATTACGAAGACCTTCGAGATGGTCCTGATCCTGAGACCCCAGCTGTCAGTCAGCCTTCAGGAGCAGAAGGAGCCGAATCTCTTCACCACCAAACAGAACAACGGAAAGCGTCAGACTTAAATCTTCCCCTACCTTCCCCTCAAGTTCAGGAATCAGTAGGAGATGGCGAGCTCATGGCCGAATACATTCAGGAGATGGTTGCAGACGCTGTGGGAGCTCGTCGTGCAGAAGACTTCCGATTCTTCACCGGAGAGATGGAAAGGACTCGAGCTGTCCTACGAGACGAGATAACGGGTATCCTGCGCGAAACATTTGCGGCCGCCCCATCGCCCCAGACTGTAAAGGATCCTCTTCCACGCGAATGTCAGCATGCGGAAAGGACACTTAGGATATCCGCCCAATCTCCCTCTCGGAAGAATCTTCCGACGGAAACAGCGATTCCACGTCAACTCATCCAATCTGGAAAAATCTCGGAAGCCCCCCGTCATCGTTCTCCTCTGCGATTCTCCACACCTCCTCAGTAAGAACCAGCAGCCGACCCCTCCAACTTGGATGAATTCCTTAGCCAGCTGCACAATCTCTCCTTGACTGAAGCTGCCAACAACCTCACGTCAGCTCCACGGCCTTCCAGCTCTGGATATCTGTTCCAAAGCTTTGATAAATGGGGGTTGAAATTCGACAACAGGAGTATATCCCTCGACGACTTCTTGTTCCGGTTGGACAGCTCTGCGAAGAGTGGGTAAGGGTTTGGAAAGGATTGCTTGCAATTCCAAGTACAGATTTCTTGCCGCTCATGTGCGGAAGGTTCAACCTCCAAGTGGTGCAGAGCGTCAACCTGACTTCGGTCAGGGCGAATGAACCTACGTTTTTATTGTACATGTATCAAATCACTTTTTACCCAAACGCCGTGATTAATGAGACTGTACTTGATTATCATTGTGATAGAATAAGGCACTAATGAGTGTTTATAAAAAGTTGTTGTTGCATGGCAATATGTCATGCAGTCTTCCATATTGGTCACCCAACTCTTTTCTGGATAAAAGACTGCATGACAATGGACACCAGTGTTCCTGTGAGCCGATAAGTCACGAAGCTGTGAAATTATCCTTTTGGTTTGTACGGATGTGTGATAATTTCACACATCCGATAGAATGTATGATGATAATGTCATACATTCACGGAGTACAAAATAACAAAAGAGACAGACCATGTCTTCTGAAAAAAAATGGTACTCTGGGGTAGTTGATGCCCGGATTCTAATTGAATCTTCAACTACAGTTGCGGTTGGCCCCCTTGTGGGAGTTCAGAGTGGCTGTGGTTGACGAGAAATCCGTTCTCGGTAACTGAGTGGTTAGTCTCTAAGCTCAGTTACATAGATAAAAACACATTTACCAGTATGGCTTTTTTTATCGGGAAAAGCAAACTGGTACTTGAGAAAAATGGAAATGGTGGAAGACAAAGTCAATGGCAAATGGGACATATGTAAATGACTAATTTTGTGCCTTTTCCCATATCTACAAGGCAACATACACCAAAATATGCATGTAATTCATGCATATAAAATGGAGTGGATTGGAAATCAATCCACCACGAAATAGAGGCCTCATGGCCAGGTGTTCGTGTGTAATTGTTTTCATAGTCTGTTCCGGTTGGACAAGGTTGAACAGGCTTGTAATATAGGTGTTTTTGGGTTCTATCTCCTGGCGGGCTTCTTGTTGACTGGGCATGGTTCTCTGAATGCATTCTTGCATAAGAGGGACCTCGCTGAGTTGGCTGGTTGCTCGGGCGGAAGTCCTTCCGAGGATTGGAAGCATGTTTTGCTGGACTGTCCCCTCTATGCTGATGTAAGGAATCTTCCTTCCATGGGCATATTCAGGACTGAAAATGACTGGGATGTTAGTGGCATTCTTCTTTCGAGGGATACTGCTGAGCGTTTTCAGGCATTTGCCAGTGAAGCATTAGGGAGAAGAAGGTTGAGTAATTGACATTTAGTTAAGTTCTATTTTACCTAGGTGTATATGTTGTTGGTAGGAATAGGCGTTTTTTGTTTATTTTAAATATTTAAAATATGAATTTTTAATAATGAAGTATCTTTTAAGTTTTCTTTCAGATACTTCTTGATGCGGATTTGCTGTTTTTCTGTGTGTCTTTTATGTTGTTCGCATTCCCATCCACCCAGCATGTTTCCTCCTCAGCTGCTGGTTGGTGGGATATGCATTGAGGTTGCCAGGCCTCGGGTTTTTAGGGAGACCATCTGGAAGTAACCTTTACGGTTGCGGAGCTCCACCGGAAGCTATATTCTGGTACCACGGGAGACAGGAGCCCACTGAGTTATTCAGGTTCTCTGGTATCTTAGATACCAGTCTGTTTAACTTGGTCCTGTCTTAGAGGTAGGCCCCCTTGTGGGGGTGCAAGAGGTATTAGATAGACCTCGCCCCTCAGCAAGGGGAGTAATATGCCTAAACATATTGCTAATTGTACTGGGGTGGTACTTGTATGCCTCAGGGCGTTTGGTGGAGCTTTTCCTCAGGCATGATATTGTGGGTAGGCCCACCGGGAAATTAAGCCTTAACGGCAGGTGTTCTCGACAAGTTTATCTTCGATATCTGTTCCGGTTGGAGAGATTGCGAGTCAGTTATGGAGCCTCTTGGGAAGACGTCCTCTTAAACTTTCAATATTTCGTCTCTGGTCCGGTGGAAACCTGATTTTGGGCATATGTGAAGACCAACCCGAATGTGTCTTGGCTGGCATTGAAGAACGCTATGGTGGAACACTTCAGAATCCTTGAAACAGACTCCGAGCTGTAGAGACGACTCTACGACCGACATCAGTATTCCAACGAAAACTTCGACGATTTCTACCTCACCGTGCAACAACTCAATGCTCGCCTCAGGATTCCGAAGTCGGATTCGGAGATCATTGATGTTTTGAAGAATAACGTCCGGAAGCAGATGCTTCATGGTCCACGTTTGCCCGAGGGAGAGAAGTACTTGGAAGATCGTGAAACCCAGTTTCAGAAAACCCGATTTGGACCCGGTCCAACAGCTCTACCAGCCCGTCGTAGTGCCGTCTCTGAACTTGTTGCCGAGAACCCAGAGGAAGACGACCGTCGTCTTCTCCCAGACATCGAGGCCTTCCACACTAAAAAGGAAAAGAACACTCGCAATTACACATGCTGGAATTGCAAAGGTCGGGGCCATTCGTTCTTCATATGCCCAGACTCTCAGAGAGCCCTTTTTTGTTTTAAATGTGGTTGGGAAAACACCACCTCTCCCCAATGTCCTTGATGCTTGGGAAACGAGGCGAAGCGAAGCTCTCGATTCCGGGGGAATTTCTCTTCGGAGAAAAAACCGGAGACACAGTAATTACACCAAACTCATTCATCAACAACACCGACCAGACCGTTCCAGCCGCTGCAGATGACAGATTTCTTCCACCGGCTGAATTTATCAAGATCCTACCACGACCAGCCCTAACAGAACCACCCGGACCTTCCCTCAATCCAAAGATCCTGCCCTTGCACGAACGTCAACACCGCTACTACGAGGCCAGGAAGCGGATATTTGGTACCCAAAACACGGTTATCTCGGAAAAGGTGATGAGACTGAGGAAGAAGTTCTAGGAGAAGAAGACAGCCAACAAAGCGATCGAAGCAACTACTCTGTGCTGTTCGGATGACCCTCGACCATATGCTTCCGTCCAAATATTTGGAAAGCCAATGCTTGGTCTTCTGGATAGTGGTGCTAGCATAAGTTGCTTGGGTATCGATGGTCAAGAGTTCTTGCTGAGACATGGCCAAAACTACTCCAAATTTTGTTCCGAAGTTAAAACTGCCGGTGGGAATCAGCAACGCATTGTAGGCAAATTCAATGCGGAAATCTGCTACAAAGAGATGACAAAAACAATACCCCTGTATCTGGTTCCGTCTCTGCAGCAGAAACTGTACCTGGAAATCGACTTTTGGAAGGAATTCGACATTGCTCCTCAGTTAATCTCCGAACTTTCATCGGTTCAGTGCCCAAACGAAAAGGATGTGGATCTGAACGCTCACGAACTAACCAAAGAACAATCCAAACGTTTAAAAGATGCTATTGATTTGTTTCCTCCTCTGCTGTCCAAGGCTTGGGAAAAACATCTCTAGAAGTACACACGATAGATACAGGGGATGCCGAGCCCATCAAGCAACGTCATTATCCGGTTTCTCCAGCGGTGCAGAAACTTCTATATGCGGAGTTGGAGCGCATGCTTAAACTTGGGGTGATCGAAGAAAGCACCAGTGCCTGGAGCTCTCCTGTAGTCCTAGTTCGCAAGCCCGGCAAAAATCCAACCAAACCAAGAAAGATGCCTATCCGATTTCTCATATAGGGGGTTTGCTATCGTGCCTTCAAGATACTCGTTTCATCTCGAGCGTGGGTCTCAAAGACGCGTTTTGGCAGATCCCATTGGAGAAAGAATCCCGTTTACTGTGACCGGCATGGCCCTGTTGCAGTTTACGGTAATGCCCTTTGGCCTCTGCAATGCGCCACAACGCATGGTCAGATTGATGGACAAAGTGGTACCCCACCAACTGCGAGAAAAAATCTTTCCGTACCTGGATGACCTCTTGGTAGTTTCAAGCACCTTCGATGAGCGCGTCGAGCTGTTGAAGGTTTTGGCCAGTCGACGGAAGGAAGCAGGATTGACGATGAACGTCCATAAGTCGAAATTCTGCTTCAAGGAATTGAAGTACCTGGGATACATTGTTGGAGATGGCTGCCTGAAGACGGACTCAAATAAAGTAGCAGCCATTGCTGATTTCCCTATTCCAACTTCCGTAAAACAGGTCCGACGCTTCATGGGCCTCGCCGGTTGGTATAGACGTTTCGTGCGAGATTTTTCAACGTTAGCGGCACCAATCACGGACACGCTGCAGAAGGGGAAGAAGTTCCAATTCAATGAAGCTGCGATGGAGTCATTCAACCTTCTCAAAAAGGCCCTGATGTCCCAGCCTGTACTAGTGAACCCGGACTTCACTAAAGAGTTCTAAAGAGTTATACAGTGTGCCGCTTCCGACACTGGAGTCGGCTGCGTTCTTAGTCAGGTTGACGAGAGTGGTAGTGAACGTCCAATTTACTTTCACTCTCAGAAGCTCAACAAGGCCCAGCGCAACTACAGTGTCACCGAGCGTGAGTGCCTTGCTGCTGTCATAGGAGTCCAAAATTCCGTGCCTATGTCGAGCGACATCGTTTCAGGATAGTGACCGACCATGCGAGTTTAAAGTGGCTGATGGGACAAAGAGATTTGAGCGGACGTTTAGCGAGGTGGAGCTTAAAGCTTCAGGGATTTGATTTCAGCATCGAGCATCGCAAGGGTACCCAAAATGTTGTGCCGGATGCACTCTCACGCGTGCATGAGGTAGACGCTCTGGGTTGCGATGTCTCGGAGCTGGAAGATCCCCACGATGTTCTTCATATCGACCTTAGGTTAGGTTAGGTTAGGTTACAGTGGCTGCGGATTCAGAATCCACACACTTAGGCCAAAAGGAAAGGCCCATTGTGATACCATGAATCTAGAGAATTACTTCTTACTAGTCGAACCATTTTGAGCTTTTTATAAAGCGAAGAAGATATTTGATATCCTTATTAGCTAGTTCACTGGGGTTATCATAAAAGTACTCTCCCAGATGAAGTTTGCGTCTTAGTGAAAGAGCAGGGCAAGTGCAGAGAAGGTGAGAGATTGTTTCCTCTTCTTCCTCATCCATACAGCTCCTGCAGAAGTCATTTGAGGCTACACCAAGTCGTATTGCGTGTCTGCCTATAAGACAGTGTCCCGTAAGGACACCTATCAGGGAGCTAATGTGAAGTCTGCTTTGAGATAACAAGTCTTTAGAGCGCTTTAAGTCCAGTGAAGGCCATATGAGTTTCGTAGCTGCGCACGTTGGTAAGTTGTGCCACCTATAGTTTGTTCTCGTTAAAGCTGCTTCTTTTAGCAAAAGTTTACATGTAGCTATCGGTATACCTATCTTCTCCCTTTCAGGTGAAATAGGTATGACGGTTCCATTTTTAGCGAGTTCATCGGCTCTACAATTTCCTTCGATGTCTCTGTGACCCGGCACCCAACAGAGGTGAATGTTAAATTGCTGCGCCATCTCCATCAGAGACGATCGGCAATCGAGGGCCGTTTGAGATTTGGTTGAGACACCATCGAGAGATTTAATAGCAGCCTGACTGTCAGAGAAGATGCGGATATCAGAAGTTGATATCACGTTTTCTCTTAGCCAGGAGAGAACCTCTTTAATCGCTAAGATTTCCGCTTGGAAGACGCTACAATGATTGGGAAGGCGGAATGAGATGCTTAGATTTAGCTTTTCTGAGTACACACCACTACCAACTCCATCACTTGTCTTGGATCCATCTGTATAAAAATGAATGCCTTTGTCATCCAGAAGTTTTTTGTCTTCCCATTCTTCTCTGGATGGAATGGATATCTGGAAGTTTTTACCAAATTGTGGTTTTGGAATGGTGTAGTCTATGTACTTTGGTATAGAACCGAAAGAGTTCAAAATGATGGAGTGTCCCACATTATTGTTGGTCCATTGAGATGAGGCATTGAGTCTTATAGCGGTACTCGCTGCCACTTGTTTGCTAAAAATGTCGAGGGGTGCCAGATGGAGGAGAATGTCTAACGCTGCTGAGGGTGTGGTTCTCAAAGCCCCACTTATGCAGAGACAAGCAGTGCGTTGGACTCTGCTGAGTTTGTCACAGTAGGTGACTTTCTCCAGTGCAGTCCACCATACTGCAACCCCGTACATGAGAATTGGTCGAATGACCGATGTGTATAGCCAATAGGTTATGCGAGGTTGAAAACCCCATTTGCTTCCTATGGCTTTCTTGCAAGAGAAAAGAGCTACTGTGGCTTTCTTAACTCTTTCCTGAATATTAGGTTTCCATGTTAATTTTTTGTCTAATATCAGACCAAGATATTTGGCTTCATTGGTAAAAATTAGTGGTACACCTTTTATTGAAGGGGGTACAATTACTGGTATCTTGTTTTTCCGTGTAAAAAGGACAAGGTCCGTTTTTTGAGGATTAATACTAAGTCCACAGCGATCAGCCCATCTAGTGAGCATATTAAGTGCGTTTTGGAGGAGGTCTCTAAGTGTACTAGGATGCTTTCCTGTGACGGCGATAGCAACATCATCGGCATACGCAATCGCTCTGTAGCCTTCCCTCTCGAGGGATATTAGCAATTCGTTAACTACTATGTTCCACAGGAGAGGGGACAGAACACCACCTTGCGGAGTGCCTCTACCGACAGACCTTTTCGTACAAAAATCCCCCATCTCAGAGTTGATGATCCTGCTTTTAAGCATTAGATTGATCAGCTCACAGAGTGAGTATTCGACGTTTAGGGTCGTCATAGCAGAAGTGATAGCAGATGTGTCAACGTTGTTGAAAGCACCTTCAATATCCAGGAAGGCAACCATAGTATACTCCTTTTGCTCTAGGGAGTATTCGATAGTTCTTACCAGAGTATGCAAGGCTGTTTCTACCGATTTCCCTTTGCAGTAAGCATGCTGAGACATCGATAGTCCCTTATCAATGCTATTACGTATATGGATATCAATCAATCGTTCCAGCGTTTTGAGAATGAAAGATGATAGACTAATAGGTCTTAGATCTTTAGGGTTGACATGCGAGCATTTGCCCGCCTTGGGAATGAAAACTACTTTTACCTCTCTCCATCGCTGAGGTATATAGGCCAGATCTAGACAACTTTTGAACATCATCTCAATGATGGGCAGAGTTATGTCGATGGTGTGTTGTAGCTCAGCTGGTAAGATTTGATCTGGACCTGGAGATTTATAAGGTTTGAAGCTATTCAGAGCCCATGTCAATTTTTCTTTTGTGACAAGACCTTGAGGAAAAGTTAAGTTAATACCCGATCCAGGACGGTTTATTGTATTGACGGATTTGGAGCTATCTGGGAAGTGGGTATCTAATAGCAAGTTTAGCGTTTCTTCGCAAGAGTTAGTCCATGTACCATCTGAGTTTTTGAGACAACTAGGCATGGTTGGATTTGTCGAGAGAATCTTCCTTAACCGCGATGCCTCCGAGGACTCTTCTATTGAGCTACAGAAGGATCTCCATGAGGATCTTTTGGCTATTCTCAATTCTTGTTTATACTTTTTGAGGGATTCCTTATAGGACTCCCAATCTTGGAGGTTTCTAGACTTTTTTGCACGGTTAAAAAGCCTTCTACAACCTTTCCTGAGTATTTCTAGTTCTGCAGCCCACCAATGTGGTTTTCTCTTTCCTCGCACTGTAGTGAGGGGACAGGCAGTTTCCATAGCTTTATTGAGGGCTGCTGTAAGCTCATCAACTTTTTTATCGAGTTCAAGAGCGCATAAGGGAGGATCATTAAGTTCTGGTTTAATCAGACTTTTCAGAGTTGTCCTATATTTTGGCCAATCTGTTTTCCTATAGTTCCGGAAAGGGATCGGTTTTGGGGACTCTTCACTAAGAGTGAATTGGATGTACCTATGATCGGAGAACGAGTGCTCCTTTGATACTCTCCAATTCAATACTTTATTCGAGAGATGCAACGAGACAAGAGTGATATCTAAAACTTCTTGACGATTTTTAGTAACAAAGGTTGGTTCATTGCCAACGTTACTTACTACCAGATTAGTTGTTAAGATGTAATCAAAAAGAGACTCACCTCTGTCATTTATATCGGTACTACCCCACGTAGTATGGTGCGCATTGGCGTCACAACCGATGATTATGCTGGTTTTGAGTCTTGTTGATTCAGCAACCGTCTTCTCCAGAGTGGTACCAGGCAGTGGGCCTTGGTGGTCGTGGCCCAAATACGCTGATACCAGCCAGTAGGTATGGTTGTCTATTACCATACTGGCTGTGGTGACGTCGTTATCACTGAAATTAGGGAGTAAAAATACATTTAGACTACGTTTTACTAGTATGCAGGACCTTGGGTTACCTTTTCCCGTTACATGTAAGACGCAGTAGCCAGGAGTTTTCAATCCTCGAACCCGGGATTTCCCAATCCAGGGTTCTTGGATGAAGACGACATCTTCCCCAGTTTTTGACAGGCGGAGAAGAAGGGAGGCCGAAGCCTTAATAGAGTGTTGGAGATTAATCTGTGCTATTTGCAGCATTTTGGCTACAATTAGGCAGATCAACCTCCACCACTGTTAAATCCAGTTCATCCAGATCGGACGAAGGGGAACCTAGCAGTTCATCTTCTTCCTCACTGGAGAGAACTTTGTTGGATGAGTCATCAGTCTCCATTAGGGATAAACTTTTGACGTTTTCGGAAGAAGACTGTGCCGCGACAGAAGAGGGCCCTGGTACAACATCATCCCCATCCAAGGATGGGAAAGTGATGATAGCACTGGGACCCCCCACGTCTGGCGACACAGCTTCTGAGTGTAGGGAAGAAGATTGCGCCGCGACAGAAGAGGGCCCAGGTACACCATCGTCCTCATCCATGGATGGAAAGGTGATAGTAGCACCAAGATCCCCTACGTCTTGCGACCCAGCTTCTAAAGTGGGTTGTGGAGGCTCGCATAAAGCGTCTACCTCATCTTTTTTGTATATTCGGAGAGTAATCGTCTCGAACCCGTATCTTATCACTCCCTTGTCTCGCACCAGTGAGGCCGCAGAGTCCTTATTGATAACGATAATCGCACTTCGATAAAGACCCTTCGGCTCCTCCAGTTTCGCGATCTTCCAGTCGTGACAGGAGAGGTCCGGGTTGCTAAGCCTGATCATCTCATGGATGTCTTCAGGACATGCAGGCTCAATCGGGATCCAAGCTCGAGCTCTCGGCCTGCAAGGAATATCTTCCTTTGCAACAACCTCGAGTTTTGCGCCTGGCCAAACTTCGCCCAGCATGCCGACAGCAAGCGTATATAGATCGCGTGACCTCTGATCGTTACAAACGATGAGTTTGACATGACCTTGATGCCAACCCCCATCGCTTGTTACAGGTGGTGGACCCGGATGCTCTCGCATGACTTTGAGAAAGCCAGCCGAGAGCTTTAGTTTCACCATCTGCAAACGGTCAGAGGAGATCGCGCCATCAATATTGCTTCTGTCAATGACCGCAACCACGATTTTGTTGTGTTCCTTAAGCACATCACTAAAAGGTTTAGTGAGAGGTACTTGAGGAATTTTGGGAGTGCTGGTGTTCTGCACTTTGGGTTTCTTAGGGATGGGAGTGGACTCCTCCAGAGACCTTTGTCGCTTTGACGTGGAGTCGCAGCTGGTCCTAGATTTGGCTAAGATGGATTTAGCCCACTCAATCTTCTTGCTATGAATGGGACTACTACCATCCCCCAATGTTGCACCAGAGGATTTTAGCAGTCTCATCGCATAGCGACGCTGTTTATAAAGGTCCCTAGGTTGGATGGTCGTCTTCGTAGTGGAGGCAGGGTCGTTATTCACGACGCTGCTAACACCACGGAGACTACCACTAGGACCATCCTGGAGAGGTTTACTCTCTTTGGTAGTGGAACTACCGACATGAGGAGGCGCTTTCGCCAGGGATACCTTCTGTACCTCCCTAGAAGCTGGGCAATGACTTGGCACAGACCCCTCTCCTATGTTTGGCACAGGATTTACGACAGCCGGCATTATCGCCGAACTGTCGCCCGGTGTAGATACAACCTGTACCACACTCGAAGTTGGGCAGTGACATGTCACAATCCCTTCTCCTGTGTACGGCACAGGTGTAACGACAGCCGACGTTGCCGCCGAACTGCCGACCTTGAGGATCCAAGTTTTAAATCTTCGGAATACCTTAAGCTCATTTAAGACATCGAAGAATAAAAAGAAAAGCTACCTGACCTTCAAGTCTTGGAAAGTTTCGTGTATAAGAAGGTCAGACATTGCACAGGGAATCCGGTAGAGAACGACCTTGTTTGGAAGCTTTGGGTTCTACATCCGCTTACTGAACGCTTGATCTCTTTGGCTTATCGACCACCTAGGGCTTCGCATGGTAGGTTCGCGAAGACCCTGTACCGACTGCAACAACGGTTTTTCTGGCCAAACATGGCCGCGCAAGTAAAATCCTTTTTAGCGAAGTGCGACATCTGCAAGGAATCGAAAGTTATGAATGCCACCCTTAAGCCTCCTATGGGTAAAGCATTCGTAGCTGAGAGACCCTTCCAGATTTAAAAAGGGGAAGGTTCTAAAGCCCGTCTAGCAGTCTGTGCATGAGACCTTGATAAACCCTTACTTACCCTTACATTACATTAACCTTGTCGTTCCTTTTCCTTCTCCTTTCTCTGCAAAGTGTTTTTAGAGAAAGGATAAGTTTTGTGGGGAACGGTGCTAAGAACATTACACAACAAAACACATTATAAAACGTACCATTACATATTATCCATCATAATATTTAACAATACTTACCCTACACTAATTTATTAAAGAAAAAACAAATATACTTACCATGTACTCATAACACTTTCAATAACATACTATACACTAAAAAAAACACTGTACCTACACTAAACCACTGTATAATAAAAACAAGCTTCTTTTTTCCGATCTAGTATGTAGGAAAAACATAAACAAACTCGAAGAAAAAAGTAAAAAAAGGAGATTTTGAATTGATTTGAAAATTATGATTGTTTTGTCTTAGCTTGTACCGTCTTTTTTTTTTTTGGTCTGGAAAGAAAAAAAAATGTGTATCTAGAACTTTTGCGATTGAAAAATAAAATGTATTAAAAATTACTGAAACCAAAGAAAAAAGGAAAAGGAATTATTATTATTATTATTATTTATTTCATTACGTTAAATACTAACGCTAGGTTAACAAAAAAAAACTTATATATAACAAAAACTTATATCTAAAAAATATGTATTATATACAAAGTAATATATTTAAATATCAAACACAAAATTAAGCATTTAAATAGTGAAAGTAAAATTGTATTTTGAAATTATCTGATTTTATACTCTGATTGACAGAATTTAAAAGAAAATTATTTTCATTATAAATTTTTATTAATTGGTTAATTGGACTGTTGGAACCATAGTTTGATCGGCTAAGATTTGCTCGAATTGGCACTCGATTTCTTAAGTAAGTTCGGCTTATATTAAAGTGAAAACGACACAAAACTGATGGAGACGAAATGGATCCATTCAAAATTCCAACAATAAAGCAGAGTTGCAAGTACTTTCGGTGACTAGTTAGTGATGGAAGACCTATAAGTTGTTGCTTAAGGCAATAGGAAGGCAAAGCTGATTCATGAGAGCATGGGAAAAAAACGTAGAATAAATCTAAGGAATCTTCTTTGGACACCTTCAAGTCTATGAATATGATTCGAGTAGTAAGGGACCCAAACTATACAACCGTATTCAAGGACTGATCTGACAAACGATACAAATATAGGACATACGGATCTCGGAATTCCCTACCAAATCTTTTTATAAAGCCTAGCGTCTTATTAGCTTTTTTACAATATGGTTATAATGGTCAGTAAAAGATAATTTTGAGTCCAAAATGATGCCTAAGTCTGAGAAGTGAGTCAATTTTTCCAGGTTTGAAGAGTTTAACGTGTAGTTATAGTCAATTATATTGTGTTTTCGTGTAAAACTCATAGTTTTACACTTGTCAATGTTTAACAATAAACGATTAGTATTGCACCATTCCCATAGACGAAGTAAGTCATCTTGTAACAATTCGCAGTCCGTTAGGGAATTAATTTTTCGAAATATTTTCACGTCATCAGCGTATATTAAAGACATAGAATTTCTTAAGACAGATGGGAGATCATTTATAAACAGAACAAATAACAATGGACCAAGATGGCTACCCTGAGGTACACCAGAATTGACAATAAACGGATTGGAATAGTCATTTTTGAACACAACACAATAATATCTGTTTGTAAGGTACGAAGATATCCATGTTATTAATTTATCATTTAGTCGAATTTTTTCTAATTTCCCTAAAAATACTTTATGGCTTAGTTTGTCAAATGCTTTGCTAAAGTGTGTAAATACACAGTCAACTTGTTGTTTATTTTCAAAAGTATCAATACAATAAGTTGTAAATTCAAGTAGATTTGTAACAGTCGTTTTTTTCACAAAACCATGTTGATTGTCACAGAAAACAGAAGAACAGTTGAAGGAAAGAACATCACAAACAATGGATTCAAACAGTTTTGGTATAACAGATAGCTTAGCTATAGGACGATAGTTGCATATAAGATGCTTAGGACCCTTTTTATGAGTTGGTTTGAGATATGAATATTTCCATATGAGTGGAAAATGGGAACAATTAAATGACTTGTTAAACAGAATACACAATGGGTATGAAAGATGTTTAGCGCACATTTTTAGCATAAATGAAGGCAGTCCGTCAGGGCCTGGACTAAGGCTGCGCGTACGGTAGTGCGAGAAAGCGATGCGATGCGAGAAGCGTTTGTATGCGAGAAAAATATTTACATTGATTCTTATAAGCGTGCGTACAGTCAAGCGATATCTTGAGCGAGTTTCTCGAATAGCAACTCGCTCCGACCAGTTTTTCAAGCGAGTAGAAGCGAGATTGTTTGTTTTGACTTCGATTGTGACGTTTGAAAATAGAAATAGAAAATGGAAAATTTATTTATTCCAGTTCCAGCTTGTGGTGTGTGTTTTCGAATTTGCTTTGGTGTAGGTATATTTTAATTATTATGAAAAATACTAAATAAAGAACATGATGAATTTATTCTTTCTTAATTGGAAGTAAATATGTTTTTTCGTCGTTTTTCTTTCCTTCAACGTCCGGAAATATAAATTTTCGTTTAAAAATTAATTTTCTAATGATGACGAGACTCCATTTTCTTGACACTTCTAGTCGCTTTTACTGTGCGCACCATCTCGCATCTAAAACGCTTCTCGCATCGCTTCTCGTATCGCTTCTCGCATCGCATCGCTTTCTCGCACTACCGTACGCGCAGCCTAAGGCTTTCGTCAAGTTTTAGAATTTTGTCTTGTATAGTAGATTCAGAGATTGTTAAATTTATCTGAGCCAAGTGAGGAAACTGATTAGTATTTGTAAAATCTATAGAGTTGTTATTTGTTGAAAAAGAATCTTCATACGCACTTTTAAAAAAATTAGCAAACATATTCGAAAGTTCTTGAGGATCATGGCTTGTTTCGTCTCTATATGTCATGTTTGGAGGATACCCGTCAAATTTTCGCTTGCAGTCAACATATTTCCAAAAATTTCGTGAATTCGTCTTAAGTTCCCGTTCGTTATAAAGACAATTTGAATAGTTAGTAAATTCATTTCTGATTTCTTGTTAGATACCATAATCAACATCAGTATGAGATTTGGTATATTTTACCCACGCCTTATTCCTTTTATTTTTTAAGCTTTTAAGATGTCGATCAAACCATGGTGGATTGTTATCTTTGGCTTTAATTTTACGGAGAGGTATGTTCTCTAAAAAACAATTTAATAATATTTTATAGAATTTAGAAACCATATCATCTAAGTTTAAATTTATAAATATTGAATCCCAGTCCAAATGATTTAAATCAGTAAAAAGTTGATTGAAATTACATTTTTTAAAGTCTAATTCAATTTGATTATCACAGGTCGTATCAAGATCACAAACATTTAAGCTTAAGGATATCGTCAATGCAGGATGATGTCGATCTTCTTTTAAGAGTTTTATGTCGCTTTGAATAACAGCAGTGTCAGCATTTATGATATCAGAAATATAAATAAGGTCCAGTATTTTGTTATTGTGGTTTTTGATTGAGTTAAGCTGAATGAGTCCTAGAGAGGCCATGTGTCGATTGTGGTAAATTCGATGTCATTAGATGGGTTGATCGGAAAATATTCTTCGTTATTGTCATTCTTGGACCATTCAAGATTAGGTAGATTGAAGTCACCTAATACGCAGATTTCATCCTCAGGATTTATATTTTCAAATAAGTTTTCCAAATTATCATAAATTTGTTTGTATATATTGTGAAAAGTGAATAACGAATTGAAAATAAAGAATCGACAAAAAGGACAAACGATAAAGATAAAATGTAAAAAAAAAAGTGAAAATAACGGACAAATTATACTAACCTGTGTTCCTGTGTACTGAAAATAGACCTATCAATGCATCCTAGCCCCTGAAAAGAAAGAAAAAATATATTTACCTGTGCTCCAATGTGTCCATGTGTAATAAAAAAAAAGAAAAAACTTGCTATGTGTTCGTGTGCGAATCCCAGTCCCTGAAAAAAAAATCAACCGAAACATCAAAACAAAATAGTGTAGGTTGTTGCGGTAAAATTTACCACAACAAGTTTCATCTCTCCCGGGACTAATCATTTTCTTTTGCAATCCTAAGATTCTCGAAGAGTTCAGTTGAAAACCTGGGCCATCGGCCAGTGACCTGCTCTTCTAGCATTTTAGGAACGTAATCCCAACAGGTTCCATCAGTAGAAGTGTGCGGCAGGGCGCCCACACCAACGAGTTGTGCGACAGGCGGTCCACAATTAGAGGACAATATATGTACGCATATGATTTGATCGGAGAAGGCATGAAGAATTTACCCATGCCCAACAATGTGCGAATTTTAATCGCACCAACGTAAATTTAGTATGGCCGAGTGCCCACCGTAAACTGTCGTTAACATTAAAGATTAACCACACCATTCTCTTTCTCTTTAAACCTAGGTCCAAACGTTGCAAAGTAGTTGAAGGAAATGGTTTCTCTTCAAATTGTTAATACTAGAAGACGGACCCATGGAGAGTCCTTTTAATACATAGAATTCCGAATGGTTTTTCGAAGTTCGAATCTTCGACTGGAAGTGATGGATGTGAGCTGAACTCGTCCACTGTGCTACTGGGTGATCGCATCACCTATGTGTATAGACCGCGT
Source organism: Sphaerophoria taeniata (assembly GCA_943590905.1). Lineage (NCBI taxonomy): Eukaryota > Metazoa > Arthropoda > Insecta > Diptera > Syrphidae > Sphaerophoria > Sphaerophoria taeniata. The sequence goes on from OX016541.1 coordinate 97,830,424, forward strand.
GCGATGGACGATTCATGGCTTCCCGGTCGCACACCCCAGTCTTATGGACGGAGGCAAGTGCAGGACCGGGACAGAACGTTCACCACGCAAAAGGTCCGAAGGAGATGGCCTGAGGGTCGAGTAGCCGGACGAGCCAAGTTCGCCATCTTGAACTTTCACTTTTGGAAGAATCACGAAAGCGTGAAGACTACGAACAGCCATTTTTTTGGAAAATTTTTTGGAGAAATTTCCTCGTAATTTTTGCGATATACTTTTTTGGGAAATACGATTTTTATTGAGTGGAGAGGAGGAGAAACCATTTCTTTGATTTTCTGCGAAGGATATATTTGGAGCTAAGTATTTCGATTTCTTTTTGGTTATTTTATTTGTCTTTTATCATAATTTTAATTGGTCTGGTTGGCGGCCATTTTGTTTTCCCTTACTTGGAAAATTTTATCTAGAATTTTCTTGTGTGGTTTTTCTTTGTGTTTCGACACAAAATTGTTTGCTTCTTTTATCTTTTGCTAATTTCTTTAATCTTCAAGAGTGCCCTTCTGGTACTCTAATAGAATCTTTGTTCTTTGGTTTGAAAAGATACTGGTTTTTAATCCAGGTTTTCCCACGGTTTTCCAGTCTTAATAAAACGTTTAAAATTTAAATTTTCTTATTCATTATTAATTATTTTGAAGACTTTACAGGTATTTTTCATCATTGGTTTGGTAAACTACCAAAAAAAAAAGTTTCCTGGCGCCCATTTGCAAAATTGAGTACGCTCCTGTACTTCAATTTTAATCAATCGTTTCGATATCATTTGATATCAATTCAATTTTGATCACCCCGATCAAAAATATTTTCAATTAATTTAACCCACCCCTTAACCTGAGCTACCGGTGTGGCAGCACTTGCCTTGCTGTCGGTTTGTAAATCCTCGTTTCGCTGAACACACCTGACATTGTCTTTCAATTGTCATTCAATCTTCATTGTCATTTGTCAATATTCAATATCAAATTCGCGGCACATCGGGTTGGTGCATTTCGTATTGTGTTTAATTCCTCAATTTTATTAATTAAATTAATTTCGTTTCCATTCGCTTGTTGATAATATTGGATGCGAACATCCAATATTATTTTTATTAAAGTTCTAAGTCGGGAGTGTTCGGTGCAAAAGAATTTGCAACAATTTGCGTCCACAACGTGGGGCTTGCTTCGTCTTCGTCTTTGTTCGTTGTTACTTTTGTGTCTGTTTGTGTGGTTTTTTAGGGAAGTGTTTATAATTTGTATAATCTTTGCAAAGAAATATTTACTTGGTGTTTTTTTTTTTTTTAATTCGTTTAGGTGCGTCGTGTGATTTTTCAAAGGTGATAAGGAGTATTCAAGAAGCGGGTGGATAACCTAAAAAAAAAAAAAAATTTCTCTGCATTTGTGAAGTATTTCTGTGATAGTTTCATTATATTTATTTTAAAATCTTTTGGGAAAGAATCTGTTACTTGCTTGGTGTTGTTTTTATTTAGGTAAAATTCCGTGAGATTTATGGGCACAAGAGCCCTAAGGGAATAATCTTGAAAACAAAGAAGGAAGGAAAATTGGCATTCAGTTGGTGGTATTGTTATTTGCGGTGGAAATCAAAGTGAGTCTTTTTATGCTTTTTTCTATCTGCTACCTATTAGTTTCATCGGGTTTTAATTAAAATATCTTATATTGGAATTATAATTTCAATTTCATTTTTCTCATATTTTTTTTTTTTGTTCGTCGAAGGCCATTTTGTGAGCAGTGAAATATAGCTGTCTCACTCTTACCTTCGTATCAGGTTGCATTTAATTTTTTTAATATTTACTTGGATATTTGAAATTGAATTTACAGGGTTGCCACTTTGACAACTTCTCACATATTTTTAAATTTTTTTTTTTGGAAAAAATATTTGATTATACGCTTTGATAAAAACTTTATTTTACTAGAACTTGGGATTGCGTTCGCAGGGTTGCCACTTTGACAACTCTTTAAAAATTTAAAAAAAAAATTGCCTTTGGAAAATATTTTATATTATAGGATTTTATATCTAAATTTGATCTTATTAGAAGTTGCAACTGCATTGACAGGGTTGCCACATACATTTTTAAAATATTAGTTACTTATAATTTCTAAACTTAATTTTTTTTAAGTATTCTAAGACATTTTTATTGTTTATTTCTATTCGAGATTTAGTAGTGATTGGAAATTCAATCAATTTTTTTTTTTCATTTGAAATAACAGGGTGTTCCTTTTTTTCTCTTTTGAATTTTAAAATTCACATATTCTTTTTTTAATCTTTTTAATATGGATACTAGCCAAATTAATAGGTTGTCGCTAGAGGAATTAACCTACGAAATTGAATGTCGCGGGTTAACAGTAGGGACAGTTGAGGATATGCGGAAAACGCTTAGGGCAACTTTAAAATTAGAGCGTAGGAGTTCCTTTGTGGCTGAATCGTATCCTTTCACTTTCGAACAGGATGCGGTTGCAGTTGAAAAGAAACTGATAGAGATAGGGAAACTTTTAGAAAATCCACCGAAGTCGGAAAATTCGAGTGATTATTTAAAGATTTTAACGAAGATAGAATGGTGTTTACGTAGGTTAGATAGGAGCATTCCGGAAAACGAAGGCCAGGATAAAGCCAAACTTTTCTTGAAAAATAAGGTCGTAATGGCTATGTCGGCACTAGATGGAGATGATGGGGGAGAGGAAGACAGTAGGGCAGGGAAGACTGATAGGGACAGAGAAAACGAGAGTCAGCGTTCAGGTGACTCAGCAAATCAGAGCGGATCGATGAGTACTGCTGCCGGTTCATCGACACGCGTAGGAGAGGCAGACAGGAGTAACAGTGATAATTCCAACGGAGAAAGGATTTTTGTGGAATCGGACCGGTTCCTTAACATCGCAAAATGGGATGTTAAGTTTACTGGAGAGCGCTGTTCAACCAACAAATTTAAAATTGAATAAATACAAAATGCATAATTGTACATTGTATAAAATATATATAATTGTATATAATGAATTATTTAAATAAACAAAAAAATGAATTATAAAATTATACATAACATTTTTATATTTTCTTAACAATATGTTAACTAAATAATAGAACTTAACAATAAAAACTCCAATCGATCTGCAAAGAAAAGAAAACAGAATCGATTAAAAACAACAAAAATGTATGTACGTTTACGTACTTACCGAATGTTACCGAAACACCCTCTGCGCAGGTACTCAAGTCGCATTGTAGGATCATTCAAATGATAAAAAACATGAAAGAAAAAATATTAAAGTATTAATTAAACAAAAACAACACAAAAGCAAAAGTTAATTTGTGTTCAAATAAAATGCAACACCCTATACTTACATGAAAACCATAACAAACAAACCAGGGAAAGTATAGGTGTCCATAGGAGTCTCAGTAGGTGTCCACAAGAGTCTCACCGGAATTGAGCACTTGGTATTGTTAATTGAACACTCTGAAAATAAAAAAAAAAGATAATTGAACATTAAATTTGCGTTAATTAATAACAAATTTACAACAATTTAGTTAAATAACACACATTACACGAACAAAACATTGACACAATTTGCAAACATATATTACAGTACAAAACACTAGTTTTTTGTCACGATTTCTATTTAAAACAACAAACAAGACAAGCTTTAGGTTTTTTAACAAACAAACAATTAAATTTTGAGACACTTTGTACCATATACAAACAGAAATACATTAATTAAACACAAGTGAGGCAAACAAATATAACCTCAAATTACATGGAAACTTTTCATGGACAATAACACTATTAATTTCACAAATCACAAGGAATAAACACTTAAATTCACTAAACCACTACCCGAACATTTGTTTTAACATTAAAAATTAAACAAATCACAAAAAATTAACAAGATTTGACGTAAACAAAATTCGCACAATATGCGCACAAAAACTTTTCTAATTTGACAGGTGAACTTTATTATCAGTGTTCACAGGGTGCACTATATATACAGAATTTTATTTAAAAAACACGAAAATTTGGTCAAATTAGTAAAAAGTTAATTATTTATTAAGTTATAAACAAATTATTAACTTTATAATAAAAACAATAAGCTAGAAAGAGAAAACAAGATGAAATAGCTATATATTAGAATGAAAATAAATCTGCACGAAAATTGCAAATGGGGACGAAATGGCATTGACTGAAATTTATTTTTTTTATGTTTATTCACCACATAAAAATGTTTTAAACAATAAAAAAAAAAACATATGAAAACGTTATGAAATATTGAAAAAGAGTAATATTAAGACAACCAAATGATAATAATTATTGATTTCAGCGAAAATAAGCTTATTTCTCAATATTGATGAAAAATTTTCTATTATTTCATGTGGTGAATTCGACAAAATATTTATTCTATCCAATTGGCAATGCCATGACAATGCATTGTGGGACGATTTATACGTCCCGCACATATGGTTTGACGTGTCTTGCGTTTTTATTTAAAATATTCTTCAGAGAGGAATAAGACATTTTTGAGTCATTTCAATTTGAAAAATATACATGGTGGTTCCATCCAGGAGTGCGATACACATTAATAATTTAATTGTCATATTCAGTTGAATATTGTTTCTGATATTTCTTTGTTTAATACTTATAAATAATACAAGGCATAAACAATAAAAGGTAACAATAATCAACATTTACCATGAGTAACTTAAACGAGCTATTAGTAAAACAAGTCGTTTTAAAAACAAAACTTGAAAAAACCATAGAAAATGGTAAGAAAACGCGGTTAGAGAGAAGAACAGCCGGCTTTTTTAAACAAAAATTAATCGATTTGCGTGAGTTGTGGCAAGAATTTGTCAAGCAAGACAGACACATCCACGAAATCATTATTAGTTCTGAAACGGAATGTGACAATAAATATATCAAGAAGCAGCAATTTGATGACATTGAAACTAAATACTCAGAATACATGGGAGAACTCGAAGATGGTTTAAACAAATCGTTGACAGAATCCAATCATAATGCGACAACCCTAGCTGAGTCACAGTTTACATATACACAACTGCCTAAAATCTCACTACCCAAGTTCAATGGAGATTACAATTCTTGGAGATCATTTCATGATTTATTCACGTCACTTGTACATTAAAACAAGCAATTGCAACCCGTGCAAAAATTACATTACCTAAAAGGCTGTCTGGAGGGCGAAGCGGAAAAAATACTGAAGCATACACCAATTACCAATGAGGACTATGCTCCAGCGTGGACAAAACTCAAAGAGCGATATGAAAACACTAGGACGCTAGTTAATTTTCATTTGAAGGCTCTAGTAAGCCAAACCAAGCTCACTTCCGAATCTGGAAGGAACTTAAAAACATTAGTTGATACAACTGAAGAATGTCTACAGCAATTGAAGGCTCTGAAGGTAGACACGACAACCTGGGACGCACTAATAATTTATTTATTAGTGCAGAAATTACCATTTGCAACATTGCGTCTCTGGGAAGAAGAATTGGGAGACAGCCAAAATCTTCCAAAGTTTACAATGTTTTCAACTTTTCTTCACAAACGAATACGAGTCCTGGAATCCATTAGTAGTACTATCGGCGCAAGGCCAACTACAACCGCGATTAAAAAGGAAGGTATTCAGACATACCACAATAGCATAAAGCTTAATTGCCCAGCCTGCAATGGGAGGCATTATGTGGGAACTTGTGAAACATATCTAAACATGGATATACCAACACGTAAAAAGACAATTCAAGCCGCAAACAGATGTTTAAATTGTTTTTCAAATAAACATGAACACGCTAAGTGTAAAAACAGAAAACGTTGTCAAAAGTGTAAAAAAGCACATCACACAACACTTCACCTCCACAATGCTTCGTCGAAAGAAACTCACGAAGAAGGGGGTAACATAGAACAAATACAAAATTATTTTGCAACAAAAGCACACAATGCTTTATTACCAACAGCGTTGGTAACAGCAGTCGACCGCAATTGTCATTCAACAAGACTACGATGCCTTCTAGATTCTGGATCTCAAACATCCTTTATTACAGAGAAGGCCTGTCAAACTTTACAATTGCATAGCAAGCGTACATCAATTCAAGTTGTTGGCTTGAACAAGAATCAATCTGTCAGTTCAAGACAGCAAGTTCAAATACAACTTCAATCTACCAAGCCAAATAAAGCAACAGTTGAAATAGATATGTTTGTTTTAAAAACAATCACTGACTTATTACCAACCAAGCAAATAGTCAGCAATAATTGGAATCATCTCAATGGACTCGAATTGGCAGATCCAACATTTTGGAAGCCAAGTCCCATCGATGCTCTACTGGGAGCAGATGTTTACGGACATATTATTCGAGAAGGCATACGTTACGGCCCGGAAGGGACTCCGGTAGCCATGAACACAATCTTCGGATGGATAATCATGGGACAAACATCAAAGTTATATGAAACACCAGTCAAGGTATTTACCACTATGATCAATCCAATCAACGATATTAGCCATCTAATGCAGAAATTCTGGGAAACAGAAGAAGTTCAAGTTTGCAACAAGCAAACTCCAGCAGAAAAAAAATGTCAAGAATTATACAAAGCCGATTATACCAGACTGCCAACCAATCAATATATGGTTAAATTACCATTTATAGAGTCCAATGGACCGATTCTGGGTACATCAAGAGATCGTGCTTTACAAAGATATGACTATTTGCAACGGAAGCTTAGCAAAAATATCGAACTCAAACATGAATACGAGGCATGTTTGGACGAATACTTAACAATGGGTCACATGGAAGTATGTGAACCACCTAAAGAAAATGAACCAAATTACTATATACCGCACCATGCAGTATTTAAGCAAAGTACTACTACAAAGCTACGCGTAGTATTTGATGCATCTGCGCGGACAACCAATGGAAAGTCATTAAATGAACAAATGCTCATTGGACCCATGCTGCAACCTTAATTGTTTTCCATCGTTTTAAATTGGAGAAAACACAAAGTAGCAATAACAGCAGACATTGAAAAAATGTACCGCATGATTCGAATGCATCCAGATCATCGGACGTATCAACGTATCTTGTGGCGAGATCCACAGACAAAGGCTCAGCAAGATTACCATTTGAACACAGTTACATTTGGAACATCATCGGCACCATTCGTATCAATCAGAACGCTACAACAACTAGCACAAGATGAGGAAAAACAATATCCACAAGCTTCAAAGGTTGTGTTCACCGACTTTTACGTAGACGATTTACTAAGTGGAGCAGAGACAATTCAAGAATGTCTCGAACTGCAAAAACAATTAATTGAAATGCTGAGCAAAGGTGGGTTTAAGCTCCGAAAATGGACTAGCAACAAACCAGAATTAATTAACCATTTTTCAGTAGAAGATAGAGAAGTTAAAGAACTTCTAGAACTTAACGAAAGTGAATCAGTAAAAACCTTAGGAATTCGATGGTATCCTGTTGAAGATTATTTCACGTTTAACACTCAAGGCTTATCAAATACAAGAGCCAACACCAAACGTACTATACTGTCAGAAATAGCGTCGTTATACGATCCAGTAGGCTGGCTCTCGCCGATTGTGATAGTCGCAAAAATTTGAATCCAAACACTGTGGATCACCGGCCTTTCTTGGGACAGTAAAGTATCCCAAGATATTGCTGCAAAGTGGCAGAATTTTAAGGAAGACTTACAAGAAGTCGATAAAATAAAAATCCCCCGTTGGATTGGAATTTCAAAAAATAACCAAACGATCCAAATCCATGGGTTTTGTGATGCATCCATTAAAGCATATGCAGCTGTATTGTATATCCGAACCCAAGACGATAGAAGTAAAGTAACAACGAAATTGTTAACAGCTAAATCAAAGGTAGCGCCAGTAAAACCAATTACACTGCCTCGCTTGGAGCTAAATGGAGCTTTACTACTAGCAAAACTCCTGAAAGTCACCGTCCAAGACATGCAACTACAAAATATTCCAATATTTTTATGGACAGATGCAACAATTGTTTTGCAATGGATACGTGAGCATCCATCTAAATGGAAAACCTATGTGGCCAACAGAGCGGCAGAAATTCAAGAAGTCTTACCAACTGAGCATTGGCATCATGTGCCAACGAAGGATAACCCTGCAGATTTGGCTTCTAGAGGAACGACAACACAACAATTAGTAAATTGTAATTTGTGGTGGCATGGACCGGATTGGCTCAGCGAGCCCCAAATTAAATGGCCATCAAATCCAATTGAAACCAATAACACTAACTTGGAAGCCAGACAACCCAAGACAACGAATATGTTTGCACAACCATACATTACAATTTTACCAACATACTCATCATACACAAAGCTCATAAGAGTCATGGCTACAGTAATACGATATATACAAAATTGTCAAAACCCTGCTCAAAGGCAAACAGGTGCCTTAACTGCAAGGGAATTATCTCACGCTAGTATAAAGGTCTTAAAATTGATACAAACATCAGCATTTCCAGTGGAATTGGACAGTCTTAAGAAAAACAAACCACTGCCTAAAAACAGCAAACTCATAACACTTAATCCGTTTATAGATCAAGATGGCTTAATTCGAGTAGGAGGTCGATTGGAAAATGCGAATATCACATGCAATCGAAAACATCCTATCGTTTTACCACGAGATCACCATGTCTGCAACTTAATCGTTGAGAAAATACACAAGGAAACACTGCATGGAGGCACCTCATTAGTACTTAACACTCTTCGTAATAATTTTTGGATTCTCGATGGAAAACGGGTTACAACACGACAAATTCATAAATGCGTTATATGTGCGAAACATCGAGCAACGACAATGCAACAGTTGATGGGAACGTTACCAGCGCCTAGAGTTAATCTCACAAGAGCCTTCTTACATGTGGGCGTTGATTATGCCGGACCAATACAACTTAAAACGTCAACGATCCGAAAAGCAAAACAGTAAAAGGGATATTTCTGCATATTTGTATGTATGGCAACCAAGGCTATACATATAGAGGTGGTGTCAGATTTGACAGCACTGGCTTTCATAGCAGCTTTAAAAAGGTTTGCGTCTCGACGAGGATTATGTTCAGACATCTATTCAGATTGCGGAACAAATTTTAAAGGAGGAAAAACGATACTAGATCGTGACCTAGATCAAGCCATTAAGGAAGCCACACCAAGTATCGTCGATTATCTATCCAACTTGAATATTAATTGGCACTTCAACCCACCTGCAGCACCTCATCACGGGGGATTATGGGAAACAGGTGTAAAATCCATAAAATATCATCTGCGTCGTGTGCTAGGCACGACAATATGCACATTCGAAGAACTCACGACACTACTTGCTCAAATTGAAGCATGCTTGAATTCACGACCCCTATGTACACTACGAAATGACATTGATGACCTTGCGGTTCTCACTCCAGGTCATTTCCTCATCGGTCAAGCTATAAATGCAATCCCTGAGCCTAGTCTCATAGCATCAACTTCGACACCTAACCAGAGATGGAAACATGTGCAACAAATGCACCACCATTTTTGGAAGAAGTGGTCAACTGAATATTTAAATCGTCTTCAACAACGACCTAAATGGCTAACTAATGAACACGGTATTAAGGTTGGAGATATTGTTCTCATCAAAGATGAAAATACCCCACCGACTGCGTGGCCTTTAGGAATCGTTGAAAAAAAATCCTGGAAAAGATGGATTAACACGAGTAGTAACAGTCCGAACAAGATTTACTACCTGCCAACGACCAATCGTTAAAATATGCCCATTACCAATCGAAAACAATGAAACTACCATAACAACGTGTAATTGACCTGTTCAGTAGAACCTTGTTCATGTGTTGTCAGTAGTAGAATTGTATATGTTTAGTATATGTCAGCATAATTCATAAGTAATAACGTTTTTCAGAAATAATGGACGCTGTATGGCCAATCGGACCATGGGAGGACTAGCTCAATATTTTGGAAGAGATTAGATTTTCCCCACCACAACTTGAGACGCCTCTACAAGATCTCATTGAAAAGAATTTGGAAAGAGAGAGGGAAGATCCAAGCGGCATCGTTGGTAACTTAATCCCAGTGAGCATCAACGGTTCACAAGTCACGTCGTTAAGCATGTTGACGCCATCGACAACCGTCGAAGAAATCAAGATGCGTATCGACAACGATGTTCAGAAGTTTGTGACCAGAGAAGGGGAAGACCTCTTTATCTTCAAAAACACGCTTCAAAGAATAGATTTTGAACGAATCCAACACAGTAAAAGGAAACAAACAATTTACCAGACAACTACCAGGCCAGGGTTAACGTTAACCGGGCGGGAAAGGTCCTTTTTCATAGTTACCACCGCAAAGGCTTAAAAAAATTAAATAAGCGAATTGTTGAACGTAGTCGTCCAAGGTGGGGAGGATGTTCAACCAACAAATTTAAAATTGAATAAATACAAAATGCATAATTGTACATAGTATAAAATATATATAATTGTATATAATGAATTATTTAAATAAACAAAAAAATGAATTATAAAATTATACATAACATTTTTATATTTTCTTAACAATATGTTAACTAAATAATAGAACTTAACAATAAAAACTCCAATCGATCTGCAAAGAAAAGAAAACAGAATCGATTAAAAACAACAAAAATGTATGTACGTTTACGTACTTACCGAATGTTACCGAAACACCCTCTGCGCAGGTACTCAAGTCGCATTGTAGGATCATTCAAATGATAAAAAACATGAAAGAAAAAATATTAAAGTATTAATTAAACAAAAACAACACAAAAGCAAAAGTTAATTTGTGTTCAAATAAAATGCAACACCCTATACTTACATGAAAACCATAACAAACAAACCAGGGAAAGTATATGTGTCCATAGGAGTCTCAGTAGGTGTCCACAAGAGTCTCACCGGAATTGAGCACTTGGTATTGTTAATTGAATACTCTGAAAATAAAAAAAAAAGATAATTGAACATTAAATTTGCGTTAATTAATAACAATTTAGTTAAATAACACACATTACACGAACAAAACATTGACACAATTTGCAAACATATATTACAGTACAAAACACTAGTTTTTTGTCACGATTTCTATTTAAAACAATAAACAAGACAAGGTTTAGGTTTTTTAACAAACAAACAACTAAATTTTGAGACACTTTGTACCATATACAAACAGAAATACATTAATTAAACACAAGTGAGGCAAACAAATATAACCTCAAATTACATGGAAACTTTTCATGGACAATAACACTATTAATTTCACAAATCACAAGGAATAAACACTTAAATTCACTAAACCACTACCCGAACATTTGTTTTAACATTAAAAATTAAACAAATCACAAAAAATTAACAAGATTTGACGTAAACAAAATTCGCACAATATGCGCACAAAAACTTTTCTAATTTGACAGGTGAACTTTATTATCAGTGTTCACAGGGTGCACTATATATACAGAATTTTATTTAAAAAACACGAAAATTTGGTCAAATTAGTAAAAAGTTAATTATTTATTAAGTTATAAGCAAATTATTAACTTTATAATAAAAACAATAAGCTAGAAAGAGAAAACAAGATGAAATAGCTATATATTAGAATGAAAATAAATCTGCACGAAAATTGCAAATGGCGACGAAATGGCATTGCCTGAAATTTATTTTTTTTTATGTTTATTCACCACGGTAAGCACATAAAAATGTTTTAAACAATAAAAAAAAACATATGAAAACGTTATGAAATATTGAAAAAGAGTAATATTAAGACAACCAAATGATAATAATTATTGATTTCAGCGAAAATAAGCTTATTTCTCAATATTGATGAAAAATTTTCTATTATTTCGTGTGGTGAATTCGACAAAATATTTATTCTATCCAATTGGCAATGCCATGACAATGCATTGTGGGACGATTTATACGTCCCGCACATATGGTTTGACGTGTCTTGCGTTTTTATTTAAAATATTCTTCAGAGAGGAATAAGACATTTTTGAGTCATTTCAATTTGAAAAATATACATGGTGGTTCCATCCAGGAGTGCGATACACATTAATAATTTAATTGTCATATTCAGTTAAATATTGTTTCTGATATTTCTTTGTTTAATACTTATAAATAATACAAGGCATAAACAATAAAAGGTAACAATAATCAACATTTACCATGAGTAACTTAAACGAGCTATTAGTAAAACAAGTCGTTTTAAAAACAAAACTTGAAAAAACCATAGAAAATGGTAAGAAAACGCGGTTAGAGAGAAGAACAGCCGGCTTTTTTAAACAAAAATTAATCGATTTGCGTGAGTTGTGGCAAGAATTTGTCAAGCAAGACAGACACATCCACGAAATCATTATTAGTTCTGAAACGGAATGTGACAATAAATATATCAAGAAGCAGCAATTTGATGACATTGAAACTAAATACTCAGAATACATGGGAGAACTCGAAGATGGTTTAAACAAATCGTTGACAGAATATAATCATAATGCGACAACCCTAGCTGAGTCACAGTTTACATATACACAACTGCCTAAAATCTCACTACCCAAGTTCAATGGAGATTACAATTCTTGGAGATCATTTCATGATTTATTCACGTCACTTGTACATCAAAACAAGCAATTGCAACCCGTGCAAAAATTACATTACCTAAAAGGCTGTCTGGAGGGCGAAGCGGAAAAAATACTGAAGCATACACCAATTACCAATGAGGACTATGCTCCAGCGTGGACAAAACTCAAAGAGCGATATGAAAACACTAGGACGCTAGTTAATTTTCATTTGAAGGCTCTAGTAAGCCAAACCAAGCTCACTTCCGAATCTGGAAGGAACTTAAAAACATTAGTTGATACAACTGAAGAATGTCTACAGCAATTGAAGGCTCTGAAGGTAGACACGACAACCTGGGACGCACTAATAATTTATTTATTAGTGCAGAAATTACCATTTGCAACATTGCGTCTCTGGGAAGAAGAATTGGGAGACAGCCAAAATCTTCCAAAGTTTACAATGTTTTCAACTTTTCTTCACAAACGAATACGAGTCCTGGAATCCATTAGTAGTACTATCGGCGCAAGGCCAACTACAACCGCGATTAAAAAGGAAGGTATTCAGACATACCACAATAGCATAAAGCTTAATTGCCCAGCCTGCAATGGGAGGCATTATGTGGGAACTTGTGAAACATATCTAAACATGGATATACCAACACGTAAAAAGACAATTCAAGCCGCAAACAGATGTTTAAATTGTTTTTCAAATAAACATGAACACGCTAAGTGTAAAAACAGAAAACGTTGTCAAAAGTGTAAAAAAGCACATCACACAACACTTCACCTCCACAATGCTTCGTCGAAAGAAACTCACGAAGAAGGGGGTAACATAGAACAAATACAAAATTATTTTGCAACAAAAGCACACAATGCTTTATTACCAACAGCGTTGGTAACAGCAGTCGACCGCAATGGTCATTCAACAAGACTACGATGCCTTCTAGATTCTGGATCTCAAACATCCTTTATTACAGAGAAGGCCTGTCAAACTTTACAATTGCATAGCAAGCGTACATCAATTCAAGTTGTTGGCTTGAACAAGAATCAATCTGTCAGTTCAAGACAGCAAGTTCAAATACAACTTCAATCTACCAAGCCAAATAAAGCAACAGTTGAAATAGATATGTTTGTTTTAAAAACAATCACTGACTTATTACCAACCAAGCAAATAGTCAGCAATAATTGGAATCATCTCAATGGACTCGAATTGGCAGATCCAACATTTTGGAAGCCAAGTCCCATCGATGCTCTACTGGGAGCAGATGTTTACGGACATATTATTCGAGAAGGCATACGTTACGGCCCGGAAGGGACTCCGGTAGCCATGAACACAATCTTCGGATGGATAATCATGGGACAAACATCAAAGTTATATGAAACACCAGTCAAGGTATTTACCACTATGATCAATCCAATCAACGATATTAGCCATCTAATGCAGAAATTCTGGGAAACAGAAGAAGTTCAAGTTTGCAACAAGCAAACTCCAGCAGAAAAAAAATGTCAAGAATTATACAAAGCCGATTATACCAGACTGCCAACCAATCAATATATGGTTAAATTACCATTTATAGAGTCCAATGGACCGATTCTGGGTACATCAAGAGATCGTGCTTTACAAAGATATGACTATTTGCAACGGAAGCTTAGCAAAAATATCGAACTCAAACATGAATACGAGGCATGTTTGGACGAATACTTAACAATGGGTCACATGGAAGTATGTGAACCACCAAAAGAAAATGAACCAAATTACTATATACCGCACCATGCAGTATTTAAGCAAAGTACTACTACAAAGCTACGCGTAGTATTTGATGCATCTGCGCGGACAACCAATGGAAAGTCATTAAATGAACAAATGCTCATTGGACCCACGCTGCAACCTTAATTGTTTTCCATCGTTTTAAATTGGAGAAAACACAAAGTAGCAATAACAGCAGACATTGAAAAAATGTACCGCATGATTCGAATGCATCCAGATCATCGGACGTATCAACGTATCTTGTGGCGAGATCCACAGACAAAGGCTCAGCAAGATTACCATTTGAACACAGTTACATTTGGAACATCATCGGCACCATTCTTATCAATCAGAACGCTACAACAACTAGCACAAGATGAGGAAAAACAATATCCACAAGCTTCAAAGGTTGTGTTCACCGACTTTTACGTAGACGATTTACTAAGTGGAGCAGAGACAATTCAAGAATGTCTCGAACTGCAAAAACAATTAATTGAAATGCTGAGCAAAGGTGGGTTTAAGCTCCGAAAATGGACTAGCAACAAACCAGAATTAATTAACCATTTTTCAGTAGAAGATAGAGAAGTTAAAGAACTTCTAGAACTTAACGAAAGTGAATCAGTAAAAACCTTAGGAATTCGATGGTATCCTGTTGAAGATTATTTCACGTTTAACACTCAAGGCTTATCAAATACAAGAGCCAACACCAAACGTACTATACTGTCAGAAATAGCGTCGTTATACGATCCAGTAGGCTGGCTCTCGCCGATTGTGATAGTCGCAAAAATTTGAATCCAAACACTGTGGATCACCGGCCTTTCTTGGGACAGTAAAGTATCCCAAGATATTGCTGCAAAGTGGCAGAATTTTAAGGAAGACTTACAAGAAGTCGATAAAATAAAAATCCCCCGTTGGATTGGAATTTCAAAAAATAACCAAACGATCCAAATCCATGGGTTTTGTGATGCATCCATTAAAGCATAAATGCAGCTGTATTGTATATCCGAACCCAAGACGATAGAAGTAAAGTAACAACGAAATTGTTAACAGCTAAATCAAAGGTAGCGCCAGTAAAACCAATTACACTTCCTCGCTTGGAGCTAAATGGAGCTTTACTACTAGCAAAACTCCTGAAAGTCACCGTCCAAGACATGCAACTACAAAATATTCCAATATTTTTATGGACAGATGCAACAATTGTTTTGCAATGGATACGTGAGCATCCATCTAAATGGAAAACCTATGTGGCCAACAGAGCGGCAGAAATTCAAGAAGTCTTACCAACTGAGCATTGGCATCATGTGCCAACGAAGGATAACCCTGCAGATTTGGCTTCTAGAGGAACGACAACACAACAATTAGTAAATTGTAATTTGTGGTGGCATGGACCGGATTGGCTCAGCGAGCCCCAAATTAAATGGCCATCAAATCCAATTGAAACCAATAACACTAACTTGGAAGCCAGACAACCCAAGACAACGAATATGTTTGCACAACCATACATTACAATTTTACCAACATACTCATCATACACAAAGCTCATAAGAGTCATGGCTACAGTAATACGATATATACAAAATTGTCAAAACCCTGCTCAAAGGCAAACAGGTGCCTTAACTGCAAGGGAATTATCTCACGCTAGTATAAAGGTCTTAAAATTGATACAAACATCAGCATTTCCAGTGGAATTGGACAGTCTTAAGAAAAACAAACCACTGCCTAAAAACAGCAAACTCATAACACTTAATCCGTTTATAGATCAAGATGGCTTAATTCGAGTAGGAGGTCGATTGGAAAATGCGAATATCACATGCAATCGAAAACATCCTATCGTTTTACCACGAGATCACCATGTCTGCAACTTAATCGTTGAGAAAATACACAAGGAAACACTGCATGGAGGCACCTCATTAGTGCTTAACACTCTTCGTAATAATTTTTGGATTCTCGATGGAAAACGGGTTACAACACGACAAATTCATAAATGCGTTATATGTGCGAAACATCGAGCAACGACAATGCAACAGTTGATGGGAACGTTACCAGCGCCTAGAGTTAATCTCACAAGAGCCTTCTTACATGTGGGCGTTGATTATGCCGGACCAATACAACTTAAAACGTCAACGATCCGAAAAGCAAAACAGTAAAAGGGATATTTCTGCATATTTGTATGTATGGCAACCAAGGCTATACATATAGAGGTGGTGTCAGATTTGACAGCACTGGCTTTCATAGCAGCTTTAAAAAGGTTTGCGTCTCGACGAGGATTATGTTCAGACATCTATTCAGATTGCGGAACAAATTTTAAAGGAGGAAAAACGATACTAGATCGTGACCTAGATCAAGCCATTAAGGAAGCCACACCAAGTATCGTCGATTATCTATCCAACTTGAATATTAATTGGCACTTCAACCCACCTGCAGCACCTCATCACGGGGGATTATGGGAAACAGGTGTAAAATCCATAAAATATCATCTGCGTCGTGTGCTAGGCACGACAATATGCACATTCGAAGAACTCACGACACTACTTGCTCAAATTGAAGCATGCTTGAATTCACGACCCCTATGTACACTACGAAATGACATTGATGACCTTGCGGTTCTCACTCCAGGTCATTTCCTCATCGGTCAAGCTATAAATGCAATCCCTGAGCCTAGTCTCATAGCATCAACTTCGACACCTAACCAGAGATGGAAACATGTGCAACAAATGCACCACCATTTTTGGAAGAAGTGGTCAACTGAATATTTAAATCGTCTTCAACAACGACCTAAATGGCTAACTAATGAACACGGTATTAAGGTTGGAGATATTGTTCTCATCAAAGATGAAAATACCCCACCGACTGCGTGGCCTTTAGGAATCGTTGAAAAAAAAATCCTGGAAAAGATGGATTAACACGAGTAGTAACAGTCCGAACAAGATTTACTACCTGCCAACGACCAATCGTTAAAATATGCCCATTACCAATCGAAAACAATGAAACTACCATAACAACGTGTAATTGACCTGTTCAGTAGAACCTTGTTCATGTGTTGTCAGTAGTAGAATTGTATATGTTTAGTATATGTCAGCATAATTCATAAGTAATAACGTTTTTCAGAAATAATGGACGCTGTATGGCCAATCGGACCATGGGAGGACTAGCTCAATATTTTGGAAGAGATTAGATTTTCCCCACCACAACTTGAGACGCCTCTACAAGATCTCATTGAAAAGAATTTGGAAAGAGAGAGGGAAGATCCAAGCGGCATCGTTGGTAACTTAATCCCAGTGAGCATCAACGGTTCACAAGTCACGTCGTTAAGCATGTTGACGCCATCGACAACCGTCGAAGAAATCAAGATGCGTATCGACAACGATGTTCAGAAGTTTGTGACCAGAGAAGGGGAAGACCTCTTTATCTTCAAAAACACGCTTCAAAGAATAGATTTTGAACGAATCCAACACAGTAAAAGGAAACAAACAATTTACCAGACAACTACCAGGCCAGGGTTAACGTTAACCGGGCGGGAAAGGTCCTTTTTCATAGTTACCACCGCAAAGGCTTAAAAAAATTAAATAAGCGAATTGTTGAACGTAGTCGTCCAAGGTGGGGAGGATGTTCAACCAACAAATTTAAAATTGAATAAATACAAAATGCATAATTGTACATAGTATAAAATATATATAATTGTATATAATAAATTATTTAAATAAACAAAAAAATGAATTATAAAATTATACATAACATTTTTATATTTTCTTAACAATATGTTAACTAAATAATAGAACTTAACAATAAAAACTCCAATCGATCTGCAAAGAAAAGAAAACAGAATCGATTAAAAACAACAAAAATGTATGTACGTTTACGTACTTACCGAATGTTACCGAAACACCCTCTGCGCAGGTTCTCAAGTCGCATTGTAGGATCATTCAAATGATAAAAAACATGAAAGAAAAAATATTAAAGTATTAATTAAACAAAAACAACACAAAATCAAAAGTTAATTTGTGTTCAAATAAAATGCAACACCCTATACTTACATGAAAACCATAACAAACAAACCAGGGAAAGTATAGGTGTCCATAGGAGTCTCAGTAGGTGTCCACAAGAGTCTCACCGGAATTGAGCACTTGGTATTGTTAATTGAATACTCTGAAAAAAAAAGATAATTGAACATTAAATTTGCGTTAATTAATAACAATTTAGTTAAATAACACACATTATACGAACAAAACATTGACACAATTTGCAAACATATATTACAGTACAAAACACTAGTTTTTTGTCACGATTTCTATTTAAAACAACAAACAAGACAAGGTTTAGGTTTTTTAACAAACAAACAACTAAATTTTGAGACACTTTGTACCATATACAAACAGAAATACATTAATTAAACACAAGTGAGGCAAACAAATATAACCTCAAATTACATGGAAACTTTTCATGGACAATAACACTATTAATTTCACAAATCACAAGGAATAAACACTTAAATTCATTAAACCACTACCCGAACATTTGTTTTAACATTAAAAATTAAACAAATCACAAAAAATTAACAAGATTTGACGTAAACAAAATTCGCACAACATGCGCAAAAAAACTTTTCTAATTTGACAGGTGAACTTTACTATCAGTGTTCACAGGGTGCACTATATATACAGAATTTTATTTAAAAAACACGAAAATTTGGTCAAATTAGTAAAAAGTTAATTATTTATTAAGTTATAAACAAATTATTAACTTTGTAATAAAAACAATAAGCTAGAAAGAGAAAACAAGATGAAATAGCTATATATTAGAATGAAAATAAATCTGCACGAAAATTGCAAATGGCGACGAAATGGCATTGCCTGAAATTTTTTTTTTTTTATGTTTATTCACCACGGTAAGCACATAAAAATGTTTTAAACAATAAAAAAAACATATGAAAACGTTATGAAATATTGAAAAAGAGTAATATTAAGACAACCAAATGATAATAATTATTGATTTCAGCGAAAATAAGCTTATTTCTCAATATTGATGAAAAATTTTCTATTATTTCATGTGGTGAATTCGACAAAATATTTATTCTATCCAATTGGCAATGGGCAATGGCAATGTGGGACGATTTATACGTCCCGCACATATGGTTTGACAGTTGCCAATTATTAAACATATGTATTAATTTAGTATAAGTTTGTCAATTGTGTAGACTCACATAGATTATAAGAAATATCAGAAATTGAATAAAAAACTTGAATTATTAATGAAAGTACGCCTCGTGTCTTGCGTTTTTATTTAAAAATATTCTTCAGAGAGAAATAAGACATTTTTGAGTCATTTCAATTTGAAAAATATACAAGCGCTGTGGTGCCTCAGTGAACGCATTCCTAGAGAGGGTTGAAGAAATGCGACAGGCTAGGGGGGTTTCGGAAACCCAACTTTTTAGGTCAGCGGTAGAGCTGTTTGTAGGGAAAGCTCTGATTTGGTTTAGGGCCGTTAGGGTTTCGATTGGTTCGTGGCAGGAACTCGTGAAAGAGTTGAAACTCGAGTTCTTGCCACCGAACTATGATGACCAACTTTTGGAGGAGATTAGGCGTCGGACACAAGGCAAGGATGAATCCATCGGCGTCTATGTCGCGACGATGCAGAATTTGTTTGGTAGGTTGACAGAGCCCATTTCGGAAGGTAGAAGGCTGTCGATGATTCAGAGGAATCTGACACCCTTTTATCAAACACAGCTTGGTTTGGCGAAACCGACTTGTGTGTCTGATTTGGTAGCGTTAGGTAGGAGTTAGAGGCAGTTAGGGCGAACGTGGATGCGTATGTTCCACCACCAAGTGTTAGGCAGAATAGGACATTGCTAGAACCGGATCTAGCATATGTAGGTGTCGATACTCCTTCGGTTTCGGTTGTTGCGGAGAACAACGGAACCCCTCGTCAAGCCCAATCATCAAACTAACCTCGTCCCACTTCAAATATTAGGTGTTTCAACTGCAATGGAACAAGCCATTATGCAGATAGGTGTTCCGCTCCCAGGCGTTGCTATGGTTGTGGGGCGTTAGGGGTCAAAAGACCAGATTGTAGGAATTGTGTGGGAAATGGGAATCGGACTTCTGCGGCAGCAGGGCGAGAAGTTCGAAGACGTTAGGGGTTTCGCCTGCTGGAAACCAGCTGGTTAGTAGGGTTCATTTAGGGTTTACTTTGGAGGCAAACGGTAATGATAGGAGACCATTTTTGAAGGTTAGCATTTATGGTTCTAGCTTTTTAGGTTTATTAGATTCAGGAGCTTCTAGGACCATAATAGGTAGGGACTCTTGGAAAATACTTAGTAATCTAGGACTTACTTTGAAAAAGGACACTATCCACTGCGTGTGTTTGGCAGATGGGTCAAGTGTCGAGGTGTTAGGAGCAATCTCTCTTCCGGTTGTAGTTGACTTGTCGTCAAGTGTCCAAAGTGATCGGTTGTGCTCGTTAGTGCTCTTGTCCCTTGTCTTTATTTTTTTGTCCCGTCCACGTCCCTCGCGTCCATTGTTAAATTAAAAAACACCACAAAAAAATAATAATAATAAAACAATAAAAAGGAACATTCAAATCAATAACTCAAAACACACAAACCAAATAACAAAAAAAAAACAGCAAAAAAAAAATCAAATCATCACTCTAATCAGTGTCGCAAATTTAAATCAACGCCAAAACAAAAACAAAAAATGCACCCACAAATAACAGACAAAAAAATATCCCGCTAGCCACAAGAGCGCAGTGAGTACATAATCCCATCCCATCCTCTTTGTTTTCCCTTCGTACAATTGCTGGCTTGTCATATGCATTACATTGCATTGAGCTTTTTTACTCATTCAATGTGTGCATATGGTGTGCCGTCAATAACAGATGAATAGAGATTTGCTGTTTGAATACAGGGTCGGATCGATTCACGCTGCCGTTAAGGCATAACACTAGCAGTGGCGCTGAATCGTAAAGATTCTTGTATTCAACTCAGTAACTCTTTTAGATCTCGTCTGTTTTGGTCTTTTTTATTCTTTAACGTGTAATGATTGACAAATTCAGTGTTGATTATTGTAATATTCGTGGGCTAAGAATTAATTTTCTAGCCGCGTACATCCACACTGTTTCGAACAGGCCAGCTGTTTTGGCGCTAAGTGAAACCCAAGTAGGTGAGAATTCCGATCCTACTGAATTCCTCATTCATGGGTATAGCTTAGTGCCTCAATTCCTCCTCCATCATGGTCTCGCCGTTTACATTAGAAATGATGTCGCTTATCAATTTCTTCCACAATATGGAAACTGCTCCGACCCTTTTTTCAATTCAATGTGGTTTAAATTCACTGTAAATAAGCACATCATTCACTATTGTTTTCTTTATCGAAGCCCAAATTTGGACAGAGCTTCAACTTCTCGCGAATTTGACGCTCTGTCTGACTCCATACAAAGAATTGTATCCTTGTATCCTCACACTGAAATCGTTATTACGGGCGATTTCAATGTACACAATTCTTCGTGGCTTCTCCATTCGGGCCCGACAACACCCGAAGGAATGTGTGCCGAGATCTTTGCTGAGTTTAACCACCTTACTCAGCTTGTCACTGAGCCTACTCGAATATCGGACATTAATGGCCAAGCTGAAAACACTCTTGACTTGTTCCTTACGTCTGACCCTGATAAATACACTATCAATGTATTAACGCCTCTAGGCAGATCAGACCATAGTATAATATCTGCAAATTTCTCGTGCCAAACTAATCCAGTTAAAGAAAGAGCTCCGAAGAGAACCGTATGGCAATACGAGAAAGCCAACTGGGACGGTCTCAATAACTTCTTCCGGATCTTTAACTGGTCACTATGCTTCCTCGATAGT
Source organism: Sphaerophoria taeniata (assembly GCA_943590905.1). Taxonomy (NCBI): domain Eukaryota; kingdom Metazoa; phylum Arthropoda; class Insecta; order Diptera; family Syrphidae; genus Sphaerophoria; species Sphaerophoria taeniata. The sequence goes on from OX016541.1 coordinate 97,852,607, forward strand.
GACGTAGACTCCAGCGCAGATATGATTACTAATATGATTATCTTGGGAATGAAAACTTTTATCCCGAATAGGGTTAAAAGCATCAAACCTAAGTAAAAGTCATGGTTTGATTCAAGCTGTAAAGAGGTTATCAGGGATAAAGAAGTAAAGTTCCGGTGTTTTAGAGCCAACCCAACTGAGGAAAACCGGAACAAGTTTAAACAAGCCAGGAAGGCCTGCAATGCCCATATTCGACGGACAAAGTTTTTGCATGACCAAAAATTAAGGCAAAAAATACTGCAGTGTCCCAAAGGCAGTAAGAATTTTTGGTCATTTGTTAAAAATATGAAGAATTCTTCTTCTTCCTCGGTCCCAACGCTCGTTGACAATGGCACTCCAGTTGTTAGCTCTCTCGCGAAAGCTAACCTTTTTGCTAGGCAGTTTGCCGCCAACTCTTCACTGCCAGAGAGTGCCATGACTCCGCCTGTTCTTGAGCGCGTTAATGGTTCCATGGGACAAATCTTTTTCCGCACTCGTGCTGTGGCGAGAGTCCTAAAGGATCTCAACATACATAAATCCGCTGGTCCGGATGGTATCCCCGCTATTATTCTGAAGAGGTGTTCTTCCACGCTGGCAAAACCCTTGCGTAAGCTTTTCCATCTATCCTATTCTTCTGGGCTCGTTCCGAGCAGTTGGAAAACAGCATTTGTCCAGCCAATTCCAAAAAAAGGCGATTCTTCTTCTCCCTCTAATTATCGTCCGATTGCACTTACGTCCCTTCTTTCTAAGGTCATGGAAACGCTGATAAACTATCAGCTCAAGAAATATCTCGAAGACCGAAAGCTTCTTAATGACCGGCAGTACGGCTTTCGCAGCAACAGGTCCACTGGTGATCTGATGGTTTATCTCACCGAACAGTGGAACAAATCTTTACATCGTTTTGGAGAAAGTAAGATTGTTGCACTTGATATTTCAAAGGCATTTGATAAAGTCTGGCATCTTGCTCTTTTATCGAAAATGCGTGCTTTCGGTATCGACGAATCCCTCCTTCGTTGGATTAGAAATTTTCTTTTGAACCGTTCAATACAAGTTGTTTTGGATGGATTCAAGTCTGAAACCCATAACATAAATGCTGGTGTGCCCCAGGGCTCCGTTTTGTCTCCGACCCTCTTTCTCATTTTCATAAATGATCTCCTGTCTGTAACTTCTAATCCAATTAATTGTTTTGCTGACGATAGTACCCTTAGCTTTTCATATTCGTTTCCAGACTAACATCCCTCCTCTTCGGGTGTGGAACTGCAACGGCAAAATATGATAAGCTCATTAAACTCTGACTTAAACAGCATTGTACAATGGGGAACACAAAACCGCGTAGAGTTTAATGCTTCGAAAACACAATGCTGTCTTGTATCGTCTAAGCGAGACATACCCCCCTTGCCACTGTCCATGAGTGGCACTTGCATCAACGAGACCGAACATCTCGAGATTCTCGGTATGTGCATCACAGACCACCTCTTGTGGAACGAGCACATATGCGATGTCGCCAAAAATGCCGCAAGATGTTTAGGTTTCTTAAGGCGATGCAAGAAATTTTTCTCCCCGTCTGATCTGGCTATTATTTACAAGACTTATATCCGTCCAAAGCTTGAGTACAATTCCCATCTCTGGGCTGGTGCTCCAATAACATATTTAAGCCTCTTGGACGGTATTCAAAAAAGAGCCCTACGAATGATCGATGACAGAGACATCACTGAGTCATTCCAATCATTAGATCACCGTCGTAACGTTTCATGTCTCTCTTTGTTCTACCGTTACTTCTACGGTAAGTGCTCTAGAGAAATAGCCAGTTGCATTCCTCCCCTCAAGAAATTCACCCGTAATACTCGCGCTTCTAGGAATGCCCATCAGTTCACCCTCGAGCCCAACTTCGGACGTACGCTCAAGTATAGAGAATCGTTCTTTAGCCGTACTACACGAATGTGGAACTCTCTTCCACACTCTGTCTTTCCCAATCATTATAATGTTCAGGAATTCAAGACCAATGTACACCGACAGCTCCTTTCTCACCCCTTCCTTTCTTCCTAATGCACTCACTGTGTCTTTGGCATAATAAGGGTATAAAAAGTCCCTTGAGTGGGTGCAAATTATACAAAAAAAAAAAAAATGGTGATCCTGGTGATTGCTTGGTAATACCAACTCTGCCACATAGCGCAGATTTTTGGGCGCTGTCGGGTATTGTCCCGGATCTTAGGTCACGTGAGTGGACTTTCTCCGAACAGGCTAGTGCTGTATTGGTACATTCTCTTATGGAAAAATCAGAGTTGAGTGATAGGGAAATAAGGACTTTAGAGTCATTAGTAGAGGAATCTTTTAGGAAAATGCCTGAGGGCTTAGGGTGCACAACACTAGTTGAGCACAAAATTAGGACGTCGGCGGAACCGATAAAACAACGGTATTATCCGGTCTCCCCGGCAATGCAGGAGCATATAGATAGGGCACTTAACGAGATGTTAGAGGCAGGAGTTATTGAGAGATCGACAAGTGCGTGGTCATCTCCAATACTTTTAGTTAAAAAGAAAGATGGCTCCTATAGATTCTGTGTGGATTATAGGAAGCTGAATAGGAATACGGATAGGGATGCGTATCCCCTACCGTATATTAGTTCAATTTTGGATAGGCTTCGTGGTGCTAGGTTTTTGTCTTCCCTAGATATCAAGTCAGCTTACTGGCAGATACCTATGGAAGAGGAATCTAAGCCTTATACTGCCTTTACGGTACCTGGGCGGGGATTGTTTCAGTTTAGGAGAATGCCTTTCGGTCTTCATAGCTCACCGGCGACTTGGCAGAGATTTATCGACACGGTTTTGGGTGCCGATCTTGAACCATTCGTTTTCGTCTATTTAGACGACATCATCATTATCTCTGAGTCTTTTGAGAAACATCTCGAAGTTCTGAGTGAGGTGATAAAACGGTTGTGTGATGCAGGACTTAAGGTCAGCAGAGAGAAATGAACTTCTGCATGCCCTCGCTAAAGTTTTTAGGTTACATCGTGGATCGGAATGGGTTGCATGTCGATCCCGAAAAAGTAGAAAGTATGGTTAGGATTCCAGCACCGAGGAATGTTAAAGAAGTTAGGAGTTTTATAGGGACAGTTTCGTGGTACCGTCGTTTTGTACCAAACTTCGCTGAATTACTTCGGCCGTTGTCAGACTTATTAAAAAAGAATAGGAAGTTCAATTGGACAACAGGATGTGAGGATAGTTTTAGGAAGGCAAAGGAGTGTTTGGTGACAGCACCTATACTCACTTGCCCAGATTTTAAGCGACCCTTCGTCGTTCAAACAGACGCTTCAGATTACGGCATCGGTGCAGTTCTTCCGCAGAACCTTGAGGAGGGGGAGAAGGTTGTCTGTTACCTTAGTAGGTCTCTATATAGGAATGAAAGAAATTATAGCACGACAGAAAAGGAATGCTTGGCTGTACTTTGGGCTATTGAGAAGTTGCGACCGTATCTCGAAGGAGTTCGATTTACTGTCGTGACCGATCATTACTCCTTAATATGGCTAAGCAATCTAAAGGATCCGCAGGGTAGGTTGGCTCGCTGGGCCATTAGGCTACAACAGTTTGACTTCGAGATCGTTCACCGAAAGGGGAAAGAGCATGTGGTTCCGGATATGCTCTCTCGAGGAGTGCCAAAGTTGGGTTGTATCTCGCAAGAGGTTTTAGACCCTTGGTTGGCCAAAATGATTTCAAAAGTCAATTCAAACCCACTTAGGTTTCCGGCCTGGAGAGTTGAACAAGGTCAGTTGTTCAAACTTGTGAAGGCTAATCACATCGTTGTTCATCAGGAAAATCAGGAATGGAAGAGAGTGATAGGGAAAAAGGATAGGTTAGGAATTTTGCAGGAGAACCATGATAGTCCTTTAGCAGGACACATGGGTGTTAGGAAAACTTTCGCCAGAATAGCGGCAAAGTTTTACTGGCCAAAAATGAGGGCCGATAATACTAAGTATGATAGGAGTTGTCAAGTTTGCCAAAAAGTAAAGCCGGTTAATGAAAGGCCAGCTGGGTTTATGACGGAGAGGGTAGGAATCAAATCACCTTGGGATATGATTTGTATTGATTTGGTAGGTCCACTTCCAAAGTCGAGTAGGGGTTTCACTTATATTCTCACGGTAGTGGATTACTTCACTAAGTTTCCACTACTGTTTGCGTTGAGGTCGGCTACGGCGAAAGCCATTTGTAGGGAACTTGAAGACAATGACTTCTTACTTTTTGGCATACCAAAGGTGACCGTGTGTGACAACGGTCCCCAATTCCGATCCAAGGAATTGAAAACGCTTTGCCAGGCGTACGGGTCACTTCTAAAATTTACAGCCCATTATCATCCGCAGGCTTATCCTGCGGAGAGGATCAATCAGATCCTCAAGACAACTTTGAGGGCATATGTGGGTGAAAACCACAGGGTTTGGGATGCTCAATTGAGTAAAGTGGCATGTGCAATTCGCACATCACAACACGAGGTTTTAGGGGTGTCCCCATACTATGCGAATTTCGGGAGGGATATGGTAACTTCGGGTCAGGAAGTACCATTAGTTAGTGGTAATTCGGAGGACGTTGAGGATCCGGACGGGATCAGAGAACGTTTCCGAAAGCTTAGGAGTGATATTGGAAAAAAATTAGAAGCAGCATCTAAGCGCGCTGCTGAAGCCTACAATCTTCGACGGCGTGATGTTCAATATCACCCCGGCGAACTTGTATGGCGGAGAAACTTTACTCTTTCGGATGCCGCGAATTACTATGCTGCCAAGTTAGCACCGAAGTTTGTCGGTCCGTTTGTTGTTGCGAAGCGTGCGTCACCTTGGACATCTGCTAAAAGGATAGTAATGGTAAAGATCGCGGAACTTGGCATGTTAAAGATTTAAAACCGTTTACCAATGCATCCGAAATCTTTAACGATTAGAGTAGCTTACTTTTTGTTGTGTTTTTGTTTTTTTTTTTTGCTTTTGCTTTTTTCTTTCTTTTAAACATTTCATTTATTGCTTGTTTCGTTTCCTGATGGATTTTTTTTTACGGGACCGTCTTTGGAAATGTGTTACCTAAGGTTTTAACCAAAGGCAAGTACATTTCCTAGGAGGTAAGGGTGGGATTTGTTGCGGTAAAATTTACCACAACAAGTTTCATCTCTCCCGGGACTAATCATTTTCTTTTGCAATCCTAAGATTCTCGAAGAGTTCAGTTGAAACCTGGGCCATCAGCCAGTGACCTGTTCTTCTAGCATTTTAGGAACGTAATCCCAACAGGTTCCATCAGTAGAAGTGTGCGGCAGGGCGCCCACACCAACGAGTTGTGCGACGGGCGGTCCACAATTAGAGGACAATATATGTACGCATATGATTTGATCGGAGAAGGCATGAAGAATTTACCCATGCCCAACAATGTGCGAATTTTAATCGCACCAACGTAAATTTAGTATGGCCGAGTGCCCACCGTAAACTGTCGTAAACATTAAAGATTAACCACACCATTCTCTTTCTCTTTAAACCTAGGTCCAAACGTTGCAAAGTAGTTGAAGGAAATGGTTTCTCTTCAAATTGTTAATACTAGAAGACGGACCCATGGAGAGTCCTTTTAATACATAGAATTCCGAATGGTTTTTCGAAGTTCGAATCTTCGACTGGAAGTGATGGATGTAAGCTGAACTCGTCCACTGTGCTACTGGGTGATCGCATCACCTATGTGTATAGACCGCGTGCGATGGACGATTCATGGCTTCCCGGTCGCACACCCCAGTCTTATGGACGGAGGCAAGTGCAGGACCGGGACAGAACGTTCACCACGCAAAAGGTCCGAAGGAGATGGCCTGAGGGTCGAGTAGCCGGACGAGCCAAGTTCGCCATCTTGAACTTTCACTTTTGGAAGAATCACGAAAGCGTGAAGACTACGAACAGCCATTTTTTTGGAAAATTTTTTGGAGAAATTTCCTCGTAATTTTTGCGATATACTTTTTTGGGAAATACGATTTTTATTGAGTGGAGAGGAGGAGAAACCATTTCTTTGATTTTCTGCGAAGGATATATTTGGAGCTAAGTATTTCGATTTCTTTTTGGTTATTTTATTTGTCTTTTATCATAATTTTAATTGGTCTGGTTGGCGGCCATTTTGTTTTCCCTTACTTGGAAAATTTTATCTAGAATTTTCTTGTGTGGTTTTTCTTTGTGTTTCGACACAAAATTGTTTGCTTCTTTTATCTTTTGCTAATTTCGTATAGGACGTATTTTACTTGTGAAAAGAAGATTTTCTTGACTCCGAGTAGAATCGTTTTTACACATTTTCACACAGCACTTCATTATCTAAATATTCTACCGAAATTAGCGATGACTTCACTATTTAAATATGTTTTATAAATTTAACTACGAAAATCTCAAAATCACTTCTTTACAGCTCGGCAAAATGACAGCACATTAACAAAATTTGACATCATCAGAAATTTTTATTGCTTCACTTACGTACACTGTACAGTGTACTTGTACCTAACACCGCTTCCTGTATTTCTTATTCAATGCAAAAAACAATAACAAACAATAGCTAGCTGTCATTTGTGCTGACAATTTTAGTGCTTCCACTAAGAGAATTTATTTTTAGGTTTGTTTCATTATAATTTTTTTCTGCTGCATATTTTTAAGATCAATTAAGCGAGTAATTCAACTAAGCGGGGTTCAATTAACCGTCTAAAAAGGCTTGCTACTAATACGGGAAATTTTCGAAGCCAATTATTTCGATCAATTAAGCGGGATGTTCAATTAAGCGAGGTGCAATTAAGCGGGGATTACTGTATTCAATATCAAATTCGCGGCACATCGGGTTGGTACATTTCGTATTGTGTTTAATTCCTCAATTTTATTAATTAAATTAATTTCGTTTCCATTCGCTTGTTGATAATATTGGATGCGAACATCCAATATTATTTTTATTAAAGTTCTAAGTCGGGAGTGTTCGGTGCAAAAGAATTTGCAACAAGGTACCTATTCTAAACTTGCTTACCTACTTACTTAACCGGTAACCAATTAATAAAAGATCGCTCCCTGGGATATTGTTGAGAAATCTAAACAGTTTTACTAAATAGAAATATACCTTAAGAAACAAAAACAAATAAACCAAAATACCCTGGAAGAAGAAAGAAGAAAAATACATAAAAGAAATTTAAAAAAAAACCATACTTACCCTCACTTACCATCCTAGACCCAGAAATTGAAAAAAAATATATACATATTTAATTAGTAATAATACCCATTCCATTTGTGTTGCATTTAATTTTTGTTTAATCTAAAGGTGTATTAATATTTTCAAAAAAACAAATGGAAAATACATAAGTATGTATAAAGGTGCATATATTTAAAATTCGAGAGTGAAAAAAAATATATTACATATAAATACTATTATTGTATACATATAATTTGTACTATTTATTTTTCTCGTAATACTCACTTAACTTACCTTTTAAATAAACTTACTTATACGTACTTGTTCCTTCCAATTTCATTTCATTGTTTAGCTCAGCTTTTCATTGTTTAGTTTATCCCTTTTGCTTTACAATAAATTTGTACCCCTACTTTAGAAAAAACCATCACATTCTTTTATTTATAGAACATAGAATGAAATCTTTTCAACTAGGTTAAACTTTCAACAGATACCTTGATAATGACCGGATTTTGTTATATGTAATGTCAGCAGTAGAGATGACAGTCTAAAGTCACCACCAGGTTTAAGAGAAGGTAAGTGGAACGGTTTAGGGAAGTTTGGACAAGGGGATGTGGGATTAGGGGCTACCACACAATAATGGAGGTAGTGGTAGCCATGGTGGTATCATAAGGATACATGGGTGGGAAAATGCTCCGAGGGCCAACAACATCAGGACCCTCGGTCTTACTGAAGTTGCCCCTCCCCTAAACATAGGTCATCGGGTTCCCCCGTTAGTTTTTTTTTTAAAAGGAATGATTTTGCGGAACGTCCGTCCAGAGCTCTGACTCCAAGAATTCACCCCATCCGACGAGAATCCAGCCGGTTGCCAGCATGCGGAAAGGGGGTCGGAGCCTGGACACCCCTCTACCTCCTGCTGCCCGGACCAGCCTCATATGCTTTTTCCAAAAGCTTTAACGCATTCATTTAATGCATTCAAAATCTATTTTCGCTCGCCTGATTGCTCATAAATAAATACTTAGGCAAGGAAAAAAGCTTCAAAAAGCTCCTTGTCAGTTAAGTCGTTGCCAGTTAAGAGCAAAATATGTTTCATTTTTTTCTGCAGGGATGAGACATCATAAATTTATTATCTGTGCTTTTTGTTTCACTTCAATCCGACTCTTTTCTACTGAGATACAGCCTTATAAGAAATCACTCCATTTTTGAGTTTTTTCAAGTGTTCCTTTAATTGTTTTGACTAGTGTATTTGTATGTTCAAATACGGGACTAATAACCTGACCCGGGACACTTGTAGGTCCCGGTATCTACCGGGAAAACCGGGACGGATGGTCAGCGTAACGATAGCAGATGCTGTACTGAGAGTTGATCGTATCGAGACAAATTTAACTGACATGAGTGGACTGTGGGCTGAATTCTAAGCTATTGAAATTGCAAACACAGATCGATGCCGCTGAGAAAAAAGAGTTTGCGGCTGATGCTATTTTATTTGGAGTTCTTTGTATAGGAGAGGAAAACTTAACATCACTGTTTAACCATCTATGCTTAGCCGCTAACTGCAAAGCGCCCACTCTAAAGAATATTTTACGCTCTCGATCTCGAAAAACTAAAAGTGCAGTTGCACCACCTATCATTCTAAAGTTTAATAATGTGCAAGAGAGGAACTCTGCACTGAAGAACATTGCCATCTACCGTAAACAACCACAACGTCATCAACGGTATAGAGTCCGACAACGCTTGTTTCTTGAATGAAAGTCTATCCCATAATACCCGTACTCTTCTTCATCATGCAGTCCGCATGAGGAACAATCACAAACTGTGTAATGCGTACACATCATATGGCAATGTCTATATTAAACTTACAGCTGATGGGGAGAGTTTTGCTGTTAACAACTTAGAATGTTTAGAAGCTGCCGTGATGACGTCAAATTAATCTTGCAGTAAGCCGTATTGAAACTTCATCATATTATTTTGAAATTTTTATGTATAGCCTTCTTTATTTGCATATTTTGATCTTCATTTTTCTTTTAAAAACAACCATTTTTAATTATTATATTATTATTTTTATTGTGACAATGTTTTGCCAAATTCTCTTTATATTTCTGAATATTATTTTTATTCTTATTTTCATTGCTTCATATTTCTAATTTGCTATTTATTCTAAAGTCAATAATCGCGAGCGCAGCTAACAACATGAGAGGGTTCACTGGTAGTACCATGGATACGAACTTGTACGACATGATAAGAATTTTAAGGGCTCAAAATAACATCGGAGTAAATATGTGTCATTTAAATGCCCAGAGTCTGACAAATTGGGGGAATTAAGATATCTGTTTGTGAATTCGAAGGTGGATATCATCTCTGTATCCGAAACCTGGTTTCGACCAGACATATGTGATGATGTCCTTAGTTTGAATGGTTTCAGGCTTTATCGGGCCGATAGGAGATTCTCTTCAGGTGGAGGTGCCGCGCTATACGTGCGTGAGGGGCTTACCTGCAAGTTTATATGTAGGTCGGACGATAATTGTCCTTTAGAATATGTATTTGGCAGTATTATTGGTAGCACTGAGAGCGTTTTAGTTGGATCTGTATACAGACCTCATAAAAACATTAGTACCATTCCCTTAATAACAACTTTGGAGTCTTTATCTTGCTTATATTCGTACACTATTATTGGTGGTGATTTTAACTGCAACTTGTTGAACACGCGCTTAGCCGAAAACTTTCTAAGCGAATTTGGGGCACTCAATTTGAGTCCTGTTAACCTTTCTACCCCTTCCCACTTTACTAAAGAGCCTATTACGTTACTAGATCTCTATGTTTCTAGTGATGCTGGTAAGGTACTTCTTTATACCCAGCTTTTTGCATCTGGTTTCTCAAACCACGATATGATTTTCCTCTGTTTAGATGTAGCATGTCAGATTGATCAACATAAATTTCAATATCGAGATTATAGGAACATAAACACAACTGAATTGTTGAATGACTTTGAATGCATTAACTGGAACTCATTATACGCTATGCAAAACGTAGATAACCAAGTAGGTTTTTTACATCATAATGTCAACCTCCTTTTCGAACGGCATGTTCCTCTAAAAACCCGTGTTGTTAAATATAGTACCCCTCTTTGGCTAAATGGCGACATTGCTGCTGTGATGTCACGTCGGGATGCCGCCAACAGTCATTGGAGGCGATACAAGTTGGAGGATTTATACAAATCCTATTGTAGACTACGCAATCAAGTCGTCGTAACTCGTAATGATTAGAACGGCAAAAAGAATCTACTACGATCACAAGCTTGGTAACCTCCCATCTGGTAAAAAAATATGGAACAACTTGCGAGAAATCGGTATAGGGAAACGATGTAAGAGGTCAACTGAAGACATAGACTGTGATGCTATTAATGAAAAGTTTACTACCGCACCAACGTCCCTAAACTAAGCCTCGACCGTGGATCCTCTAATTGAAGATGAATCAACTGGTATAAACAGTTCCTTCAACTTTGCAAAGATACAACAGGAAAATATTGTGGAAGCCATTATTTCAATCAAATCAAATGCCACAGGCCTAGATTTGTTGGAACCTAAGTTCGTTAAGCTGTTGCTGTTGCTACAATTACTACTACCCTTCATTGCTCACTTATTTAACAGCATATTAACAACATCGAAGTTCCCATTGGATTGGTAAAAGGCCAAAGTTGTTCCTGTCCCCAAAACGAAAAATGGAACTGCCTCAGAGTTCCGGCCCATTGCCATTCTCCCGTTTCTTTCAAAAGTATTTGAAAAAACTATTTTAAAGCAGTTACAGAGTTACTTAACCATCAACAATCTTTTAATCTCCTGCCAATCGGGTTTTCGTGCAAAGTGCAGTTACAAATCAGCTTTACTTCTTGTGACTGATGAAAAATAAGAATCGCAATAGACAATGATCAAATAACACTGCTAACATTATTGGACTTTTCAAAGGCCTTTGACACCGTTAGTCACCCGATTCTCTGTCAAAAGCTGAGAAATAGTTTTGGTTTTTCCCAAGAATCTTGTAAGCTGGTTCATTCGTACCTTAACGGAAGACAACAATGCGTGGTGGCAAATGAACGATCTTCCACCTTTCTAAATGTTCTTGCTGGAGTGCCTCAAGGATCTATCCTCGGACCTATCCTTTTCTCACTGTATGTGAACGAGCTTCCACGTGTTGTTAAAAACTGTAAGGTTCATGTATATGCCGATGATGTGCAGCTCTTTATAAGTCGTCACTCTGCAGAAAAAAATGAAGCCGTGGCGTTGATGAATGAGGACCTACACCGCATTCTGCAATGGTGAAAAAGGAATCGTCTTTGCTTAAATGCTGTCAACTCAACAGCACTTCCGATTCATCGTAAAGCCTTTTATCTGTCGGGCCTTAACCCCTTAAAGTTAGGAGTCGAAATAATGGATAATGTCAGCACAGCTAGGAACGTAGGACTTATCTTCAACCGCACCCTTACATGGAATGACCACCTTCATAGTCCTATTGAAAAAGTCTATGGTAGTCTTCGCGCTCTTCAGGTAACTCGAAGTTTCACCCCAACAAAAACTAAATTGCTGCTTGCCAAATCCCTCTTGCTACCAATTATGCTGTATTCATGTGAAGTTTTTTGTAATTTGGACTCTGCTACTAGCCGTAAATTAAATGTTGCATATAATAACATTAACCGCTATGTTTTTAATCTGCGACGGTATGACCACGTATCCAATTTTGTGCCACGTATTTCTGGCTGCAATCTAGGCAATTTAATAAACTTCCGATCGTTATGTTACCTGCACGAAATCATTCAAATTCGACAACCGGATTATCTATATTCCAGGCTGAACTTCCCCAGTTCAACAAGGACCTTTGTACTCATACAACCTTATTTTAATTATCTTGTTACTGAGCGTCAATTTTGTGTTCACGTTACACGCCTTTGGGACTCCCTCCCTCTTGCGATGAGAAGTACAAAAAGCGCGAAACAGTTTTGAAATCTAGTTTTCAATTATTTGGCAAATCATTGATTAGGTAGGGCCTCATTAATTTTGTTTATCTTTTTCTCTCGTATTATTTGTGAATATTTATAATGTAATGTTAATTTTCTTTTTTTTTTCTTTTTCCCTCTTTTTTTCTTTTAAGTTACAAAAAAAAATTAAAATCTAAATTAATTTAAAGGCTCCAAGACTTTATAAGACTATGTCTTACTTTGTAAGGGATTTTGAAATAAACAATAAATAAAAAAATAAACAATAAAAAAACCATGATAGTCCTTTAGCAGGACACATGGGTGTTAGGAAAACTTTCGCCAGGATAGCGGCACAGTTTTACTGGCCAAAAATGAGGGGCCGATATTACTAAGTACGTTAGGAGTTGTCAAGTTTGCCAACAGGTAAAGCCGGTTAATGAAAGGCCAGCTGAATTAATGACGGAGAGGGTAGGAATCAAATCACCTTGTGAGATGATTTGTATTGATTTGGAAGGTCCACTTCCAAAGTCGAGTAGGGGTTTCACTTATATACTTACGGTAGTGGATTACTTCACTAAGTTTCCACTACTATTTGCGTTGAGGTCGGCTACGGCGAAAGCCATTTGTAGGGAACTTGAAGACAATGTCTTCTTACTTTTTGGCATACCAAAGGTGACCGTGTGTGACAACGATCCCCAATTCCGATCCAAGGAATTGAAAACGCTTTGCCAGGCGTACGGGTCACTTCAAAAATTTACGGCCCATTATCACGCGCAGGCGAATCCTGCGGAGAGGATCAATCAGATCCTTAAGACAACGTTGAGGGCATATGTGGGGGAAAATCACAGGGATTGGGATACACAACTGAGTAAAGTGGCATGCGATTCGAACGTCGCAACACGAAATGTTGGGAGTATCTTCATACTACGTAAATTTTGGTAGGGATATGGTAACTTCGGGTCGAGAAGTACCATCAGTTAGTGGTAATTCGGAGGACGTTGAGGATCCGGACCGGATCAGGGAACGTTTCCGAAAGCTTAGGAATGATATAGGAAAAAAATTGGAAGCAGCGTCTAAGCGTGCTGCTGAAGCCTACAACCTTCGACCTCGGCGAACTTGTATGGCGAAGAAATTTCACTTTGTCGGATGTCTCGAATTATTATGCTGCCAAGTTAGCACCGAAGTTTGTCGGTCCGTTTGCTGTTGCGAAGCGTGTGTCACCTTGGGCATACGTCTTAAAGGATAGTAATGGTAAAGATCGCGGAACTTGGCATGTCAAAGATTTAAAACCATTTACCAATGCATCCGAAACCATTAACGATTAGAGTAGTTTACTTTTTGTTGTTTTTTTGCTTTTGTTTTCTTTTTCTTTTAAACATTTCATTCATTGCTTCTTTATCATTTTCTGATGGATTTTTTTTTAAGGGACCGTCTTTGGAAATGTGTTACCTACGGTTTTAACCAAAGGTAAGCACATTTCCTAGGAGGTAAGGGTGGGATTTGTTGCGGTAAATTTTACCACAACAAGTTTCACCTTCCCCTTTACTAACCATTTTCTCTTGCGATCCTAAAATTCTTGAAGAGTTCAGTAGAAACCTGGGCCATCAGCCAGTGACCTGCTCTCCTAGAATTTTAAGAACGTAACCCCACAGGTTCCTTAGTAAAAGTGTGCGACAGGTGGTCCACACCAACGAACTGTGCGACGGGCGGTCCACAGTTGGGATATACATACTTGATTTGATCGGATAAGGCATGAAGAATTTACCCATGCCCAACAGTGTGTGAATTTTAATCACACCAACGTAAATTTAGTATGGCCGAGTGCCCACCGTAAACTGTCGTAAACATTAAAGATTAACCACACCATTCTCCTTTTCTTTAAACCTAGCTTTAAATTTCGCAACTCAGTTGGAGGAAATGGTTTCTCCTCAAATTGTACATACAACATACTAGAAGACGGACCCATGGAGAGTCCTTGTAATACATGGAATTCCAAATGGTTTTTCGAAGTTCGAATCTTCGACTGGAAGTGATGGATGGGAGCTGAACTCGTTCACTGTGCTACTGGGTGATCGCATCACCTATGTGTATAGAGGAAGTGCACCAATTATGGAATACGCTCCTAATATGGAATAGTGCAATATTCTGAAAACCACGCTGTGAATGCATCTGTTAATTTCAATGCAAGCTTTTTTTTCACGTGCATATTCGTTATAAGTATCCTTGTTAACGCCGGCAAGTGTTGAAGTCCGCAATTATTAAAAGTTTTTTTTCGTGTAGGTGCGTGACATATTATAGCAAGTTTATTTTTTTCATATTTTTTTATCCTTTTAACTTTAAACATATTTTATTTGTCGCATCATTAGGAAAAAGCTTTAACTTTAGAATAAGAAAAAGTATTTAGGTAAGTTCAGTGAAATAAGGAGTGAATTTTTACATAGTTCAGTGGATCGTGTTGTTCCTAATATGGAATATCAGGGTGTTTCTAGTACGAAATAGTATTTTTTTACATAGTTTTTTTTTTTTAATTTTCATATGGCACCAAAAGAAAACAAATGAAAGATTTGGGCCAAGTTGGCAATGCGGAAGGCCATCGCAACCGTCAAGTCAAAAGAAATGGCTTTTCTGAGAGCATTCAGACTGGGCTTGTTTACTGAAGATAAAGGCGCTGAAGAATGGATACAATGCTTACCCAAACAGAAATAGTATCACGTAGATTGCTCTGGTGCAAAAATCAATCATTTAACTTATGATTTCTGCACATCAAATTAATTTTTTACAAAAAAACACTAGTGGTCCATATTAGGGTCACTTTTTTCAAAGTGCTCATTTTGTGTTTTTTTAATTTTTTATTTATTAAATGAAGTGTGATATTTTTTTTTAGTTTTCCTTTTGTTTTTTAAGTAGTATTATATATTTTTATAAACCTGAACTTAAAAGACTGTAAAAAATTTGATTTTTTCGTGTTTAAAAATGAGTTTATATTTTGGTATTCCATAATCGGTACACTTCCTCTAGACCGCGTGCGATGGACGATTCATGGCTTCCCGGTCGCACACTCCAGTCTTATATACGGAGGCAAGTGCAGGACCGAGACAGAACGTTCACCACGCAAAAGGTCCGAAGGAGATGGCCTGAGGGTCAAGTAGCCGGACGAGCCAAGTTCGCCATCTTGAACTTTCAATTTTTGAAGATTCACGAAAGCGTGAAGACTGCGAACAGCCATTTTGGAGAAGAAATTGGAGAAATTTTCTTTCGTAATTTTAGAAAAGTATTTTTGGGAAATACGATTTTTGGTGAGCCTTTTTGGGTGAGAAGAGGAGAAACCATTTTTGATTTTCTGCGAAGCATATGTTTGGAGCTAAGTATTTCAATTTTTGGTTATTTTACTTGTTTCTTATAATTTTAATTGGCCTGGTTGCCATTTTGTTTTTCCCTTATTTGGAAAATTTCATCTAGAATTTTCTTGGGTGTTTTTTCTTTGTGTTTTGACACAAAAATTGTTTGCTTCCTTTTGACTTTTGATAATTTCTTTAATCTTCAAGAGTGCCCTTCTGGTACTCTCATAGAATCTTTGTTCAACGTTTTGAAAAGATACTGGTTTTTAATCCAGGTATTCCCAAGGTTTTCCTGTCTCAATAAATCGGTTAGAATTTAAATTTCCTTACTTATTATTAACTATTTTGAAGACTCTTCAGGTATTTTTCATCATTGGTTTGGTAAACTACCAAAAAAAAGTTTCCTGGCGCCCATTTTCAAAATTGAGTACGCTCCTGTGCTTCAATTTTAATCAATCGTTTCGATATCATATGATACCAATTTAATTTTGATCACCTCGATCAAAAAAATATTTTCAATTAATTAAACCCACCCCTTAACCTGAGCTACCGGTGTGGCAGCACTTGTATTGCTGCCTTGTTGGATTCTCGCATCTCGCTGAACACACCTGACATCAAGTGTCATTGTAATTTCCATTATCATTGCCAAGTACAAATATCAATTTCGCGGCACACCGGGTTGGTGCATTTCGTTTTGTGTTTAATTCCTTAATTTTATTAATTAATATTATCTTTATTAGAATTTCAAGTCGGGAGTGTTCATTCCGGTGCAAAAGAATTTGCAACAAGAGCACCCAACTTACTAAAGGACAAAAGGTTGTAACGAAAGCAGTTCTTAACAACGAATGGAAACCAGCTGTAGTAGAGAGTAGAATACATCCACGTTCCTACATCCTCAGAGATGACAATGGCTATAAATCCACAAACATTCAACACAATTCCTCAAACAAATCTCCAACTTTAACTTATCCTAATCAAATAAAACAAGGCAAACCATCGTCCGCAGAAGTACCAACAACAGCAAACGTAACTACGAGATCCGGAAGAGTTGTCAAGCCACCAGAACGACTTATGTACTAACATCTTGCGATCCAATGCCTTAAGAAGGGAGATGCAATGTGGCCTGTCCAGGGCCGGACCAACCATATGTGCAGATAAAAAATATAAAAACAATAAAATCGAGTCTACACCTTAATGATTTTTCACTTTTTAATTTAACACATTAAACAAAACAAACTTTAATTTAATATATCAAATGAGTACCTGTATCATGTATGCATTTCGGAATATGTTCATTCCATCATCAGCATCACGACTAAATCCGAAAAGTAAAATGTTGTGGTTTGTTGTTGTATGAAAGTTGCATGTTATTATATTATAAGAGAGAACAAATGCGATTCGATGCTACCGTTGTCCAAATTCATCGCATTTGGGTCTCTCTGTATATAAAAACTTTCATAGGCATCTAGCTTACGGTCGTCTATCACTTCTTTCACCAAACAAACATTTTCAATATCAAGCTCCATATGATTTTCGTTTAGAGCGTGTGCTGCTAACCCTGATCTGTAAGCTTGGTTGCTTCGAATGTATGTCTTATGTTCTTTGAAACGTGTAAGGAGATTTCTCTTTGTTTGGCCGTAATAAACACTTTCGCAATCACTACACTTTATTGAATAAATACCCGATTTTTTCAGATTATCCGTTTTGTCTTTCACTGAACCTAACAAGTTTGATAATTTATTGGGGTTAGTGTGTAGTACATCCATACCGTGTTCGCGAAATTTACATTGAATTTTGTTCGTTACAACCGGCGCGCGTATAACCGATAGCGACGCGAATTTTTGGCTCAACTGTGTTCTTATTCTGGATGAAGAGTGTTGACAAATCATTTTTTGTTATTTTTTCCGCATGCTTTTTAATAAGCTTGTCAATCAATCCTTCATTATACCCGTTAGCTTCAGCAATCTGTTTTATAATTATATTCTTTCATGTAGTTCGTTATAGAAAGATTAATACTGCACAACCGGTGTACCATGGAATGGAACGCAGCGTGTTTATGTTGTATACAACAATGTGAGTCACTGGTTATTGTTCTAAAAGTACTTGTAGGTTTACGATAAATCCCTATGTCAACTTTGTTATTCACTCTTTTTAATTCTTAATCCAGAAAAGGTAATCTTCCTTCGTTCTCAAGTTCATAAGTAAACCTTATAGTTTCATATTGACTGTTGAGGATATGCAACACTATTTGTACATCTGTTTTTTCCACCACCGCGAACACGCCATCTACATATCTATACCATATCTTGGGTAACAATATGTGCAGGATGTGCAAATGCACAGGGTGCGGAGTTTTGGAGGTGGCATCGCAGCTGTGCGATGTTCTTGCACACCTATTTGTTTAATCTCCATTATTGCTTATAATAAAATATCCCATCAGGCATTTGCAAGTTCATAAATCGTAATCGGAAAATATTCCACCCCAACTCGTACTACCTACAGCAGAAAAAAAAAACATAACAAATCTCAACACAGAAAACATCCACTCCTCCTCAATACCTCATCAGTGCGAATTTTTCATCTTACACACTGGGTCCCAAAACTCACATTTTAAAAACAACAACAAAAGAAAAACAAACAAATCTGAATACGGAAAGCATACACACCGACTCGACCTCATCAGTGCGAATTTGTATCTTGCACACTGGGTCCCAAAACTCACATTCTAAAAACAATAACAACAAAAAGAAAACAAACTTATCTAATACAGAAAGCATACACACTATTTTCTGGGCCCAAAAAAAATATTTATAAAAAAAAAACAACAAATAATTTGTTGAAACAGGTACTCAGTAGGTATGTAGGTAAATGTAGCAATATTATGAATGTATGTATGGCTTTCGTTGCGTTGACTTATTTTATTTTTTAAACTTTGAACCGCGTGACCATTACATGGAAAAAATATGTCACAAAAAAAAAGAAAAGAAACGTAGGTATACGCTTGAAATCATTATGGGTGCGTAAGAGCGTGTGGGCTTTATGCAATAGGTACAACACTGTCTTGTCTAGTGTATGAGTATTCCCATCTTCTATCTAAGGAATGACGGTTATAACGACTGTTTTTGGCATTATTGAATTTGTCACTTTTTGATATATTCTGGTCTGGTGCAAATTGTTTTAACTCATAAAACAAGTGATCATATAAGTGAAGTCTGAAGTGACGCGTATGTGGCCTACTTAGGCCTACTGAGGATACCTCAACAAAAAAAAAAAAACGCATTAAAAGTCTACCCCCAGTGAAGTCGAAAACCATCTGCATTTTCAAGCGAAAGTTAGACACTTCTCTATTTCCGCCTATGAAACTTGGTCAGTCTTCTATAGAATACGTATCTAAAGTTCGTTACCTTGGAATTATTTTCAACAATTCTCTCATCTGGACTGATCATGTTTCGGCTACAATTGGTAAGGTCTACGGTGGTCTTCGACTTTTAGAGGCCAGTTATAGCTATCATTGGTTTTCATCATTGAAACACATCATTGGAATTTTTCTGATAGGTCGGTTATAGCAATCATTGAAAATTTCTGTCCGGAAATTTTTTCCTGCCGTAATTCTATCATTGGAACTGTGAGAAGTTGAAACACAGATCATTGGAATTGTACAAAATTGAAACGCAAATCATTGGAACGATTTGTTTCAATTTTTGACATAAAACAATCAGCTGTTCAGGAAAATGAATTTACAACCGGAAAATGGAAAAACACATTTTAAAGAAAAAATAAGTGTGTAATTGAACTTTTTTATGTCAATAAAAATTCTTGGAGTGATTTCCGATCGATTGGTATATAATTTGTACTTCTATTTAAAAGAAAACATAGTTAAATATCCATTCAAAGATTTTTCCGGATCCATTTCAATGATAGCTATAACCGGCCCCTTATGGTCCACGCAAAGTTGCTTGCCAATCAATACCAAAATGTTACTTGTAAAGTCTTTATTATTGCCAATCTTGTTATACTGATGTGAGATCTTTTGCTGGGTCGACTCCATTACAAGAAGGAAATTGAACGTTGTCTACAACAATCTGGTCAGATATATATTCAAAAAACGCCTGTTTGATCATATATCAACCTTTTCCATGCAGATCATGGGCATTAGTTTCGACAACCTCATAAAGTTCAGAACTCTAATACTTTTTTTTTAATATAAAGCACACTAAGCAACCTGACTACTTGTACAGCAGATTAGATTTTGCAAGTTCCCAAAGATCATCCACATTTATTCTACCTCGATTTTATTGTTTGCAATCGGAGCGCTCATTCTTTGTACATGCCGTCTCTTTATGGAACTCATTACCCATTTCGCTTAGGAGAAACACAAACATGAATAACTTTAAAAATAACCTTTTCATTCACTTGGCCAGTGATACATAAATACATATTTAGGACTTATTTATTTATTTATTTATTTATTTATTTATTTAGCTTAAGATTTAATTTAACTTCATAATAATGTAAACTTTTAACATAACAATACTTAATTTAAGCTCAGAACATATAAATATTATATAACTTTGTAAAGCATTCACTATCTATAAGATATCTCTTAATGTGAAATCATTTTTTTTTAATCTAACAATAAACAATAAACAATAAAACCCCCTGGGTAATGTTAAAAGGGCTTATTATAAGTGTATCAGTGTGTGTATGTATGTGTATATGTATTTGCGTAAATATATGGTATAAAGGGTGCTTTTTGAAAATCTTGCACAGGGCGCAATTTTGGCTTGGACCGGCCCTGGGCCTGGCCCTCAGGTTCTTAAACCACCTACTTGTGAAGTCATGAATCATTTCTTGGCTTCAAGTATCATCCCTGAATAACTGATTATGACATAATACTCACATGTTCATTCTTTAACCTCACTTGCTAAGTACATTACTCATCTTTTGCCAATTACTGAATTATAACTAGAATAAAGTATTTTGAATTAATAGTAAAACTGAATATTATTTACAGAATCCAAACAATTGAAACTCTCCAAACGAAATACAAAAAGTGAATTCTATACAAGACTGATCTTACCACTTCTTCTACGTGAGAAGAAGGTTCAACCACGAACTGTACGAGGTTACCAAGATGTGGATGTAATCCAGAAAGATAAAAAGACGACTGCATTGTCTTGGGCACATCGAGTAAATTGACAATTCCACTCCAACCATGGAGATCTTCTGTCCGCAGTAAGAAGGTTCAAGACGACAAGGAAGAGCGAACCTCCGGTACAAAGACCAAGTAACTGCGGATGCCAGAGCGCTTGGTTTTGTCTGCTGGACATGACGTATTGGGTGCTATACTCTGTCCGATAAAAATTGGCAATACAGGGAAGATAGGGATATCTGCATCTCGTTCGCACTCTTTTCCTACCCATAAGTACTTTTCTCAAAAAAGCTCTTACAGGGTTGCCGTAATGCGCATTTTGAATTCGAAAAAGCTAAATGAAATAACTGCAATGTTGCCATTTTACATTGATTTTCATTTCGTTTTTTATTATATATGAAAATGAAATAAAATGTATCTTTTTCCACACCACCAAGAGGTAAGATAAAAGGCGCGTCCAGCGTCGGTAGTTCATTATTTGAAAAAAACTGTCTGATTGCACATTTATCAAAATCATCAATTTTAATGCTGCGACCAGATTGGTTTTTCTTTTTTGGTGGTGAGTTATGGCCTTTGGTGCTATTTTCGTTTAGAAGCATGTACACTGTTCGTTCAGATACAGAAAATATATCAAAAACCTGCTTAACAGCCTCGGTTTTACTTTGCAGGTTCTTACAAATTGCTTTTGTCGCCTCAACTATCTCTTTTTTTTCGGCACTCAAGTCCTTTGAGCATTTTGATGTTGAAGCCATTTTAAATTTGCACAACACAACAAAAGCAAAAGCAACAGCAATAAAACACAAACAACACAACAAAATCACAAAGATAATATACAAACAACACAATAAAAGCACAACAAGAAAAAACAAACCACACAACAATATAGAACAACAACAGCACAATAATATTATCACAATAATGCACAAAAATAACTCGCAAAATCAACAAAGCTACCGCCCGGTACGAGAATTTACGCAAATAATATTCTTCCTCAAATAAAATGGCTTTGATTTTTATAACTGCATTTTAACTGATTTGCAAAACTTTAAAAGAAATGCAAAATTCAAACACAACTTGATAACACTCATCGTTAAGAAAGCTCTCAAAGCAAAAGCTCCTCAACAGAAATCCATTGAAGAAGTAAGAAAAAAATACGAAGTGAGTTACGAAATAGAAAAAGGCAACTCTGGTCTGAATATGTGTGATTTAATGAGGGTTGAAAAGCAGCAGAGAACGATCAGTGCATGCTCAAGTGTGTGCCAGGCAGGTCGTTGTGGGTTCTACGTCGGATGCCATCAAAAATTCATGGGTGTTTTATAAAACTTTTTAAAGGAGTTCCCTTCAATTGGGTATGGTGTAGAGAACAGCGCGCCACTGATTTTCAAACAGACAGAGGACAGAGTATAGTTAAGCTTATTTAAGTT
Source organism: Sphaerophoria taeniata (assembly GCA_943590905.1). Taxonomy (NCBI): domain Eukaryota; kingdom Metazoa; phylum Arthropoda; class Insecta; order Diptera; family Syrphidae; genus Sphaerophoria; species Sphaerophoria taeniata. The sequence continues at coordinate 97,874,668 of OX016541.1, forward strand.
AGTTCATCGAGAAAAGGTTTTCATTGATACTGCCTTTGAATAAACATTAAATTGTAGATTACCTCAATATTCGCACACACCTGATGTTTGGTTAATTATTTTTAACTCGTAATAAGGATACATTTTCAAATAAATTAGGAACTATCCAAATTGGACCACGTGCCGTTATACATACAAACAAATATACGTCTTTGCTTGAGAACCTCTTCCGTTTTATTCGTCGGTTTTTCTTTTAAATATACAGGGTGATTCACGAGCGTTGTGCCAAAAAGCTAGAGCGTGTAGGGTGAGCTGAGACAAGAAAAAAATCGTATGGGAGGGGGGGGGTCTATTCCCCCCGTTTAGCCGGGAGGGGCAATTTTCTGAAAAATTGACTTATTTTGTAAAAAAAAAATATTTAAAAGCAACGGCTTAGTTTACAACACCGTGATATACCTTTCTGAAAAGCCAAAAACTTCTTCTTTCACTTTAATTTTGAATTTAATTGTTTAACGAATAGTTTAAAAAAATAAATTTTCAAAAAAAACAAAAAAAAACATTTTTGAACTAATTTTTTTCAAAATTTTATGTAATTAAGTACTGATTTTTTCTTAAAAATTCAAAGTGTTTGTTAATTTTTAGTCGAAAACAGAAAACTGGATGCAAAAATGTCTTTTCGTTTTTGAGAAATAAAAAAAAAACCAAAACCACTTTTTTCTAAAAAAATCTTTGTTTTTATTTTTACCTATCTGGACTTTTAGTTTAATTTATTGGTTTATTTAATTTTTTGTAATTGGAGTTTTATGAGAACTCAATAAAGTATAAAAGTATTAAATTATCCCTGGATTAACCATTTTGTTCATTGATAACGTCTGAAAACTGACCTGCAATTTTTTCTTACTACACCTGGGGCCGCGGCCACTCGCCGGCGAAGAGTTCTACCTGCAAGTGGCTTAAGATAATTTTTCTTGAATAAAAAAATAATTAACAACCTAAAGGTAAATAAAAGGCATCGCACATTTACTAAACAACCATTTACAATTAAAATATTAACTCATCAACACATAACAATAACAAACTCATACGCTAGAGAATAGTTAGCGGACAGGACCTTCTGCTACGGTTTAACTTGTTGTCGAGATCGGGAAGCCGAAAGACTCTACGGTGAAAGATATCCCAATAGATGGCGCCCAAGTCGTAGCATGTTTTCAAGAATCCGCCGACGAGAGCACGGAGAGCTAGAAGGGAAAGGTCAATGTCAGACGTTATCAATGAACAAAATGATTAATTCATTGAAAATCCAATACTTTTCTACTTTATTGAGTCCTCATAAAACTCCAATTACAAAAAATTAAATTTATAAAATAAACCAATAAATTAAACTAAATGTCCAGATAGGTAAAAATAAACACAAAGATTTTTTTAGAAAAAAGTGGTTTTGGTTTTTTTTTAATTTCTCAAAAACAAAAAGACATTTTTGCATCCGGTTTTCTGTTTTCGACTAAAAATTAACAAACACTTTGAATTTTTAAAACAAAATTAGTACTTAATTACATAAAATTTTGAAAAAAATTAGTTCAAAAATGTTTTTTTTGTTTTTTTTTTGAAAATTTTGAGTTTGAAAATTTATTTTTTTTAAACTATTCGTTAAAACAATTAAATTCAAAACTAAAGTGAAAGAAGAAGTTTTTAGCTTTTCAGAAAGGTATATCACGGTGTTGTAAACCAAGCCGTTGATTTTTAATTTTTTTTTACAAAATAAGTCAATTTTTCAGAAAATTGCCCCTCCCGGCTAAAGGGGGGGGGGGGAATAGACCCCCCCCCCTCCCATACGATTTTTTCTTGTCTCAACTCACCCTACACGCTCTAGCTTTTTGGCACAACGCTCGTGAATCACCCTGTATAGGCAATACAAAAGTACGTATGTAGCTCCTGAAGAATTAGCATACCTATACCTACATTTCAAAAAACAGACATATTTCTACTGGGGTGGCAAATTTTCTTGAGTAAATTAATATTGAAAGGTATATAAACAGTTTTGAGGGTAGCTTACCGTTATTAAGCAAGACATATGAGCTCAGCAAAATGCAGATGCCGGCAATTTGGTTCCAGTTCAGCTTGCTTAACGACCGATGAAATTAAAAGGGCAAATTTGACCCCTATTTTCAGAAAGTCATTTGATTTAATTTCCCTCTCAATTCGTTTTGACAGGAGAGCTTGAACATTACTTTGTTTGCTTCGTTGAATTTACCAAAAGACATGTTGTATATACACGTTGATTTTGAGATGAACTTACTATAAGTATATGTACTTGTTTAAGGCTAGACTTTGCTATCATTTTTGCTATGAACTTACAGTTCCTACAATCCTTGTATGGGCGCGCGCTTTAAGATACACCTTTTTTTTAATTTCTTAAAGTTTCTATAAAAAAAACAGTGTTTTGTACTTGTGATTGATTGAAACCGAAATTAGGAAATTTCTACGGAAATAACAAAAAATATCTAAATAAATTTAAAAAACCCTGTGTAAGTGTCGAATGAATGACGATGTTCACATTGTACTATTTCCGCCACTTATTTTGAAGTAAGGTCAATCTGTCGTGTTCAAACACAAAAGTAGTGTGAACGCTCCAGACTCACTTTGACGTCTTATAGCTGTCATAAATTGACAATAGGCCAGTTCCACCTAACAACATCTCACTGATGTGGCTTTTCTTAGAACCAAGAAGAATTGCTACTGAAATTCAATGTTTTTTTTTTTTTTTATAATTTGCACCCACTCAAGGGACTTTTTATACCCTTATTATGCCAGAGACACAGTGAGTGCACTAGGAAGAAAGGAAGGGGTGAGAAAGGAGCTGTCGGTGTACATTGGTCTTAAATTCCTGAACATTATAATGATTGGGAAAGACAGAGTGTGGAAGAGAGTTCCACATTTGCGTAGTACGGCTAAAGAACGATTCTCTATACTTGAGCGTACGTCCGAAGTTGGGCTCGAGGGTGAACTGATGGGCATTCCTAGAAGCGCGAGTATTACGGGTGAATTTCTTGAGGGGAGGAATGCAACTGGCTATTTCTCTAGAGCACTTACCGTAGAAGTAACGGTAGAATAAAGAGAGACATGAAACGTTACGACGGTGATCTAATGATTGGAATGACTCAGTGATGTCTCTGTCACCGATCATTCGTAGGGCTCTTTTTTGGCGTGTAAGAAAAGTTCAAAAACGAATCAATCCCTTTTTTGAATGTCTTTGTTGTCAAAAACAGCTGACCAGTTAAATCGTTTTGTACAAAAAACTCAGAAATGTCAAACACGTAGTATACATGTAAAATCCGTGTACAATTATGTGTAAATCCGTCTCCATAAAGAGATTCAAGAGAAATCAATCCTTCGAGAAAAAAATTAAATTTTTTTGTGAAAGATCAATTCTTGGGTTGTAAGAAAAGCCACATGAGATCTCAATGTCATTGGGCCTGCACACACGAGACTAATTCATCCGGACTAAAATCAGTTTAGTGGGCAAGGGAAGCGAAGTGTGCAGTATGAAACGGACTGAAATTTTCAACCCGAAATTTGGTGGATGAACGAAGACTAAAACTAACACATATACAAAAGCTGACAGTTTCGGTACAAAATATATACTCACACATTTAAAAGAGGTTCACATATACATTTTTCCCGCAGTCTGAAATCATCTCTTGTGTGCTTGGACTAAAGACTAAAACCCATTTCAGTCCAAAAATTATTCATCTCGTGTGTGCAGGCCCATTTTGACTGAGGCAAAATCATTTGGTGGAACATAATTCTCAATTCTCATTGAGATAAAATGGTTACCTTACAAAATGTTGTTGTACATATGTCAGTCACGTCGAAATAGCTAAGTGAGAAATCGAATCCAAAATATTTTCATCTCAAAGATCTCAGAAAAAAATCTCATTTCTCATTTTTGTTCCACTTAAAAATTCTCTGAGATCTCAGTGAGATGTTGTTAGGTGGAACTGGCCTAATTAATTTGACGGCATATGCCAAATGTCAAAAAAAAATCCATAAATTTTTACTTTGTGTGTTATTACACTCAGACGTTTTTAGGAAGACGCAAATAAGTGCGAAAGAGAAAGTAGGTGAAATAGAAATACTTTAAAAAATCTCCACCCCCACAATTGTGGGTTCAAGATTTTCTGATGTTTTTTGAGTTTTGTTTTTCTCGTCTTTCTTTGTTTTTTGGAGTTGCTTTATTTCTATTTCAAGTGTGCTTCAGTAAACAAGGAATATGCCGCCGGAAAATTTCAAATGGAATAGAGAGCTTGTAAGCGAACTCATTTTGAATTACGAAATGTATCCTGTTTTGTACGATCCCCGCCATCCGGACTACATTAACAGGGTAAAAAAAAGCGATGCATATGACAAAGTCTTGGAAGCTATGGTTTCGCTCGATCCAAATATAAGTTTGGAAATAATAAAAAAAAAATGGCACACACTGCGAGGCCAATTCGTGAAGGAGTTTCGCGAAATTGAACCGTCGAAAAAAGTGGAGCGGGCACTGACGATTTATATGAGCCAAAGCTTTGGTGTTTCCAGCAAATGGTTTTTTTGAAAACCCACACCAAAATTAGAAATTCATCTTCAAATATTGAAGAGGTAAGTAAGATTTAAAAACTCTGTTGTGACACATTGGAAACCTTTTCCTTTTTCTTAGAACGAACGAAAACGTATGCCAAGTTGTTCCAATGAGGATTTTGATGCGGAAGCGGATGAATCAGAGGAAGAATTACATGTTACGCCATTAGTAAGTAAATTTTACAACAAAGGTTTATTTCATTGTATTTCTATCTAGCTAGTACCCGATCTGGCAATCGATTGTAGTGCCATCTTGAGTTCTAGCGTAGTGTTAATTTTTTTTTACATAAGTTTGGTATTGGGATTTTTTTTTTTTTGATGTAGCACAATAAATCGAAAAACTCATTCTTGACTCCACTAGGTGATTTATATACAATGGTTTATTTATTTTGCCAATCTACTCTTCCCTCCTGACAAAAGTATTCTGCAAAACTGTGGCGTATTGTCTCTGCTGCTCCTTTTCGGGGGTTTTCAACTCCTTCATTTTCCCTTGGTGTTGTTGTTGTGTTTGATGATGGTACTTGCAGAAAATTGTTTTCGTTTGGATTTGTGTTGTGTTTCATCAAAAAATTGTGTAAAACGCAACAAGCCTTGGTTACGTGTTCAACGTTTGCGACTCTTAAGTTCATTGGTGACTGAAGAATTTTAAATCTGTTGGACAGTATCCCAAAGGTATGCTCAACAACATGCCTGGCTCTGCTTAGTCGAACGTTAAAAGTTCTTTTTGTTGCACATTTTGTTCTAAATGGATACGGCTTCATAATATGTTTTTGAAGGGGAAAAGCATCATCTCCAACAATCACATATGGAAGCACTCTTCCATTTCCTACAACCTTCTCGCTCGGGAACTTATTCACCGCATCAAGGATAACATTTTGTAAGGAGCACTGCCGTAAAACTCCTGCATCGTTTGTTCTTCCGTTACATCCTATATCAACGTAAATTAATTTACAATTTGCATCAGCAGAGCCAGTAAAATGATGCTGTTTGTGCCTTTGTAGTTATGATAATATGCACCATCTTTTTTCAAACTTCTAAAGGCAATATGTTTGCCGTCAAGCGCGCCAAGACAATTAGGAAACTGCCATCGTATTGCAAATTCATCGGCTATTCTTTCCCATTCCAATTTTGACTCTGGAAACTAAAAATAATTTTGCAGTTTAAAATAAAGCAATAACAACTACATTTTATGTAACCATTTAATTTTTTTAATTTCAGAGAAAGACGGATATCGCAGCCATTGAAAAAAAGATTATGAACATGAAGCAGGTCGTGCAAAAAAAAATGGAAAACAAATCTCCATACTCCTGGCTAGGAAAACAAGTTGTTTTTGAACTCGACAATATAAAAAAATGAGGGGATAAGGCGCAAAACCTCTTGGGCCCAGGGGCGATTCCTCATAGTTGGCTAGTTTAGCGGCGCTAAACCAATAATTTCAGAATACAAATTACTTTTTTTTTCTAATATATAAACATTATTCTTATGTTAAAGTCAATAAACGACAACGAATACGTTACAATATTGTAGGGACTTAATCACTTAATAGCAACAAAACAGAATTTCCTACCAATATGTATTTTTCATTGCATACAAACAAAACTCTCATGCAAAAATCTATCATGAAACTATATTTAGCTCCAAAGTTTGCGCTAACAGATTTCATACAATCTTCATAAACAGAAAATGAACACATTTGAATAAATGCCTTCAAAAATGAACAGGAGGGTTAGCGCAAAATTCACAGCTAACTATGAAACGAGAACACAACAACGACAGATACGAGTCGTTTTGTACACGAAACACGAACACGATTCGATTACATGAGTAACGATAACGAGCCTGCTTCTGCTGTTTGCTGTGCTGTTGCTGTGGCTGTTGATGGGCTGTGCGCTGTGGGCTGTCGCTGTCGGCTGTATGCCTATGCTTTTTTTTACTGAACTTCATATGCAAAATGAACCTTGTTTCTTATTATGTTAATGTTAATTTTTATATTATTTATTTTTTACTTGCGACATATAGGCAAAAATTGCATTCGTAAAAAAAACTTGAGATTCCAATCAAAAATAAACAATGATAGAGAAGACGAAAAAACTGCTCCGACGTTTCCGTCCGTCCGTCCGTCTGTCTGTCTGTCTGTCTGTCTGTCTGTCTGTCTGTCTGTAATTGCACCTGTAGCTTTTACCACTGCTTCCGTTGACTTCAAATTAATTTTAAATATACATAGTAGTTTGAGCGAATTTGGATGGGCCGTTTTTTTATTTTATTTCTAAATTCAAAATTTAGGGTAGCCACCATACAATTTTTTCGGCCAAAAGCTTCAATTTTCTCAAAAACAGCTCCTCCGATTTTTCGTAAACATCCTCGTAAATTTTTTTTCGGAACACTGGTGTTTTTAATGTAAAAAATTATGTTTGTATTGCTCCAATACGGTACCTCTCATAGAAACGTTTTTTTTTCAAAAGATTTCCTCTAAAAATAATGGTCCGAATAAAAATATAAAAATAAAATAGAGTGGCACGACAGCTCTTGAAGAGCCAAGGCCTAAGTGACTTACTCTCATCAACAATTCTCTGGGTGCGTGTGAAAAATTGAGGGGACCTACAATTTAACGCCGATTCCGAACGGCAAAGTTGAGAAGCACTTTTTCATGACAGATTGATACTCATGGAAGTTTTGTCAGTTCTTCGCAAGAGGCAGTAGGTACCCGTGAAAGATGAACTACAAACTTTATGGGCACGAGTAGGACCCGAACTCACGACGTTCTGCATGGCAACCTAACCACTTAGCCACGGGCAGCTGCGGTCCGATTAACGTCTTTTTTTAGGAGTACATATATATTGCACAAATAATATTTTGTTTTCAAAAAACATTTAAAATTTTTTGGATTTAAAAAAAATTGTTTTGAACCTTTTTTTTCAAAATTCCAATATTATAAGACGTACGAGTATATTAACATTTTTTTTCAATACTGCATACCCAGATTAATTTTAGGACATTCTAGAAAAATTGTATGCATAAAAAATAATTTAAAGAAAACCTCTCCATGGAATTAAAAAAAAAATTAAATAAACAACTTTTAAAGAAATCTTATGGCATAATTTTTTTCAAATAAAATGTGCTTTTTATGTACCTTTAAATTTTTATTTATGAATTTTAAAAACTTGTTTTTATTGTTAATGATTTTTTATGTGTTAAGTTTTAAGTACTGGAGCAAAGTGAGTGCGACCCAGTCGTGCAAATTTTTTTAGTTGCATTTTAAACTTTCCCGAAGATCGTTGATATAGCTAACCCACAAAACTTGACCAGGAATCGCCACTGCTTGGGCCATTCAAAACATTCTTCGCGAAGGCGTCGAGGAGGATTTGCAGTTGAGGAATAACGAATCAACTCACACTTCATACACTTCATACACACACTCAGGATGCAGTTCTTTTTCTTCAAGACAATATTCGTCTTCAAATACGTCTTCTTCAAAAGACTGCTCTGAAAAAGTTCGCATCCTAAGTGTGGAAGAAATCAGGCCTGCTTCGTCACAATCCGATGTTGCAAGAACGTCTTTCACTCCAGATTTATTGGAGCAGTCAATGGCTGATATTTTTGATGACGAGGATTTCTATTAAGTTTTGTACTTTTGTAACATACAATAAAAAAAAATACCTTTAAATATTGGTTTTTTAAATTTGTCCAAATTACTTTGCAAACTTCAGGAATGGCTTTGCTGAGGAATGGTTGAGAGAGTCTAGTTTGGTAGTTTAAGCTTTGAAATGTTTCACCCGTGGATAAATATCTCACAATTGTGGGTTCAAGATTTTCGGATGGTTTTTGACGTTTCTTTTTCTTCTCTTTCTTTGTTTCTTGGCGTTGCTTTTATTATTGTTTCTAGTGTCTTTAAGTAAACAACTCTAACACATCTAACAAGATTTCTTCATCGGAACTATTATCCGTATCCATGATGTCAATAATCATTTCTGCATCTAATACGTTATTTAGAACTTCAAATGACATTTTATGAATGTTTATTTTAATAAAAAATTCAGTTTGCTTTAATAATTTTCACACTTTGACTTTGTGTATGAGAACAAAACAATGAAAGAGAAGTGTCAAAAACAGTCAACCGAAAAACGTCCGAGTATAATAATGCGAGATTAACGGAATGAGTGTTCAAAAGAAAATCTACGAAACACGCAGCATAATAGCCTATTCCCACCAACGTGATTTAGCTAAAACAACTTGATTTAGCTAAAACACATAATTTATTTCATGATTTGCCATACATTTTCAATCATTTGAAATTACCTGATTTAGCTTGTTTATTTTTTAATCTATATACATATTATAAAAATCTAGCTCCGTTCGTTTGCGGCATATAGGCATAAAAACCGGTTGGCCGATTTTCTTAATTTTTGTCTTAATCTAAAGAGGATTAAGGGTAGATGGTTTGAGACAAACAAAATTAGTATTTTTTAAATCACAAACGGTTGAAATGTTAAAAATAATGCTTTTCACACTACAACAAAATATATCAATATACCTACGATTAATCAATTTCATTTAAAATTTCGTCAAATATTTTTATTTTCATCACACAAAAAAAAATGTCAGTGAAGAAAATATTTGTCAAAAATTGTTTTTCATCAAAAAAAAAAAAAAAACTTTACTCGACATATTTTTGTTGTCGATATTTTTCCTTTTTTAGATCAAAGGGCACGGTAGTGCCCAGCCAAGTTCTAGCACTACTCCCTTTTTACAGGATCGAACTCAAGCACATTTTTAACCCCCCATAACTTTTGAACCCATAGAGTTAAAAGCTTTAAATTTGAATTACGTATTAACTTCATGGGCACAAAGGTCCTGTGAAAAACATAATTTTGTAGAACCACTACTTCCTGAGATATTGAACAATAAAAATTTCAAAAACCGCAATTGACTCACTGACTGACTCACTGACTCACTGACTCACTGACTCACTGATCATCAAAATTATGAAGCACTTCTAACAATAGCAGAATCTTGAAATTTGGTACAATGGTAGGTTTCCGGGTGTATACAAAGGAAAAAATCGAAAATTTCAATTTGCTCATTCAGGGGGCGTGGTATCCGCCCACTTTCTAAAACTGGTCGTAGGATCTCGAAATTCGGAATTGTAATAGGGTTTTGGTTGAATATAAGGAAAAATATAAATAAAATATTTTGGTTTCATTTAGGGGCGTGGTTTCCGCCTACTATCTTAAATCGGTCGTGGGATGTTGAAATTTGGATTTCTAGAAAGGTTTTGGTTGAATAACATAAAAAAGTCAGAAAAAAATTCAGTTTCCATTTAGGGGCGTGGTATCCGCCCACTTTGTTAAAATGGTCGAAAACGTTTAAATTCGAAATTCTGATAGGGTTTCGGTACATATAAGTACAAAATAGTAGTTTCATTAAAAGGGCGTTTCTGCCACCCACTTTCTTAAAATGTTCATACAATGTTGAAATTTAGAATTCTGGTTTGTTAAACTTCATAAAACTCAATGAATAACTTTCTTTAGTGGTTTCACAATGGACCCTTGGAGTCTTAATGTGACATCTAGACAGCCACTCTAACCTAACCTACCTATTATTTATTTATAAATTGGCAGAGCAATTAGAGTGTTAAAGTTTGCAAATTGCTAGCTTATTAAGTTATTTCAAGGTTCATGCTTTCATAAAAAACTTTGCAAAAAGATGTGAAGTCAGAACAAAAACATAAAATGTAAAAAAAGAGCCAAGTTCTCTTATGTGCGAACAACACTGTGTAAAAAGTCAGCCACCAAAAGTAATGAGATCTAAAAGAACGCCAAGTTCTTACATGCAATAAAAGTGTTATATTGAATATTTTAAATCGTAGAAGATAATACAACAATATTAAAAGAAAATAGAAAATAGTTTGGATGAAAATTTACAAGTTCACTTGGCAAGTTTTCGTTTGAAGCGTGATTAGTAACATTTTAAAACTTGAACAGTGAACTTTAAATTTTCATCCAAACTATTTTCAATTTTCTTTTAATATTGTTGTATTATCTTCTACGATTTAAAATATTCAATATAACACTTTTATTGCATGTAAGAACTTGGCGTTCTTTTAGATCTCATTACTTTTGGTGGCTGACTTTTTACACAGTTTTGTTCGCACATAAGAGAACTTGGCTCTTTTTTTACATTTTATGTTTTTGTTCTGATTTGTTTCTTTTGAGATATGGCCTTTTGAAGCGGGAAGTGGAGTAGCGGGGTAGTGGGGTAGCGAGGAGCGGGTAAGGGTGTAGCGGGTAGCAAGTAGAAGTAGCGGGTAGTGGGTAGCAGGTAGCTATGGAGGGTACGAGGGTAGTGGGCAGTGTACTAGGAGGGTACCAAAGTTAAGGTCTTTTTTTTATCAGATTTTTTTTGATGAAATACTCGGAAAACTCATTGGTTTTCAACGGGAGAATTGCATGTAACTGTAGTAAAGTGGTTCTCAAATGGAAAACTGGAAAATTTCAAAATGGGTTTCCGAAAGGAACTCGGAAAAATCATTGGTTTTAAAATGGAAAATTGAATATTATTGCAGGTACAATGGTTTTAAAATGGAAAATTTCAAAGTGGGTTTTCGAATAGAAAATAGAAATTTCTTGATGAAAAACTCGGAAAATTCATTGGTTTGCAAAGGGAAAATTGCATGTTATTGCAGGTGCAGTGGTTTTCAAATGGAAAACTGGAACATTTGTGATGGGGAACTAGAATGCAAGAAAAAGTAAAAAAAAATGGAAAATTTGAAATGCAAAAATAATTTGACTAAACAAAATCTCAAAAACACTCTTTCAAATGAAATGCATTACTTTTGAAATGGTAAAACGGAAAGTTCGTAAAATGGAAAGTTCGTGCTGTTTGTCATCAAATTTTGACAAAATGTTAGATTATTATTACAGTAGGGTTTTTAAGAAAATTGTACAAAATCGGCCAAGCCGTTCATAAGATATATCAAATGTGGAAACACAATTTTCCCTATAGAACGTTAACTATGCATTTGACCATATCCTTAACAAAGTTGTTGTGCATGAGGCAACGAAGATTTCTGAGTTGTTACGACCTTACTAGCTGACAAAGTAAACGTTGTTTTCTTAGATATATAAAAATCTCATACAAATTCGCGGAGGACTCACTGATTTTATACCAGTGGAGTGTTTAGAACCAAATGTTGAGGTAATGTTCGGTTAGTGGCGTAGATGGGTTCTTAGTATTTTGTACAAAATCCGACCAAGCTGTTTTCATGAGAAATGGCCAGGGTATTGGTTGATGGGGTAGCGGGGTAATGGGAAGCGGGTAGCGGGTTGACGGATAGTGAGTAGTTAGACACTGCTGGGAAGCGGGATAACAGGTAACGGGGTAGCGTGTATAGCGCGTAGAAATAGGGTAGCCGGCAGTGTTTAATGGGGTGATGGGTAGCGGGGTAAGTGGGTAACAGAGTAGTGGGGTAGTAAGGTAGCGGGTTGTGTAGTGGGCTTCAAAAGTTTAGATCTTTTATTTATCGATTTAGGCAGTGCGAAGTCTGCCGGGTCAGCTAGTTAGGTATAAATCACCTCGATGATTCCAGGCTGAATGATTTCATGCTGAAGTAATGAATAAAATTCATTTTTAATTAATTTGGTTTTCTTTTTGACAGTCAAAATTCAAATTTTGTGTCATATATTGATATATTTTATTGAAAAATTAAAAAAATGTCAAGATTGTGATAAATGTCAAGCTAAATTAAGTAAAAAGTTCAGTGGGAACGACTTTCTTGATTTATAAATCAAATAAGCTTAATCATGTCGGTGGGAATAGGCTATTAAAGAAGTCTGGGTGTAATAACACACTTTGCTTTGAAAATCCTGCCTCACTTTGTTGTCTTTTTCTAACCAGCAAGTGCGAAAGAAAAAACACATAAAGACGTCAAGATAAGTCGGAGGAAAGAATCCAATGTGAACATCGTCAATGAATGAATGAAATTTCGTAGAAATCAACTCATCAACCACAATTGTTCAAAAGACAATGGCTACGTTCAATCACCTATCGGATAGGCTATCTAAGATACCCGTATCTGGGATATCTTTTTGGACGAGACAGACACCTGTATCCAGATAGCTGTCAAAACGTCTATAAAAAAAAGAAAAAAACAAATCAAACGCTTTAGAACAGGGAATTGTTTATAGCTGTGAATTCGTCGTCAAACATCTTCCGAGGCATCTAAATTATAAAAATTTTGTTTAAAATAACATCGATAGTCATTTTGTTTATATTTCTTTCAATTCTCTTCTAAATTGGAAGCTGATAAAATAGCGCGCCAAGCAGTACAAGACAAAAAATCATGTGTTGATCAGCTGATCAGTCGGATACCCAAGGTATACCAAAAATTCTCAGATACCTTTGGATTTTTTTTTTGGATTACAATAACAAAAAGCTATCCGATACCTTTTGGTTATGTGATTGAACCCACCCAATTAGGCCGTGTGCGAATTATAGAGCCCCATACCTTTTGACAGCTGTCAAATCTCAAATGTCATTTATCGGTCGTGGAGGGCCAACAAAGGCGCAATTTGTATAGAATTTGGACATTATTTTGTAATTTTCTTTAATATTTCAATAATTAATTTTTCTAATACCTACAGTTTTTTTTATTGAGAAAATGGAAATATCAGGGTACGCTAAGGGAATGGATGAACAACGCAGGAAGGAATACACATCAAAAAGGTCGCCAGGATTGTCGCAAAAGACCCCTCAGGAGCACGGAGCAGTGTCTGCCGAAAAGTTTCAACTACGTCAAGATTTTGAATTATCTTCTGCAAGGAAGGAACACTTCGACAGGAGGCAAGCTGGACTCTAATAAGGCCCTGAGTGGAGGTAAGCTTTACGAAAGCGGATGGTCCATCAAAGGATGCCAGCACAAAGACTTATGCTTCATAGATAGTGATGGGTTCATCAAAACTGCCCATTGTACATGTGTTGCCGGGCTTTGTGAATGCTGCACTCACATTGATTCAACTTTATTTGCTCTGGAGTCCATAGCAAGAAAATATGAAGAAGACAGCTTAGTAATAAATTAAAAAAATAGTATTTAACTTTTGACTAAAAATAAATTAAACATTAAAAAATACAACACAAGCACAAGCTCATAGACATAATTATTATGAACACGAGGAAATTGAACAAAAATACAGTTTTCTAGCAAATAATGTTAATTGTTTTGTTATTAATGAAATTAAATAACTCTTCATGAAATCACAAAGACATTTAGAATTGGTTATGATGCTGTTTTTTTTTTTTTTTTTTTTTTTTTTTTTTTTTTTTTTTTTTTTTTTTTTTTTTTTTTTTTTTTTTTTTTTTTTTTTTTTTTTTTTTTTTTTTTTTTTTTTTTTTATAATTTGCACCCACTCAAGGGATTTTTTATACCCTTTTTATGCCAGAGACACAGTGAGTGCATTAGGAAGAAGGGAAGGGGTTGGAAAGGAGGTGTCGGTGTACATTGGTCTTGAATTCTTGTACATTGCAATGATTGATTGGGAGAGACAGAGTGTGGAAGAGAGTTCCACATTCGCGTAGTACGGCTAAAAAATGATTCTCTATACTTGACAGTACGTCCGAAGTTGGACTCAAGGGTAAACTGATGGGCATTCCTAGAAGCGCGAGTATTACGGGTGAATTGTTTGAGGGGAGGAATGCAACTGGCTATTTCACTAGAGCAATTACCGTAGAAGTAACGGTAGAACAAGGAGAGACACGCAACGTTACGACGGTGGTCTAAAGGGGTGAATGAGTCAGTGATCTCTCTATCACCAATCATTCTTACAGCTCTTTTTTGTATTCCATCCAAGAGGCTTAAGTAAGTAGCTGGAGCACCAGCCCTGAGATGGGAATTGTACTCAAGCTTTGGGCGGATATAGGTTTTATAGATAATAACCAGATCAGACGGGGAGAAAAATTTCTTGCATCGTCTTAAGAAACCCAAACATCTTGCGGCATTTTTGGCGACATCGCATATGTGCTCGTTCCACAAGAGGTGGTCAGTGATGTACATACCGAGAATCTGGAGATGTTCGGTCTCGTTGATGCAAGTGCCACTCATGGACAGTGGCAAGGGGGGTATATCTCGCTTCGACGATACAAGACAGCATTGAGTTTTCGAAGCATTAAACTCTACGCGGTTTTTAATTCCCCATTGTTCAATGCTGTTTAAGTCAGAGTTTAATGAGCTTATCATATTTTGCCGCTCCAGTTCCACATCCGAAGAGGAGGGATGTGAGTCTGGAAACGAATAAGAAAAGCTAAGATTTATTGGATTAGAAGTTACAGACAAGAGATCATTAATGAATATGAGGAAGAGGGTTGGGGACAAAACGGAGCCCTGGGGCACACCAGCGTTTATATTGTGGGTTTCAGACTTGAAACAGTCCAATACAACTTGTATTGAACGGTTCGAAAGAAAGTTAAAGTGAATCCAATTTGCGAGTTAACTAGCGTTATGTGTTTTCTTATGATCACATTTCGTCATTTCAATTTGTTCTTAACCTTAAAAAACACCTTAATTAAAGTGAATAGATAATGGGCAATTTATCAATAACAAGTACAGCAAAACTAATTTTACTTGAAACAAAAGTAATTTTGAAATTTAAATTAATAAAAAAAAAATCGAATTAGGCTTTGAAATCCGTTTGTATATTTTTGCATATTTTTTTCATGCGTATTGTAATATGATCAATTTCCATGCAAATAAAAACAACAATTAGATAAAAAATATTGTGAAACTGTGTATTGATAAAAATGGTAATTTTATTTGAAAAATGTGAAATGTTATTTATTGTATGGTGGTTCGTGAATTGTTCTAGAATGATTTGAATACAAACATGGATGTAACTGAACCATGCACAAGTGAAAGACCCGTACGTGTACGAATTCGTCGTTTAAATTCTGAAGAAATGCGTGAAATTCTGCGGGAAAATTCAAGAGGCGAACATGATTTTGAGGCATCTGATGGAGATCATTATTTTCCAACAGTTGCTGAAGAGAGTTTTGGATGTGGAACTATACTAGAGGGACAACAGCGCATATCTACAGCAAAGAACAGACAGACAAAATTAAAAATACAAAAATTGAAAAATTTTCGGAACAAAAATTCGACGCATTCCCTTGAATATTGATTTTTTGTGGGGTTTACAGATCCAACAAAGAATACATGACTGAACTGACTGAACGCTTCATAAGATTCGATAATGATGTAACTCGCCCAAAACATTTATCAACTGATAGAGCGGCTGCCGTTTTTTTAAATTTGTATTTGATCAAATTCTCAAAATATGCAATTTTAAGTGGAATGTAAATTCTTATGTTAATATTTTTTCTGGTCCACGCCGCAAAATTGTTCTAACCTAAAAAAAACTGCGTTTCCAAACGCAGAAACTGAAATAGCTATTTTGAATAAAACTGAAATACATATATTTTAATTATTAGCCTTGATGATGTAGATATACTTATAGATACCTAGGTATTAGTTCTATGCTTCAATGCGTTTTTCCAAGGCGCAGTACAGCGGTTTCGGTCAAGCTATGATAGGAGTTATTTTTAATATAGGTTGTAACGAAGTTACAAATTCATTACGAAAGCAAAAGAGCAACACACAACATAGCGGCAAAATAAAACAACAACCAACAACAGTTATCAATAGAAGCATAGAACTAAAATTGAAACAACAACAAACACACAGCCAAAATATACAAACAACCGCCGTCAATAGCAGAGTACAAAATGAAACAACAACAAACACACGAACAACGAAAAGAGACAAGCAGCAACACAGAAGTTACATGGTCGCATGTGCAACTGCACGATTGGTACTTTTCTGTCTTCTAGGAGTGATATCGACTATGAAAATGAGAATTCATTTGGTCGTCGACCGTCGAGGTGCTCTGTACAATAAATATTTTTTATTCAGAGTATTCCTGAGGCATGCTTTTGGTAAACGCCATAAGAAGCCTCGAATAAAGTTTTGCTTCGGCCTTATATCGCTTTGTGTACGGATTAAATCCCAATTTTTCGTCCAGGCTAGGGAAATTATACCATTGCTTTCGTTATCGTCTCGACTAGGGATTAAATCCCATGTACCGTCGAAACTAGGGAAATTATGCCACTGTAGGTATCGCTTCGACTAGGGATTAGATCCCATATTCTGTTGAGACTAGGGGAATACCCCACCGTAGGCTCGTCTCGACTAGGGATCAAGTCCCATGAACCGTCGGCGTCGAGACTAGGGAAATTACCCCACTGTAGCTAACGCTTCGACTAGGGATTGAATCACATGTACTGTTGAGGCTAGGGGAATATCCCACCGTAGAGTCGCCAAGACTAGGGATTAAATCCCATCTTTCAGTCAAGCCTAGGGATAGGGAAGTTATCCCATTGTAGTATTAGTAGTATTATTATTGTTCCGACTAGGGAATGAATCCCATACACGGAAATTTCCCACCGTTAAATTCCTTGAACTAGGGATTTAATCCCATCCGCCGCCGTTTGTTCTGGGAATCCGCCGTTTATAATCTTTCTTACTTCAATTAATAAATTTGAATAGAATCTTTCCTTAAAAACCGAATTTTATTTTGTTCTTTCCTCGGAGAAACCTGGACCCACTGACTTACCTCAGCTGAGAAAAACAAAAGAAAATCACAAGGTTCGCCAATGGTGTGGAGTTAACTATTATGAAATTATAAGGCTTGCTTGACACGGTTTAGTTCAGTTTGTTTTACACTTATAAGGACTATTCATATATGCACGAACAACGAGACAACGACCAACAAAGAATATTCGTTTTTGATTTTTCTCGAATAAACAACCAAAACGCAAAACAAGAGTTATTTTTGAGGTTATATGTACCAATATGCGCGAACAACGAATAGAGTTTGAAAGTGCGTATCAATTCTTTTCGCGACGAATAAACTTATTATCCAAAATTAGTTTTTTTCATTCATTCGTGCGTCGTTCGTTGGTCGTGCTCATGTGAATAGTGCTACATGGTTTGGTTTGTTTCCGTTCGTTTTCAGCAGCCTATCGATACCAATCCATCCGGGCTCCGGGCCGAAGATTATTATTGTGGACCAATTTTCTCTGATACATATGATTAATTTAAAAAAAGAGAATTATCGTAAACAATTACCGACTCTGAGCGTCTGGGGTAAGGAAATCAGAAATCACAAATGATGTATTGCCATCTGGGAGTAGGTTGTAGGTATAACATTTATAATATTCTCTTATCAATTTCGCTTCCGCCAACCTACATTAATTATCATCGCTTTAAATTTGGAGGGAGAATTTTATTTCATTCATAATTAAACATGCAACTTAAGAATTGCTATCTATTAATTGCATAGTTACTTCTAATTCTAAAACGATGTATTTTTACATTTTTAAGTTATCTATCATAATTTTTTGGGCTTAGGTAGTAACTCTTAATTAAGATTATTTTCCAACACCAAGCTCCACTATCGCGTCATTGCTATAAATTTTTTTTTTTTTATATCGTTCCATTCCCCAGACCACAGAGGCAGTGTCCAGCATTATCTCGAGACAAATTCTCAAATTCTTTTCTCATGAATGAGCCGTACATATGACATTGACATCATGCATAACAATGATTCCTATTCAGCTATATCAATGAAACATAATGAACTAAATTATTGATGACATATCTTATCTCTAGTTTCCCAGAATGCTTATCAAGTCTTCATATTACTGTACAAAATATGAGAATTATAATAAGTATGCTTATTAAAATAAAAGTAATTTAAAAATTTGTCAATCGAATAACACCGATAGACAAAGACAACAAAATGATTGCAAGGCATTGGTAAAGAGCATAGTGGCATTCAAACAAAACTAGGTACTTCGCAGAATATTTGCTTTTCTAAATTGATTTTTGAATACGGCATAGTAAAAAAAATGTTTGGTTCTATCGGGTGCGCATTGTCCCATTTTTGGATTTTAACTGATGTTATTCACATGTTTTTTTTTTAAATTCATTTTTTATTCATTCACTTATAACTACTTATATACTAGACAAAGAATTCAACTAGCTTATCATCTAAAATCTTATATTTAACTTACTGGCCCCAACCGGGCGCTCTAAGTAATTCATGTTTTTCTTAAAATTAATGCCTTTCGGCCTATCAACTATTTATTTATTTTACTTTATTTTTTGTTTCTTGTTAGAAAATTTGAAAAAAACTAACACCATATCATTTTCATTTTTTTTTCCACTAGTCCAGTCAATAAAGGTTTTCACCTCAAAAAAAATCCAACAGTTTTGAAACTTGGCACACTTACTAAGGGATGTCTGGTGATGACCCAAAAAAAAAGTCCCCAAGAATCCGACGTGAGCTCTAGCGGCAGTTAAGAGAAACATGGAGTTTGTTTCAGTTTTTCACGTTTATCTCAAAAACTATTTGTCGTATCAAAAAATTTTGTAGTACAAAATTAAAGCTCATTAAATTTTATAAAAAAAAAGCTTCGATGAACTTTTTCGTATCTCTTATAGTTTATAAAATAACTCTAGCGGCAGTGAAGAGAAACATACGGTTTTTTCGGTTTTTCGGGTTTATCTTGAAAACTATTTGTCGTATCAAAAAATAATCTTCTACAAAATTAAAGCTTATTAAATTTCCGAAAGAAAAAAAAAATTAGGTTATAAATAACTCCACCCACATTGAAGGAAAACAAGTAATTTTTTCATGCTTATCTTGGAAATGGTTTCTCGTATTAGTCCAGACA
This sequence comes from Sphaerophoria taeniata, assembly GCA_943590905.1. Taxonomy (NCBI): domain Eukaryota; kingdom Metazoa; phylum Arthropoda; class Insecta; order Diptera; family Syrphidae; genus Sphaerophoria; species Sphaerophoria taeniata. The sequence continues at coordinate 97,894,045 of OX016541.1, forward strand.
ATAAACAATAAACATTCGCATAGAGCTGAAAATTGGTACAGAGCATTAGAACACCGATTAAAGTAAAATGTCAAAAGTCCCCAAAAATCCCATGTGTGCATAAGAAATTATTCAAGGTCAAATGTCGAAAATGTTGGTTTTTCATGCATATCTTTGAAACGGGGGAAGCTATCAAAAAAAAGTATATCAAAGGCTTGTACGCCTTGTAATTCTCTAAAAAAAAATTATGACACTTTTTTTCCTACGAGCAAGCGTTTAGAAAATATTGCGATTTTAAACTGTGTCAAATGTCGAAAATAATGGTTTTTTGCGTATTACTCTTAAACGGTGAGTCCGATTGAAAAAATTTCTATGAAAAACTTGTAGATTATGTGGTTTTCTATATAAAAACATTTTTTTTTAAGCTGTCAGAAAAAAAAATAATTTGGTCATAACTCAAAATTTCTAATTTTTTATAATTAGCTCCTAAGCCCTGTACAAAATTCGCATAGAGCTGAAAATTGGTACAGAGCATGAGGACATCTCTCTATATAAGATGTCAAAAGTCCCCAAAAATCCCATGTATGCATAAGAAATTATTCAAGGTTAAATGTCGAATATGTTGTTTTTTTTATATTTAACTCTGCAGATTTAATACAATATTTTCTAAACGCTTGCTCGTAGGAAAAAAAGTGTCATAATTTTTTTTTAGAGAATTACAAGGCGTACAAGCCTTTGATTTACTTTTTTTTGATAGCTTCCCCCGTTTCAAAGATATGCATGAAAAACCAACATTTTCGACATTTGACCTTGAATAATTTCTTATGCACACATGGGATTTTTGGGGACTTTTGACATTTTACTTTAATCGGTGTTCTAATGCTCTGTACCAATTTTCAGCTCTATGCGAATGTTTATTGTTTATTGTCTGGACTAATACGAGAAACCATTTCCAAGATAAGCATGAAAAAATTACTTGTTTTCCTTCAATGTGGGTGGAGTTATTTATAACCTAATTTTTTTTTCTTTCGGAAATTTAATAAGCTTTAATTTTGTAGAAGATTATTTTTTGATACGACAAATAGTTTTCAAGATAAACCCGAAAAACCGAAAAAACCGTATGTTTCTCTTCACTGCCGCTAGAGTTATTTTATAAACTATAAGAGCTTTAATTTTGTAGTACAAATTTTTTTAATACGACAAATAGTTTTTGAGATAAACGTGAAAAACTAAAACAAACTCCATGTTTCTCTTAACTGCCGCTAGAGCTCACGTCGGATTCTTGGGGACTTTTTTTTGGGTCATCACCAGACATCCCTTAGTAAGTGTGCCAAGTTTCAAAACTGTTGGATTTTTTTTGAGGTGAAGGCAATTTTTTTCGTTCATTGACTGGACTATACGTGCTACTTAAAATTAGGTCCTAAAAAAATAAAACTTAAAATTAACTAAAACTACCTATTCTACCTAACAAATACTTACAAACTAGAGCAACCACAGCAGCAAATCTCTATCATTTTTTTTCCTATAGCTTTTTGTAAATTTTTTTATTCTTTTTTTTGCATATTTTTTTTTGTTTTTTCTTTTTGTTTTTTTGTTGCTTTTTTGTATTTTTGTTTTTTTTTTGTCCATGTCAATGTTTGTGCCAACTTGCCTACTCGACTTAAACCTAAACCCAAAACCCTTAGACTAAAACAACTGAAGCCACCAGAACTGGTGCTCCTGCTTCACCCTATCGATTCGATCCCGTTCGGACACAGCCCTACTGAACCGAAGGAGCTTTGCTCCGCCCTGTGCGAGGACGTCTTGATGGTAAAGGGGCCGCCGATCGACGGTACTCCGCCTGACGTGGTAGATTAGCGGGATCGCCAATCTGTCCTGTATCAGACCGCATTTATCTAAATGGAGGAATGCCTCTGGTGGAATGAAGCCGCTCGAGCGTGCACTATCAAAATATTCGTCGTTCGGATAGAACGCCCCAAAGATCAAATTATTCGTCGAAGTCATAGCTCTTGCAATGTGACCCCGAACAAGTTTTATCACGAAATTGTCATTTCTGTTGATCCGAGCCTCGTTGTACAGAACCTCTTTGGAATAGTAATGTACATAAGAAGATTCCGGTGTCCGATACAAACCGAGACAGCGCCGAAGACACTGCCTCTCGAACACCCGAATCTTCTCCATTTGAGATGGTGCAACGTTAAACCACACTGGACATAAACAATCATCGGGCGTATGAGGGCCATGTAGCAAATTACCTGTTTAGGATTCAATTAAATTATGTTTTTGTTTTCTTTTTTGTTGTTAATTCAAATTTACAAACTTAAAGTTAAATTGTCAAGTATAAGTTTCGCTAAGTTAAGCCTAATACTGTAATGTTGGTCAGCGGTGTGCTCGATGATGTTCTTGCTCTCAACGAAACATGATCCACAATTTATAACAACAAAACTAATGCACTTTCTGCAAAGATGAGTGGGTGCAGAAATTCATACACTGCTTCTCGCTTATCAAAATTCTTTCACTTGAAATCAGATCGCAGAGCAGAGCACACCGTGGACCAGTACACCTTATACGTAAGAAAAGTAATTTGTGTAACTATATATATATATATATGTACTTGAACATTTGGTATATATCAATCAATTAAACTGAACTTTTATAACGTTGTTAGCCAAAGTGTTTTTCATGAAATTTATCGTGTGTGATACGGTGTGGTCTGGCTCTATTATATAATTTTGGAACTACGATCGCAATAAACGTGGTTCTCTTGCATGTATTTTTTTTAATGTAAATGGTTTAAATGAAACCAGCTCATTACCTTTACTCTGGGGTCAAGCCGACTGCTGTAAAACAGCCGTTTCGTCAGACCGAAGGCTCCTCTGGCCTTAGTCAGAGCAGCATCTATATGTCTGTCGAAATACAGATACTGGTCCAACCAGATACCGAGGTACTTCACTTCACCTTCGCTCGTTAATCGCTGTCTGTGAGGCCCAACGATGACCATCTTGCGCCAATTCTTGCGCGTATCCCTCGTGGCCCCAGCCAACGAGGTCCGGAACAGAATTGTTTCGCATTTCTGGACATTTATTTTCAGTTTCCAATCATCGCAATATCGCTGAATCTTCTCGAAGTCACGTTGCAAGAGAATTCTAATGACTTCGACCTTTGGGGCAGTTCTGTACGCAATCAGGTCGTCGGCATACGCAATTGCCTGGGAAGGGCTACCTATCAGGTCGCTGGTGTAAATGCTGAAGAGGATTGGCGAGTTCACCGCTCCCTGTTGAAGACCGTTTTTAATTTCAAAAGTGGTGGTAGAAGTTACATTGCCACTTTTGACAACAAGCTTTCTACCGTTGAGCATGTCATAAAGCATATACAATAATGGTTTACTGATGCCTAGTCTGGTGAGTTTTAGGTACAACCCTTCTAACCATACGGTGTCGAAGGCCTTCTCCACCCGTGCATTGTTTCTTGGACTTGTTCCTTTGGATATCAGAAACGAGCTTAGAGGCGGCATGAATGGTGTCATGTCCCGCCTTGAACCCGAATTGGTTATCCGGAATTATACTGTTGTCCGCAGCCCACTCATTCAGAGCCCTATTGATTATCTTTTCGAATACCTTGCTGATGCTTGGAAGAAGACTTATCGACCGAAGATTTGACGGATTGGAGTTGTCCTTTCCCTTTTTCGAGAGAGGATGAACCACAGCTGTCTTTCAACGCTCTGGGTAATATGCATTATTCAGCGCATTGTTGGACAGAGTGGTGTAGATGTCTATTGCCTCAATCGGTAAGTGTCTTAGTACAATGTTGGCTATACCGTCGACACCTGCTGAGTTTTTGTTCTTTATTGAATTGAAGATGAGCTGGAGTTCTACCTTCGTGATTAGCAAGGGACTTGGGCCCCTTCATTCGGCGATTATTGCGTTTGCTAAGAAATCGTCATCAAACTGTCTAAAACTACGGTTCTCGGATCGCCAATGCGAAATATCATTCCTCAGGTAGAAGTGATGAAGTAAGGCTCTGTTCTCCAGGTCGTGGTTCGGGCGAGTGCAAGCATTCACCTTATACACTTGCTGGAAAGCAGCACCAACTGTCTCCACTTTCTCCTGCGGATGTTCAATCACAAAGAAGTCATCGTCCAAGACGGCTTCCTCAGGATCAATTTGCGCTGTCAGGAGTACGTCTCTGTTCTCTATAGTTCCCTGGAGTTTCAGGCACGGAAGGTCGTTCTGATTATTTTTTCTAAATATCTTATTGATTTGGGGAAACATACTCGGGTCGCTAGAATTAACGGCCCGAATTTTGTTGTCCCAAAACAAATGGATAGATAGTCTATAGTTCTCTTTAATCAGTTGTTTTTGATCGACGACTTCAGTGCCCTAATCTCCAGGTCGTGTGGGTCTGTGAAGCGTCTGTACAAGTTTTTCAGTCTTGTCAGTAGTCCACTTTTATGTCTGTGAAGTGCATCTATAGTCGCGTTTCTGTAGACGTCGTTTTGGTCGCGTTCCTTGTATTTCGGTATTGTCCGTTCCATCGTTCGTTTTATCGTTTCGTCCATCTGTTGTAGATGTTTGTCGATTTCGTTGTTTGTTAGGTTTCTGTTATTTGGTGGGGCACATGTTTGTTGAATATGTAGGTACTCATTAAATAAATAACAAAAAAAAAAAAAACATACCTATGGTTATTGTATATTACATTACATTTCACAGTACTTCGCACATAAATGTAAAGAACTACAGACACATAGCAACGCATAACAGAAACCTACGTGGCTCAGAGGAGGAGACTTCAATTTGTATTGTCTCATGTTATCGCACAGGTGGCCTCAGACAAGCTGCCGATTTTTGTAGAAAAAGAATGCTGCCGAATCTGGGGTTTGAACCCGTAGCGTTCGGCTTGGTATTTGTATATTTGTTTATTTATGTAAGTTGTTTTAACAAATGGTTTTTGTGGATAAAGTCTATAAGCAACAGTTTTAATTAAAGTTATTGCCTAAGAAATATAAAAAAAATCCTTGCAATAATAACTGCATTAAGAAATATAAAAATGTAAAGGTTTTAAACACCCAAGAAAATCGGTTGTAAAAATGATGAGAATCGTGGTTTTAATTATTGCATTCGTTGTCATAATTGACCCTACATCCAATGTTATCAATATGACGAAGACGTGGTTGTAAAATGTATCACCAACTTGTAAAAATCACAACACGTGCTTTAGAAATTAAAACCAGAGAAATTAGGAAACAATAACATTTGTTGCGGAAACTACAACATAATCTGTAGAAAATATACATTTTGTTGTAATTTTTACAAATTTGTGCATTCAAATTGAACGCCTTGTTGACGAAAGCACAAATTTGGTTGTATTTTTCACAACTTTTTGAAGTCAAATTGAACACATTGCTGTAGATATCTGTAATTTTTGCGGTGAAATTGGAATCGCCTTCATCAAAAATACAACCTTTTGCTGCAGAAACTACAACACAATTTGTAGAAAATATGATTCTCGTTGTAATTTTTACAAATGTTTGCATCACATTGAACACCCTGTTGTCGAAAGCACAAATTTGGTTGTGGGTTTCACAACTTTTTACAGTCAAGCTGAACACATTGCTGTAGCTTCTTTTTCATGTTTCAATGTTTGCAGTCAAATTGAGATCGCCTTTATCAAAATTACAACCTTTTGCTGCAGAAACTACAACTACAACATATTTGTGAAAATTTCGATGTAAAATAAAAAATAAAAAATTACAAACCAATAATTTAACTTTCATTTTATTTAAATAAGATAGTAATTAAAATATAAATTATTATTATATAAATTCATCAGCCATACTTATTTCTAAAAATAAGCTTCCAGACTCATTTTTTTTTTATCATCAATTTTTGAATTCTGTTTAAAATTTTCTTGAATGGATTTGCTATTTGAGACTACAGGTAAAATATCCTTATGCTTATTTAATAAATGTCTCTTAAAGTGAGAAAGTGATTTGAAAGTTTGAGGACATTGGTTTTGCGAACAGTCGATACAACTATTTGGCTTAAGACCATGCAACTTGAGATCGTTAAATAAATCAAAAATTGTCTGAAATTCATTTTTACATAAAAAACAAAAATACATTGAGAAACTTATATAATAAAAACTTGTTTTTAGTGAACTTAAAATTATTGTTTTTCTAGAACCCATATGAGTGTGCATTGTTTTTGGTATTCTAGATCAAAAACGTAAAACAACTTGAAACATGTACACGATATAAAATTACTGCACTTAAGAAGCGTACCATCAAAATATACTAAGAACTCCCTAATACTTAACATATTTTTACCAACAGCAATTAAACATGGCTGAAAAGATACCTTATATTCTAAATACTTACTCTTCTGTTATTCGACCCGCCTCAGTACATATCATTTTGATCAGTACAGATCAATACAAAAAATCTTCGCTGTCCTTAATGCTTATCCGAAAAAGAAAAGAGGTTTCCCCGGACATTTAATTATTTTTGTCGGTGTTAATATGCTACTCAAAAAATGGAGAAAAAAAATCTTCCTGGCACATCTGTTATTGAAAACTTTCTTTGTGCGGCTTTGTAGGTGTTGCTTAGCGGGTTGGTGTGATTTCACTGATGTTGAGTAGTTCAGGAACTTATAATCGGAAATATCTAAAAAACGTTAAGAAGAAGTAGGTTGAATGCATATTTTATTGTTTTTTACTATACTTACATCTGCAAAGCTCATGTTTTAACTTTGAGGAAAATTGTAGTTTTGAATCCAGTTTAATCATAAAGGCTGAACTGAGAGAATTCTGTTTTATATTATGTTAAAAGGAATAAACAAACGAAATGGTTACCTTTTCTATTTTGTAAATCGGCAGCTTTTCTTGAAGTTCTTTGTATCCTCCGGGGTAAGAAATCAGTCTGTCTTGCGTGATCTCGTTCTCTAGAATATATTACACATGGCTTGAAAAACGAAAATCTTATTGTCTATTGTTGTTTTTGTTCACTTTTTTTTATTACACCCGATTTATACCTATTTTTTATATTTTCCACGCACTACTGACTATCTCTCACGAAAAATATCTTGAAAAGATGAGGACAACAAAATCATCGACGACGCCAGTAATTTACAGTTATGCGGTTATAATTACTTAAATTTTACTTCGATTTTACTTCGTTTAGGTTCATTTTAAGTTGCTATGAGTATGAATTAAAAATCATTTGTCCATTTTTTTTTATTTTGGCAAAAAATCTGAAATTGTTCGGGATCGTTTCAAATCGATGTGTGTTTGAACTTAATACGGGCTGTTTGATATTATTGTTTTGCAGATATTTTAAATACTTTCTTATTTGAAACAAACTCATTTATGTTAATTTCATGTTCAAGGAGTAAGGCAAACATAAATCCTTTTGATTTAAATAAACTATGCTTACAAAAAATCGTTTTTCTTGTATTTAAATAGATAAGAGGTTGGATTAAACCGAGTTCTATTTGCCATTCCTAAATAGATTTCAAATACAGTATTCCCCGCTTAATTGCACTGGCCATTTTGTCAGATTTTTCGGTCAATTATCCGGGTGGTTCAATTAACGAAACCCCGCTTAATTGACATATCTGTTCAATTAAGCGAAACCCGTTTAATTGCACGAGTAGGTCAACTAAAAAATAAAATATTCATCCCAGAAATTCACTCTATAAACATTTCAGTGTCAACTTACGAAAACCTGGAAAAAAATCGAAAAGAATACACACGCAAATATGTTAAAATATCTCGTATGACAAAAAACCATTGAATAAGAAGTACAGGAAGGGGTCTTATGAAAAAGAAGTGAAGCATTTTTAAAAGTAGTGTGAGTTTCACAAACACAAATGCATTACAACAGGGCTGGCCTGCAGTTGAACGGTTAATCTCTGGGGCGCCAAGTGAAATTTGATCGAATCAAGATTATATCGATTGTGCTTCAATTTTTGTTTTTTCATTTCAATTCTTTTTTTGAATTAGGTACATGGTGTTATAAAGCTCAAGGCGCACACGCACGATTTGTATTGTTTTTTTTTAATTCCTCAGTACATTTTCTTAATTTTTCATCCGTATTTGAAAGCGTTAAAAAGCACAAGAAATTGTACAGCACCTTACGATCACCAACATAAATAAATGCGCCCCTGAATTCGAGTTTTTGTTTTTGTGACAGAAAAGACTAAAGATCAAGACCAAATAAATTCTATGGACAAAGGATTTTTCTTTTTGAGAAATTTAGCAAAAACTTCACTAGCAGCACAGGAAAAAGTTTGACAGCACAGGAAAAAATTTGACATCATCAGAAATGTTTGTTGCTTCACGCACGTACACTGTACATGTAGCTAACACCGCTTTCTGTACTTCTTATTCAATACCAAAAAACAAAAACAAACTATAGCTAGCTGTCATTTGTTATACAGCGAACAGTACTGACAATTTTAGCGCTTCCACTAATGTCGTTTTTCATTGGTCGGTTTTTGACGTTTCTTCTTCTACCTCCAATGGAACGGGTTATGGTATATGTGTCATTCTTCTTGTTTTCAAAACAGAAGAGTTCTGCTCTTCTCAGAAGCATTCCGGCTGTCAAAGTCAGTTCAATGGAATGGTTTCAGAAGACTTCTGGACTCTTCCGAAATCCGAAGGCTTCTGGACGACCAATGGAAAACGACATAAGAGAATTTGTTTTTAGGTTTGTTTCATTATAATTTTTTTTCCGTCCAATTATCCGAAAAAATGTCCATGTATTCAGTTTTTCTGCTGCATATTTTTAAGATCAATTAAGCGAGTAATTCAACTAAGCGGGGTTCAATTACCGTCTAAAAAGCCTTGCTACTAATACGAGAAATTTTCGAAGCCAATTTTTTCGATCAATTAAGCGGGATGTTCAATTAAGCGAGGTGCAACTAAGCGGGGATTACTGTATAACTCTTTTTGAAAAAACTCATAGTACAGTTTTCTCAGTGTGGGGATGTATTGATTTGAAATCAATATTGATCTTTTAAATTTATATAATTGATTAGGTATTAAAAAATTAAATATCAAATTAATGAAAAGGAAGTTACCAATGAAAATGCATCTGCATGTTTGTACAGTGGCCATTCACCAAGGATTTCTAACGAGTTTTTGTTTTTGCCTTCTCTTATCTCGTTCAGTCTACTTTTGGAAGTTTTTTCCCATTTTTCTTCGATGGCAACCCATGGGCGGTCATTAAATTTCAAATATTGTTTGCAATCCTGGTATTCTTCTTCATCAACTTGTACTTGGAAAGAAGAAGAAGATGTGTTTTCTTTCTGTTGATTTTGATATTTTTGTATGTCTTTAGGTTTTCCTCGGTTGAAATTGTGGTATTCTATGCTGTGTAAGGAAAAAGGCTCCACCTCCTTTTGTCTGGACAAATAGTGTTCGAAGCATTATTCTGGCGGAAAAATTGTGACAAGGAAAAAAAAAAAGTAAACACAAAAAAATGAAACCAAACTAAGATGGACTATTTAATAGATTTTTTGAGAGAGAAGACATAATTAATCAAATTCAAAATCAAATCAGAAGAAAAAAACAAACTCTATTCGATTCGCAACAAAGACATGCAAATTTGTAGAAGAGCGGCCAAGGGCATATAATGTTTTTAACAAATCGGAGCAGGCCCCGATCTAGGGGGGGGGCAAACGGGGCAATTGCCTAGGGCGGAAAAATCTAGGGGCGGCAAAATCGATGGTTGAATAAATGAATGACCTTTTTTTTTTTGCTACTGCAAATGTTAATACATCAATGAAGACCGTTTTTCCCGTTCCAATCTTATACATACGCGAAGTTGAATGAAAACATGGACTGACTTTTCCAATCAAACGTGACTTATGTCGATTTCCATTGAACCACATGAAATGGACGGCCCGTCGCTACTAAAAATCAATATTTTTTGGTTCCAATGGAAAGGAAAAACGTAGCAATATCTTTTTGTAAGTGTATTAGTGTAGCAGCTGTCAGAAGAATATTTACAGTTATAATCCCGCGTCTTGTCTATTATCTCGAATTCAAATTCATGAGCTGCTACCGGTCTGGTGTGAATTGATGTTTTTTTAAAATTATTTCAAAAGCCCAACAAAATGAGTTACTCAGTCGATTTATCAGAGTTTGACCTGGTCATTAATGAATTTGGAAATTTTGTTGTAGAGGATGGTGAAATTTTAATTCAAAACCGAACAAGTAAGTCAAGTTATGAAGTAGAATATAATGTATGAAATACGAAATAATTTTTTTACTTGCAGCAAAAGAAGAAGTCAAAGTGGTTTTGGCTAACGTCGCTGCATTTTATGGTCTGTACGAAGAAGGAGAAACGACTTCAGAAACACCGGCCACAGAGTCCACAACCATAGAAGCAGTGCAACATCCTCCATCACGAGCATCGTCACCTACTACAATAGCATCATCAACATCGCTACCATCATCACCGTTGCCATCAGCACCACCATCCCCAACCCATGCCGGAAAGAAAAAAACAGACAAAAAGTTATAACCAAAAAGTAAAAATTTTCAAGTGGGATGACAACCAAACAAAATTTTTGCTAAATTTGTATGGTAAATATATGGCCTCTGTAGGCCCCTTTGGGCAATTTAAAAATAAAAAAATGATGTGGTGCTTCATTGCCGACAAAATAAGCACCAGGTTCAATGCGAAAATAGCCTGGAAACAGGTGGAAACTCGATTCAATGTGATTTCGAAAAGAACCCGAAAAGTCATCGATAATAATAACACCAGTGGTGCCGCGTTTGAAGAGATGGATTTTGGTGAGGAAATGAATGAAATAATTCAGAGGGACGACTCTTTCCTCTTAGACACAGGAGTGTCCCCAGGAATAATATACTCCAAAAAAGGGGCAATCTCTTCAGCGCGAGGTTCGAGTCAGCAAGCCAATTCAAAATCAATCTCTCAGTCGACCTCGGAACTAGCGTCGACCTCTGGGTTGGCGTCGTCTTCGGTACTGACGTCGACTTCAGGATCGGCGTCGACCTCAAGATCGGCGTTGACCTCCAGATCGGCGTCGACCTCGAGATCGGCGTTGACCTCGGAATCGGCTTCGACCTCGGGTTCAGCGTCGACTTTGGGCTCTGCATCGACTTCCGTGGATGCAAACCAGCCACGTCGTCAACGCCAACGACAACCACATAATCTATTACAACAATTGGTCGACACCAATGAAAATTTTTTCGAGCGCTTTTTGCAAAAGAAAGAGGAATATTATAAGGAAAAACTAAAAATACTCAGAAGTATTTCTGAGGACTTAAAAAAAAAGTAATTTTCAGCATAATAGTGCCTTAAAAAAAGACTGAATTATTTTATTTTATTTTGTTTTTATTGAATGAATTTATGTTTATTTATGTTTTTTTGTTTTTTTTTTTTAATGAAATCTATTTTTGTTTATTATTATATTTATAAGTATATTATATTATATAAATACATAATATAAACAAGGTAAAAGTTGTGTTTTCGTCGAATTTTTGTATTGTTTTCAGCGTATTGCTGCGGCGATAGCATTTCGTTTTCTTTCGCCATCGGCAAGTAAAAAAGCTTCTAGTACTTCATTTTCCTCTCCGTCTGGCCTTGCAATCTCATTTTGCGAAGACGAAACTTCAGATTCGAGAGCTTCTAGCCACAAATCTTCTTCTTCAATGCACAAATTATGCAACACGCAAAATCCTAGCACAAATTTTGCCATTCTGCAAACAGTATGGAAATCGAGACGAGTAAGCTGCCGAAATCTTTGCTTAAGCAATCCGAATGTGTTTTCAATCTTAACTCTCGTCTGGCAATGTTTTTTATTATATTTTTTTTGTTGGTCAGTAAGATCACCATAATCTCTATAGGGAGTGAGCAAATACTCTCTTAACGGATAAGCTGCGTCACCAAGAATATGATATTTGCCTTCGCAGATCCTTGAGAGATTTTTCGAGATATTCGAAATCCGAAAGATCCTCGCATCATGAATTTTACTTGTTGCTCCAACAAAAACATCCACAAACTTCTTATCTGCGTCGCATATACCCTGCAACGTAATGGATAGTAAGCCATGACGGTTTACATATGTCGATCTGATTTTATGGGCTGGATTACGTATATAAATGTAGCTTCCATCTATACATCCCAATGTATTTTCAAAACCTGCAAGCTAGATAAGAAAAAGTACTTAACCATTTAGCAAAACCTTTTTCAAAAAAAAAACAACAAAATTCATTTTAAACATATGTACTCGCATCAAATGATTATAATTTTTGTATTACCCTTGCAAAGTCATGGCTTATTTTTTCCTTCTCGGCTGCTGTGGACGGCATTTTATTATAAGTAGGTGATATGTGGAATAAAAATTCCAAAAACTGCGTTTGGCATCTATAAACACTTGAAAGTGTTATATTGAAAAGGTTGGCTACTTCTCTATAGCAGCATTTATTCCCAGCAAACCTTAAAACGGCAATAATTTATGTAATTAGGTAAGCACATATTTACAAAAGATACTGGCGCAAAATATTAATCAACTTATTAACGATTTAGCAGTTTGCTAGTTAACAATCTTCTAAATATTTAACAATTTTTCTTTCGTTTTGTGGAATAGTGGCAGTTCGTGAAAAAAAAAACCAAGCAAACAAAGATTCAAATGTCAGAAAAATCAAAGTGACAACTGACAACATAAATCTGCCTGAATAATAGATCAAGTGTTGATTGGATTCGTCTATTGGATTTTATTGCCCGATTAAGGTCTTTGCGTGTTGTTGACTTCCACGATATCCCCCTATTGTATGATTGACATACGAAGCCTTTTCGACAGACTTCCATACTTCCATGGTCCCATGCAAGCACTAAAGTCTCGAACTCCTGAATTGGTTGGTAAAGCTTTTAGTCAATAGAACCTTAAATGGCATTTACAATATATTTCTCAAAACCTATTTTTTTTTCAGTTAAGGACTGGATCTCCCTGGTGCCTCCAACAGCTTTGCTCGCCGAAATGGGTTACATGTCATATTTGGCATTCTGTCCGGAAGCTAATAGAAAACGTGCATCCGGCATTATTAATCCCTCAATCAAGAAACACGAAGCCAAAGTTGTCGAAATGATTGTTGTCGAAGACATCGCCGAGAAGGCGGCATTCTGTTGTTGTTGGAAAACAAAGAATGTAAGTTACATTTGACATAAAAACACAAGCAGCAATGACTGACACTTTTAACCCTTTACTTCCAGTGGCCATATTGCGATGGAAGCCATGCAGAGCACAATAAAAATACTGGCGACAATGTCGGACCCGTTGTCATCAACAAAAAGAAGTAAATCATCGGTGTACATATTTTTTATTTTGGTTCGGTGAACAAGTTGGCTTGAAAAACTCCAAAAGATTTGTACTAGTAAAGTTTAATTTTGTTGATAGATTTTAGGCATTGCATTTTAGGAAGTTAATAGTTAAAGTAATTAAACGGAGAAATAACTAAAGTTCTCTTCTGATTTGATTTAAAAATGGAGAGTGATGCTGTTTAGGAGACTTCAATATTGGTTATGGTACATTTTTGTTTTCTGCTCTTATTGACAATCAATAAAAGCAGACTCCTCTACTTGAAATAGTTTACAAAAACGAATAAAATTGTTTTTAAAAATTGTATAATTTTTATCTTTAATTGTGCACCTGAACAAATAACAAATATTCCAAAACAGAGATAACCAGTGCGCCGCATAAGTCTACTGATGACGATAACCTCTGCGTTGGCAGAACAACGATAGACCAAATATTCACACTGAGGCAGATCCTGGAAAAGACCAACGAATTTCAAGTCGAAGCCCAACATCTTTTCATCGACTTTAAAGCTGCTTATGATAGCATCCACCGCCAAGAGCTTATGATGGCTATGTCTGAATTCGGGATCCCGAACAAACTGATCCAGCTGTGCCGCATGACGCTAAACAATACGCAGTGCAGTGTACAAATGGGTAACAGCTCATCCAAGTTATTCCACACATGCGCAGGGTTTAGACAAGGAGATGCGTTGTCATGTGACTTCTTCAACATAGTCCTCGAGCAAATAGTGCGCAAGGCAGGTGTGAGCACGGAAGGCACTATCTTCAACAACTCCACCCAGCTCCTAAGCTATGCAGATGACATAGATATCATCGGTCGATCCAAGAGACCTGTGCTTGATGCCTTCACAGCCATTGAAGAACAGGCGAAGCTAATCGTTCTTGAAGTGAATGAGGACAAAACAAAGTACATGCTAGCAACAAACAAAGCAACATCTGTCCATCGCCTAGGACAAAACGTCACTGTTGGTAGGAGCAATTTCGAGGTAGTTAAGGAGTTCATCTACCTTGGAACAAGCATCAATCCCACGAACGACACCTTAGTGGAGATCCGAAGAAGAATTACCCTAGCGAACCGTTGCTGCTTCGGTTTGGCCAAACAATTGGGTTCAAAACTCCTCACTCGAAAGACTAAGTGTCTGCTTTACAAAACTTTGATTTTACCAGTCCTACTCTACGGCGCCGAGTGCTGGACGATAAGTAAAAAAGGGCACTTTCGAAAGAAAATTCTTCGACGGATTTTTGGTCCCGTATGCGACGATGGCGAATGGAGAAGAAGATACAACCGAGAACTGTATGAGCTGTACCAAGATGTGGATGTAGTCCAGAAGGCCAAGAAAAGACGACTACATTGGCTCGGCCACATCGAGCGAATGGACGACAACGCTCCAGCCAAGAGAGTCTTCTCATCCCAGCCCCCAGGTTCAAGACGACAAGGAAGACCGAACCAATGGTACAAGGACCAAGTGACTGCGGATGCCAGAGCGCTTGGTCTCGGTGACTGGAGAGTGCATGCGAGGGATCGTTCACGATGGAAGGCTACAGTATGCCAGGCTGAGATCCTTCATGGATTGTGAGCCGGATAAGTAAGTAGTACTTGTTATGGCTTTAACATTTAACTAAATCGTTAAAATTTTGCGCATTCTTTTTAACATACCATAAAAACGATAAGCACTGAATCTCAGCACTTACGCACTTCCGTCCTGACCAAATGCGTCCTCTTTTGAAAAACCTTGAAGTGGCATACTTTGCTGTTAGCAGAGCAGCTGTCTTACGGCTGAGCCTGAAATGTTGCCGAAACTGAAACCAAAAGTAATAAGTGAGTAGAGGTATGTATACTGTGATTATTCCAAAGAAAACCAAATATTATTCACCTCTTCGTCCGTATATCTTTCTACAACGTTTTCAAAATTTTTAATGGAATTTCTTTCATTCCTGGATAAAAATGTATTAGCTTGAACAATCGTTGAAGTCGTCCAATTGAAAAATGTCAGGATATCTTCATCCTCGGACGAAGACGAGTCGAGGAGCAAATCCAGCATTCTGTAGTCCATGTCCTGAAAATGAAATAATTATGCTTCAACCATCTCAAGTATTCAATATACATTTATAATTACCGATCCTGAAAGCACAACAATAATTTTGCCAAGAAATAAATCAAATTTTGTATTGTTTTCACAGAAAATTAATTATTTATAATTGCAACAGAACGAAGCCGAATTCTCTTCAATAATTTTTTCCACAAACAATAATTTCATTTGACGTTTGCAAAACTGTCAAGTTTTTAGTATGTGTTAAAATCTGTGTGAAAATCTGTGTAGATTCGTCTCAAAAGACGAATTCAAAACGAATCAATTCGTCGGGAAAAAATATCAATACTTTTCCCATTGGAAAACGTTTATGAAAAAAATATTGCCGGGCCGTCGACGGCACATCAATATTTTGGTTCAATGGAAAACCACATTACTAAGTTTTATTTTTTGGGTCCTACCTACCTACCTACAAGTCGACACGAAGCTAAGGGATGCAGTTTGTTTGTAAACAGTGTTCCGATAACACATAATTCAACTGTTTTTTCAACATTAGGCGTGTTTTCGTGACAACCCAGTAAAGTAAAGTAAAATTTTAACAAAGAAAACAACAATAAAAACTTACTTGCTTTTACTTTAGCTTTTCATCGACAGTAGAACTTACTTGAAATGTTGATAATTTTTTTTCAAATTCAGAGGGAGCTGAAATCAATTTTTGAAATAATTTAGTATGAAAAATGTCAACATTTGTCAGTTTGTTTTCTGAAAGCATTTGAGTTCAAATCAATATTGACAGTAAAATCGAGTTTGAATCTGGATCGTTTTCTTGATATTTTGTTTTCTTTACTTTACTTGATAGTCACAAAAACACACCTATTGTGTTTCTATTAATTATTTAATTAACTAATAGTTCAATAAAGTAATTATAAGTGGTGGGTCAACTCGGTTCAACGGTTCAACTAGGTTTACCTTATCGGTTTGCCAACTCGGTTCGCCAACTCGGCTTACAACTCGGTTTACCAACTCGGTTTGCCAACTCGGTTCGACATCTCGGTTTGCCAAATCACTTGGCCAACTAGGCTCAGCAACCCGGTTCGCCAACTTGGCAATCTTGCTTCTTGCTTAACTTGCTTCTAATTTTGTCTGTGTTTTTAATTTTGAGTTTACTATTGTATATAAGGCCAATCATCATCAGCAGATGGCAATGATTAAAACCTAATTTTTCCATTTTTTATGTGTTTTCTAAACCGATTTTCGGGGCAATCCGGTATTTTTCAGAAAGCAATATATATATAGCGACCTAGATTCTTATCTTATCTCTCTATTGAGATATTAACATTCAACTTTCATCAGCGGATGGTAGAGATTTTGACGGATTAAAAATCTGGTATTTCCGTTTTTTTAAATGTTTTCTAGAGCGATTTTCGGGGCAATCGGGTAACATTTAGAACGAAATATCCCTCTAGCGACCTAGATTCGTATCTTATCTCTATATTGAGTCATTAACATTCAACTTTCATCGGTGGATGGCAGATATTTTGACGGATTCAAAACCTGATATTTTCGGTTTTTTTATATGTTTTCTAGAGCGATTTTCGGGGCAATCGGGTAACATTTAGAACGAAATATCCCTCTAGCGACCTAGATTCGTATCTTATCTCTCTATTGAGTAGTTAACATTGAACTTTCATCAGCGGATGGTAGAGATTTTGACGGATTAAAAATCTGGTATTTTCGTTTTTTAAAATGTTTTCTAGAGCGATTCTCAGCGCAATCCGGTAACATTGAGAACGAATATCCCTCTAGCGACCTAGATTCGTATCTTATCTCTCTATTGAGTCATTAACATTCAACTTTCATCAGTGGATGGCAGATATTTTGACGGATTCAAAACCTGATATTTTCGGTTTTTTTTATATGTTTTCTAGAGCGATTTTCGGGGCAATCGGGTAACATTTAGAACGAAATATCCCTCTAGCGACCTAGATTCGTATCTTATCTCTCTATTGAGCAGTTAACATTCAACTTTCATCAGCGGATGGCAGATATTTTGACGGATTAAAAACCTCATTTTTTTCCGTTTTTTAAGTGTCTTCTAGATCGATTTTCAGGGCAATTGGCAAACCGAGTTGTCAAACCGAGTTGGCAAACCGAGTTGGGAAACCGAGTTGGGAAACCGAGTTGGCGAACCGAGTTGGCAAACCGAGTTGGAAAACCGAGTTGACAAACCAAGTTAACTCGTTGACTCGTAATTATTGAGGTTGCACCTTTAATAAAAATAAAAATATTTCTATTTGTTTGCATTGTCATCACTTTTTCTCTAACTGAAATCTAGTAGGCTATGCATATTTGAATTTTGACCGGGAATTCCCTACTAAATGCTTTTCAAGTTTGTATACCACTTTTTCTTGTTTCATTGTTCATTCTTTGTTCAGCTTTCAGCAGTAGCAGTGATTTTACTAACATCGAATTTATTGAAAAGTGAAAAGTTGTATCTTTTGTTCTGATCGAAAATATCCAATCGTAATAGACAGATAAAGTGAAAGTGTTTAAATTAAATAATTATAAGTTGTTGATGACAGAAGGGTGTGTGTGAGTGAATTTACTAAGTAAGTACCTAAAGACACACTTTTGATCTATTTTTACAGTAAAAACCAGATTAGTATCTACCTATGTATATAGTATTTGAGTTATGCACTCTGTTCGTCCTAAATATTTTTGACAATGAGTAGGGAAACTCTATTTCATTAAGGTAGCCCTAAACGACAAACACGTTTGCCGAACATGGTCGTTTGCGTTATTCCCTACAAGGCAAACACATAATTGGCGAACATCATTTCGTGTTGACTCTTGAAAGTGTAAGGATGTGTCAAAAAGAGAAGCAAGTCAATCGCTTATGGTCATATCATAGAAAAAATAAGATTTGTTCGCGAACATCTCCCTACATGGCAAACAACGAAACGGATGAACACAAGAAAATCGAAAATGTTTGCCAACATGTTGCTGTTGCAACAGCGAACAGTTAGCAAACCATCCCCTACACGACGAATTTATATCGCGCACAAGCATGTTTGGCAAACATGTTTGTCGTTTAAGGCTAGCTTTAGTGATGGTCACTATTACAATTGCAAATTTGCGATCGAAAATCCAACAACAATTTCATAAGTGAAAACAGTCAAATCTATTCTTTATGTAAAAAAAACATGTGCAAGGAGATTCGGCTACACGTTCATTCCTTGCGCCTTTCCTTTTTTCCCTCATAGACATAAGGCGTTTTTCTTTTTTACATCTGAACAGAGCTTGAACTGTCAAACGAAAAGTTGTATTTCTTTTTTAGTTCAGAGTGTTCAGAGCATCAAAGTTGTGTTACTTTTTTCGTTCAGAGCACTGATTCTGAGTGTTCAGAGTTCGACGGCGCGCTCAGAAAAAAGAGACCGAGCGTAATGAACGAAATGCTGAGCGCAAGCGTGTTTTTCTCAAAACAATTGAAATGGTGGTGGAAACAAGTCGCTCAGGCAAAGATGATTAGTTTTATTTTGAATAATTATTTAATTATTTTATTTATTAATGAAAAAATGTTAATTTCAGCTTTCAAAAATACAAAGGGTCGATGTCTGAACTAAAAATGCTCAATTGCATTTCAAAATGAAATCCGAGCGTTCAGAAAATGTTCAGAGCTTAATTTGTTCAGAGCGTGTTCAGCAAGCTCTGAACACTCAGAGTTCGGAGCTCTGAACTAAAAAAGAAAAACGCCTATAGAGCAAACAAATCCGCTCAGAGAAAAAGTACTGAATATTCTGAGCGAAGGGCTCAGATTCACTCAGAGCAAACATTGCTCAGAGCGAATCTGAGCCCTTCGCTCAGAATATTCAGTACTTTTTCTCTGAGCGGATTTGTTTGCTCTGATCGTTCCGAAATTTGAATCTGAACGAAAAAAGTAACACAACTTTTTGGCTCAGAACAAAAATAGAAACACAATTTTCGGTTTGACACTTCGGATTCTGAGCAGATGTAAAAAAGAAAAAAGCCTATTGTATAAAGAATAATGTTGGAATGAAAAAAAAAATACATTTTCATTCCCCATCGCTTTTGAAAGTCTATGAGGGAAAAAAGGAAAGGCGCAAGGAATGAACGTGTAGCCGAATCTTCTTGCACGTTTTTTTTACATAAAGAATTGATTTGACTGTTTTCACTTAAATCCTTTAATAAAAATAAAAATACATATTTCTATTTGTTTGCATTGTCATCACTTTTTCTCTAACTGAAATCTAGTAGTATTTTTTTTGTTTTTTTTTTTCATTCCAACATTATTCTTTATACAATAGGCTTTTTTCTTTTTTACATCTGCTCAGAATCCGAAGTGTCAAACCGAAAATTGTGTTTCTTTTTTTGTTCTGAGCCAAAAAGTTGTGTTACTTTTTTCGTTCAGATTCAAATTTCGGAACGATCAGAGCAAACAAATCCGCTCAGAGAAAAAGTACTGAATATTCTGAGCGAAGGGCTCAGATTCACTCAGAGCAAACATTGCTCAGAGCGAGCTCAGGTTGATCAGAACATTCAGAATTCAGATTAATCAACTAAAAAAGAAAAACGCCTAATGCGTTGCCTGCATGAGTTCTTTGCTATCCTTAGTCCTTTCTCTTTCTTATTGCCATCTATTTCTATCTATGTGAGAATATTTATGTTAACTGATAAAACAATTGCGCTGAGTTAGAGTTTCCCTACTCACTGTTAGACAATACTCTTGGTGAGTAGACGCTTTTGGGGAGTTACTTAAAATAGATTGATGATTATTGTACATAATTAAGAGTTTGTCGATTACTTTTCGCTGCCGACTAGTTACCAGGGTTCGGAAATCGATAAAATTTAGTTCGATCACGATCGATAAATTCAACCGGGAATTTAATTTTTGATTCGATCGCGAATTTTAATTTTCGGATTTTTGAAAATAAAATACACTAGTCAAAACAATTAAAGGAACACTTGAAAAAACTCAAAAATTGAGTGGTTTTTTATTTTTTTAAGGCTGTATCTCAGTAGAAAAAAGTCGGATTGAAGTGAAATAAAAAGTTTTTGAAAGATTATCATTTTTTCTTTTCAAATTATTTTGAGTTAAGAATGTACCGTTAGTCGTTTTCGCTTGAGCGTAAAAAATGTTCACTCAATTTCAAAATTGAAAAAAAACTTTGATTTGTCATAAAATGAGCGGAATTTTTTTTTCAATCCAACCAATCTAAGATTCAATTTGAGAATTTTGCTGGCTATAATTCACTGTTTGGTTCAGATCGCTACGATTTTTTTTTCTAATCAAAAAATTTTGACTTTGGACCCTAATTACCCTGCTAAATATTGACTTACAAAAAAAAATAAAAGATTTGAAAAATTTATTAAATTTTCTATACAAAAACATTTTGAAAAAATAAAAATATTGCTTTTTCAATCTTTTCTATCACTTTAAAAAAAGGTCAAAAATACGCATTTTTCAACTTTTTCATAGAAACTACCGTTATTTTGTGGTTTTCAGTGATACAACTAATCTGAGGCTTAATTATTTAAGCTCATAAAATTTCCTTGAATTTGGTGAAAATTTCACATCAATACGATTAACGTTTCTCTGTTTCGATCAATCAAACTTACAAAACACTTTTTTTTCAATTTTAAGGAAAGTTTTCTTTTTTTTATTTTTCTGTTCTTTTGAATTTGTTTATTTTTTTTATTTTTTTCATTATCATTACAACTGTGAAATTCGGAAGATTTTCCTGGATTTTGATGAAAATTCATTTTCATTTTTTACGACTAACGGTACATTCTTAATAATTTGAAAAGAAAAAATGATAATCTTTCAAAAACTTTTTATTTCACTTCAATCCGACTTTTTTCTACTGAGATACAGCCTTATAAAAAACCACTCAATTTTTGAGTTTTTTCAAGTGTTCCTTTAATTGTTTTGACTAGTGTATGTGTTCACGTTCGATTTAAATTTTTTATCAATCTGCAAAAAGTTCAATTCAAGAACCAATCGAAATAAGCTACAAAATTATTTCGATTGTCATATATGTATTCTTTTTTATACAAAATACAATCGTACTAAATTTAAAAATCTGGAAAAATTTAAAAACTGAACAAAGTCAAAAATATTTAGAGTAATTGAATTTTCTTTTTCGAAAAATCTAAAATTTTATAAAAAATCCCAAAGCTTACGAATTCTTGGCAAAAATTAAAAACTTTTCGAACTCTGTATTGTTTTTTGTTTTTTGTTTTTTGTTTTTTTTTTAATTAATTTCTTTTTTAAATTTTTACAATATTTTTCAATTTTTCAAAAAAAAAAAAATTTCTAAATACAAATTTTTTTTCGGAAGTATAGTGGAGTCAATGAAGCTCAAAAAAGGGTGTTTTCAGAAAGTCCTCAGAAACAGCTCGGATTTTGAAAAAAAAAAATCCAAATTTTTTGTTTTTATATTCTTTAAAGTCTGAAACAAATTATTTGGGGGAAATAATTGCTTATATTGTTTAAACAATTTTTATATTGTTTATAAAGAGTGATCCAAAAACAATGTTTTTGATAATTGGAGTGTTTAGGTTGCATTAAGACAAGAACAAAATCGTATGGAAGGGGAGGTCTATTGTCCCCCGTTTAGCCGGGAGGGGCGATCTTACAACAAAAAAAGCCTATTTTTCAAAAAAAATATTAAAAATCAACGGCTTTTCCTCTAATGCCGTGTTATACCTTCTTGCAAAGCTCAAAAATGCTTCTTTCATTTTGCATTTAAATAAAACAGTTTACAGGAAAAGTTTTCGAAAAAATCATCTTCAAAGTCAAAATGTCGAATTTTTCAACTTCGAACTATTTTTTTTCGAAATTTTGTGTAATTAAGTACCAACTTCTTTCACAATTAAATGCGGTTACAAGTTTTAAGTGAGATCCAGAAAACCGCATGCCTTAACGTCTTCTTGTTTTCGAGAAATTAAGAAAAAACTAAAAACACTCAGAAAAAATTTCACAAAATTACTTGTAAGTATTATTTGTTCGAATAAATAGAACAAAATACCATCCAAATTTTCTGAGTTTTTTTTGTTTTTTTCTTAATTTCTCAAAAACAAGAAGCCATTGAGGCATGCGGTTTCTGGATCGCAATGAGTACTTGTAACCGCATTTAATTGTGGAGAAAAATATTATACCTAACTACATACAATTTCGAAAAAAATAGTTCGAAGTTGAGCGTAAAAAATGTTCACTCAATTTCAAAATTGAAAAAAAAAACTTTGATTTGTCATAAAATGAGCGGAAATTTTTTTTCAATCCAACCAATCTAAGATTCAATTTGAGAATTTTGCTGGCTATAATTCACTGTTTGGTTCAGATCGCTACGATTTTTTTTTCTAATCAAAAAATTTTGACTTTGGACCCTAATTACCCTGCTAAATATTGACTTACAAAAAAAATAAAAGATTTGAAAAATTTATTAAATTTTCTACACAAAAACATTTTGAAAAAATAAAAATATTGCTTTTTTCAATCTTTTCTATCACTTTAAAAAAAGGTCAAAAATACGCATTTTTCAACTTTTTCATAGAAACTACCGTTATTTTGTGGTTTTCAGTGATACAACTAATCTGAGGCTTAATTATTTAAGCTCATAAAATTTCCTTGATTTTGGTGAAAATTTCACATCAATACGATTAACGTTTCTCTGTTTCGATCAATCAAACTTACAAAACACTTTTTTTTCAATTTTAAGGAAAGTTTTCTTTTTTTTATTTTTCTGTTCTTTTGAATTTGTTTATTTTTTTTATTTTTTTCATTATCATTATCACTTTGTGAAATTCGGAAGATTTTCCTGGATTTTGATGAAAATTCATTTTCATTTTTTACGACTAACGGTACATTCTTAATAATTTGAAAAGAAAAAATGATAATCTTTCAAAAACTTTTTATTTCACTTCAATCCGACTTTTTTCTACTGAGATACAGCCTTATAAAAAACCACTCAATTTTTGAGTTTTTTCAAGTGTTCCTTTAATTGTGTTGACTAGTGTATGTGTTCACGTTCGATTTAAATTTTTTATCAATCTGCAAAAAGTTCAATTCAAGAACCAATCGAAATAAGCTACAAAATTATTTCGATTGTCATATATGTATTCTTTTTTATACAAAATACAATCGTACTAAATTTAAAAATCTGGAAAAATTTAAAAACTGAACAAAGTCAAAAATATTTAGAGAAATTGAATTTTCTTTTTCGAAAAATCTAAAATTTTATAAAAAATCCCAAAGCTTACGAATTCTTTGCAAAAATTAAAAACTTTTCGAACTCTGTATTGTTTTTTTTTTTTTTTTTAATTAATTTCTTTTTTAAATTTTTACAATATTTTTCAATTTTTCAAAAAAAAATAAATTTTTCTAAATACAAATTTTTTTTCGGAAGTATAGTGGAGTCAATGAAGCTCAAAAAAGGGTGTTTTCAGAAAGTCCTCAGAAACAGCTCGGATTTTGAAAAAAAAAATTTCCAAATTTTTTGTTTTTTATATTCTTTAAAGTCTGAAACAAATTATTTGGGGGAAATAATTGCTTATATTGTTTAAACAATTTTTATATTGTTTATAAAGAGTGATCCAAAAACAATGTTTTTGATAATTGGAGTGTTTAGGTTGCATTAAGACAAGAAAAAAATCGTATGGAAGGGGAGGTCTATTGTCCCCCGTTTAGCCGGGAGGGGCGATCTTACAACAAAAAAAGCCTATTTTTCAACAAAAAAAATATTAAAAATCAACGGCTTTTCCTCTAATGCCGTGTTATACCTTCTTGCAAAGCTCAAAAATGCTTCTTTCATTTTGCATTTAAATAAAACAGTTTACAGGAAAAGTTTTCGAAAAAATCATCTTCAAAGTCAAAATGTCGAATTTTTCAACTTCGAACTAATTTTTTTCGAAAGTTTGTGCAATTAAGTACCAACTTCTTTCACAATTAAATGCGGTTACAAGTTTTAAGTGAGATCCAGAAAACCGCATGCCTTAACGTCTTCTTGTTTTCGAGAAATTAAGAAAAAACTAAAAACACTCAGAAAAAAATTCACAAAATTACTTGTAAGTATTATTTGTTCGAATAAATAGAACAAAATACCATCCAAATTTTCTGAGTTTTTTTGTTTTTTTCTTAATTTCTCAAAAACAAGAAGACATTGAGGCATGCGGTTTCTTGATCGCAATGAGTACTTGTAACCGCATTTAATTGTGGAGAAAAATATTATACCTAACTACATACAATTTCGAAAAAAAATAGTTCGAAGTTGAAAAAAAAAGTTGAAAAATTCGATATTTTGACTTTGAAGATGATTTTTTTCAAAAACAATTCCTGAAAACAGTTTTATTTAAACGCAAAATTAAAGAAGCATTTTTTAGCTTTGCAAGAAGGTTTAACACGGCATTAGGGGAAAAGCCGTTGATTTTTAGTATTTTTTTGAAAAATAGGCTTTTTTTTGTTATAAGATCGCCCCTCCCGGCTAAACGGGGGACAATAGACCTCCCCTCCTATATGATTTTTTTCTTGCCTTAATGCAACCTAAACACTCCAATTATCAAAAACATTGTTTTTGGGTCTCTCTTTACAAACAATATAAAAATTGTTTAAACAATATAAGCAATTATTTCCCCCAAATGATTTGTTTCAGACTTTAAAGAACATAAAAAACAAAAAATTTGGAAAAAAAAATTTCAAAATCCGAGCTGTTTCTGAGGACTTTCTGAAAAAAAGCTTCATTGACTCCACTAGTAAGAAACAACCAACAAAACATCCAAACACCACAAAACAAATTTCAAAATTTATATTTTTTTCCGATCATTTAAGATCATTCCGGATCTTTTTCAATATATTTTGAAACTGGAAAGCAATTTTTTTTTTTTTTGATCTCTCACGAATGAAGAGGAGAGAAAAAAAATTGCAACTCGTTCTGAGAGAGATCGAAAATTTTCCGAGAAAAAGTATCTGTATGAGAATTTAATTTTTTCGGATAAGAAGACCGAAAAAAGTGAGAAGACGGAATTTTTTCGATCGTGATTCGTGATCGATATAACGTACCCTGCTAGTTACTATAGTCAGAATGTTTTATTCATTTCATTCAGTGCTGCATAAATAGCCAGTATCTTAATGCAAATTCAATAAATTCTTCTTCGAAGGTGGTCTCTTGAAAATAAATATTTTTTAAATATATTAGGTATGGGTATTTAGGTTAAGTCTTTTGCAAAAATGCTTGCGTTATACATATATTTTCGTAGGCATCAAGAAATGGCAGACGGTCGAGCACGCTTGTCGGGATACCAATATAAGAAACGAAGACTCGAAAAAGATGCAGAACGACAAAAGCAAGCAGGCGCCTTAGAGTCATTTTTAAAGAAAAGTGCGATAAATAAGACATCATCATCCCCACAAGAAACGGACGTTCTCACTTGAATCAAATGAACCCGTTGCTTCTGGATCAGGAAATATTACACGCGAATGTGTTGCTATCACTTCAAGTGACACTCCACTTTTGGATTCTGATCCAGCAAATTGGCCCGCCAGGATAAGAGATGCAGATAGAATATATTTAGTAAGAAGAGGTCCTCCTTGTCCATTGTACGAATTCGAATTCCCCCAAGATACCACTGGCCGTAGATTTACTCCGAGATATTATAAGAAAAAGCTCGCTAATGGGGAAGAAGTAGTCAGAGTTTGGTTAGTTTATTCTGTATCGAAAAATTCGGTGTATTGTTTTTGCTGCACTATATTTAATTCAAATACATCTTCTGGGCTAACCAAAGATGGTAACAGCAATTGGAAAAACTTAGGATATGTTCTTGAATCTCACGAGACTTCACGAAATCACGTAGAATCTATAAATTGTTGGTTCGAACTGTCGAAAAGGCTTCAGTCGTCGCATACAATAGATGATGAGTCGCAGAGAGTTATTAATTCAGAAATAGAACATTGGAATGGAGTTTTGATACGTATTACCTCAATCATCAAATTGTTGGCAGAAAATAATTTGGCTTTCCAAGGCACAGTTGATAATCTGTACCAACAGAACAATGGCAACTTTTTGAAATTGATAGAGCTATTAGCGGAATTTGATCCAATTATGAAAGAGCATGTACGACGAGTCTTAAAGAAAAAGGAAAAGCAAGCAACGTACTTAAGTAAAACTATTCAAAATGAGTTAATCACTACTATTTCCGACAGTATAAGGAGCCATATTCTCAAAGCTATTACAAAATCAAAATATTATTCTATAATATTAGATTGCACCCCCGACGTAAGCAAAACTGAGCAGATGACCCTTATAATAAGATTCATTACCATTAATAAAGCTGAAAAACATCCAAGATCTTCAGAAATTTTAATAAATGAAAGTTTTTTGGGATTTGTACCGATTGAAAAGTCTACAGGGTTAAGTCTTACTCAAGTCATATTAGAACAATTATCAGCTCTAGGATTATCCTTAGAAAACATAAGGGGGCAAGGTTACGATAACGGGTCAAACATGAAAGGCATTCAAAGTGGAGTCCAAGCCAGGATCAGAAACCTTAATCCACGAGCATTTTACGTTCCTTGCAGTAGCCATTCGTTAAATTTGGTGGTGAACGACATGGCAAAGTCCTCTTTACAAGCTGCAAATTTCTTCAATATAGTACAAAAAATATATGTTTTTTTTTCGTCTTCAACTTTGAGATGGTCTATTCTGTTGACAAATGTGAAAGGCCTTACTCTTAAGCCTCTTTGTGAAACGCGATGGGAAAGTCGTATCGAAGCAATTAAACCACTTAGACATCAAATAGGTCAGATATACGATGCGTTATATAGTATCTACCAAAACGAAGATATGGATACTTCTGCACGGGATGAAGCTTCGGGGTTGTTAAACCAAATAAAAAGTTTTAAATTTTTGTGCTCCATTATAATCTGGTACGAAACTTTGAATCGAATAAACCCAGTCAGTAAGCTCATGCAAAGCAAGGATTTCGATTTAAGCTCTACAATTAAGTTGATAGAAAACACCAAAGGTTTTTTTCGAAAACTCACGATCAGATGAGTATTTTACTGAAGTTTGTGAAAATGCCAAAGCTTTAGCGGCTGAAATTGATAGCGAGGTGTTAAATTTTGATGACGTGCCTAAGCATCGTGCCCGTTCTAAGAAGAGGCAGTTTGATTATGAATGTGATGATGAACCAATTATTGATCCCTGGCAAAAATATAAGGTGGAAGTATTTTTCCATATCATAGATACGGCAATAAACTCATTAGAGTTAAGATTTTCGCAAATGAATGAGCACAGCAAACATTTTTCATTTTTGTACGATATATTTGCCTTAAGAGAAATGCCTAAATGTTTGCTATTGGATCGTTGTAAGAACCTCGAAACAGTTTTAACACATGAAGAATCCTTGGATATTAATGGTCTGAGGAATTGTCAATAGTATGCATGATAATAAATTGTCATATGGCTCCTGAAGAAGTCTTAAAATTTATAACCGACTTAAGAGTTGGTCCCAATTTAAGTATTGCTCTAAGAATTCTGTTAACCTTGCCAGTAACAGTAGCAAGTGGTGAACGAAGCTTTTCCAAACTCAAATTAATTAAGAACTATCTTCGGTCTAACATGACGCAAAAACGATTATCAGGGTTGGCATTAATATCAATTGAAAAAAATGTGTGTGATACAATCGATTTGTCAGAAATAATTAAGAATTTTGCCGAGCAAAAAGTACGTAGGAAACTATTCAACGAAGTAAAGCTTAAATTTTTTTAATACTAATATTTAATTATTTATCTAAACATGATACCTGAATACATATGTTTATTTTAAAGATGCAATTATCACTTATTGTTGTTCCTTTGAACTGATGTGATTTTTATTTTATAAGAATTATTTTTTTTTCTCATTGTTATTGTTTTTTTTTAAACTTTGTTTTTAATTTTAATTAAATTTTAATTTTAAATTAATTTAAAAATAATTTTTTAATTGAAATTATTTGTTATCAGAAATGAAATATTATACCTTTTTTTCCTAAAATTAAAATTAAATAAGAAATTATCTGTTATTGTTTTATTTTTATGATTATCATTTCAATGATGGGTCGATGTGTGGAAGCAAACTCACATATGTAAGTTTACAAAACAAGTATCGGAGATATTTTGAACAAACATAATGTTT
This sequence comes from Sphaerophoria taeniata, assembly GCA_943590905.1. Lineage (NCBI taxonomy): Eukaryota > Metazoa > Arthropoda > Insecta > Diptera > Syrphidae > Sphaerophoria > Sphaerophoria taeniata. Next base: position 97,922,586 of record OX016541.1, read on the forward strand.
ATACATAGATGTTAATGTTTATAGATATCCGCAGATTTACATTATCTGAATACGTACAATACATACAAACATATATACAGTAGAAATATCTTTTCATGCTTTTTATGGTGTGATTTTAAAGGGCGGCAAATAATACTTTTGCCTAGAGCGGCAGAAAAGCTAGATCGGGCCCTGAATCGCAGAGCGGTATGCAGGCTATTTAGGTAGGTATTATCGTCGACAAATAGACATTTTTTTAACTGTTTTTATTTAAAAATGCGTTTCACTCAGGTACGATAGTTGGACTCATCAGTTAGATGCTGTCGTACCTTTCTAAGACGCAACGCTTTGTCGATGACTAGCGACACAAATAAAATTTACAACACATATGCCATGCTTGTAAATTGTCATTTTTTTTTCAAAAAACTATGTATATTTCTATGAATTTTTAAATAAAAATCTAATCTAGTCTAAATTTTATAATTTAATGACAATGTTAAAATTATACAATTTAAGGAAAGTTTTTTTTAACATGTTGTTATGTTGTTAAGGTGGCGCTACAGTCCGTTGTGGACTTGGGCCTCAATCAACAGTCTCCGCCAGTCAGCTCGGTCCCTAGCTAGCTGTCTCCAGTTTTGCACTCCAAGTTGATTGAGGTCCTCTTCCACTTGTGTGCGCCACCTGAGTCGCGGTCTTCCTCTCCTTCTGTGTCCCTCGGGAATAGTGTCGAAGGCTTTACGGGCCGGAGCATTGGTGTCCATGCGCTCTAAATGACCGAGCCATCTGAATCTCTGGACCTTGACCCTTCTGGCTAGGTTCACGTCGTTGTACAACCCGTAAAGTTCGCTGTTGTATCTCCTTCTCCATTTCCCATCAATGCACACGGGGCCAAAGATGACCCGAAGAATTTTCCTCTCGAAACAGCCTAAGGCACATTCATCCGATTTTGTTAGGGTCCATGCTTCTGCACCATATAGCAGGACAGGGATGATGAGGGTGTTGTACAGCTTTACCTTAGTTGCTCGAGAGAGGGCTTTTCCACTCAGTTGCTTTCTTAGCCCAAAGAAACAGCGATTAGCAAGAGTAATTCTTCGTCTTATCTCAGCGCTGGTGTTATTGTCCGTGTTGATAGCGGAGCCTAGGTAGACAAACTCCTTAACTACCTCGAAGTTGTATGCGTCTATTGTGACGTTCTGTCCGAGCCGTCGATGTTGGGTGTCCTTACTCGAAGACAGCATATACTTCATTTACCGCTAAACCCATTTTTGCCGCTTCTGTCTCAATTCTCACAAAGGTGCCATTGACATCACGCTGTGTTTTTCCCATTATATCAATATCGTCGGCGTACGCGAGAAGTTGAACAGATTTATAGAAGATAGTGCCTCTGGTGTTGACGGTGGAGTTTTGGACTATCTTCTCAAGAACGATGTTAAAGAAATCGCACGACAGTGCATCGCCTTGTCTGAATCCTTTTTTGACGTCGAATGATTCCGTAAGCTCATTGCCAACCTTGATAGAACAGCGTGTGTTCTCCATCGTCATTTTGCACAGGCGAACGAGCTTGGCAGGGATGCCAAAACTAGACATAGCTTTATACAGTTCGTCTCTGTAGATGCTGTCATACGCGGCCTTAAAACCGGTATCGATTTGGAGTTCATAGGTTTTTTCCAGGATCTGCCGCAACGTGAAAATTTGGTCGATGGTAGACTTTCCTGGCCTGAAGCCACATTGATAAGGACCAATCAGATTGTTGACGAAAGGCTTCAGACGTTCACATATTACGGCAGAGAGGATCTTGTAGGCGATGTTAAGCAGACTGATTCCTCTGTAGTAGGCGCAGTTTAAAGGATCTCCCTTTTTCAGGATCGGGCAAACAATGCTCCATTCATCGGGCATGCATTCCTCCGACCATATCCTACAGATGATTTGGTGCATGCTCCTATCTAGCTCGTCGACTGCGGCTTTGAACAGCTCGGCAGCTAGACCATGTGCTCCAGCGGCTTTGTTGGATTTCAGCCGTGATATTGCTATTTTCACTTCTTCTAGGTCGGGTTCACGGAATTGTTGGCTGTCATCGTGTATGATAAAAGGCTCCTGTCTGACAGCGGGGTTCTGTTCGTCGTCGCCGTTATACAGTCTACAGAAGTGGTCTTTCCAAATCCCCAGCACTGACTTCGGTTCTACTATGATGTTCCCTTGTTGATCTCTGCAGGTATCGGTTCTTGCTCGATGACCTTGAGCCAGCTGTTTTACCTTCCGATAAAACCTCCGAACTTCATTCCTGCTGTTAGCTCTCTCAATATCTTCGATCTGACGCTTCTCATGCTCTCTTTTTTCTCCTGAGAAGCCGGCGTTCTTCTCTCCTCTTTTGCTCGTAGAGCTCACGAGCAGCTCTTGTCCTTCTTTGCAGCGCCGCTTTGTATGCCTCCTGCTTGGCTGCATGGGCCTGCCTGCATTCTTCGTCAAACCAGGGGTTTCGTTTTGGTGGCTGTGTGAAACCCAGCACATTAGAGGCGGCATCTCTAAATGCATTCTGGCAATGTTGCCACTGGTCTTCGATACTTGATGTTGGCGGCATAGGACTCCTTAAGAGGTTACTTGACATTCGATCAGAGAAGGATCTGGCAACCTCTTGCGATTGTAGCCGTCCGACGTCGAATTTTCTTGCAGCATTTCTTTGTTTTGGCCGTTGTCGGGATATTCGCAGCACTACCTTGGTTACGACGAGGTAGTGGTCCGAGTCGATGTTGGCTCCTCGGAAAGTTCGAACATCTAGAATGCTGGACAAGTGCCTCCCGTCGATCGCAATGTGATCAATCTGGTTGACGGTTGATTGATCAGGAGATCTCCATGTACCTTTATGGATGTTGAGATGTGGGAACCAGGTGTTTGCTACATTTCGCCCCGCAGCAAAATCGATCAGTCTGAATCTGTTGTCGGAAGTGGTGTCGTGCAGGCTGTGCTTTCCGATTGTTCTTCCAAAGATGCCTTCTTTTCCCAGCTTTGCGTTAAAATCGCCGAGGACAATTTTCATGTCATAGCTAGGACATTGCTCATATGTTTTGTCGAGGAGCTCGTAGAATTCGTCTTTGGTGTCGTCCTTTTTCTCTTCTGTGGGAGCATGCGCGCATATTAAGCTAATGTTGCCGAATTTAGCCTTGATTCGTATCGTTGTGATGCGTTCGCTGACGCATTTGAAGCTCAAGACTTTTTGCCTGAGTCTGCTTCCCACGACGAATCTGCATCCAAAGAGTCGCTGTTTTTGCTCCCGGTAGCAATCCCCATAGTAGATGTCGCAGTTTTTCATCTTCTTTTCGCCCGGTCCATTCCATCGCATTTCCTGGATAGCGGTAATATCTGCTTTGTAGCAGTTGAGGGTCTCCGCTAGTTGTTCGGCAGCACGCGGTCCATTAAGGGACCTAACATTCCACGTGCATATCCGAAATTCGTTGTCCTTTATACGTTTGCTTGGGTCGTCATCAGTGTATCCGTCCGTTTCCGAGGCCTGTTGTTGCTTCGCAACTAGATTTTTTCTATGTAGTCGGGAAGTCACCCCGACGTACAACCCCCAACCTGGAGTACCAGGTACTTGATGTGACTCCAAGTACAAAAGCCGGAAAACCGCTCCTTTTACGACCTGAGCTTCAAATATGTCGAAGTAGCCCATAAAGGTGTTCCACCAAGTAGTTCGACCTAACTGGAACTGAGGACGCCACCGTTGATTCCAAAAAGAAATTCATCCGCTGTCGTCCCTCTTGGTAAGTGCCTTGGTGGGAACACTCCTTCGTTGTGGGGTAATTAGTAGTAACAGCCTACTCCGCTTCGACCTGTCGACCATGGGAGGCCCTGCTGCAAAAACAAGTTTCGCGATCGCATAGCTCTAAGCATCGCAGTAGTAGTTACCGTAAGCCGCTCCGCCAAGCCAAGGCTTACCCCATGGAGGGTAACATGTTATAGTATTTATTTATTTCTAGGTTAGTTTAATTTTTAAATTAAATGTATCTATGTAAATAGCTATAGGTAAGTTTCTATTAACGTAAGACAATTAACGGATTAAATAAATAATTTTTTAAATAATGATTTATTTCTTTTTGTGAAGGCATGGAGATGCTATCAGCGTGGCCGCAGCCTAGACACCCTTATCTTCCTGCTGCCGAGACCGACCTGGGGCTGTAAAGGTGGTATAAGAAGAACAAGGAGGGGAACGAACACCTCGAATCTGTTATACAGTTTAAGTAAAATAATAACAGCTTTATATTCTGACTTAACTAAAATGTGTTTTCAGGTTCTCAAATTTGTGTAACCCCCCCTTAATACAGCTATGTTCTCAGAATCCTTTTATTCTTAAATAAAAAAAAAATAAAATAAAAAGCATAGATATACTTGAATATTAATGAACAACTTTTAAACACTAAACAGGCTTTTAAACCGTAAAATGATATTTTTTGGTTTCACCAAGCGTTTAGACACTTTTTAAAACTAAATGGCAATTTTTGACTCATTAAATTTTAAAAGTGTCATTGAATATTTTAAAAAGTGTATATAACGCTTTCTCATTTTTTCTCACATAATTTTCATGAGGATGTCAATTTTGACAAAAATTTCCCTGAAATTTCCCATTTCAAGTTGGTGAAACTCAAAAGTTTTATGGGTCTTATAAAATTTAAAAAGAATTTTGCTAAAAGTACTTTTAGTGTTTGTTTATGAAACTGGGTATACCTAAGTCTAGCATACGTATATTTTGATTTAAAAAAGTTGTAGAAAAGACACATGAATAAATTTGCGTACAAAATCCACCTACGTACGTACCTTCGAAAAATACTATTTTGTCGGTAGTAGGTATTGAAATATTGTTGATATGAAATAATCGCTGACAAACGAATATCTATTATCAAACACTAACAACGATTTGCGGAGGTATGAAAAAATCGTAAATCGTAAATTGGCGGCCAAGTTGATACGGGTGCGCGGAGGTCTTTTTCAAAATGTTGCTTCTAAATTTACCTGTCCAAGGTGTCGAAGGTGCTCGTACAAAGTTGCCCTTATCTAAAATAATTTCTATCTACCTTTTTTCGCATCTTCGGCCATTATATTCTAATAACAATTTATATATTAATAAGGTACTCATCATAACTCGGATTTCAAAATAGCTCTATTGATTGACAGTGTTCCTAATTGCTGAATCTTACAAAAGCCGTCGAAAAAGCACCCTTCATTCATTTAACACGGCCGATTCCATGTAACCATGATAAAAAACCACTTTATATCATTGCTTTCAAACTCTTTCCCTCTAAAATGTATCTACCAATAAGTATTTGCTGATTGCCAATACAAGAGATTCTAACAAGAGCACGAGAAAACGAATACAACGAGGAGTGAAATATATAATATGAAATATTTCACTTTAAGTCCAAACGAAAGAAAACGATATTCCTGACTCTTTCAGAGAGTAATGGGCGCGGTTTCTAACAGAAAATACAGGGAATTTACCAAAGGAAATTTTGTTGTCCTACTTCATTCTTCATTTCATTTCATTGTGATGAAAGACGAGACCTTAAATTGTATATGTGTGTATATAAGGGCCATAATTTTGATTGGTGAGTTGTTCCTGGTCTGGGATGTGTATTTTCGTTAAAGGCATTTGAACTCTTAAGAAACATAAAGAAATTTATATAAAACACTGACGGGTATATTGTGGTATTTTCATAAGTGGTACATAGATTCAATTAATTTGTTTGACTTTTTACTTATTTTCCTTTTGATTTTCAATTTTATCACTCCATCCCTCCTTACGCCTAACTTTTGCTCTTAGCTGTACACTTCTCTAGCCAATTGTTAGCGAACAATCTTGCAGACTTTTTTTTCAATATTGATTTTGAGTGCTATTGCCGTTTGATATTCTTTACAAGAAAATTAAAAAAACCACCACGTATTCGCAGGAATTACATATAGCTACATAATATTGTTTGAAACTTGAGTGTTAAATGCGTGTACCTTAACAATATTGAAGCATTTATGTTCAAACGTGGAAATTTATTCGTGCCTATACAGTTGGAATAGATAAAGATAATATCTACCTACAAGCATATACCTTAACATAAGGGTACCTATTTGTGTGTATGCATTGTTACCGAGTGGGTAGGTACATATATATTAATTTTTTTTTTTGAACGAAAATGCCTTATCAGGAAATTGGAATCAGATTTGAATCAATTTTATTTCCAGTTTTGTTTTAATTTGTTACTGTTGTCTAATACAAATTAGGTAGGTATAGGAAAACTTTATACAGATGAACATAATGCAGAGTAAAAATTGTTCAACTTTTTGTGGTTGAAGAAGACTGGACGGCCAGCGATTTTACCGGGATGAATTTGGGTATTAAGTAGTTTGTACTTTTGTGGTAGGACGTAGAACCAAAAACTTTGTGTACGCTGGTATATGTGATTATTTAAGATGTAGAGTTATTAAAGATTATAATTCAAAAATGATAAAGATTATGTATATAGTAGGTACAATTATATGAATGTCAGAATATTTAATTGCAAGGAAAATATAGAATGGAACAAAGAAGAGGATCTTGCGAGATTTTCGATTTCTATTAATTTGAATAGGTATACCTACCTATTTTATGTTGAAGAAAATAAACATTCAAATTTGACTTTTGAAGGTTGGACACTTGATCCAAAACTTATGAAACTACAACGCACTTATCCAAAGAGCATTAACAATTCCCATGGATGCAATAGATTACAAAAATGAAATAGACACTATTAAATAGATATATAGCAACAAAAAATGGTTATGACGTCCAAACAATAGAAAAACTTATAACAAAGAGAAAGAGAAAAATCTAAAATAAAAACAGCACTACAAAAAATATGAGTGCGACCCATGTAGCCCACACGACTAACTTCCCAAAGTAGCAAAGTACGTTCAAACATTAGTTGTTTTGCTAAATTTCCAGCCGATGCATCCCGTTGCGGTTGTACACGCGCGTTGGTTTTTAAAGTCAAATCAAATTCCATGATGATTTGAGGACAAACATTAAGATCATTGAATAAGTAACAGTAGCGCCATCTGTCAAACTCGTGGACTCTATGCACAACTACTTTGCACAGTAAAATACAGCATTTTTTACTCCTGAATAATGAAGTTTTCTATTAGTGAAAGAATTTTTCTAGGTAATCGGATTAGTATTTCCGAAGATTATCATTTATATGACAAAACAGCGTTTGGTGGGTCAGCTAGTAATAAAATTTAGTATTTGATACTCCTGAATATTGTTTTTTTTCACAATTACTATCCCTCAATACAACACAACTACTGTATTTACCATGAAAATTTCATTAATATCTGTTAGGCCGTTTAGGAGTCCAAACCGAACATCTTAACAAACATGAATGCATTTTGATATAAAGAAAGATTTAAACTCACAAGACTTATATTTTCAACTGTTCATAACAAATCAATTTGTTATCAATTATATAGGTACTTATGACTTTTTACCGATAAAAAATCAAAAATATTCTATTCCTGCACTCATATGGACTGTTTTTCCTTTTAACCACGAAAATTAATCCGCTTAAACTAATTTTCAATTGCTTATAACAAATTATTAACAAATAATGTATTTTATTACATTTAGAGATAGATAATTTCTTTATTTTTTCATCATAAAGTTTAACAATTTAATTTGTATACTTAAGAAATAAGGACATGGCATTACCACCGAAGACATTTCATATTATGATAAAAAAATAAAACAAATAATAAAAAGCAAAAATTTTAAAATGTAAGAAAATTTGTACAAAAGATATGAACAAATATTTTTGTACAAAAAAAAGGATATCAATTTTAGCGTGATTTGAAACACAAAATATTACACAATTCGGTTATGATTAGCTGTTTATAAATTGTTATCAATTTTAACGTGATTTGAAACACAAAAAAAAAGGAATATTATCAAATTTTACATGATCAGCAACGTAACAGTAAAAAGTTAAATATATAGGTAAGGCAAATTTAGCACGATTTATTTAGTATAAACTGCAATAAACGAGTAATCGACTGAGTTCAATATGTGAAACTATTACGGTAAGAAAGAGCATGTTGGTAATATTTAAAGAGGTTGAGCCAGCCTAATGCTCCAGTAAAGATTTCCAAAAGTTTTTCCAAAGGTAAAAAACTTTCCCGAAAATGCAACCGACAAATTTCTTGTAGAATAGGACAAGCAGCAACGAAATGGTATATATCTTCATTCACTCTTTCGTTACATAGGTCACATAACTGAGGCAAGTCCGGTCGATGAGGAACAAAGCTTAAATTTAATATTTCAACTCTTGCTCTAAAAATAATACTTATAACCGAGGCTGAAAATTCGTTTCTAAAGTAAGAGACTTCTGACGGCAGTTGGTGATTTAAATGACTGTAAATTACTCTTGAAGTAGATGAAGATGCTCTAGAAAGACTATCCAGAAACATTTTGTGATCAACCTTAGCAATCACATCAGCAAAGTGAACCTGCCAATCTGTCACATTAGTTTCTGATATGTTAAAACTAGATTCGTAGGATAAAGCTAGTTCGTTCCAGTCTTTGAACGGGGAAGCATTCACTCGAAGTAATTTTCTTAAAATGGTTTTACGAAGACAATTTTCACTTCTTTTCATCACTCTAGTAATGAAGTCCGCGTTTGCCTTCAAATTATGTAAGTATATAGGGGCTATTCCTGACTCTACATATATGGCGTAATTGGGTGTTGAGTTAGGCAAACGAAATAACCTCTTAAAAAAGTTCCTTTGTATAGTTTCAAAAGCTTCGAAGTGAGTGTATCCGAACACTTGGACGCCATATACCATGCATGTATTAATTGTCGCGTTAAAAACTTTGTACTTAGCCATTAAATCAACATTTTGGTTCGAGAAAAACTTTGGCCACATCATATTAAGTGCCAATTTAGCTTCGTTGCTTTTTTCCTTGGAGTGCTTTAGAAAGCTTAAATTGTAGATCAAGAGAACTCCCAAATATTTAAACTCCTGTACAACTTCGATGCGTGTATTGTTTAGAGATCAGTATTCTTCTGCTCGCCTTCTTGATTGTCTCTTTTCAAATATAACAATCTTTGTTCTTTGAGTATTAATTCGCAAGCCCCATCAAGACTCACAAAATGAAATTAGACGGTTTATTTGCATATGTAGCGAGAAAGGATTGTCAGCAAGCATAACTAAATCGTCAGCGTACAAGAACACTTTGATTAAAATGTTAGCAAAATTAACTCCACCAGGAAGAAGCTCGCAGTCATCATCTATAAACAGGGCAAATAATAATGGACTAAGCTTACAACCTTGGAGATCACCCGCAGTTGTCTCAAACCGATTTGAGAATGCGAGACGATCCCATACCCTTGCATTTGTTGACGAAATAAAACTTGCATACACTTGGAGAAACTTTCGTTACAAACCAAGAAAGTTTGTATAATAATGCCTGTCTATATATTGACTTTATCAAATGCAGCTTTAAAATCAACAAAGCAAGTGTATAGTTTCTTTTTGCTTTGTATAAATTGTCGGGCAATACTTGAAATAGCAAAGATATGGTCCATGGTCGCAAAACCTGGTCGGAAACCAGCTTGAAAGATGCTCAAAAGACTTTTAGCATCAATCTATTTAGTGAGCCTTTCATTTAAAATTGCAGCAAAGATTTTTCTTATTGAATTTAGAATTGAAATACCCCTATGATTTTCCGCAATGTTAGCGTCACCTTTTTTAAAAATGGCAAAAATAACAGATTCGTTGAAACTGTTGGGAACACGTCCATCATTATAAAATTTGTTATGGAACGATACGAGGTAGTTTTTAAAATCAATAGTGCTATTTTTAGTGCTGTTTTTCATTTTTTGGAGCGTTAATTCCAATTCGGGCAGTGAAAAATCTATATCCAACTCGTTGACTCGAGTATCAGGTAGCGCGTAATAGATGTTATGAAGGTCTTCATCAGCTGAGAGTAGAGTTTTAAAATGAGCTGCTAACGTCTCGGCTTCTAAAGAAAACTTCATACCCTGATTACGCCCACCAAGATCCCGCACTGTATCCCAAAATATCTTGGAATTAGTGCAATTTTCCAATTTTTTGCCAGGTTTTTTAAATAAGCGATTTTCTTAACTGTGCACATTTTTTTAAGATCATTGTTAACGCGAAGATAGATGTTTTTGAAAAATTGAGAATTGGTCGTTCTAAAAAGTTTTAAGTAAACAAACGAAAGTTTACGGAGATTTTTGCAATCCTTATCAAACCAAACATTTTTTGCAACAAAAGTGTGTGAACTTTTCACAGCAAAAGGAGCTGCGGTCTTTATAACCCGTTCTATATTTGCACACACCTCTTCAGACGCGACTGCGGATTGGTGAGGCAGAGATAAGAAGTGCCGAGAAAGGAGGCTTCTATAGACGGTTGCATTGTTCTCCGACCACTTGAGTTTATTAAAACTAGAAGGTGCAGCTTGTTGGCTTAACCCCGTTAGCTGGATTTTAATAACTATTGGAAAATGAGCCGAATAGTTGGCTAGTGCAACTTCAAAGTCATCAAAAATGTTTAGCCAGTCCCCTGAAATCGTAGCAAAGTCAATCATAGATTGCCCCTGCCCGCTAACAAAAGTAAATTCACCACATGCATCACTATTAGAAGACCCATTTAAAACGAATAGACCGAAAATTTGAAAAAAATCTGTTAGACTCCGCCCGTTACGGTTATAAATTTTATCCTCAGAATATCTATACTCAGCCAGTGCAACTCGTGATCGTAAGATATTAACGGAAAAATTTTGATATTCACCAATCCTATAGCATTTAAATCACCGACGATTAATACATTGTCAAGAGAAGTGTTATTCATAAATTCCACTAGTTCGTCGAAAACGCTTAGCCAATTATTGCAATTTAAATAAATAGGAATAACATAATAGTTTTGATTGTTGCTAACCATATGAAAAATAATTTAAGATTCAATAATTTTAAAATTAATAAGTCTACCCCCAATTGCACGAGAGAAATGGTGTACTAAAAGTCTCAGAGAGAATTGAAGAACTTAATGAAAAGTTCTTTAACAATTGTAAAGATTCAGAAAATGTCCTTATAACGAACTTGCAAATGTCATAAATATTATAAATGTTTCATTATTATTTATTTATATATTTATTCATTAATTTATGTATTTGTTTGTTTGTTTGTTTTTTTTTTATTATTTATTATTTATTATTTATTATTTATTTATTTACTTATTTATTTATTTATCTATCAATTATTTATTAAATTTGTTATTTATTTATTTATTTATTTATATATTTATTTATTTGTTGTTTATTTATTAAATGTTATTTACCATTTACTTAATTAGTTACTTGTTTATTTACTTTGTATAAATATATATATTTATTTATGTTTGATTATTTATTTATACCTTTTTGTTAAAGCATGTAAAACGTAATGTTTATTAATTTATTTATTTATTTATTTATTTATTTTTGTTTATAATCCTGGTAGTTCCATTAGCTTTAAGTTTATATTTTTTATCCAATCAACAGATTTCTCAAATAAAGAAATCCTTAGTTTAAGATACAATTATTTCAAATGAAGGTTTTTTCACGTAGTTTTCCTTCAATAGTTTTTCATTCAATCAATTAATTAGCATACCGAAAGATAATTTTTCCTCAGTTGTAAGATATAAACTAAATATCATATCTCTGTGCAAGCTGTGAGTATTCACTAAGATTTATGTAAATTGTAACGCTTTATTCTACGTTAATAAATATCTATCTATTATTAATAAGTCTACCCCATAAAGATTTTTTTAATTCCATATAAAATACCCCCACTGGCTCTTACATTGATAAATAAGATTTTTTGAACTATTGTTGAAATATTTGCAGAAATTATCATTGTTTTCATTATATTAGGGTTGTCTTAGTTTTTTGTTTCCCATTAAAAAACTGCTTAGCGGATTTCGCTCAAAACCTAATCAGCTCTTAACAACACAATACCGCGTCGAATGATTTCATGACAATACGATGAGTGGTTCGCGAGATAATCGAGCCTAAAAAACACATCATCATAAAAAGGGTTGATTCGGATTCTTGTGACTTCGAAACATGGAGGATGGAGATATGCAAAAATTGGAGATTCACAAGACCGGCCCCATTACAATCACATGAATAGAATACACTATAATATATTACCCGAGATCATACAACAACAAGAAGCTAAACATAAATATATCATTCAAAACCAATAACAACATACAGAAATTAACACAACAGAAAAATAACTATGACCTAAAATTGTCATCAGGTGTATACCAAATAAAATGCAACGACTGTGATAAATTATAAATATCTACTACATTAGACAAACTGGACGAATAGTATTATGAAAGATTTAACGAACATAAACCAAAACAAAACACAAAATCCATTTTTGCTGATTAACAACAACCATTATTACTTACACCAATTTTGACAATAATCTAATTCCGTTGCACCATTGTAAGAAAGGAAATTATTGGACGCAATAGAAGAATACGAAATATATAAAGTCTATAAAACGAAGAAGACAAACTACTAAATGACAAACTAATTTAAAAACCAAATATACCTACTGTATGACACTGCATTAAAATAAAACACACAAGATAAAAACAAATAAATAATACAAATTAACAACAACAATAAAAATAGAAGTCAACAGCATGAAATGAGACAAATGCAGCATTAGACAGTCAACACCATAAACGCCAGAAGATGGAATAATATATTTCCGAAACGCGTCGCATAAATTACTTATAATTTATTAGTTGTGTTTTATTATTAAGTTCTTATCAACTTATTGAAATAAAATAACTTTTAAATAAATCTTTTCGATTTTATATATTTATTTTTATTATGAAATAAGTTATACTGAAGCCAAAACTTGAAAATTGTAGGCATACACAGCATCGACAAGAATAAAACAATTCCAAGATACGTTTAGTATAGCTTCACAATTAGATACTTTTAGGTATCCGAAAGAAGTAGTACGAAAATGTCCATTATTGTTAAAGAGAAAAAAAAAATACTCCCGGAAATTACAACAAAAGAAATCACACCAGAATTTATTTTTGGAAAAAACGCCAGAAAAAGTTGTTTGCTCCAAATTGGAAAAAAAGCCAGAAATTATTTTGGAAAATGAGCCAGAAATGTTGGATATTGGCCCAGATATACAAAGGTGTGGAAAAAGAGCCAGAAAGCAAAATGCAAATTAGGTCAGAAAATTATTTTTTTCTGAGGTAGCGGGAAAACGGGAGACTTGACCATATGGGAGACATGAGCCACTGTAAATAATTCAATCAAATATCACTCAAATGACTCATTAGTAGAGTAAAGTCGGGTATTATGGACCCCCATTCATATTTTTGCTAATAAAACACAAATTATGTAAGTTTTATTAAACGCATTTATTCGAAAAAAAGTCAGTTCATTCTTAACATGAAAGTAATAACAAAAATATAAAAAAATCACTTTATACAAAAATAAAAAAAAAAAAATTAAAAAGTAAAATTGGTCAAAAACCACCAAAAAAAATGGGGGTCGCAACATAAAAAGGAACACAGTGTGAAAAATATTCACAAATAAAAAGTTTTTCTTCACACCCGGCACAAAGTTCGTGGCTCCAAATTAAATGTCAGATTTCCATTTCATACAGTAAAATTGGCGGCTTATTTGGACCACTAGACAAAATCACCCTCCCTTCCCATGGTCTACATTACCCACCATGTGCGTTCTTTAAAGAAACCGTTTTTACAAAAATTCCACACATTTTCTAATTAATTTGATAGATACACACTTTAAAACACATATTCACTTATTATATTCAAAAAAGAAATTATAAAAAAAGAAATTTTTATGTACAAAAAAAATAACAAATACTTACAAAAAATTAATGATCAGAGCCTTCGATTTTTCTTTCCGCACACCACCGCGACGCGCATAGCTCAGCCCTGTATTGTTCGTGATTGATTCGTTCACTTAAAAGAACGATTGATTGTAATCACCCGTTCAGTAAAGATCCGTTCAATCAAAGATCGAATACATATTTTTTCCATCTCGTTCATTCAAAGATCGAATCAATCAATCGTTCAATACAAGGTAGAATCAGTCTTTTTCCTTGTCGTTTCGTTCATTGTCATTCAAAGATCGAATCTTTTTTCCATCTCGTTCAATACAAGATAGAATCGGTCTTTTTCCATGTGTCGTTTCGTTCGTTCAATCAAAAACGAACGAAAAATATTAAAAAGAAATGTCTCGTTCATTCCATTCAGTAATCTGTCACATTTTGAAGTAGAAAGCGAGAAACAGATTGAACCAGCAACAGCAACAGCACCAGCAACAGCGGCGGCCATTCTTTTAGAACCCATGTATTTTAATCGTCCGACACAGAATAGACCAGCACCAGCAACGTCAACAGCAACGTTTGGTCAAAGTCCTAAATTTGCTGTTGCTGGTCCATTGCTGACAACTTTCAATGTACAAAATTCAGAGGCACCAAACAACAAAAAATAAAACAAACATGAAAACAAGGAGGAGGAGGACGAGGAAAACAAAATGTAAAAACAGATAAAATTACGTCGCTGGTGCTGGTGGCAATGTGTTTGGAAAATATTTGCTGGCCAGCGTGCTGTTTGCTGTTGACGGTGCTGGTGCTGTTGCTGGTTTAATCTGTTTCACGCAGAACACTTCTTGTTCTTTATTGAGAGAATTCCTTATGGTACGATCATACTATTTAGTTTTCTTTGAGAAAAATTAATGCGGAAAAATTAATTAAATTGCTTAAAGGTAAAGTAAAGAATTTCAAAGAAATATGTAATACAAAAATTAAAATAACCTTGAATTTTCGAAGCAATAGAATATGGATATTTTTAATCCGATACACTGGTAACCTTGTCCTGATTGAAAAGAAAACAAGAAAATCGCCAAACAAACCTAGCAAAAATATGGAACAATTGTAAAAAGAACCATAGAAAAGCAGAGTGAAGTGCAAAATAATTATTTATTGATTGAAAAAGGGAACGATCCGAAAAATGAGCAATTGAAAAAGAAAAATGATTGGAAAAATGAACGATTGGAAAGATTGAATCTTTGAAAATGAACGATTAACACAGGTCTAGCATAGCTCGACAGTTGAAACAACACTGAGGAGGTGTGTGGGTGTGTGGGTAGACTTTACCTCGGTAGCATGTGTGAGGTGAGAAAAGCTGGTGGTCCACATTAGCCATGTGGTCCACGATACCCGACTTTACTCTATACTAGGTAATTTGTTTCATCCTACGATGTTCTACTTGCAAACAAAAATTATTTTAGATCCTCAATTTACTTTGGCTCGTGAATGCAAAAAGGCGTTTTTTTTGTCGAAAAAACCGCTCCGCCCCGCGTTGAGTGCAATGTGCAATAGACTGCTAATGGTTTCTTTTTACTTCATCACATTTTAAGCGTCTTCTTTCCCCACGCATTGATTCCGCATAAGTCTCTGGAACAGCTCAACGAAAAATGTTTTTAAATGTAAGCTTCTATAGCGTGTCTACAGTGATTTTTCGGCAGCATGACTTTTTTCTAAAAAAAAGGGAAAAAAGGTCAGACATTTCTATTCTGGTGTTTTTTTTCCAAACATTATTTTCTGGCCTTTTTTGCGTTTCTAAAAATTGAAAAAAACCCAATTTTTTTGTTTAAGTATGAAACTATATGCCAGAAACGTGCAGACTATTTTCCTAGAAAAATAGAATCCAAAAAATAAACTGGCGTAATATCGGAGCCAAAAACAAAAAAAAAATTATAGTTCAAAATTATTTCCAACTCAAATTCTCCGTGGTCGTCGAAAAATTTTAAACCTAAATATCCAAAAATTCACTTTCTTGCTTGTAAAAACATTGTATCTAATAATTGTTGTTGCCCTATAGCTATAACCTATAAGAATGATGGGATCGACAACGCCAATTAGGAAATAAGGCATACTAATACCACAGATAATAAGTTTATACAGATGTCTCACCCTTATGGCGAGAAATGATATATGAAACTGAGAGCTACCAAAAAAAAAGCTTTTTCCAAAAGCCTTAACGCATTCACTTAATGCATTAAAAATCTATTTTCGCTTGCCTCATTGCCCATAAATGATTACTTAGGAAAGGAAAAAAGCTTCAAAAAGCTCCTTGTCTGTTACTGCGTTGTCTGTTAAGAGCAAAATATGTTTCATTTTTTTTCTGCAGGGATGAGACATCTGTATAAATTTATTATCTGTGCTAATAGTTACTATATAACTTGTGCAGGTATGCCAACCATCTATATTTAGAAATTGTTGAAATGTGACATTATTCCTAAACAAGTTTTGGTAGCACTTTTACTGCTGATAAAATGGATTTGCAATTGGTAGTCCCACGAATTATTGCATAACAGAAAAACGGAGACAATTATGCAGGTGGTCTGGAAGAATATTTAAATGGAAGTCGGTCTGTCAATCTCTATATCTATATGTTCTTTTTTGGACTATTTGTTGGTTATGTTAAACAATCGATTCCTCAACCATTGTGAATTAATTTCTAAAATTCAAAACATTTTGCGATATATACATACCTAGGTACTCCAGATGGGGACGAACTAAGCTTTTTTATAAACGACAGGTGGTAACATTGGGATTGCGGAACATATTTGACTACCGTTTGATAAAATCTATCAGAATTAGCTTTATTAAGGATGCCGTTAATGTGCTCAGGAAAATCCGATGTTAAAAGTACACCGAAACAGTTACAACACGAGTTGAAATGTTGTGTGAAATGAAATAGTCATGAGATGAATGTGAACGTATTTTTGAGAAAGTCATTGTTTGGCACTTTTTCGGGTTAAGCTTTAAACTGTTCTTTTCACACCATAATGTAGAACAGTAGATAGTACCTAAGTTATCATTTTGCAGTAAAATGCGATAATTTTTGTATCTATTCTCATGTCATCCGGAAAGATGAAAATTTCACTATCTATTATTTACACATAATGTTGCATCATTAATAGCAGATGGCTCCCCTGCTTGGCTTTGAATTTTTTGTTTCAAAATGGGTTTTCGAATGGAAAAATAGAAAGTTCTTGATGAAGAACTCTGAAAAGTCAATGGTTTGGTTTTAATGGGAAAATTGCATATGAAATGGCAGGTGTACTGATTTTTAAATGGAAAAATGGACAAAAATTATTCTGGAGCTGCTCTGTAGGGTGGCGAGACGAGGTTCTCATGGGTCGGGTCGGCTAGAAATATAATAAAACGGCAAGCAGTTTCTTTGTGGAACACTTAACGCGGCCTTTAAAAAACGAAAGGGTTTTTGGTGCAGATGTGCGGTGACTGTATAATGTATTTTATTTAAATATTCTGTACCGAAATTGTTTAAAGCAATAAATTAAAATTAAAATTAAAGTGAGGTTATTTGTTTGCAGAGTGTTCGTGAAGAAATATCTGAATTGTTGTTAAGAAATGAGGTGGGTTTTTCAGTGGTGTTCAAATTACACCACATTACAAAAAACAATTTTGAATGTCAAATCACAGTGGTGTTTTTGGGGGGCCAACGCCCCGGGCGGCAAGTTCGGAGGACGGCCAAATTCATACTCTACAGACGAATAGAACAGGTGCCGTGAACGAAGGCCATATGAACTAGCGTCATAATGGCCTTAGTTCTCAATTGAATGTGAACTAACGCCATAATCCGACTATGGCCTTAATTCACAGTCGAATGAGAACTAAAGCCATCACTTGAATGAAAACTAACGCCATATGGGGTTCTTCACATTCAAATGAGAACTGATGCCATAAAATGCTATGAGCTTTAAAGCAAAATTAGCAGCAAGTAATCACCTAACAAAATCTTATCGGGATCTTAGGGACCTCTGATAGGTATTTCTAAAATGAAACAAGAGATCTCACTCTCAGCGAGTGCTGATATTTTCTTTTAAAATTTCTGAAGTAAAAAAATGTGTGGATCCGTTTTCTTGGTCAGCCATTTGAACGTAATCATGTGTTAACAATATTAATTCCAAAGAATCGCACTGAGATTTTAAAATTGTGTTCCACCAAATAATTTTCGTAAATGTATCGCTGGGAAAACTAGTTTTCTAGACTCTGAAGTAATAAAAAATCGCGTACTAAGAGCAGATGTTTTTTTTTTTTTTGGCAAACAGGGTTTATTTATGCGTTTCTTTAATTTGTTTGGCTAGGATGCGGCATTTTCAGTTTTCGCCCCGCCCAAAAAAAATAGAAGATCTGGGGCTGACGCTTGCACAGATTCAATCCCAATTAAGATTGAATAGGTATGGTTGAAATATTGAGAACAGAATAAATATTTTTCTTTTGATATTTTAATTTACAGTTACAATTAACATGGATATTATATGCTAATTCGTATGCATTATGGAGCATTATACATTATTAGCTATGTTTTTTCTCAAACAAACAACAACAATTTGGATTGGATGCTGTTCTGGTGGTGGAGTTGTTTCCCACGTACCTACCTATATAGTGTATTGTGTATGCACTTTATTTATCTCTATCACTATCTTTATCTCTCTGTATCTCTGTATCTTTCTCTATAGTTAATGTACATACATACACTCTTTATCTCTATTACTCTAATATTGTTTTATAGTGAAATAAGTATGTAGCAATAAGTTTAATTGTGTAGGACAGTTAAAATGAGGGGCAACATCTAGTGATTAAGAGGAGAACTTTTTGTTAAGCATTGAGAACATTCAGCTCCTACAAAATCCCAGTATTTTATGTATTTTTAGTAGTAACATCTAGTGGTTAAGAGGAGAACTTCTCGTTAAGTATCCAGAAAATTCAGCTTCTCCAAGAACCAATAGTAGTTTCTAGAACCCATTTCAGTTGTATAAATAGCCCATTTGGCAGCGAAGCGGGGATAGTTAATGTGAACTGCGATAAAGTAAAGACACTGTGTTTGCAAAGTTAGAATTGAAAGTGTTGAATAAATAACTTTATGAGTGATTTGAATAAACTGAATTTGTGTTTTTAAGTGAATAAGTTTTAATTGTCGGACCAAGCCGAATATTACAATAGGTAAGAAATTTTTTTTTTCAGAATCTCCACACAGAAAGAGAAGTGAAGTTTTGGCCCACAAAAATGTTTAGCGCTCATTCCCACTCTCGGTGGGAAACAAATTATATTCCCTAGCTAGCGGTGGAGTTATTTCCCCGTAGAGGTATGCATCTGCGCCGAGGCAACATTTAACTAACCAGGCTGCTGTGCTAAAACAAGAACAAACTTGAAATATATTGTTTTGTTTCAAAATGGTATGTACCCACAGTAACTCACAGAAGTAAGTAAGTACCTCTTTATTCAAACCTTGTTAGCGGAAAAATGTTAGTAGGATCAAACAAAAAAATAAAAGAATTGTTTATGTATTTTATTTGAATATATTTTGAATCAAATATAATATTTTTAATAAAATTATAATGAAAACTTAACTAAAATTCATCTTAAACAAGAAATTATAGAAATTAATATTACATAAATAAGTAAGCACTTAATTAAATTCTCTGTTTAAATCAAATTTAGTAACAGCCTTCATATGTGAAGGCATTGACTTAACCAAGGTATGTGTAACACTTTGGCGAATTTTATACCATTCTTCTGAACTTTTTTTTAAATCGTCTTTATCCTTATTTCATGTTTTCTAACTTGTCGGTCGAGATGTTCCCATAAGTGTTCGATTGCGTTTTAATCCGGTGACTGATGGAGATTAAAGCTGGGTGCGGACGTTATACAGCAACCACTCTGTTAAAACATGTGAGGTATGTTTAGGGTCATTGTCTTGCTGGAAGACAAATTACCACACCATTGCGCTTCCACCGCCATGTTTAACCGTTGCCGACATATTCGATGGATCAAACTCTGTGCTTTTCGCGGCCATCTGAACCGAGGATTAGCTTTACTTACTGTCACCACAATATCTTGTTACCTGTTCACTTGTTACTTATTTTCTTTCTGGCAATGCTTACTATTTCTAATTTGTTTTTTGAATACCTGATTGAAAAATACATAGAAGAGATTCGAACTTTTATCTCCTCGACTACAGACGTGTTTTATTCCTTTCTTTAAATGCATGGCACAATATCTTCCCAAAAGATATTGACTAATAGTTACACTCACATAAGGCTTTCCTCTAATATTCCGTCCATGATAACTTTTGAAGAACTCTTCTGATCGTTTGTAGGTTGCATGACTTACCCGTTTCGTTATAGTGACTTCAGTCACTTTCCCAACAATAATCCGACATTCCCGATCAGTGTACTTGCGTGGGTGTCCAGATCAGGGTCGATTTTCCAAGTTCCCATAGTCATTGGTTTCGTTATTATTTTGTGAATAGACTTTTATCAACGATTTTAGCAATCTCGCGCTCTGATTTATTGTCCGAATAGTGTCCGTGGCTTAGTGGTTAGGTGCGTTGGCTGCTAAGCAGAACGTCGTGGGTTCGGGTCCTATTCGTGTCTATAGTTCTTATTTTATCTTTCACGGGCACTGCCTCTTGCGAATAACTGACAAAACTTGCAAGAGTATCAATCTGTCATGAAAAAGTGCTTCTCAACTTTGCCGTTCGGAATCAGGGTTAAATTGTAGGTCCCTTCAATTCTTCACACGCACTAAGAGAATTGTTGATGAGAGTAAGCCACTTAGGCCTTGGCTCTTCAAGAGCTGTCGCGCCACTCTATTTTTTTTTACATATTGGGCCTTACCAATAATCAAAATTAAAGCTCAGTTAAATATTTAACTGGGTTTTAAATATTTTGCCATACCAATAAACATTTTAATATTTAGGTTAAGGGCTAACGCCCAGTTAAATTTTATTGTTGGGAAACTCAACTATAAACGGACAGTTAAATTAAACTGCATGGTTTGCACTGTCATTTTGACAGCATACGCAACAAATACTTTTCAGGTCACAAGAGTTGAGATTTGTTGTGATTGTTGTCTGCTGATTGTTCGTAGCAATATTTTATAAAAAAGTAAGTCGAATAATACTTGTTTTAATATACAGGGTGATTCACGAGCGTTGTGCCAAAAAGCTAGAGCGTGTAGGTTGAGTTGAGACAAGAAAAAAATCGTATGGGAGGGGGCGTCTATTCCCCCCCGTTTAGTCGGGAGGGGCAATTTTCTGAAAAATTGACTTATTTTGTAAAAAAAAATATTAAAAATCAACGGCTTGGTTTACAACACCGTGTTATACCTTTCTGAAAACCCAAAAACTTCTTCTTTCACTTTAATTTTGAATTAAATTGTTTTTACGAATAGTTTTAAAAAAAATAAATTTTCAAACTTAAAATTTTCAAAAAAATAGCAAAAAAAAACATTTTTGAACTAATTTTTTTCAAAATTTTATGTAATTAAGTACTAATTTTGTTTTAAAAATTCAATGTCTTTGTTAATTTTTAGTCGAAAATAGAAAACCGGATGCAAAAATGTCTTTTCGTTTTTGAGAAATTAAAAAAAAAACTAAAACCATTTTTTTCTAAAAAAAAATTTTATTTTTATTTTTACCTATCTGGACTTTTAGTTTAATTTATTAGTTTAATTTATAAATTTAATTTTTTGTAATTGGAGTTCTATGAGGACTCAATAAAGTAGAAAAGTATTGGATTTTCCCTGCATTAACCATTTTGTTCATTGATAACGTCTGCCATTGACCTTTCCCTTCTAGCTCTCCGTGGTCTCGTCGGCGGATTCTTGAAAACATGCTACGACTTGGGCGCCATCTATTGGGATATCTTTCAGCGTAGAGTCTTTCGGCTTACCGATCTCGACATCAAGTTAAACCGTAGCAGAAGTTCCTGTCCGCCAACTCTTCTCGAGCGTATGAGTTTGTTATTGTTATGTGTTGATGAGTTAATATTTTAATTGTAAATGGTTTTTTAGTAAATATGCGATGCTTTTTATTTACCTTTAGGTTGTTAGTTGTTTTTCATTCAAGAAAAATTACAGTTTAATTATCTTAAGCCCCTAACAGGTAGAACCCTTCGCCCGCCGCCGAGTGGCCGCGGCTCCAGGTATAGTAAGAAAAAATTGCAGGTCAGTTTTCAGACGTTATCAATGAACAAAATGGTTAATTCAGGGAAAATACAATACTTTTCTACTTTATTGAGTCCTCATAGAACTCCAATTACAAAAAATTAAATTTATAAATTAAACTAATAAATTAAACTAAAAGTCCAGATAGGTAAAAATAAAAATAAAATTTTTTTTTAGAAAAAAATGTTTTTTTTTTTTTAATTTCTCAAAAACGAAAGGACATTTTTGCATCCGGTTTTCTATTTTCGACTAAAAATTAACAAAGACATTGAATTTTTAAAACAAAATTAGTACTTAATTACATAAAATTTTGAAAAAAATTAGTTCAAAAATGTTTTTTTTGCTATTTTTTTGAAAATTTTAAGTTTGAAAATTTATTTTTTTTAAACTATTGGTTAAAACAATTTAATTTAAAAACAAAGTGAAAGAAGAAGTTTTTGGCTTTTCAGAAAGGTATAGCACGTTGTTGTAAACAAAGTCGTTGATTTTTAATATTTTTTTTACAAAATAAGTCAATTTTTCAGAAAATTGCCCCTCCCGTCTAAACGGGGGGGAATAGACCCCCCTCCCATACGATTTTTTTCTTGTCTCAACTCAACCTACACGCTCAAGCTTTTTGGCACAACGCTTGTGAATCACCCTGTAAAATTGTTATGTTGTAATAAATTTAGAAATGGCTGAAAAACAAAATTTAAAACGGAGCAGATCGTCAAATTAGACGATGGCAATGAAGGAGCTACTGGTCGAAGCAGCTAGACCACTTGCGGATGTTATAGATTCAAAGCTAAATGATGGCAAGTCATTAAAAGCCAAAGCTATATCCTGGCAAAATATATCTGCAACGTTTCAGGCAAGTGCCCGGCCAAATCCCATTCAAACCCTCCAAGTGGGTGCCAGGCGGCAATGATCACTACAGTTACAGTGTCCTGTGCGTTTTTGGCAGGATGGTGATTAGCTAAGGTTGAGTTGGTTGCAACCTTCGAAAACCTAATTAAATCATAGTTTAGACTTTAGAAGTTCTTGATTTCAGTGGTGGTGTGAGCGTACTTTAAAAACTGTGCCGAAGAATGAAAGGCTGGGGGATAAACCAGCCATTAACGAACTCTTTCGGATGCTGTGGCAAGGTCCGTCATATTTTTCGCCTTGCCCCGATAAGCGGCTCTGCCGGGGCTTACCGTCTTTCCGCCTCACTCGTGGGAACAAAAATGAAATCAAACCGAAAAAACTATAAGAAAAATTAATCGAGCCCGGGCTGACAATGCGGTCACATCTCCTGAAAAGGCTGTCGAGTCAACTCAGGGGTGTGAACGGGTTGTCAATCCTGTGGTTGCTACTAGTAGCGGGAATCCTGTTCCCTCTACTAGCCGCAACCTTTATATGAAGGATTTACCCGTCAGTGGTACAGCTGTGACGCTCGGCTGTCCCAAGGGCGGTAATTCCACACCCCACCCCATCCCCGCTCCTGCTAGAACGTCGCAAGCGACCCCAAGAAGGGACACTCCATCCGGAGAGGTAAATCTACGACTTGTGGAAATGACTCGAAGGATGAGGGCGCGCCCCGATTGGCATCGGTAGCAATTAAATCTGGAGGTGGATCCACAACTGTGTCACACGGACATAGTTCTGGGTCGGCCAAAGAGAGGAACATGAAGGCACAGGCCAATCGAGACCAGCGTAATGCTACGCGGATTCTGGCCACATGTCTGGGTCATACCGGCGGCGGAAGAACCCCGGAGCAAACGCGAAAACTTGAGTGGGCTAGTGGCTTCCTTAGCAGAAACACCAAATCGACCTGCAGCGACTCAACGTCAAAGCGCAATAGGTCTCTTGAGGGCGACAAGCCTGATGCGAAAAGGCAGAAAGTGTATTCCAGTAGCACCACAGCCTTCAATAAAGATCTTTCTTTTAGCGACGCGCTCAAAGGCAAGATCATAGCCGCGGTCATTGACAGGAGTCATGTGGATGGTAACATCTCTCATGATCAATGGGAAGACGTCAAGGCTCATCTTGGTTTCAGATTTCTATCTGTCATCGAAGAGAATCCGGGGCCTCTCCCAGACACAGCTGATGCAGGATGATACCAAAATCGTATCAAACTCATCGACTGTGGTGATCGGAGATCTTTCGATCTGTACAGGGCTGCTGTCAATGGCTTGCCAGAAGTATGGCCGGGTGCCAAGCTTGAAGTTGTTACAAGGGAGAATATTCCTTGCCGACCGAGAGCACGTATAATGGTCCCGGCTCTACACAACTGCGCAGATATGATTATGAAATTAATCAAAACTAGTAACCCAAACCTGCCTTCTCACGTCCCAAAGGTTGAGAAGGAGACAGTGGGTCGCTATAGATCAGCTCTCTTGGTGATCAATAGGGAATCACTAGCTCCACTGGCCGCGACTGAAGGCGTGATTAGGTATGGTTTTGATGAAATCATAGTCCGTATCTACAAAAAAGATGAAGATTCGCTAAACGCGCCCCCCACAGAAGCCCCTTCAGCGGAAGGAAACGGTAAATGGTACTCCGATTGGATAGAAACAAAGAAGACATCGTCTTGATACAGAAGCCGTGGATCTCAAACTCCATCATCAGAGGCCTCAGGACTCCTGGCTATAAACTATTGCATGCATCGGAGAAAGGTGAACCAACAACCAAGGTCATGCATGTTAGTAAAAAAAAGACTTAAATGTATTTTTACTATCCAATTACAGCGACAAGGACACTACCACCGCTGTCTTAACAACGGATAAAGCCACCTACTGGCTCATATCCTCCTTTCTTGGCCACGACAGCCCAGCTCCAGGAGACACCTTAAGGAAGGCAATTGCGGACGAAAAAAGTGGGTCTCCTAATTAGTTCGGACGCTAACGCCCATCACACGGTATGGGGTAGCTCTGATATAAATGAGAGAGGTGAGTCCTTTATTATAATATTGGTAATGAACCCACTTTTGTAACCAAGAACAGGAAAGAGGTACTTGATATTAGGTACACTTATCTCTGACTCGATCCATAATCTGATTTCAAACTGGCATATCTCAAAAGAGAATTCCTTCTCTGACCACAGATATATTCAGTTTGAGCTCAATGATGTGGCTAATATATCTACGGGTTTTTGCAATCACCGTAATACAAACTGGGAACGATATAGAGAGGTACTAGCACAACTGCTTGATCACAACCTTCTTAAAAGCTCCTCCACTAGAGATGAACTAGACCTTTGTGTGAATCATCTCACCGAAGCCTTCAACGAATCAATGAGAACTTCATGCCCTGTAACCATTTTAAAGGGTAAAAAGAAACCTCATTGGTGGCACAAAGAACTAGAACGATTCAGGAAGAGCTGTCGCAAACTCTTCAATAGATCTAAGTACACTAGATCTCCTTCTGACTGGGACTTATACAAACAAGCTCTAAAGCAATATAAGAAAGAATTAAGGAAGAGTAAGAGGTCTTCCTGGAGAAACTTATGTGGAAAAGTAGAAAATACTTCAGAAGCCTCAAGACTCAGGAAAATTCTCTCAAAAAGTCCAACAATACCCAGTGCTTTAAAGACAGAAGCAGGCACGTGGACTACCGCAGATGAAGAATCTCTTAATCTGTTATTAGACACCCACTTTCCAGGTAGCTCTAACATACTTAACGACTTAACATCAAAGTCTCAAGCTTCTACAAGCGATTTAGTTGATCTAAAAAGGCGGGAAAAATTGCAATGGGCTGTAGATAGCCTTGATCCATATAAATCTCCAGGACCAGACGGAATCATTCCGGCCGAACTACAAAAATGCTCAGACATGATCATTTCACCATTGGAAATCATTCTGACAAGCTGTGTAAGGTTGAGATATATTCCCAAAGCCTGGAAAATGGCAAAAGTAGTCTTCATTCCTAAAGCAGGGAAACCCTCCCACGTTAACCCTAAAGATCTACGGCCAATCAGCCTATCATACTTTCTTCTTAAAACCTTGGAAAGATTGATTGAAATTTACATCAGACATAACTTAAAACCATGTCTCATTTCCACAGCTCAACATGCGTACTCTAAGGGAAAATCAGTAGCAACACCACTTCATTCGCTGGTACGTAGTATTGAATATTCCCTCAAATACAAAGAATATAACCTAGTAGCTTTCCTAGATATTGAAGGAGCTTTCAACAACGTCAGTTACCAGACGATCACAACAGCAATGGACAAGCTGAAATTAGAGAAATCACTCATAGATCTTATAAGTCTATAAGTTTTACTACCACCAGATCGGTGAATCGAGGTACCCCCCAAGGTGGGGTCCTTTCGCCTCTTTTATGAAACATAATAGTAAACGACCTACTAACATCATTGGAAGCAGAGGGTTTCAGGGTGATTGCCTATGCTGACGACGTTGCAATATCTGTATCTGGGAAACTCCTACAAAATGCCTTAAATAGGCTAACAAATTGGTCTAACGTCTAAGCAATGTGGCTTGGACGTCAATCCACATAAAACAGAACTAATGCTCTTTTCAAGAAGGTACAAAATTCCTCAGATTAGCCCACCCAAGATTAAAGGAATACCATTAAGCTTTTCTCATTTTAGAAAAAAAAAATAAATTGGAAGGCAAATATTGATGAAAGAGTAAAAAAGGCTAACGTAGCGCTTTTTACTTGTAAAAAGGCCATAAGATCAAAATGGGACTTCTCCCCAAAAATAACCCACTGGCTATTCACTTCGGTAATCAGACCGATACTCATTTATGGAGTTGTCGTATGGTGGACCGCACTCGACAAGATGGTTAATCTAAATAAGCTCTTCAAAGTCCAGCGGTCAGCAGGTATGTGCATCACAGGAACACTTCGCTCAATACCAACCGCAGCCCTGGAAGTGCTTTTAAACCTAACACCTCTTGACATCTTCTCCAAAATGGTGGCAGCCAACTCATGTGTGAGGCTTAGAGCCACCTCTCAATGGAACAGTATCAATACTGGTCATACTACTATTCTAGACAATTTCAGAACTATCCCAGATCGCTTAGACTATACCACCCCAAAAATGGTATTCGATAAAAGCTTCCATGTCTCCATCCCTTCAAGATCTTCCTGGGAAGAAGAGAGACCCCTGGAAGACAATGCGGTACACTTCTATACAGACGGTTCAAAGACCGATTACGGAGTTGGAAGTGGTATCTATTCGGAACAACTGAATCTCAGTCTATCATACAGACTTCCCAATCAATGTAGTGTATTCCAGGCAGAAGTTATGGCGATTAAAGAAGCACTCTCCTGGCTCAAAGAAAACGTTATATCTTGCAAGGATATACGAATCTTCTCGGACAGCCAAGCCGCTCTCAAATCTCTCGCGTCTGTCTCCACAAACTCTCAAATAGTCCACGATTGTCGATCATCTCTGAATGAGATGACGGAACAGTTTAATATTCACCTCATTTGGGTGCTGGGCCCGGGAAATTGCAAAGCCGATGAGCTCACCAAAAACGGAACACTTCTGCCTAATGTTAGACAAAAACATAACATAGGAACACCACTTGCTACATGCAAATATCTTCTCAAACAATATGCTCTAGAATCAACAAATGCTATGGTAGATGGTCACAGGGTACCACCTGCCTAGCAACCAAGCAAATATGGCCAAGCATAGACCTAAAACGGTCAAAAGGCTTGATATCCCTGAGCAGACAAAATATAAGCGTTACAATTGGAGTTATAACAGGACACTGTCTCATAGGTAGACATGCTCTGAGGCTAGGGGTCTACACAAATGACTTCTGTAGAAGCTGCATGGGCGAGGAGGAAGAGGAAACAGTCCAACACCTTCTATGTACATGTCCAGCACTCTCCATTAGAAGGAGTAACTATCTCGGTAATCCCTTCTTCGATAATACCAGTGAACTGGCAACGATCGACACAAAATATCTTTCTAACTTCATTAAAAGCACGAATTGGTTGGTTTAAGTTCATTACTCTCCCATGAGTATTTGGTGGTATCACAACGGATCCTTGAGGTCTAAGTGAGTCAGCAACAACTAGACAGCCACTACAACCTAACCTAACCTTACCAAGTGGCTTTGAATTGACGCCGAAACAAGTAAGGGACCGATGGAGCCACTACAAGCTCAGAGGGAGACCGGTGGTGGAAAACCTCCTGAGGAACCTTCTGAAATCGATTATGAAATTGCTGAAATTTCCGCTCTGGATTTTGTGGAAGATACCGCAGAATTTGATTGCGATGCAATATGGCTTGATGATTATGATGACAAGTAGAATATTTTCTCGATATGATTTGCAATTGTTTTTAAAGAATTTTTTTGTTATTCCAGAGAAAACATACCATACCATCCCCATCAAATCCACCAGAACCTGAAACGAAAAACAGCCCTCCTCCTCCGCCTAAAACTGTATACAAAAACCCAAGAAAAAGAGCGCGCAAATGTCCGACTTTGGGAACATCTGAAGAGCTCTTAAAAAAAATAATTGCACAAGTGGAGCTGGAAACCAAAAAAAAAGAAGAAATCATTCTTGCACTTCAGGAAGGTGTTTTAAAAAGAAGCTAGAAGTGCAAGAACGGAAGCTCCACTTAGTAAATTTGAAAATAAAGGCTGAAGAGGAGAAAGCGGAGTAGACTTACAAGACAATGATTCTTAGTATGATTCTGTTAGATTTTACGGATATAATTTATCTACCAATGGACAAGAATTGTGCCTTTAAATGAATTTACCTACATTTCCTTCACTGGAAGTTGATTGGTAGATAGATTGTCTGTAAAATCTAACTGAATCATACCAAGAGTCATTAATATTTTTTTTTAACAAACTGAAGTTATTTTTTTTTTTATTTTGTGATAAGTACATATGTAAGTACAAATACTATTTTGAAAATAGTTTACAAGCATTATATTTTTTTTTCGAGCACGGACTGAACTTTATTTTTTTTTTGTGATTTTCTTTGTAGCATTTTAAGTAGAATAAGTATTAAATTTAGTTTTAAAACATGATCCAACCTACATATGTACCTTTTTTAAAAAAGTCATTAATAAATAATTGTTACTCAAAAATTTGTTTTGTTCTTATTTTTTCTCTCAAAAATTTCGAACCATTTATAATTTTGAACTCTCAACAATTCGTAGTGTTTTCAAAAACAACGGAGTTGCAAATTTGATGAGAGACGACTGTAAAATGACAGTTTGAATTCAAAAGCAAATTTCAAATAAAATATGGGTTTAGTTTTATTTTATTATTTATTAAAATATTTTTGAATAAATATGTTTCTATAATATCGCCCAGTCAGTCTTTGCCCTTGCACCAGGGCATCATCATTTTCACCATCAGGCATAATTGTATCCGACTCATCTAAGAAACCTACAGTTGAAAGAAAGTCATAAGTATATGCATTTTTGTTTGATTTTCTTTTTGTACTATATACCATTCAAAGAACCCTTAGAATGCAGATAGCAACTATCGAAGCCTTAGCAGTTTCATAGTTCAGTTGTATTCCGTTGAAGCAACATCGAAATTTATTCTTGAGCTGCCCAAACAAACATTCTATGTTCCTCAGTGGTGAGGGCTCACTGGGGAATTTGATGAAGTTGCTTGCTTTAGAGGCCAAGGCTCTAACAAATTTCTTAACACAATTACTAACAGATTGTTGAGAAATATTGTGGCAATCACCTGAAGAAGAACAACTTTTTGAAACATTATTTCATAATTGTAACTTACCAACATCCTTCTGGTAAGATCCTGCGGCAAGATATCTCAGCCCCATCAATACAATTAGCTCACTTGAAATTGCACCACCTCTGTTGGTAGCCGAGGCGATGTCTTCCCGCAAAAGATCAATAATCAATCAAATCTGGAATTTATTTGTTTTATTTTTTCAAGTTTATGCCAGAAAAAAAAACATATTTACCTGTAGTGCCGATAAAACTCTGTATCGTCATATTTTGACAGTGGTTCAATTTTGTTTTTGTATACTTTTTGCCTTCTTTCTTAGGCCACATCTTCCAAGATATTTATATCTTCCATTATTGAATCGTCCGAATCCATTACGAAATTTAATTTTAATCAAATATTTTTGTTTTTCTTTATGTTTGCAAATTTTTCTTATGACAATTCAATCATAGAGGACATATATTACCTAGAGTCCCGACTTCGGTGGTTCGCTCTCTTTCGGCCTACAAGCTGAAATTTTCACATTTATACCTTAAAAGTGCATAAGTGTTAGTTTCCCAATGCATTTCTTATGAGACCTCTCACTAATACTTATGCAATTTTAAGGCCTGTGTGCTCATTACAGTCGTGGTGTAAAACCTCTAGCTCAAATTTCACAAAAGTAGATTCCGTTGAGCTCAAATTTTTCAAAAAAACCTGAACATGCAAAAAAAATCATGTAATATGAAAAATGAATATATTACTTTGTTTCTTTGCTCTTTTAGCATAAAATTACATTATTATTTACCAATATTTGTATCAAAAATATTAAAAATCTTAAAAAGAACGCAAAAAAATCGAAATAGTATGCGACACCCTTAGGAACAAACAACATAAATACTACAATCGGGCCTTTAGTTTCTTATTTGCTGTGGTGAAAGTTTTGACAGCTAATGGCAACAATATTTGACATTTTCATTTCTCAAAAAGGAAACTGAACGTTTTGGAATCGTATAACTTTTGAAAATTTTCACATAAATTGTTTAAAAAACCACTCAAAATTTAGCCAAGACAAATTCAATCTCTTAAACAAAACAAGGCGATGATGAAATTTCATACATAAAACGAACAAAAACCATGATACATTATGGTATGGTTCATTAGAAGAAACCGAACGCCACCGGCACACTGCTTTGGAAGACATCGAATCGGATTACGATCCTACTAATACAGTACAAGTACCTGTGGTTGCTTCTGCTGACTAAAAAAAAACAGCGTCGAGCGTGCCAAATTAATGTAAGTACAGATGACGCTGAAATCAAGAAGAACCTACGACAATTGAATGAACCGATTTGTTATTTCGGTGAAGGACCAGTGGAACGGCCACGTTTTTTGAAGGAGTTACTAGCAAATTTGGGTGAAAATGCCATCAAGCAAAAACAAACCGAAGAAGAGGAACGCAAACAGTTGCAAAAAGAACAAGAGACAACGTGGTACCATGAAGGACCAGAATCACTGCGAGTAGCTCGATTCTGGATTGTTGACTATTCGCTGCCACTTGCTAAGCAGCGTTTGGAAAAAGCAAAGGCCCTTTTGGAACTTCCGAGTGCCACGAGAGCAGGTCGAATGATGGAGCTGCAGAAGCGACTTCAATCGCTGGCTCGACTATGCAGTCAGGTTGGTGATAATCGACCAGTTAGTGGATGTGCTTTTAATGACGATTCAAGTCTGATGCTGACTTCAAGCTGGTCGCGTTTGTGTAAGGTTTGGAATGTGCCAGATTGTGATCTAAAGCAGACCCTTCCTATCGAAAGTCAGTTTGGATGACATTCATGTCGTCTCGATGGCGTTTTCCGTCGTGCTTCAATGAGGAGAACGCCGATCCGTTGCGAGCGAATTGTGCTTTGGCGCTGGCCACGTCTAGATTACTCAAAAAGCCCGTTCCGTGCCAGGGTGTGGTGTCGTGTGCGAGTCTCTTCTTTAGTGGAAAGTAAGAATTTCTTCTTCAATCTAAAATTTGTGTGCCTTGCTTAAAGATTTCTTTCTTTTAAGGAAAAACGGCGAAGAAATGCGTGATGAGAAGCGAACACTTGAATGCCTGAAGAAGGGCGCCCGGATCGCATCTCAGTGCCTAGATACTGCTGTACAGGTTTTCATCGATCGTGGTTTTATTGTGATTAGTGTGCTTTCGATACCGGAAGAATATCGTGCTTTGGAAATGTGGAAGAATGGAACAATTGTACCGGGATTGCAGAAACTGGATTCTAAGTTGCCGCCTGAAGTTGTCAATCGAATTGAGGGACAATCTTCACAGCAGGTAAGTCGGTCAAGGACACGAGCTCAAGTGCGTAAAATTACCCAAACAAAATTTCAGGTAATAAGGACTTATGACCCCAAACTGGCCGGCAACAAGCTTCCAGAAAATCTCGCTCTACCATCCTACTACGACGCTAGGAAAGTTGAAGAGATTCGTCGGACCATAATTGTGTGCGATTTGAAGAACGAATGGCGATTGCTTATGGATTGCTTCTCGCGAGCTGGCGAAGTCAAGTACACTCGTTGGGCTGAGAAAGACAGCAAGACATACTGTATGATTGAGTTTTGCGAGCAACCGAGTATAATTCATTCCTTGCGTATGCAGAGCTTGGAATTTAAAGGCGTCTACATGAGTGTCTACCATGCAATCGAATCGATTTCAAAGCCCAAGGATAAGAGCAATGAAGCTGCCCAAGCTGAAATTGAAGAAGCTATGAACATTGTGAAGGAAGGACAAAGTATGATCTCGGCTGCAATCGGTCCTGTGCCCGGCATGTTGGCCAAGGACAAGTGCCGGCGTTCGTGATCGCAAACGTTCTCACCGCACTCTTGAGGAAAAGCACAGGTCTACTAGGTCACGCAGCAAGCATCTTTCTCCATCGCGTACTACATCCAGTTGTACCAAGGAAACATCTGTCTCCAAGTCCATTTCCAAGAAGCGTTCGCGCACACCAGAAACGCGCAAACTTTAGAAAATCCCTGAGGATACTGTAGTCCCAGGGGACTACGATGCTGAGGAGAAGATTGGATAACGCTCCAGCTCCGACAAGGTTCGAAAAAATCCAAATCGGGCAGTGTAGAGAAATCGGACATGGATATTTCTAACTCACCATATTTTGATTGACTCGTCGCCAACGAAGCGACCACATAACTTACCGTAAGATTAAATACAAAACATGAATAAATAATTACTAATTACGTATATTTTCTTTTCAATAAACCAATATAAGATGTCTTCGTGACATCGTTGCAAAATCAATACAAATTTGTTGTTTTCTTTATTAGATTTAAGGGGAAGCAAGTATTCCGATTGAAAAATATTTAAATAGTCTCGACACTCGTTCCATTTTCCATATCCCCACCCAACTTCTGGTTTTGCTCCACAAACTAGTTGTAATTGGTGGTTCGAACTCCGAATTAAACCCATTAGAATAAGTTACCAGCAAATGTGAACAACTGTCGCCTCCTGATTGCAACTGAGCCAAGTGGGTCCATTTATCAGTCCGGATCGTATTCTTCAACAATTTTTTAGTCCATCATGCCCAGATTTTCTTCGGATTGTAACGGGTGTTGAATAAAGCCAGGACCGTGTCTTGGAGTTGATTTTCGTCTTTAGAAATTTTTAGCGTTACTGATTTGGTGTTTTGAAAATTCTTCTCGTACCAAACAATCCAAGCATTTCTTAATATTTTGTAGGAGAATTAAGATTGGAGACGGAATTTAACTTTGATGATGTGATAGCATTCAAGACGATTAAATATCTTGTCTGTGGGATCGTCGATGAGGTGTTTCAGTTTGCCAACAATGTCCATGACAATGTGGTATTCTTTATTGGATTTGGCTTCTTCGAGACTCTGGAAAAATCATCAATTCGCAGGATTTTGCACGAGATTTTGAGGATGATTGATATTTCTTTGAGTTCGTTGATGCATTGCTTGAGGTCTTCATTTGCTTCGCAAATAGCTTTGAGTGCTTCCTTCGATGTTTTGTACAAGTTATTTGACCTGCAAATATGGCGATTGTGGAAACAAGAAGCATAAACTCGAAAATTTCAGGACTTTTGAACTTACCTTATTGAAAAAATAAACATATCTTTGATGAGCGTTTCACCCTCTTCCAAATACAATTCGTTGCTTGATAAATCCACCAGAAATTGGACATAATTTGTTTCGACATTGTTTTGATTTATCTTGAACAAATAAACAAATGATTTTTTTCTTCTTCTTTTTTTGGCTTCTGTCACTTTGGGCCCGGGACAAAAATTTGCCCACGGTTGAGGTGAATTTTTGTTTTTTTTTTTCTTTCTAAAAGTTTCACGGACACGAAATTAAGAGAGGATCGTGAGAGTTCACCTCAGAGGAGATTTGCGGGTGTTTTCGGAAAGGGACGAGGAAAGTCGGGACTCTAGGTAATATATGTCCTCTATGAATTCAATGCTGTCTTGTTGACAGAGAATGTAGTAGATATTGTAATAGAAGGCTAATTAGTAAAAGACGTGTTTATTTTGGTTATTAGTATACACGAAAATTAACTCGCTGTTAAAATTTAACTCAACCATACCTAAACGTCAGGGGCGATTCCTCATAGTTGGTTAGTTTAGCGGCGCTAAACCAATAATTTCAGAATACATATTAATTTTATTTCTAATATATATATAATCATTATTCTTATGTTAAAG
Source organism: Sphaerophoria taeniata (assembly GCA_943590905.1). Taxonomy (NCBI): domain Eukaryota; kingdom Metazoa; phylum Arthropoda; class Insecta; order Diptera; family Syrphidae; genus Sphaerophoria; species Sphaerophoria taeniata. The sequence goes on from OX016541.1 coordinate 97,957,042, forward strand.
TCAATAAACAACAACGAATACGTTACAATATTGTAGGTACTTAATAGCAACTTAAACGCAACAAAACCAATATGTATTTTTCATTGCATGCTAACAAAACTCTCATGCAAAAATCTATCATGAAACTATATTTAGCTCAAAAGTTAGCGCTAACAGATTTCATACAATCTTCATAAACAGAAAATGAACACATTTGAATAAATGCCTTCAAAAATGAACAGGAGGGTTAGCGCGAAAATCACAGCTAAGAGCTAACTATTAAACGAGAACAAAACAACGAAACGACAGGCAAGAGCCAACACATACAGTTACAGATCTCGTTGATGTTATTGGTTACTCGTGTAATCGAATCGTGTTCGTGTATATAGTGTACGAATCGTATCGCATCTCTTGCCTGTCGTTGTTGTGTTCTCGTTTCCTAGTTAGCTGTGATTTTGGCGCTAAAGCTAGGCATACACGGTGAACATGTTGGTGTGATTTGTTGGGCAGCGGTTCGCCATACACGGCCCAACATGTTTATAAACTTCATTATTTGTGTGACTGTCGTGAAGGCAAGATGTGCGATACAAGTGCGTTTTGCTTTGTTTTTCGACATGTTAACTCCATGAAAATAACTACACAAATGACGAATTGTTGTCACACAACGCCATACACGACGAACATGTTGATAAACTTCAAAATTTGTTGTAAACTTGCCCATACACAGCCAACATGTTAGCCGTAAGTTCACGGTTTACAAAATATTTCATAAACCGTGGATTTGTTGGCCAACATGCCCATACACGAATAATTTTCAGCCCAACCCCAACAAATCACACCAACATGTTCACCGTGTATGCCTAGCTTAACGCTAACCCTCCTGTTCATTTTTGAAGGCATTTATTCAAATGTGTTCATTTTCTGTTTATGAAGATTGTATGAAATCTGTTAGCGCTAACTTTTGAGCTAAACATAGTTTCATGATAGATTTTTGCATGAGGGTTTTGTTTCGTGTACAAAACGACTCGTAAGTCGTAACTGTATTAAGGGTATGAAGAACAATGAAGGTTTAGCGAAAAATTTGCGCTTCAGCCAGCAGCTTATTGATTTTTTGTATTTTGTGGGGTAAGAGATTTGTTGTTATTAATGTTAATTTTTATCTTATTGTTGTGAAATTTTATAAAATTTATTAAATAAATATTTATTTTGAAATTTTTTACAAGTATATTTAAATTGAGATTCCAATCAAAAATAAGCGATGATAGAAAAGACGAAAAAACTGCTCCGACGATTCCGTCCGTCCGTCTGTCTGTCTATAATTGCATCAATAGATTTAATCACTGCTTCCGTTGACTTGAAATTAATTTTAAATATATGTAGTAGTTTGAGCGAATTTGGATGGGTCGTTTTTTATTTGTATTTTTTTTTAAATCAAAATTTAGGGTAGCCACCATGCAATTTTTTCGTCCAAAGCTTCAATTTTCTCAAAAACAGCTACTCCGATTTTTCTTAAACATCCCGATTCCGAACGGCAAAGTTGAGAAGCACTTTTTCATGACAGATTGATACTCTTGGAAGATTTGTCAGGTCTTCGCAAGAGGCAGTACCCGTGAAAGGTAAACTAAAAACTTTATGGACACGTGTAGGACTCGAACCCACGACGTGACGTTCTGCTTAGCAGCCAACGCATCTAACCACTAAGCCACGGGCAGCTGCAGTCCGAATAACGTCTTTTTACTTGCGACATATAGAATAAGTATATTGCAAGTATTGAATTCGTAAAAAAAAATTTGAGGTAATGATGAGATATCACATTACGATGATAAAGAAGTCGAAAAAAGTGGGTCCGGCAATTCCGTCCATCTGTCCATCTGTCTGTCTGTAAACGCACAGCCTTAACCACCGGTCCGATTGACCTAATTGAAACTAAAAGTCCGATCAGGGTAATTTTTTTTTTGAAAGTACGTTTATATTGTTTAAATAATATTTTGTATTCAAAAAAAATTTTGGATTTTTATAAAATATTAAAAAAAAAAAAATTTAATTCTGTATCTCAAAAACGGATCAAAATTTGAAATTGATATTTTCTTAGAAAATGTATAGTTAAACATTCTTTAATGCTGCATACCCAAATTAATTTTGAGACATTTTCAAAAAATTTTATATATAAAAAATTAATTTAAAAAACAACCGCTCCGACGATTTTTTTTAATCAACAATTTCTTAAGAAATCATATGACATCATATTTTTTCAGATTGAATCTTTTTTTGAGGTAGATATTTCAATTTAAATTTTTATTTACGAATTAAATTTTTTTTATGAGTTATAATTTGGAATACAGGAGCAAGTTCGTACAACCGAGTCGTGCAAATTTTTTTTAGGAGTATTTATGTATTGCTCAAATAATATTTGGTTTTCAAAAAACATATAAAATTTTTAGTTTAAAAAAAATTGTTATAAACTTGTTTTTCAATACTGCATACCCAGTTTAATTTTAGGACATTCTAGAAAAATTGTATCGGTACATAAAAAATAATTTAAGGAAAACCTCTCCATGTTAGTTAAACAAAAAAAAATAAATAAACAACTTTTAAAGAAATCTTATGGCATAATTTTTTCAAATAAAATGTGTTTTTTATGTATCTATACATATTTCAATTTAAATTTTTATTTATGAATTTAAAATACTTGTTTTTATTTTTAATGTTTTTGTTGTGTGTTAAGTTTGGAGTACTGAAGCAAAGTGCGTGCGACCCTGTCGTGCAAATTTTTTTAGTTGTATTTTAAACTTTCCCGAAGAACGTTGATATAGCTAACCCACAAAACTTGACCAGGAATCGCCACTGCTAAACGTGTGTTTAGCGATTTATTATTGGTAAGGCCCATTATCTAGAAAGAAGTAGGTATAGCTTGGTAATAGATAGAAGGTCAGATATGTAATAAAAAGATTAACAATATTTAAAATATCCTTAAAAAACTGCATTCTCTACCAACCGGAAACAGGTATTCTCACGACATAATCTTCGTCAATCAGTATTTTCCATGTATATATACATTATAACATACATATAATGTATGCATTCATTACTAAATCCTTTCTTTAATTAATGTGAAAAATAATGTTTCAAGTGCGGATTTTTATATTTATGACTGCAAATCAAGCCACCTAACTCATTTATAAATATTTGTATTCATTAAGTCTGCATCTTAACATCTTTGTCAAAAAAGTAATAAAAAGGACAAATCTATTACAAAATACTTATAATTTTAATTTGTCAAAATACAAACTGAACATCTTAAACGTCATAAAATACAACAAAATATTAGCGTGGTAGCAAATGCACAAAGACAACAAACATAAAACGCAAAAAAAAAGGAAATAAAAAGAATACAGAAAAAAAAACTTACAAAATAAGCAACAAAAATACAACAATACCTTCATATACAAAAAAGGTGAAATAAAAAATTTAAAAAAAAAGATAGAGATTTGCTTCTGTGGTTGCTCTAGTTTGTAAGTAGTTGTTAGGTAGAATAGGTAGTTTTAGTTAATTTCAAGTTTTATTTTTAAGGACCTAATTTTAAGTAACATGTAATGAACAAATAAAAATGATATGGTGTTAGTTTTTTTTTAATTTTTCTAACAAATTTTTAAATATAAATAAACAATTAATAAAACAAAAAAACAAAATAGTTCAAAGGCCGATAAGCATTATCTATTAGTGTTCTTGTTTGTTTTTTCCTCACAATCTGAAAAGGAGTGGAGTGACCAGACTAATCTATTTTAAGATCACTTTATTTTTCATTTCAAGTAATTGTTTTTTTTTCTAACAAAGCCATATAAATGAATACAAAACATAAATATTTTACTCTAGAATTATATTCTATTAACTAATTTATGGGCTGTTATAACTTCGTTAGATATATTATATTACGATTTAAACTTCAATTTTCAACCCTTTTAACATGTTTTCTTTGATTGAACCAGGTCACACTAATTGAGGATTAAAATGAACAAATTTCTTATGGCATTTTTTTGCACGTATATTTAAAGGCGAATGATCCTTGATAGCTGTCACTTGGTTTTTTGTTTCCTTATGTTTTGTCTCTTAACTATAACACTTTTGATTTACCGTCTAGTCTATTTCTCATAATCATGTATGTGAGATCAAAAATGTAAACAAAAATGAACCACGTAGAGTGTCCCTTCCCTACTCATTATTAGATATACTCTGGTAGGTACTAAATAACCAATCCAATACAACAAACAACACAACAGATTTAAAACAATTCGGTACTTGACAATTGCTTACAAGTTACAAGTTATGGGTGCTATTTTCCTCTGTTGTAATATCTCACATAAATTACCTATTGAAAATTGTATCTGCGTTTTCGTTTGAATCTTTCACAGCGTTCTATAAACATAGTTCTGAGAAAAATTATATGAGTGAAACAAAACCTGTTAAGTGTAACCATGAATTCGATTTGATAAACCTAATTTTCACAATCTCAGTGTCTATCAAATACCAACCACCAAAAACACCATTTGTCACCCTTCTTGGAATGGGTATGGTGTATGGTTTGGTGTATGGCGCTATATATCTAACACTCTAATCTGAAATTGGAAGTTTGTGGCGTGAAATTCGATTGACGCATGCAGGTCACGTGCCTGGAACAGTTTATTTACAGTTCAATATTATTTCAGCCTCGTGACACATCAACAAACCCAAGACGGCTTCAGATTACTTTCAAAATATATTATAATTGCAGATTAAACTAAAAACAAAAATATATTTTTCCTTTTATCGCAGAAATTTGATCTCATCTGATATAGGCACAATATTGTATTGACTAAGGCAAAATTGAAGTTTGGTTTGCATAATTCTTTGCTATGTTAAGAAATTCGAATAAAGTTCCTTAAATTCGAAAATCTTAATCTTTTTTGCTTGGTTAAATGGAACCTGCGTAAAGGCTGTTGTTAGTTTCATACATTACAGTATCTGAGTCTGAGACCCCGAAACTATTAACGTATTTAACATAACAACCATTGATATTATATAATAGAGCACGGGGGAGGTAGCCGTAGCACTATGTATAAGAGGAGTTACTGTATCGGACGAGAGAGAAAGAAGATCAACGAGTTCTCCCTTTCTCTCTCTGAGCTTCTCGCTGATTAACTCTAAGGTGGAATGGACAAAGTAAAAAAAAATTAAGAAAAAGCCAAAATCACAATTGTTCTGTTCTTACATAGGAGATCAGAGAGAGAACGAGGGAACTCGTTGATCTTCTTTCCCTCTTGTCCGATATTCCGCTTTTCAGGCTACCTTCCGTGCTCTATTATAATATTATCTGCATGCTAACAACACATTCATATTTAAAAAATAAAAGATCACACTATAACTCAATTAAGCTTGCTTATGAAGCCAGTAGTCATGAACCATGAACATGATACAATTAAGATACCATTCGTTTAGTTTCGTTTACTCAGCTCGGTGGTTCACTTCGAACTATTCTTAAGTGGGCTTGATACATCTTTTCTTAATAAAACAAATTGATAGGAATATGTACCAATGACCAATATTCAAAACATGGTTACAGCATAAACCTTCTTATCCCTCTCCATTTCTTGTATCTATACCAAATACATCAAAATTAATACTTAAATTCAAAACTGCCAATCGGAGTTGAAACTTGGTACGACGGCATGTTCTTTATTTTTTGGAAAATAACTCCTTTATGAGTTGTGAAGTTTTGACTTCACATTTCAAGCGTTGGACCACATAGGAGGCACGGTTTCGAAGTCATTTGGTTAGAAGTACTTCATATAAGGTTGACTCATCCTGATGTTTGGTGTATAATGACAATGATAAGTTTCAAATGAATGTGTTTGAAACTTCACTTAAAATTTCTGTAATCAGTTAAAACAACAGTTCAATTGCATTTTTTTTTTAATGGATATCATGTAATTGTTGGTCATCATTAAATCTGAGGTGGTCCATTCGGAAGGTCCAATTTTGCGTGACTCCTTCGATCATAGTGACTGGTGTCTGCCAGTGCCGGATTAGACTCAATGTAGGCTAGGCAGCTGCCTAGGGACCCCAGTTCAGCTGGAAATAAAATTTCTCAGAATTGTATGGATGAGTGGTATGTGATAAGTGTATTGTATGACAGTAGTGGTTTACTGTCATATTTTAGCATGCTCCGCAGCTAGTCTAACTTTAACACATTTTATTCAATGCGAAATGTCAAAATTTACTCAAACGTCAAGTTTTAACCATTTTTTAACTGAATTCACACACGGTCTGAAAAGCCGATTAGCTAATTGGAATTTACATACAGTGGCGGACCACAGGTTGCAGATTAACATGAGGTGCCTGCCATCAGTAACAGCATTATCTTTATTTCTGCTCCAATATTTTGTAAGAATTGATCCAGCAGAAATATTTGCAAAAATCCGAAGTCACTCTACAAAAAAGTTTAATAAGACTTCAAGCACTTGCGATTTTTCTTCATCAAAATCGTTATAATTTCGTGAAATTTCGGTTGAAAGGCGGGGGTAATTCTAGATTTATTTTTTAAATAATATTTCTGAAATAAAACATGTTTTGTAATTTAATTAATAATAATTTTTATTTGTTTTGCTTTTAACAAAACATCAAAATTTTACTAAATTCAATAAAATTTTAAAAAATTCAACAAAATATTCAATTAATAAGAAAACAGTTCTGAGCTGAACTTTGATGAATTGTTTAATCTATTAAGTCTCATTGATTGGGATACTTTGCTTAGTGGTTCAAACCTAGATAATAAGTTATTTAAGTTTTATAAAATAATATTTGACTGCTTTTTAGAAACCATCCCTTTACGTCATGTTAAAACTAAAGATAACTATCCCCCATGGTTCGATCGGCATTTGAAATCCTTGAAAAACAAAAAAAATAAGGCGTGGTTAAGGTTCAATCAAACTAAAACTGATAGCGACCTACTATATTATATTGATTTGAAAAACGAATTTAACAACTATTCAAACTATCTTTACAATGAATTCCTAACCAAAACTGGAAATGATTTTAAAGTAAATCCTAAAAAATTCTGGAATTTTGTTGATATTAAAAGAAAAACTGATGGCTACCCAATATGTATGGAGTTTGATAAATTTTCTAGCCAAGATCCTAAAGTTATATCCAACATGTTTGCGGAGTTTTTTATGAAGTCCTTTGAGGAAACTCTCCCATCTGACCCTCGATCCCCTCTGACATCTCAACAATATGCCCACTTAGGACTAATAAATTTTTCGATTACTGAATCTACAATTCGTGAACAAATTTTAAAACTTGACGACAGTCTAAGTTCTGGCCCTGACGGTTTACCGTCATTCATGTTAAAAAAATGTGCAAATCATTTATCTTACCCACTATTTATTCTTTTTAACCACTCAATTAAGTACTCTACATTTCCTGATCTATGGAAATATGCTTTTCTTAAACCTATTCATAAAAAAGGTCCTAGTCACTTAGTTACTAACTACCGCCCCATAGCCAAACTCTCTGTTATACCTAAATTGTTCGAATTGTTAGTTTGTGATGTCTTATCTTTTAATTGTTCAACTGTCACTAATTTATTAGAATTCACAACGTTCTGTTTTGACGCTTTTGAAAAAAATCTGCAAGTTGATTGCATTTTTACCGATTTTAGCAAGGCATTTGACAAGCTTAATCATAGTATTCTTCTAAATAAACTGTCAAGATTTGGACTAAATGATTCTTTTATCAATTGGTTGTCTTCTTACCTCAGTGATAGACATTATAGTGTAATTTTCAGACATAATCACTCAAATAAGTTTGTAGTTAACTCCGGTGTACCTCAAGGTAGTCATTTGGGACTACTATTATTTGTCTTATTCATAAATGACCTTCCATCTTTTTTAAAAAAAACTCTTCTTCATTAATGTACGCTGACGATGTTAAAATATTTCGGAAAATAAATTCATTGAATGACTGTAATCTTCTTCAAAATGACCTACTATGTTTTTGGGAATGGTGCAATAACAATCGTTTATTTTTAAATGTTGACAAATGCAAGACAATGCGTTTCACACGCAAGCATGATTTCATTGTTTTTGATTATATGTTAAACTCCTCTAGTTTACACGTCTAATCCAGCTTTTCTGATCTGGGTATAATTCTAGATTCAAAGTTATCATTTACTGATCACTACGATTCAATAATCAAAAAAGCTAATAGATCACTCGGTTTTATTAAACGTTTTGGAAGTGAGTTCCGTGATCCCTTCGTAATTAAATGTCTATTTTTTTCGTTTGCCAGATCTGTTTTAGAATATGGCTGTGTTATATGGGCCCCTTATTACAATGTTCACACAAATAGAATTGAAAGTGTCCAAAAGAAATTCATAAAGTTTTACCTTCGATTTCTCCCTCGGTCAAATTTAATTGAATGGCCTTCCTACCCTCAGAACCTAATTCTCTTGAATATCCCATCCCTTTCTGCTCATAGAGAGTTTTTACACCTTTGCTTCATCGTTGGATTAATGAATGGATCTATTTCCTCCTTCTCAGTTTTGGGTCGTTTGAACTTTAACGCGGCCCGTGTTGGGTTAAGAACTAGATTTCCAATACGTCCCAGTTTTAGCAGATCGAACTATGGGTCTAACAGTCCGATTAATCAGTTAATTAATATTTTTAATAAACATTAAGTATAACTTAATTGACTCTGTCAACGTAAATATTAAATCAAAACAGTTTAAAATTAGATTTTTCGTTAATTTTGTAAATTAGAAATTTTTATTATTACAGTTATTTATATTTATAATTACCTGTAACGTTAGGATTTTAACGTGCTCAATAAATCAAATCAAATCAAAGCTAAGAAACCTATACAGCTTCTTTCTTCTTCCAATATTTTCAAAATCTGTTTTTCTTTTATGGCATACTATCGCTTCATTTTAAAGTCTTCCCCGATTTCAAGTTTCTACCATATCTAGGGGAGAGTGGGTATGTTTGGGACACAGGAGGAATGGGACTTAGGCATTTTCTCAATTCCTACCTTTTTTTTCTCTTTCCTTGAGAAATTTCCAAATTTAATGTATTCGAAAAGTGTCCCAAACATACCCACTCTCCCCTTAATTATGCCTAAGGCGCCTCCTGCACTTAAACATGAATCAGCTTGTACAGGCCAACGCAACGTAAGCCACTCGTCTTCTATGCTAAGACTCTTGACATCATGTCAAACTCAGAAATCAATCAACTAGTTAACGGTTATTTGGGAAATTGCATAATTTGAAAAACAAAAAGAAACAAAAGATGCAACGTAAAGCTGGATACAAGAGACAAACTTTAATGCATAACTGTTTCTTAACAAGTACTCTGATGCACATTATTTTTAAAAAGATTTGTGAATGAAAAGGTGTACGGAGACTTTTGTCAATAATAGTAGGTTTCTGGTTGTTTGTACCTAAGTATAGTTTCTGTCAAACCACTTACCGATTTGCTTACTATTTTCGGAAAATTGATTACTCAATGCATCGAAATAGTGACGAATTTCACTCTTTTTTAAGCTAAGTATTTGAGCATTCGCATTTGTAGACTAAAGTTTTTATCTCTTCCGTAGAGACTGTTTAACAAAACCTTCCTTTTGTATTTTTCGATGGATAATTTGCTGCAAATGAAAAAAAACCTTTATTTTTAGCTAAGCAAACAAACTTATCGCGAAAAAATAAATAATTTTAAAGATATTGGTTCAATTCGCGCGCGTGAATGGAAAAATTATTTATTTTTTAGAGATTTTGGCATTATGGATTTATTTTTTCGAGATTTTATATTTAGTGGAGTACCCGGGGGTTTTAATCTCGGACTTTTGTTACAGTGAATTATTTCAAACGATCCAAGTAAGGATTTTGTTTCTTATGTCATGAATTGAAAAATTTACCAAAAATGTTTGTGTGCTTTTAAATTGTTTGCTGTTAAAACAAAAAAACAAAAAATATAAAAATTAATACTTCAGAATATATACCTATTATTTTTTTGTCTGGTTAGTTTAGTTGTAAATAACACGGTTATGGTACATTTGTGTGAATTTTCAAGTGAAAATTATGCAGGTAATTTTACAAATAGCAAATTTTAGAGACGATATTTTCCTATTAGACTATAAACTTCTAGGTACGTAATAATAAATAAAATAAAAAAAACTAAACCTCACAGTACGATCGGAGTTGGGCTTGATGGAGGCGAGGGTATTACGTTTGAATATCTTAAGGGGAATAATACAACCGGCTATTTCACATGAGCGTTTACCATTTAAAACTATCAATAAAATAGGGTGAGGCATGAGAAGTTACGTCGATGTTCCAGTGACTCAAAGGTTAATGAATCTACAGTGGTATAATCACCAATCATCTTGAACGTTCCCTTTTGAATACTGTCCTAGATGAAATTAAAAAAAAAATTAGTCAGTCTCATCGGCGGATTTTTGTTATCTGCACACGACGCGACGCAGGAAACGCTAGAGTGTTGCTGGACGGGGACGCATGGGATCAGAGCTATAAAGAGCAGCCATACGTGTCTACGCGTTCATATTCTGGACGATTTGCGTAGCCCGTGGGGAGTGAGGATTGAGGAAGCTAGAAAGAGCGTGATCGCGCTCTAAGCACTGTAGAGTGTAGACTGTAGCAGAGCTGTAAAAGAATGCAATAATTTTTGTATTGCAGTTAAAAGATTAAAAAGAATTATTTTTTGATTATTTTGACTTCATGCCAGTCCTTAACTTTAAAAGAAAATTCGCAGTTATTAAAGTCTTTTGTATAAAAATCATTTAGAGCAGTTAAAAGACTTGAAGTCAAAAGAATGCATTACTTTTTTACTGCTTGCATTCTTTGAAATCTTTTAAAAGTCTTTTACATTCCTTGCATTCATTAAGTCTTTTGATTGCATTCAAAGTAATGCAGTCATTTGACTGCTTTTGCAGCCTTTTAACTACGTGAAGTCTTCTAACTGCTTTGAATTCTTTTAACTGCTTGAAGTCTTTTAACTGCTTTGAAGTCTTTTAACTGCTTGAAGTCTTTTAACTGCTTGTAGTCTAAAGACTACTAAATTTAAATGTATAGGTAGTGCAGAAAGGATAGTAGAAAACATGTATACAGGGTGATTCACGAGCGTTGTGCCAAAAAGCACGAGCGTGTAGGTTGAGTTGAGACAACAAAAAAATCGTATAGGAGGGGGGAGGTTTATTCCCTCCGTTTAGCTGGGAGGGGCAATTTTCTGAAAAATTGACTTATTTTGTAAAAAATCAACGGCTTCGTTTACAACACAGTGTTATACCTTTCTGGAAAGGAAAAGGGAATAGACCTCCCCCCCTCCTATACGATTTTTTTCTTGTCTCAACTCAACCTAAACGCTCGTGCTTTTTGGCACAACGCTCGTGAATCACCCTGTATACATGTTTTCTACTATCTTTTCTGCACTATACATTTAAATTTAGTAGTCTTTAGACTACAAGCAGTTAAAAGACTTCAAAACAGTTAAAAGACTTCAAGCAGTTAAAAGACTTCAAGCAGTTAAAAGACTTTAAAGCAGTTAAAAGACTTCAAGCAGTTAAAAGACTTCAAGCAGTTAAAAGACTTTAAAGCAGTTAGAAGACTTCAAGCAGTTAAAAGGCTGCAAAAGCAGTCAAATGACTGCATTACTTTGAGTGCAATCAAAAGACTTAATGAATGCAAAGAATGTAAAAGGCTTTTAAAAGATTTCAAAGAATGCAAGCAGTAAAAAACGAATGCATTTTTTTGACTTCAAGTCTTTAAACTGCTCTAAATGATTTTTATACAAAAGACTTCAACATTAACTGCGATTTTTTTTTTCGAAGTCAAAGTATTGGTATTGCAATAAGGAATATAAATGCATTCCCAAAATTTAGTTAAATGAATGGGACTTTTGACGATGCAATACCAAAAGATTGCATTCTTTTACAGCTCTGGACTGCAGCACATTTTTTTTCAATTTCAAGTTGCTCTGACCTCAGAGCAGAGACAAAAGGAGATCGGAAACTGACTAACGTTTTACCCTCCGGATACCGCAAATTTTATTTTACCGTTACTGGTGTATGTGAATAAATGAGAAAAAACAGCAACAAAACTCAGGTGGTATGTCGAAGTTTACTGAGATAGTATTGGTAAAAACACGCATACTCTTTCAGCAAACATTGACCGCAGCTTGTAGACATTGTCATTTTGACAGCTTGGTTTCCCATCTCCCTTTTAACTCATCTGTGCCCCAGAGGTTTATAATTTGAAAGAAAATTGTAATGCTAATTGGAGTTTCAAACTATCATTTAACGTGCAAACACAGTTTTTAATAAGTATGAGATAGAATTAATTAATATTGAGATGTTAGAGTCCATTCAACGGAATTTTAATAAGCATGCCTTCAAAGGCATTCAATGGAGCGATCCTTTAACCAATTTACTTATGAATATCGTTTTTAAGCTCTGCAGATGAAAATATTGTCATGAAGAAGAACCAACAATGCCGTTATAGTTTTCTATCAGATTTTTAGGGGTGTATAACTGACACTCCGGACTTGTAAGACCTTACATGAAAACTTACAAGACACCTGTTTTCAAAACAGGTGACAAGTCCGATAATCCAAATTATAGGCCGATATCTAAACTGTCTTGAATTCCTAAGCTTTTTGAGCAAGTTGTTTGTGAAAATTTAGCCTTTTACAGCAAAAATATTTTATGCTTTGAACAACATGGCTTTATGCAGAAACGTTTGTGCAATTTTGCATAAATGTCTGAATTCTGGAGAAAGGGGAAAGGAAGTTGATTGTGTTTAGGTACACAGATTTCTCCAAAGCGTTTCATCAACTTTCGCATACAATTATCAAGTTTAAATTGAATTCATATGGCTTTCCTTCGGAATTCGTTAATTGGATTTTTTCTTATCTTGATAAAAGATCTTACCAAGTAAAATTCAGAAACTCTTACTCATAACCTTTCATTTAGGACGTCTTTTATTTATTTTAGCTATTAACGATGCACCATTAAATGTTCGAAATACATAGTAAAATTCTTATCTTTGCAGATGATATGAAGATCTTCAAAAATGTTTCATCCAATGAAGATCGAGTTCAACTGCAAAATGATATAAATAAGTTTGTTGTATGGTGTGAAAAGAATAATTTGAATCTTAACCCACGAAAATGTCAGACAATGACAATTTCCAAAAAGCGTAGTCCTACATCTTATGATTATGTTATCTCCCAATTCCAACATTATTCCGTGTCTTTAAAGTTAGGGACTTAGGATAGTTCTTTTCACATTTAATTTAGATTTTTCGGAACACATTAACAACATCGTCAATAAGGCTAATTCAATGTTAGGGTTTACTAAGCGTTGGTCCACGGAATTCCTTGACCCTAACGTTTCATATGCCTTGTACAACAGTTTGGTTCGACCCCATCTCGAATATGCATCACAAGTTTGGTCTCCTCAATTTCTCATCCTCATTATGAGATACATATTGAGAGACTAGAATCAGTTCAACGCAATTTTACACGTATCGCCTTTAGAGGACTCCAATGGATTGACCCCAATATCTCTTCTTATGAAGATCGACGATCGACTTGCATTTTTCCAGATGCAAAAACTGTGTCAAAAAATATTGGTATTGTTCTCCTTCATCAAATTATAACTGGTGTCACTGATGCTCCAGATATTTTGAGTTTTATCTTCTTTAATTACAGTTTAATTAATTGTAGCTCAAACTTTTTGATTTTAAGCTTATTAAAAAACGTTTGAAATCAATACTTAAAGTCAGTGCTCCACATAATTAAATGTTTTATGTTGTGTTTTTGTATTTTTTGTATTTCTATGTTATTTTTCTTGTTGTTTCGCTTGTGAACATATTTGTTTTGTTTTAGTGTAATAATAAGAATAACATTCCTCTGAGCGTTCCAATTCTTCCAATATGTTCTTGTTGTGTTTTTTTTTTCTATCTTGATCATAGTTGGGTAATAAATAAGAGTCCTTCACAGTATTCTCCTTCTTATTTCCCCTATGTCGAATCAAAAGATAACTAAAACGTGTATTCAAAAAAGGCAGTAGCACCCTTAATGATGGATAAAAGGGGATCATGTTCTTGCCGTAATAGATGGGATAAACACCCTATCGTTATTGTTCTTTCACTTTGAATCAGTTTTTTGAATCTCTCTAACCGACTCGTGTCCTTATTTTGAACCTTTTTATTAAGGGGCTGGTAAATCTTTCTGACTTTTTGCTATTTTTGTGTTCTGGGTATTATGTTGGTAATTTGGTGTGTTCAATTTTGTTTTCCTAGGAAGGGTTGTTACGAATTTTAAGCTGTGTGAAGGTTTCTTGTTAGTTGCTTGTTACATATTACAGATAATATCATTTGTTAAATTGATGATTGAGAGATTCATTTTTAAAAGCTCATGACTCATGAGAAAATTGAGATTGAAACTTTTATTAAGAGTTAAATATTTTTTTTTTATTTACCTACTGAACTAAGGTAGGTGACCCAAATAAGGCCCGGACCCTAATAAGGCCCAGTGCATAAAAAAACACATAGCCAACAAGTAACGGGACTTTTTGTTCTTTGTGTTCGTACAGCCGTTACATTCGAACTCATACAAAAGAAAGCAACCAGTTACTTCGATCGGTTTAAAATTGGCAGACAATTGAAAATTTCTTAGTGACGTGCACGTGCTTTTTATAAAAAAAAAGTTTATAAAATTTTACTGTTTCCACGTATTTTATCAAGTAAGTACAATTGTTAATTTTTTTCGTAGAATATATTAACTGTAGCCTTATTTATTGCAATTTTTGTTTATATATATTTGCTAGATTTTTGTTTATAATTTTATAAACAAAAGTCTTTCGTGTTCCTAACAAGGCCCATTAAAAATATGACTGGGCCTTATTAAGTATATGAAAAATTTCATTTTTTATTTCGGTGGATTTCAGTCAATATGCCAAGACAGACCGTTACTGAGAAAAAAAGAGCTTCTTGGACTGAAGAACGAATGGACCAGGCCTTGAAATCAGTTCAAAGAGGCTTATTATGCCAGCATGAGATTTTAAGTTTTTTAAGTCAGAAAGACTTTTTTCTGTTATTTTTTTTTATGAATAAAATCAACTTAAATTTATTATAATTACAGATTTTGCCTTTTTCTTTCATTTTACTTTATTAAATATTTGATTTCAGCAAAAACTACAGTGAAATTTAAAAGAAAAATGTATGGGCCTTATTAGGAACCCGTGTTCCTAATAAGGCCCAACGTAAGGTTTTTCAAAATGATCGAAAAATATATTTCAGTTTCAGAATCTTAAAGTTAAAAGTCTGCTTTCCTATGCATAATATAACTATTGTTTATAATATATTAAGTTTGAGTTCATTTTTATCAAGGTGTGAAAGTTGTTAAGGATAAACAATAAGGTGGGCCTTATTTGGGTCACCTACCTTATAAAAAGTTTCTTAGAGTATAAAATTTGTACATCCCCGCTTGAAAATCAAACTGACATCAGTCCAAATTTTACGATTTTGAGTTCAGTAGATACACAGAACGAATCGCAAGAAAAATACTAGTTTTCTATCAAAAAGTCATAAATACCTAGAGCAATTGTAATTTCAATTGAATTTTTTTTGGTAACATGGAATTCGAATAGACTTATATCGATTAACAGATAATTTTTTTTTTTACATTCAATGTAAATATCTTTATTTCTATTACGCCCAATTTCTTCACAAAGTTCTAAAGTTGGATTTTAGAAACTTACAGCCATATTTATAACCAAATCTTAAAGGTTGCTTAACTTTAACCAACCTTTAAACATCATTTAAGTAGAAAATCCATATTTATAATCAATTTGAAGATTTAAGCAACGTTACTTAAAGCTCTCTTAAGTTAAACGCAAAATTTGTTGTTTAAAGGTTGCTTAAATGTTAATTAAATGTTGACATTCCTATAAATTGTGAAATTATATCTTATCCGTTTGGTTATTTTAGTGGTTTTAATAGGAATATGGAATATAAAAGATTGTTAGCACTACAACTTTTACGAGAATTTTCCGCGACATGCAGTATTGTTTGTTATTGGGATGTTAAAGAAGACTTCATATGGGAAGAAAAAACACCAGTTTCCTCGGTATAGTATTCGAAGAAGATTGAACCGGGCACGATGAACCAAGTAATCCATATTCCATACAGTCAACGAAAGGAACAGGCCTGATTCGTGCCTTTTGTAAGCTCAAAGTTTCCCCCCCTAAGATAGCATGCGGATTGGTAGTTGAATAGATTTTCTTTAAGAATATCCAAACACAACCTCATTTGCTTTTTTTAGAAGACATTGTTTTCCATCAAAAATTCACAGAAGATTTTAATTTAAATTTTCAAAGAAACGACGATATTTTAAGTGGTTTAGTAACAGGGCCACTGCTTAAAACGATCAGTTGACCACGAGTTTGATTTGATAAATAAATTAAATAAATCTTCCAGCTTCTCTGACATGTATGTATGTACATATGTAGGAATTCTCCAGATTTTGTTGCAGCGACTATTCGCGGCGAATTCTTCTTTTTCGTCGGTATCGTCCCGTTGTCATCACCATTTCCTTCCTCCTCTTTACCAAAAACCAAACGCATGAAAGAAACTATCTTCTCTGCACCGTGTCGCCTATTTTTTGTTTTTGTCTTATTTTATTTTTTGACGTCAGACATTTAATTTGACAAATTAAACTTAAGTTGCCTGTAATAGATTCGTCGTGGAGGTGGCCATGGTTCAGAGGATAGAGTAGTGGATTGCTAAGCCGAACGCTACGGGTTCAAACCCCAGCTTCAGCAGCATTCTTTTTCTACAAAAATCGCCAGCTTATCTGAGGCCACCTGTGCGATAACATGAGACAATACAAATCTAAGTGCTAAGTCTCCTCCTCTGAGCCACGTAGGTTTCTGTTATGTGTGCTTTCTTTCTATGTGTCTATCTGTCTCTCTCTGTTGTATGTCTTGTTCTGTCCCAGCCGATGGTCTCAGTCCCCAGTGCTGCTATGTGTCTGTAGTTCGTTACATTTATGTGCGAAGTACTGTGAAATGTAATGTAATTATGTAATGTAGACTCGTCGTTTCTATTACTTTTTTGAAAGAGACGTGTCGCTTAACTAAATAACAATCGATTATCGATTATAAATAAGAATTTAAGTAACGTTACTTAAAGGTAATTTAAATATGTAAGCAAGCTTAACTAAACAACCTTTGAGAACCATTTTTAAAAAATCTAATAAATACGGCAGGAGGTGTTTTGTATGGACACAAGATCTGTATTAAACGTGTTTTATAAAAATAAAATAAATAACTTAATTTCTTATTAAAATCAAAACATGTTAATGGCTTCTTTGCAAAACACTACTTTGCGCTGCTCCTTCTTTTCTTTAATATGCTAATGGGTTATTAATATATAAAAAAGAATGAAATTTGTGCATTTTCAACACATCTGATCATAGACTACCACAAAAGCCTATGGTCAAGTCTCCTCACCAAAAATGGCTCAAGTCTCCCGCTCACGTTTTTTCGCAATTAATGATCAATAAATTTTGTAAAATTGAAGATAGCTTGATTTTCTTTTAATGTTTACAAAGTCGATTAAATGTTTTATGAGTACATGTCGACTTTTTTTTTACCAAACACGTTAAACAAAATTTTTATCTTGAAAAACAAAAACAAAAAAAAGTTACTATTTTCGACAAAAAACAAATTTTTGCATTCACCAGCCAGAGTAAATTGAGGATCTAGAATAATTTTTGTTTGGAAGTAGAACATCGAAGGATGAAAAAATCTGGGGCCGAATTACGGCATCCGTTATCGAACAATACGTAACTGAATTGTGTGTGTTTGTGTGTTTTTGGCATTACCTCTCACGCTATCGAGCTATGTATCGAGCTTCTAGTACAATAATTTGAAATTCTCTCGTCAGTTATCGAACTGAATTTCATTCGACACATAAGTAGCTCACTGATGTGAGGAATATTCTGGCTAAAACAGATGTGCAGCGATTCTGCATCATCACTAAGGTCTCTAAAGTCATTTTGCAGGAACGTCTTGCCAATACCAACCAGTTGCAGACTTGCAATCGCAAAGCTTCGATACTGACTTTAACATTACCGAAGAAAATCGAATCAAATAGATAAAGATGATAATGCAGCTCAGTTGAAATTGCAAACTGACGCGAAAATGGTTTACTATTCGAAGGGATGGTACGGCAAGAAGGTTTCGCACCACAAAGAAATAAATAAAAAGTTTGCTGGTCTAAAATTGTTTAACACAAATTGTTGTTTATTTATCGCGTTGTTCTGGCTATAAAATTGTGTCCGGAAATAGTATTAAGGTTTTCTTTTACTTTAATTTGGCACGTCATTGCACTGCAACAGGTGTTCCAATCGGTTTCGAGCCGCTTCTTGATTTGATTTCGCTCAGCCATGTGATGAATAAACTGTCTTTCGCTTTCCTGCAATTTGGAACAGTATTCAAATTTTGCACATAGGTACATTAGTTTGATAATGTTGATTGGGTTGCTCTTTATCAATGGTCAGTTGTTGAACTATCGTCTTAAAAAGAAGTCTTTGGATGAAATGACGAGCATGAATAGAGACGGAAAATTTCTTATCTGCAAATCTCGAATTTGCTGTTCGTACATAAACTGTGTTTGTGTTTGTGTCAGGGTCTCGACGCAATTGTCTGTAGTATTTGTTGCATATTTTTTTTACAAATTAGATTTCTAAATTTCATTTCTCAAAACAAAATTAAATTGACAAATTGAAATATTAATATTTTTGTTTTGTCTTTTTATTTGTCAAACCCTTCAAAACTCGTACAAAATAAATAGAGACTCGATGGACTAGAGTAAAACTACTACGTTTAATTATTCTCAAACGATACGTGACCTAACGAGTGCCATAATCCCAATGGGGTTACTCGTTCATTCGATAACGGATGAGACTCACTCACTCGATAGCGGAAGCGGTAATTCGGCCCCTGGTATACCTACTCATGAGTCATTTGAGTGATATTTGAGTGAATTATTTAGAGTGGCTCATGTCTCCCATATGGTCGAGTCTCCCGGCCTCCCCCTACATACACTCTTTACCTCTATAACTCTAGTATAGTTATAGTGAAATAAGTATGTAGCAAAAAGTTTATTTGCAGTAGTAAACACTTGTGAAGGACACTTTAAATGAGGGGCAACATCTAGTGTTTAAGAGGAGAATTCGCTTCGTTAAGTAGCGAGAACCTTCAGCTACTACCTAGTCGTTTCTCGAACCTATTTGAGTTATATAAATAGCCCATTTGGCAGCGAAGCAATTCAATTGATTGTGAATTGCGATAAAGTAAAGATAATGAGCCATATTCAAAGAGAATTGTGTAAGTCGTAATTTGCTAGTCCACAGTTTAAGCTAAACAGTTTAGAAAAACACAGCTTCTATTCATAGAAGATTTCCTAGCTTTGTTTATCTAAACTAGAGTTTACTGAAGAAATCTATTACAACTCTGCTTCAAATGTAGACATTTAACATCAAAAATGTCAAAATAAAATAGAGAATTTAAAAAATTCGAAACTTCAAATAATACATTTTTTTATTTCTCACATTTAAAGCCTAGTATACAGTTCTGTATGAAAAAAAAATAATAAGAGGAGAAACAAAAATTTTTTTCATGAAAAAATTTCTGAAAAATTAATTAGCTGTCACTGTGAAACTTATGTCGAATATTTTAATTTTTTTCTGCCAAAACAATGAGCTTCTCATTGTTTTGTGTGAAAAAGAAATCGAGGTGAGTATAATTTTTTTTTTCGATTTTGGTTTACAGCTTGGATGACAGTGGGAAATTAAAAAATATTTTTTTTCGGCAAAAATCTCTCCCATAAGAAATACATTAGTTTTTTTTTGCAGAACTTAAAGGCTTAAGCCTAGTATACAGTTCTGCAAAGAAAAAACTAATGTATTTCTTATGGGAGAGATTTTTGCCGAACAAAAATATTTTTTCATTTCACCACTGTCATCCGAGCTGTAAACCGAAATCGAAAAAAAAAAAATTTACTCACCTCAATTTTTTTTCACACAAAACAATGAGAAGCTCATTGTTTTGGCAGAAAAATATTAAAATATTCGACATAAGTTTCACAGTGACAGCTAATTTATTTTTCAGAAATTTTTTCATGAAAAAAATTTTGGTTTCTCCTCTTATTTTTTTTTTCATACAGAACTGTATACTAGGCTTTAAAATCAAAAAAACTAAAAAAAAAAATTACTCGGGGCATCAATAATTGTTTCTTGTGATCCAAATGTCCAATATTTTAAACACCTGTTAAAGTAAAATATTGTAAATGTTTGTATGTAGGTATAAGATATTGGCATTAGTGCTGGAAATATTTTCTTGTAATTTCGTGTTCCTGAATCCAAATCGAATTTATTTAAACAAATTCTACAACGGTTATCCCCTCGAAAAAGTATCCAAAGTCGAAGGCATTGACAGGGATATCGTTGAACATGTAGGCCGCGTTGGTATCATTCCAAACCGTTTGTTGAGAATTTGAATTTGGAATAAAACAAATCCTTCTCCGTCTCTTAATAATTTAATACTGAAAATTGCGTTTTTTTTATCCTTGTTTTTTTTTTAAGGATAAAGCAGTTTTCATTATGGTTCCATACCTTTTCTTCTGTATTATAATTTATTAAGCCTATCCGAACAAATGCATCCACCAGTTTGTATCTAAGTTGCAGGATCAAAGTCATCATGATTGTGTCTAGCTTGTGAGAACCACACAAATAGAAGACACAAATTCATTTATACTCGACTTCCGAATCAAAGTGCAAAGTATGTCAAAATATACATACTTATTTCTTATATATATATGCACTCAAGAACAGCCATTTAATGAAAACAGTGAATGAAATTTTGACTTTTAATAGAAAAGTAGCAACTTTAACATAGCATCTCCCATGTTTAAAGTTAGACTCCAGTTTTGTTCTTAATCCTAGGTCTAAATGTGCTTATGAATAGCTTAAACTCCAGTTTAAGGAAATGCTTTTGTGATGCTTTTTTATCGAGGCCGGGGTAAGCTCGTGGATGTCCAGGGTAAATCCCAAAGAAAGCAAAAAACTTAGGATTGACGTTTTTATTTATTCATAAAGTTTCAGGTTTTACAGAGTTTACATTTTCATTGCTTAATATAAATAACATAATACTTCATATAACTTATGTAGGCTATGCTTCTATCGGCTAGATAGAAGAATAAACGGAAAGTTGTCCGCGATGACCAATTTTGCCCGTGTAAGTGCGGGAATAAGCGGTTGGAGCGATTTCTCCTGTCACTAGAACAACTCTAGTAAAACAAACAATGAGCTGCCCTCAAGGGGTCACCTCGGCCCAAGTTGCACTTAGAAGAAGTGAAACGAGGGAAAAAGCAGCAGACAACCAATAAGGTCTACTTTTGTCTTTAGAAAGTCTAAAGAAATAATCGGTGAGCGGCTCGCGGTAGCTAACTCTGCTCATGCACACTTTGGAGAAGTTTATGCAAGAGAAAAATCTGTTTTGATACGACAATTGCCTCTATCGAGGAATAAACGGCGAGTAGCCCGCGATGGCTAACTCTTTGCCCACGTACGAAGTGTAACGTGAGAATAAGCAGGTTGATGCGACTGGTGCGTCTAGCTTAAGGCTAGAAGACAAAACGGGGAAGTGAGGATACCTCTGTTTGTAATACCCTTTGGAAGAAAGGGGATTACAAAAATAACCTTTTAGGACAAAATTTTCTAGAAACTTCTTTATGGTTAGAATAAGTGACCACTGCTGTCGTTTTTGCTACTATAGTAGTATTTTACTCCTTTCGAGAGTCAAATGCTTCTCTACTACCCTTAGACGAAATATACTCCCCAATCTTAGTAAACAAAATCTACCTATATTCTATGTAGTATGAGATAAAACAAGCTCATGTATGTTCAATCAGTGAGATAGTTGGCCTAAATTTAAGTCAAAGTAACCAATTTACGAAAATTGCCAAACATTTTAACGTACATTTTAAGGTTCCTTAAACTACATACCTAATTCCACACACACGCTTAATGGATCAAGATCAGGATCACTTAAGTCTGTATTTGTAGGTACGTTAATGATTTTGGATCACTACAACCTGCACTGAAGATCCAAAAACGAAATTATAAGCATTAACAGAAAGGTAAAAGTTGAAAACTAGATTAAACATTTTGTAATGAAATAAATAAAATTGAACTGGTGGAATTGCTATAAATAGAACTGTAAGAAAACCTTACCTTTTTAATCACTAGACCTCTGTCGCATGCATTCAACTTTTTCAACTTGTGAACCTTTGCAGTTGACAAACTCAAGAGTTGAATTTTAAAGTCAAGCTGAAGATTGTTTTTCTTTACTTACGTATTTTTTAATTCAGAGTTTTGAATTTGAAAGTAGTAGCCACTGGGAAACTCATTACAATTTGGAGTAGTTATGTTAGAAACATGAGTTTTTGCTTTTGGAGACGGTGAAAGCAGCTGCGCGATGAAATTCTGAATCAAGAAGAAAAAAGACGACAGATACCTTTCAAAATGACATAATAGCCTCCTCCGGCAAAAATGTTCTCTAGAAAGTACCAGGCCAAAATGACCATACAGAAAACTACTTTTGTGTTCGAAGACCCGCCAATCAAAGAAATCTCTTGGGAAAGAGTATAAACCCTTAAAAGTAAACGCAATACATAATTGTGTGCATGGGCATACAGATAGTGCATAGTCACTAGTCAGTTAGGTTTTTAAACTTTTTTTTTTCTCTACTCTATTCATACTTTCAAAGCTCAAGTCTTCGTAATTTTCTCTTCGCCTTATGATGATAACTTTAATATTTGTTTAATTAAAAAAAGTGTTTTAGTAAATGCAGAAAACACACAATATCTGACAGAAAATTGTACGTATGTTTAATGTTCTAATTTAGTTTTTTAACAGTGAATGAAGTAATGAAGACAACTTAAACCGAAATTTTAGGATAAAATCCTCAAGTTGATATCAACTTCGATTGTATAAAAGGCTCCTCCTATCCGACAAACACACAATTTTGGTTTTAGAACTCCCAAAAATTAATAAGAAACTATCGTTTGCTAATAATCTTCAACCACATCATTTTTGAAACTTCAAAACTATCTGCAAAGCCCATTATAAGTGATACTTTTTCCGGAGGCGATTTATCTTATCGGGCTAAGTTCCCATAGTTAAAAAATTATACTACCCAAATATAGAAAATACTCCTCAAAATAATTCAAAAATACTCCCCATTACATTTTTGAAACGACAGCACTGTAAGTGACCTTTAAGATTGTTTCAGGAATTCTGCCTCCTATACACAAGATTGGTATTACGACTGGGAAAGGCAGAAGACAAATTCTCATCTCAATTTGGCTTCCCCTTATGGAGTCTACTGTCCAAACGTAGAGTGAACTGTATGTACGGTGAATGAAAATGTTTCATATTGTTTTGATGGAGCTTGGGTATTGTATGTTGTGTGGTATTTATGTGTTCCAGGCTTGGGGGGGGGGGGGGGGGGGACGGTTAGGGTTAATGAAAATAGAATTAATATTAGGTTCGGTTTCGGTCGGTCGGAATAGTGTGGTATTTATGTGTACCAGGCTTGGGGGGGACGGTTAGGGTTAATGAAAATAGAATTAATTAGGTTCGGTTTCGGTTGGTCGGAATAATAATTTGTAACGCTTCGTTACACTGTTTGAAAAGTAATAACTGAAAGTGGTGAGTACATAAGTTTGTGAGTGTTTTGAATAAAGTGAATTTGTGTTTCATTTACAAAGTGTAAATAAGTTTTAATTGTCGGACGAAGCCGAATACTACAATATTATATAATTTTAAAAACCAGTGTTCCACATTTTTAAATGATTTATGTCAATGTTGTCATGTTTTTTTTAATTTATCTTAATTATTATTTTTGTGTTGTGTTATTTGTTTCCTATGGTTTCGATATGTGCCTAGTAAAAAAATAACACCACACTAAGTGATGAGCCGGTGGTATAACACGGATCCTGTGTTGGCAAACAATTGGTCGCAAAATAGTGCTTACCATAAGCCCATACGACCAATTCTGATAGTGTGCAAAAAAACGTGTTCCTTAACTTAGACGTTTTAATCGGTTTTGGAGGTTATAGCTCTTCAAGAGCTATGGTGAGTCATGACACTATTTTCTTTTTCCATAAATTCACTCGCACAACTTTAATACAAAAAATGCAATAATTTATGACTTTTCAAAACAGCTCTTTGACCGTTAACTCTAATAATCACCTTGTTTTAAATATACGTATTTTCTTTCGAAAAAATGCCCTCTACCAGCAAGACATGGTGGAACAAACACCCCCACCTCGCTATCATACGGTTTAGTTTCTTATTGTATGGTCACCAATTTGATGTTAACAAAAATGTAGGATTACAAACTCTGTGATCTCCAATAGTCTTATCCTCATTTTAAAGATGTGTACATTATGTTAATCTTTATTTAACTTTAATTGAAGCGAATGAAAAGATATTTCGTTCAAAATGTGTCAGTTGAAAATCAAAGATTATAAATAAATAAAAGCTAAGGTACTAAGGTAAATTAATCATCTTTAGACTCTAATAAATTTGACGTCAATGTCATTAAGAGCATTTTTAGTTTGGTTGAGGTTCAATAAAAAAGATTTAATTAGGTATGTACTTACATACCCTACCCAGACAAACAAAATATAATTTTTTTTTGTACGTAGGTATTTATTAAACTCCAATATACCCATATAATTAGAGAAGGTCTAAATGTTCAATTGTACATATGTTTATCCAATTTAAGAAATTATTGTCAAACATGCCAATTACCTTATCTACCTGTCTACTGAATGTTATTTTTCAATACAAAGAGCAAGTGGCTTAGCAAATTTCTTATATGAGATTGAGACTGTCCTTACTCCTTAATATGAATAATTTATATTGAATTATACAACTTCAGGCACAATAAGAAAAGAAAAACTCGATGGTTTTACTGGACACGCACATCATTCTCGTACTTACTACGTACTACTGGTGCTTCTTCATTTTGACGCATTATTAAGGAGTTATTTTTTGCAAAGTTAAAGCTAACCACAAAATTAGGTTGTGTTCCGCAAATTCTTTGCACACAGCCTGATGTAACTATCATTGTAATGCTGAAGTGTGCATGTGCATGCCACGAATGCAAATGTGCCATTTAAATGCACGAAATGTTTCAATTTGATGTGAATGCTCAATTACAAGGCAATTCAACAGCCAGGGAAGCTCAGGTCCAAGCCCAAGTATCACGCCCTATAGCAGCACCTTCTTAAACTTTGCTCCTACTAAAAGTAGTTAACTTAATATTGCTAGAATTGTCTTTTTGCGCAAAATGAGAGACTTCTCTAAACCATGCTAGCGCATGACACAGTCAGAATCCAATGAATGATATTTTACCTCCACCAGACGATGTGCTATCAATTTGTTGCTTGTATGTAAATAAGAATTTTCTAACCCTTAAACAGCCAGTCAATTAAACGTCTCATGTCAAGAAACAATTTTGCAAGAAACGAGAACATGCCAACTAAATACCCAAATTCATAAAAGAGTATGTCGGACGGCGAAGAGGAAAAACTAAAACGAAATATTTTTTAATGTTTTCAAATTGAAATTGTGTAGGTATAGTGAGCAAATTAAATTAGTTCGAAATTCATTGAAAAAATAAATATTAATAGCTTGTCAAAATGGTGAATGTTATAATACTAATGTATTCACCATTTTGACATGAGATTTTTGAAAAATAACAGTAAAATTGACGTTCCCATATCTGTAGATAGATACAACATAGGTACATTATACTTATTGAATAAATCCAACATGAATTTATTATAGCCTGAACCTTCGATTTCCCTTTTGCAGGGAAAATAAAATAACTCAAACTATTTTCCTTATATGAAAAATAATTTATATTAGTGTTTAAGTTATTTGATTCTTAGTTGAATTTGCATTGGTTTATAATGGTTTATTTAAATCACAGCTTGAATATGGTATTGCTTGTTGGCGAGGTACTCATTTTAATAAAATAGAACCTCTACTGATAAAACAAAAACATGCAATTAGAATTATTCTTAAAGTCAATCGGAGTACTCCAAGTTTTGAGCTTTTTAGAGATCTAAAGTTTTTCCCACTAAGACACCTCTACTGCTAAGAAGTTTTAAAGATTTTTTTTCATGAATTGTGGTTACCTTGTTACTAGAGTACATGATAACTATAGCTTGAGAGTCAACTCTAGAAATTTCGCAAATGTACCAAGGATTAAAAAAAACCACTATTCAAATTTTTATTTTGTATCTGCCCCTCGTATTTTTAATAAACTGACCGAACAGGTAAGATGTGATAGAGTAAAATCAAAGTTCCTATGTGAAGTAAAAAACTGGCTTTTCTCATTCAGTCATGCCAATATTGATGATTTATTAAAACCAATGATTTAGTTTGCGCGATCTTGGTATTTATTGTTTTGTTTTGTTATCAATTTGATGCTCTATTCGATACATAAATGTCACTTTGTAATTATTAAGCTTGATTATTAATTTGTTAATTTATTTTATTTCTTACTAAATTCTATTGCTCCCCATTGTAGTTTTGATTTTTTTTTCTTTAACTTTTTAGGGTCCTTTCACCTCTGTCTTAATTGACAAAAGAATGTACTTAGCTATTTCATTAAAATAAAAACAAATATTCTATGCATATATGTAAATGTCAATATTAACTTATAAACACAAGAATTGTAAACAATATTATGTATAGGTACTAGGATATTTTTAATGAAATTAAGATAATAATAATAATAATAATAATAATAATAATAATAATAATAAAAGAAAAAACGTAGGTATACTTTCTCTTAAATTTTAAACCATACAGTAAAGTTAGAACTCACACGCTATTTTCATTGATAACACCTGCTTGAAAGAATTTGGGCTAAAATTGCAAACATATATTATGTATAGGTACTAAGATATTTTTAATGAAATAAAGATAATAATAATAATAATAATAATAAAAGAAAAAACGTAGGTATACTTTCTCTTAAATTTAAGACCATACAGTAAAGTTAGAACTCACACGCAATTTTCATTGATAACACCTGCTTGAAAGAATTTGGGCTAAAATTGCATTTCACTCTTCTACCGTTCGTCGGGCCCCGACCGATCGGCCGACTTGACGAATATAGGTGTCTTAGTCTGCTATTACACGGTGACTCATGTTTCATGACTCTTCTTCGAATTCTCTTTTGAAATTTTATCCTCTGAGTCGAACACAATTACACCATGACTTTTAAGTCAGGACTCATATTTTGGCAACACTCTTTCATTCACATTCTTGAAACGGAATGAAAAACATTCTTTCTCACTTTTTCAAATAGCAGGGTATACATGTGAACTGGAAGCAAGCGAATTTAAATAAAACAGAATCAAAAAATATAGAATGAGAACAAAACAAAATTAAAAATGAGTCGTACAAAAATTTGCCAGCGACTCACCGGGCAAATTATTTTCCTTTTCAGCTTTTCGAATTTTGTATCCCTTTTACACCAACGTAGTTTGAAAAAAAGTCAGACTCATGAGTCACCGTGTAATAGCAGTCTTAGGGCCAGTTGCTCAATCGAATCATAAATTTAAGTTCTACATAAAGTTCTACTTTTGTATGGGGATTTTATGTAGAACTTAAGAATTCCGGAACGTCTCATACAAAAATGAAAACCTTATGTAGAACTTAAATTTGTGATTCGATTGAGCAACTGGCCCTTAATGTTGAGATAAAAACTCGCGTAATTGTTTGGATTGCAATACACTCAATAAGAATGATAATCTTAAATTATATATATTGTGTCTCAGTAAGAGCGCACTTTTTAAAATTGGAATATATTTTTATTCATGCAAGTGGCAACTCTGAAATTTGACAGATGTCACTTCTGTTAGTTCCGATTATTAAAAATGAGGCGATTTTCGAAAGAACAACACGTTATAATAATTTTAAAAACTCATTACAAAAATGGGAAAGTTACGCTTCGCAAATTTTCAGCCGAGAGAGTGCACCTAATATATCTTAACCATTCGAAGAGTGGTCAAAAAATTAAAAAAAAACTGGGTCAATTATGGATGATAGATAAGAATCCTTTGCGTCAACGTACTGGTCGGCCTCTTGAAAACATTGCTGCTGTAAACGAGAGTGTTGCCAAAAACCCGAAAACATCAATTCGACAGTGACTGTGAACGGCATTCGTTACAGGAATTTGATAACGGACTTCTTGTGGCCTCAACTGGATGGCGTGGATCTGGACAACAGGTGGTTTCAGCAGGATGGCGCCTACTGCCATACCGCGCATGAAACAATCGACTTATTGCAGCAACGATTTCCAGAACACATTATCTGACGAAATTCTGATGTCAACTGGACTCCAAGATCGTGCGATTTAACACCGTGTGATTTTTTTCTTTGAGTTTTTATGAAATCTCGGGGTTATGCGAATTAACCTGAGCTCAAATTGGATATCCAACGTGTCATTGGTGAGATACAGCCACTCTGTGCAAAAGTCATTGAAAATTTCATCAAAAGAATAATGGCATGTCATCGGAGCCGGGGGGTCATTTGCCGGAAATTTTATTCCATACTTAATCGGAACATGTCTTCTTTACAATACAATTAAAATATCACAACTCTGTTATGAAACACTTGTTTTTATATTAAAATGAAATAATGCACTCTTACTAAGACACCCTATATAATACGCAAGGTAATGAATTCATATATCTCTCTAATATATAAAATTCTTCTGTCACAGTTTTAGTGGTCATACTCCTCCGAAACGGCTTGACCGATTTTGATGAAATTTTATATGTGTATTCAGTAGGTATGAGAATAAGTTCAAATCTATTTTTTATACCGCTAATTGTTAAGGATGGCTCATCCACACATTTTGTTTTGGCATTTTTTGGGCAGTTTTATTTATTATAATTTTTGTATGGTGCGGCATTGAAACCTTAATTTTCAACTTCCTACCACTTACCCCTACTTTGTGTAAGAGCTTTATCACTTCTTTTTCAGTTTTCATGAAAATGTCATCGATTATTATTATTATCGTTTGTACATTGATCGCAGTAGTGATAGTGCCATTAAAGATAATTATTCTAAAAGGTTAGTTAATTAATAAAAGATAGATAGACACATTCATACTATACTGTTTGTCATCATTAAAACAGCAAACAATGCCAATGCGGGGTAAAGGGTGGTCTTGGTAGTGGGTAGTGGGGTGGTCAGATAGTGGGAGTGACGGATTGTGGGTAATGGGAAGTGGGAAACGGGGGTAGGGGTTACTAGGGTAGTGCTTAGCGGGTAGTGGGTAGAGGGTATTGGGGTAACGGGTAGAGGGTAGCGGGTAGAGAAGTAGCGGGATAACAAAGCCTAGAGCTTTTATTTATCGATTGAGGCAGTACGAAGTCTGCATTGTCAGCTAGTTCATATATGTATTCCTAAAACATAATTTGATAAAATATATGTGACGGACGACTCTTGCAACGCTGCAGACCGTCATCACTGTGACAACGCTGCGCGCAGACATCAACTCAACATGATAGAAGCCGCTTGGATCAGCCAATCAGCGGACAGCACTGTTGTAACTGACAGATAAATCACATTTTTATATTTTTTTTTTTATTAGGATAAACATTTTTTCTATCTTCAGGAATGATGCTTTACAAAGCAATTTCAGTATATTTGAGGAACTAAAAGAAAGAAAAGGTGTCATTCAATAGCCTTATAAAGACTAGTGGTGAATGACCCAAGTTAACATTTTCTATTCAATTTGTGTGGGGTTTATTTATTTATTTATTATATATTAATTTTTTTTTTTTGATTTGTTAATAAAAAGTAAAAAGAAATAGTTAACTGTTAACATGATATGAAGCTAAAAATAATGAACAAAATAATTTAAACTATATTCAAAAACAGATTTTTGCCTTGCGAAATATCCATTGTAAATAGCCAAACTTTGACTTTTTTTAAAAACGAACTGAGAGTACTTTGTGTTCGTATCTCATATGGTAATCGATTAAATAATGTAGGTGCCGAAACAGTGTAGAAATTAGAAAAATGTGTTCTATTTGAATCCGGTATTCTAACAAGTTGTTGGGAGTTTACTCTTAAATTATATGCATTTGAATTTCTTAACAATGTGTTATTACCACTTCGCATGAAAAAAACCTTAAGAACTTTATAGACATATAGATGTTTTATTGGTAAGATCCTTAGGTCGAGAAATAAAGGCCAGCTACTAGTTAACCTTTTTTTCTTCGAAATAATTCTGACAGCGTGCTTTTGAGCTATTTGCAATGGTTCAATCACATTATTGTACGCTCCACCCCAACTAGTTAAACCATATTGTAGCTTTGAATTTACAATACCATAATATATTACCGTAAGAAGTTTCTTAGGACAATGTGGTTGCAACAAGAACATTTTTCGAGTAGCGCATCTCATATAAGCTTTTAACTCAGATGTATGTGGTTTCCAATTTAGATTCCTATCTAACATTACTCCTAGATACTTAAAACATTCAACCGATTCAATTTTAAAACAATCAATGCAACAGGGTTTGTCTTCACCGAAATTGACCTTTCCACAATTATGTGAAAACATAGACAGCTTTGAACATGCAGCGGAGTGAAATATTATATTACTTTCAGGCAGATCTGAAGCTTTTAAGTTAAAAACATAAGTTTTGTTTTCTCACTCACAATAAGCTCATGTTTCGCAAACCATTGTCTAAGTCGTTGTACGTCATTTTCTATCATTGCAACCGACTCAAAAATTGAGGTTTTTATGTAAGAAAAGGCTATATCATCGACAAAAGCTGTAATATTTCCATTAAAATTTTGAATAAAAATTGAATTTATATATATCAAAAAGAGAGTGGGGCCCAGAACGGAGCCCTGTGGCACACCTATTTTTGACTCTAGCATGTCACTAAATATTCCATTTAATTTAACTCTTTGCGATCTTGCAGATAAATAGGATTCCAACCATTTAAATATGAAACCCCTAAAACCAGCTTTATAGAGTTTATTTAAAAGGATTTTATGGTTAACCATGTCAAAGGCCTTAGTCATGTCTATAAACAATCCCACAGGATTGTTATTTTTGTTAAAACCATCGCATATCTCTCTACAAATTTTTAAAATGGCATCTTCTGTGGATTTACCCTCTTGAAAACCGAACTGTTGATTGCTAAAAAAATTAATATTATTCAGAAATGAAATAATTCGTTTTTTCATAACTTTTTCAAAAATTTTGGAGAAAGTTGGAAGTACTGCTATTGGTCTATATTGACTTATTGATTTTCTACAGCCCTTTTTATAAAGAGGAATAACCTCAGCTATTTTGAGACTCGACGGAAAAATACCACAATTAACACTCAAATTGAATACGTAACATAGTATGTCAATAATAAAAAAAGCAATCCGTTTTAGGAGAAAATTAGTAATGCCATCGGAAGTACATGACTGTTTGTTATTTAAGTGCATTATGTGCTTATATAGTTCCAGTGGTGTAAAAGGTTGAAATACAAAACTATTCGTTTGAAAACTATCATCAATTAAATCCGGATATAAGCTACAACTGCAATCGACTTGAGAAGGTTTTGGCCGCAAATTTGATGCAATGCTGGCGAAATATTTGTTAAAAACATTTGAAATATTTATGGGATCGCGAACTGGAACATTTTCGACCTCAATTTCACAAATACTATCAAAGTTGTTTTCACCACCTAAAATGCTATTCACAACTTTCCACTCTTCTTTAACATTTCCCTTACAGTTCTCGAACTTACTCGAATAAAAATTATTTTTGCTTGAAGCAACTTTTAATTTCACTTCCTGACTCATTTTGATATAATTTCTCTTTAAATATTGATTTTGAGGGTTCTTTTTACACTTTTTGCGAAGTAAATTCTTTTTGTTTATAATTTTCAATTAATCCTTACTAATCCAAGGCTTCAGCCGTTTAAGTTTAGAGTTCGTTTGTGTTCCTATTGAAGTCGAACTGTCTATATGATCTTTAAGTATTTTTAAAAAGATATCATAAGCAGTCGAGGGATCTTCTTCTAAATATACTGAGTTCCAGTACTCAAACTTCAATCTGTTTACCAAAACCGAATAGTTTATTTTTTTTTAACCGGAAAAGGAATTGGTTTTGGTTTGCTAAAATTCAAATTATCTACACTAGTCAAAACAATTAAAGGAACACTTGAAAAAACTCAAAAATGGAGTGGTTTTTTAAAAGGCTGTATCTCAGTAGAAAAAAGTCGGATTGAAGTGAAATAAAAAGTTTTTCAAAGATTATCATTTTTTTCTTTTCAACTTATTTTGAGTTGAAAAAGTACCGTTAGTCGTTTTTGCTTGAGCGAAAAAAATGTTCACTCAATTTCAAAATCGAAAAAAAAATAAACTTTGAGGTTTCATAAAATGAACGGAATTTTTTTTTCAATCCAGCCAATCTAAGATTCAATTTTAGAATTTTGTTGGCTATAATTCACTGTTTGGTTCAGATCGCTACGATTTTTTTTCTAATCAAAAAATGGGTTTACATGCAAAAACACAATTTTGACTTTGGACCCTAATAACTCTGCTAAATATTGACTTACAAAAAAAATAAAGGCAGATTTGAAAAATTTGTTAAATTTTCTACACAAAAACATTTTGAAAAAATAAAAATATTGTTTTTTTCAATTTTTTCTATCAATTTATAAAAAGGTCCAAAATACGCATTTTTCAACTTTTTCATAAAAACTACCGTTATTTTGTGCTTTTCAGTGATACAACTAATCTGAGGCTTAATTATTAAAGCTCATAAAATTTCCTTGATTTCGGTGAAAATTTCACATCAATACGATTTACCGTTTCTCTGTTTCGATCAATCAAACTTACGAAACACTTTTTTTCAATTTTAAGGAAAGCTCTGTATTTTCTTATTTTTCTGTTCTTTTGAATTTGTTTATATTTTTATTTTTTTTTATTTTTTTCATTATGATTATGAATTTGTGAAATTCGGACGAATTTGCATCAAAATCAAGGAAATCGTCTTTTTGATCTGAGTAGTGGTGAGACAGCTATTGCGATAGCTGCTATTAATCACTCTGCTATTCCACTGAGCAGTGAGCAGGAGTGATTGCTCTTCAATGTTACTGCTATTCTGCTCACTGCTCTTTAAAATGCTCAGTGATTAAATGAGCAGTGAGCAGAATAGCAGTGAGCAGAAAAGCAGTGAGCAGAATAGCAATGAACAGATAAGCAGTGAGCAAAAAAGCAGTGAGCAGAATAGCAATGAACAGAAAAGTAGTGAGAAGGATGGCAGTGAGCAGTAGAGTACTGGAATAATTCCTCAATGCTTTATTGAATGATCCATATTCGGTATTGCTTTTAAGTGGAGAGTAGAGTGAAGATTTATTTCTCTGAATTGTTTTTTTTTTTTTTTTGAGAAAAACTTCACTTTTCCCTTCCCTTAAAACAAACACCATTACTCAACGGCGCGGCGCACTGCCATTGCTATTTTGTTCAATGCTCACTGCTTTTTTGCTCACTGCTTATCTGCTCATTGCTATTCTGCTCACTGTTTTTCTGCTCAATGCTTTTCTGCTCATCTACTCACTGCTCATTCATAAGAGTAGAAAATAGAGCAGAAAAGCTGTTAGATAATAAGCAATGACAAATGAGCAGAAAAGCAGTGAGCAGAAAGCGAGAGACAAGAGGCAGTGACCACTGAGCGCTTGAGCAGTTGAATTTGAATATTTAATACAAGTGATTGTTTTATTGTGTGTTGTGTGGTGGTGGTTTTCAAACACAGTACACAGAATTCAAGGTATTATATTCCCGATTTTCTTCTTCTAAACTTCGCGCATATGTCACATTACAGAGACCAAAATGTCAAAATACAACAAAAGTTGTTGTTGTGTTATCGGCATTTCTTTTTGTGCCTTTTCTCACTTCTGTCATCTTGGTCTCTGAGAGATGCGCAATACAATACATTTTATTCTGTGTACTGTGGTTTTCATCATAAACTGCTCATTAAAGAGTGATCAAATAGCTGCTACTTTATACTGCTCTTTTTGTAAACTGCTCACAGTGATCACTGCTCATTAAAAATCACTCTTAAGAACATCTCTAGATCTGAGAATTTCTCTTTAAAGAAAACTTTATTTTCAATTGTCACTTTTGACGTTTCTTTCAACTTTGCTGTCAAAAATTCTCACCTCATCGTGGGCAAATTATGAATTACATTTAGGACATGTCCGCACTTTTAAGGCTGTATACAAACTCTGTCAAGACATTTTCATGATATTTTTAGTTATTTATTCGTAAATAATAGTTAAATTTCATTCAAAAAGCTGTAAAACATTATGCACTGCACTTTGTATTATTATATAAGTACATAGAAATTGAATTTCATACAAATATTTTTTCTTTTTACACTTTTGAATTTAACTGACTCTTAATTTTAAATTTTGAGCGCAGGTTTTTATATTTGGGCTCCGGTTTTTCACCTTATTGCGCCCAGCACAATGTCCATTAAAATGAGAATGTATTGGTTCGGCTTCCCATTTGAAATGCATTGAGAAACCTACACACTCGCAATTTAATGGATATTTTATCAAATTTAATTATTTAGGTCGAAAGAGAGCAAAATGCCTTGAGTTGCGACTCTAGGTATACCTCCTCTGTGCTATCATTGATGTAGATATTGGAATCATCAAAGCTCTCACCAAAAAATTTCGCAGTGAGCTTAACGTTTTTTTTCGCTCTTGTTATGCTCTCCTTTGTCTGTCGACGGGTCAATTTAATGACAAGAATGTTTGCGGTGTCTTCAGTTGACTTTGTACTTCCTGATGCATTAGTCTTTTTCGCTGTTGAATCTCTTTTTGCCTTTTTAACTTTTTTAATAAAACAATGGTCTATGTCTCGCTCACAGATTTCCACTCCCAATCCATCACGCACAATGTCTAAAGCAACTTTAGTTGCATTTGAACTGTCAACACACGGAACATTTACAATTTCGATGACGTTGGATAGATTTGATTGTTCCAAAAAATTTAATTTCTCCTCCAAGACTTTGAATTTGGCTTTAAGTTCGGCGTTTTCTGATTGCAAGTTAGATGTGTGAGACAAGAAATTGGTGTTTAATTTTTTTAATTCAAGAATTTCACTGAATATGCGCTTCAAATCAATTGTTTTATTTTCTTCCGATTGTGTTTGAAAATTAGCATTATCATGTTCATTTGTGTGATTGTAGGTCGCGGAGGCAAGAATAAGGGGGCTCTCTTCAGCTATAGAAGATCTTCGTAAAGATGTACACTTACGGCATCTCCAAGTTTTTTTGTTTTTTTTCATATAGTCAAGATCAGTGGGTAAAATATTGACACAGCTCCCATGGAACAGATTTTTGCAGTCACAACAATCTATTTTATCACTACTTCGATCCACCTTTTTATTACAAATACAATTCATTTTTTTTTTTTTGGTTACTCAAACATCTGGTGTGCACATTCCAACATCGACCGGCGACTGCTTAACACCTTTTAGTGTTCTTTCGAAACGACTTGTATTTTTTCATTCGGTTAAATAAAACTTACATTTGTAGTTTCTTTGAAACATTTTGTTTTTATTTCGGTCGACTAAAGTGGTGACCCAGACGTGATGCCCGAGGACGTAGAAGAACGACCCGAAAACCAAGGAGTCAACGTGGCCGCAAATTGTTACGCCCGCCTCCAAACGGTCCAAGGAATTTCTTGACCCTAACGTTACCTCTAGCTTGTACAACAGTTTAGTTCGACCCCATCTCGAATATGCATCACAAGTTTGGTCTCCTCATTATGAGATACATATTGAGAGACTAGAATCAGTTCAACGAAATTTTCACGTTTCGCCTTTAAAGGGATTAACCCCAATAATATCCCTTCTTATGATGATCGACTTGCATTTTTCCAGATGCAAAAACTTTGTCAAAGGAGAACAAATAATGATATTGTTTGTAACGGTATAAAATTTTCTTTAACTTTTCCATCCTGTAGGTACAGATCCTACACGAAAAACCTTGGATGGAAAAGTGTCCAGTTGGCAGCGACCAGGCCAGGCATGCTTTATTCTAGCTGAGCTCGTCGGATGTGGGAGTGGGTTCTTGGTCCGCCAGACTGGACTACCGTAATTTTACATCATGCCTGTTTCAAAATTATTTAAAAAATCAAAATTTACACAAAAAAAGAAAAATTAAACAAACTAGGACAGCAAAACAATGTGACAAGGACGGACAAAATACGAACAATAAAATTAAGCTACGTTACGTTAAATAAAAGAATCTAAAAAAATGTTTGATGATGAAAAGACGATTCTTGGACTGATTTGCTTATCAATCCCTTCGATACACGGGTGCCTTAGGCCAACCACAAACCGAAGCGGACAAAACGTTCGCTTGTCGCAAGACAAAATGTCGTGTCGTAATCCACCCCACACCGAGGGCGACACGGACAAAACATTTTGTCGTTGTCGCACTCGGTGTGTTTTGCCAGCGGACAAACAAAGAAAACATCCACACAAAAGAAATCTCTACGTTTTTCTTAATTCTTCTTGTTCTTAATTCTTTTTACCATTACAACAACATCCATACCAAATTGAACAAAATACAACAAGAAATATCGCAATAAAATACAAATCCAACTATGAGCAACCGACATGTCCGTTTGTCGAAATCTGTTTGTTTGTCTTGTTCGTTTTGGTGTGTGGTTCTTCATAAGACGGTGTGTACTTTCAGGCTTCGACATTTTGTCCGGGACATTTTGTCTTCTTTGGTGTGGTTTGCTCCTATACAACCCCATGTATTTACTGCAACCGACGGACGGACACGACTTTTTGTCGTGTCGTGTCTTGTTCGGTGTGTGTTGCCTCGTAAGAGCAATGGACTTGTGTCCGCGACATTTTGTCGAAAGACAAAAAGTTCGTCTGTCCGCTTCGGTGTGTTTTTAGCCTTAGGTGTTAACGGCACCCTTGAGCATCCTGCCCCATTGCCAATCTCAGAACTGAGATGGCACCTTGGCTGCCGCGCGCTCAAAAAAATATGCGACAGCCCCAAAAAAGTCATCGACCTCACCTGTGGAAACTAACCTGTCGATGGATTTCATGGTTCGATCACCATTTGGCACCCCCCTGAAATGTTTTTTTAAACCTTGTCCATGTTCGTATTTGAATTGACAAGAATCAGTTTCATGTTTTAAAATTCATTTAATATGTATATTCATGAATCTATTTAATAGTTAACAAATATCAGTAACGTGTATGTTTAAGACAAATAAGAACAAATTAAGTAAGAATATGAGCTAAAGGATTGTTTTCATAAACGCAACACAATAAATACAGCTGATTTAAACTAAATTAGGTCAAACAGAATTTCATTGGAATAAAAAGTGTGCCAAAAGTCAATGCCCTCGGGTTATAATTTTATTGCAAAACGAAAACAAATGTTCAAAACAAAACGAAAAAAAAAGAAAACTAACACATTCACATACCTTTTTGCTTTTTTCTGTATCTCCACCTGTGCGCACATGTAGTAGACTCAGTTAGCCTGTGAATGTAAATGATATTTGACAAACAAACAATAACAAAACAAAAACAACCCGAGTGAATTTCGACGACGCACGCACAAAAACAAATGTAAAGGAAACACGCAAAAAGAATAAAGTATTTAGGGAAAATATGTACAAATACAAAGACAAACTAAAAACTACTCGGTAACGATAAGGGAAATATAAAATTATTATGATATAATATTATGAAAAAGAAGATGACAAACAGAAAGAACAGCAATAATTTCAAACAAAAAAGAGAATACAAAAAGAATAAGAAAATAATCTAGGTAATAGGGTGGTAATTAATAATATGAAAAAAAAAATGTTGATTGATGAATTGACACAGTCACACAGTATTTGAAAAAGGTAAGTATTAGGGATATTTAGGATGGTAGGTAGGTACGTAGGATGATGTACATATATAGTTTCATTGTTTCATTTGTTTTATTGATTAATTAATTTTTTTTTCTTGGTTTTCCAAATGCAATAATAGGTGTGTTTTTTTGCACGCGTATATACGCTTAAAATGAACAGTGTACAAAAAAACGACAATTTTATTGTTTTAGTAATTTTGGCATCACTTGTCAAATGCTGAGCTGTAATTGGTCAAATGTTGTTTTGTAACAAAAACTCGAGTTCAGGGCCGCATTTATTTTTGTTGGTGATCGCTATGCGCTACACAATTTCTTGTACTTTTTAACACTTGATCAAGTTGTTCATAGAATGGGCTTTCGACTACGACCCGAAAAAGGACAATACATATGAAG
This sequence comes from Sphaerophoria taeniata, assembly GCA_943590905.1. Taxonomy (NCBI): domain Eukaryota; kingdom Metazoa; phylum Arthropoda; class Insecta; order Diptera; family Syrphidae; genus Sphaerophoria; species Sphaerophoria taeniata. The sequence goes on from OX016541.1 coordinate 97,995,534, forward strand.
AATTAAGGATGAAAAATGAAGAAAATGCAAGGAAAAATAAAAAAATAAAAAATAAATATCGTGTGTGTACACCTTGAACGTTAAAAAACCATGTAGTCCAAAAAAAGAATTGAAATTGAAAAATAAAATTGATGCACAATCAATATAATCTTGATTCAATCATTTTTCGCCTGACGCCCCTGAGATTAACCATTCAACTGCAGACCAGCCCTGTTGTAATGCGCTTGTGAAGAGAGAACAAAAAAATCTAATGCTCAAAGAAGCAAACCAAGAGAATGGAAGATGGCACATACAAAAGATCAACGTGATTTTGTTCTGTGTGTTAAATACACAGATCATTACTTTGTTTGTGTTTTGTGTAGTAAGAAAAACAACAAAATCCTAGCTTGCTCGGATCTGTTCTGCATGTAAAATGGAATGAATTTCGAAATGAATATGTTGAAAATTCATCGCAGAGAGTGAAAAAGATATATGGAAGCACTGTTTTTATATCCGCTTATTTCATTAGCGTGGATAATTATCGCCGCTTACTAAGCGGATATAGAAATGTGTTGTTGTTGCATTTTGCATGTAAGTATTTTTTTAAGCGTATATACGCGTGCAAAAAAACACGCCTAATAACACTTTTATTACACTACGATGTTGGGGTAGTTTGAGCACTTTTCTTTTTTTTAAGTATGTTTATGAAAATCGAAAGTGTGGACGAGAAGTTTAGAAGCTATGATAGCACAAAAAATACATTGAATCAATTTTTTTTTCTTTTTTTTTTTCTTTATCACTTTTTTTTTTTTTTTTTTGTTTGTTTTGTATTTCACTGGATCTGGAGTATTGATTGACATTATTTAAGTGGGATTGAAGGATGATTGCCTATTTCATAGAGGACATATATTACCTAGAGTCCGGACTTCGGTGGTTCGCTCTCTTTCGGCCTACAAGCTGAAATTTTCACATTTATACCTTAAAAGTGCATAAGTGTTAGTTTCCCAATGCATTTCTTATGGGACCTCTCACTAATACTTATGCAATTTTAAGGTCTGTGTGCTCATTACAGTCGTGGTGTAAAACCTCTAGCTCAAATTTCAAAAAAGTAGATTCCGTTGAGCTCAAATTTTTCAAAAAAAAAAACCTGAACATGCAAAAAAATTCATGTAATATGAAAAATAAATATATTGCTTTATTTCTTTGGACTTTTAGCATAAAGTTACATTATTATTTGCCAATATTTGTATCAAAAATATTAAAAATCTTAAAAAGAACGCAAAAAAAATCGAAAAAGTATGCGACACCCTTAGGAACAAACAACATAAATACTACAATCGGGCCTTTAGTTTCTTATTTGCTGTGGTGAAAGTTTTGACAGCTAATGTCAACAATATTTGACATTATTATTATTTTTTTCGAATGTTTGAGAAATTCGCCAAAAATATTTTTCTTCTACGTTTTTGATAGTAATTTAAACTTTTGCGAATTTAAATGTTATTACAAACAACTTAGCTAAACTTTTATCAAATTTAATCAAGTGCTTTGAGCAATATCACTCTAAACGAACATGTTTTTCTCGCCCCCCTTATTAGCATGATTTTTGTTCGAATTACATATTTTGTTGAAAATTATAGTTTTTCCTGTTTCATGTAAACAAATCATAAGTTTATTGCTTTTCAATAAAATGGACACCGAATAAATATGTGTTGCGCATCTATCCGACATAGATTTTACGGAAAAAATGCGTCGGAGTAATTATGAAAAGTTTAAAACCTTGTCCGGATGCATGGTCCAAGTCTATTCGATGGAGGAAAGCAGTTCTCTCTTCGTGTTCCAAGTAGTCTGCAAAAAGCTGTCAAAAAGAAGGCTCAAGAATTGGTCAATCTTAAAGTCGAAGATGACGATGATATTAAATTTGTCAAAGAAACAAAACCAAACCCCGCAATCGGCGAAAATTATGTACCCGACTAGGACGAATTATCTGCTGCCGGCAATGCCATCAAACCAGTTCATACTTCATACAAGAAAAATTGGTCTCAATACATTCAACACTCAGAAAGTCCTCACTATTGAACGCTTGAAGGACATCCATGCTTCGTTAGAAACTCGACCTGCCGACGATGTGCTAGCCGATGATCCGGCATGCTTGAAAGTGTTTTATGCCGCATCAATAGCACGCATTAGCATTAGAAACCACGTGGTGGAATTTTCCCCTGATGACACGGGCCTGGCCAAAACTCTATCCATGATATCGCTCGTCCTCGATATCAAAAATCGAGAAGAAAACGATACAAACTCCGATTCAGAAAGTTCAGACGACGAAGTGCGCAACAATGGTTGGTCAACAAAAAACCGAAAAGACCACCACAACGGCGGAACGCTTATTGTGTGTCCATCTACATAGTTTGATTCGTAAGTGTCTATAATGGGCAGTACAGGTACACAAAGCCACGCCATTTGGCTACCTACGATATTGTGATCACAACCTACCAGATTGTTTCTCGTGAATCCAAAAGCAACGGTGCCTTATTTTCCGTAGCTTGGAAGAGTCTTTTTCATTAGCTTGTTGTGATCTGAGGGCAAAATGCCGTTGGGTTACTCACCGGAACACCCATATAGAACAAAGAACTCGACCTATATGCGCTGTTGAAATTCCTCAAATGTGGCCCATTCGACGATCTACATCACTGGAAGAAATGGATTGACAAAAAAAGCGCCGGAGACCAGCAGCGACTGAATACCCTGATGAAGTCCCTGATGCTGCGTAGAACAAAACTTCTCCTTCAACAACAGCATCGCAAGTTTTTGCAGACATATGCAATGCAAAAGCTTCATTTAAACTAGAGGCCGATGTTAAAAAATATAGCTCCGAAATCAGTCATAAATGAAACAAATCGAAAATGAATTGCAACAAGAAACAAATCTAACTGCAGAGAGCTGTTTGCAGGCCAAACAGAAGGAATGTGATGACTACAAAGTCATTCTAATGGATGCTACTTTAGTAACTGTAGCTACCGCAATGATGGCGATCAGAGTTTGGCTCGATCATGACGTGCCAGAAGACAACATAATATTGACTTCATTGTTGATGGCAGAGATTGGAGTGCACTCAATTGCTTATGCTTTTCGTAAGGTATGATGGTTTCTAACATAATGTAAACATATGCTTTTAATTTGACCAATCAAACAGGTAAAAATTTTCACATCAGCTCTAGATCCCCGAAATCAATGACCTTATTCTATGTGAAGCCAGCAGTCTAAGCAAATCAAACAGCAAATATATACGAGTATAACAGCTAGATTGGAAGAATAAAAACAACACAGTCCAATAGATACCCTGATGTGCAGTTTAAAGATATCTTTGAATTTGAAGCTGCCTTTAAACTAGAGGCCAATGTTATAAAATATCTATGGCTCCGAATTTAGTCACATGTCACAGTCAGTTGGGCAGAAACTGTTGCTGTGTCTGATGAGGGCTTTGTTCAAGAATGTCAAGGTCGTTGGCATCGATGAAGGAACATCAAATCTCGTTTCCGTCTGAAGCAGCCATTCATCAAACCGCCCTGAGGAATTCCTTCTAAAGCTCCACCTTCATATTTATCTTGCGGGTCTACAAAATATGGACCGCATAAGAGAAGGAGTACTAGTTGAAACCTAATCCTACTATACAATATATCTGAAGAATTTTTGAAATTTAATTTTATACCTAAACGAAAAAACCTTTTATCGAAAATACGACTGGCTTTTAGATTGGATATTTTTATAACCAATAGCGAAGTGGAATACTGTTATAATTTGTATTTAATAAAGTTGAATTTTATTATTTACATATTAACATATCTATGTTTATTTTCAAAAAATGCATAGGTATGTACATCTATCATCTTACATGGCTAAGCGCAAGGATTTTGGTGTGGTTAAAGTTCTATGAAGAACGTAGTTTATCCTCTCGGATCTTCCATGCTCCACACAGGTATCGGAACCATATAAAAAACAAGTCGAGGCCCATTTTCAGCCACGACCAAAACGGAGACAGTTTGGATCCTTCGATTTCGGCCCAATTGACGGCGATTTCCTTGCATCCACCACCTCTCTGATTCTTCCTCATACTCCTCTTCCTATTCTCGGCCTTCTGTGCTGTATTTATTTGCAGTTTCTCCTTTATGAACTCCAATCGCATTCGATTCTTGACAATCTGTTCTGTGTTCTTCAGATTCTTTCAGTTCAGTTGCCATGCCACCCATTCGCTTCTCCTCTATTTTGGTATTTTCTTGTGTCAACGGAGTGGGTGTATCAGCCCCACGTTGCATTTGCTCTTCGATTTTTGTTCCCATTCGTCATAGCATCCAGTTTTTAAACTAGCCGGAATCCAAGCACTCGATTAAGGTTTTGATTATATTGTTTTGAGGATCCTGAACGGATTTCCTTGTTGATACGATCCCATTTTTTCAGACCGGCTCACAGTGGGACGAATGTATGAGAAAACACTTCAAAATTCATATCTTGAGAATAAAATAAAGTTATCAACCAAACATGCCTTAAATAGTGTTTTAGTACTCATATCTATGATTGTAACCGAAAAACAAGAAAATTGATTCACTAAAACTTATGATTTCAGGATTTTTTATTCAAAAGAGTTGAGCAGCGAACTTGTTTTTATTTTATATTTTTTTATTTATGATTTTCTGTTTATGTTTTTTGTATACATTACATGATTTTGATATCAAAATAAATAATCCTAATAATAAAGACTAAGAAAAATTAATCAATTTCACTTTCCGATGAGTAATTCATATTACTTAGAAATCCTGGATCTTCGTTATTGTTTACCAAATAGTGATCTATATTTGGGTCACTTTTCGATAACTTTTGGTTTGTGGACTGTCTTTAAAACGTTTAAGAGGTCTTCTTTTGCTTGTACTAGGTGAATTGTCCCACGAAACAGAAAAAAGGGTTTGTTTTAGAATTTTGAACGATTTTTCAAGTGAACTCGGAAACAGCAAAGGTTTATTAGGAAGGACTTTACTTAATTATTTTAAGAATTTCGCATAAAAGTTAGTATTATTACTTACGGAATTTATAAACACGTCTGGAAAGGATAAATTAAGGTTAAGCCACCGTTGGTGAACCTCCAGAAACCTGAATTTGTTTCTTTGGCAACACTGCCATTTTTGCTTTAAATTAACACAAAAAAGGATCGAAATTTCTTGTAAAACTTCGTTTTCTCCTTCATTCAACTCTTCCAAGCCAAGTAACTGCTGAATTTTGTTAGCAACGCTGAAAACTTTCCTGGAATGTGCACTATCCATCCATGTTGCTAATAAGTCACCATGCTTGATGAATACGGTCGAACCTAAAAATGTCAATTTCTTTAAAAAGCGCAAACTTGCGCAAGATTTTTTTCGTGATTTAGTTAGCTGACACATTGCTTATTATGAAATAAAAAAGATCTCAAGACCCGTTTTTGACCATTTTTTGAAAACTCTATTTGAAATTTGACATTGGTTTTTTTTTTCTTGTACCATACTAACACAGCAAAAATCGTTCCTACAAAAAGAAACACGAAAAAAATCTATTTCTTACAAAAGTTTCTTAAATTTAAATACCTTCACTATTAATATTCTCCATTATTAATTTAATTTTCACAAGCGGAATATATTTGCACAGCAATTGAATATGTCACAAAAAATCACCTTAAAACTCTTTATATAAAATTCGGAAAAAAAGGTAATGTTCACGTGGCTATAACTTGCGGACCAATATATAAAAGCAAAAAATTTTATTGCATTTCGAGCTTCTATATATTTGGGATGACTTACCAATTAATATAAAGTACCGCTAAAATAGTTGTATTTTTTATTTTTTACTATGGGTCGTCCCACTGTGCGGCTCGGTGTTTGACCTCGGGAACTGAGGAACGTTCAACAACACTGAATCCGACATTCATCACCTGACGTTCGAAGGAATTGACGGTTGACGGTCTGTCTTCGGTGGCCTTGTCTGTAGATTGGTAGGGTATGAAGTTTTCAGTGTCCTTGACGTGGGTCTTCTTCTTTCTCTTGGTTTTCGGCTTGTAGAGCAATGTCCATGACAATGAGGTATTCCTTATTGGATTTGGTTTCTTCGAGACTCTGGAATAGATCATCAATTCGCAGGATTTTGCACGAGACTTTGAGGTTGATTGATATATCTTTGAGTTTGTTGATGCATTGCTGGAGATCTTCATTTGCTTCGCAAATAGTATTTTGAGTCCCTCCTTCGATGTTTTGTAGGAGTTATTTGACCTGCAAATATAGCGATTGTGGAAACAAAAAACAAACAGCGTAAACTCGAAAATCTTCAGGACTTTTGAATTTACCTTATTAAAGAAATAAACTTACCTCTTTTATGAGTGTTCCACCCTCTTCCAAACTCAATTCGTTGCTTGATAAATCCAGAAATAGATTTATTTCAACATAAGTTTTGATTTCATCTTCATCAAATAAACAAAACAAATGATTTTTTTTTCTTCTTCTTTTTTTGGCTTCTGTCACTTTGGGCCCAGGAAAAAAAATTGCCCACGGTTGAGGTGAAGTTTTGTTTTTTTTTTCTTTCTAAAATTTTCACGGACACGAAATTAAGAGAGGATCGTGAGAGTTCACCTCAGTTGGGATGTGCGGGTGTTTTCGGAAAGGGACGAGGAAAGTCGGGACTCTAGGTAATATATGTCCTCTATGGCCTATTTGTTGATTCTTATGAATCACAGATTAGTTTAAAAGGGAGATGGGAAACTGAGCTGTCAAAATGACAATGCCTACAAGCTGCGGTCAACATTTACTGCAAGAGTATGCGTGTTTTTACCAATACAATCTCAGCAAAGTGTGACACCCCACATGGGGAGTAAATTACCCGGAAAATTTGAAAATTTGTAGTTTTAACGTACGAAAGGTGAGTAAAAGTAAGCAGAAGAGGGATATGTTCAAAAAGATAGCAAACAAGTAAAATTGCATAAAAGCAGGAAATGGCATCAAATGTATCAAGCAGTAGGATTTCCGACATCAAAAATGAATAAAAAAGAAAATAAAAACAAATGTTCAGTCTAATTAAGAAGCTGAACATGTGAAAAGCTTTTGTTTGAAATCTTATTTTTTATATAAATACCTGGCTTTGTCAGTAACGAAATGCAAGCAAATCGGGTTTCAATTTATACTTAATCCATGTTCTATGAAATCGGCAGTAAGACTTATAAAGGTATAAACGTGTTATTTGACCTCTACCTGATATAAAATTTAAAGAGTTAGTTTAACTATTTGTGTGTGTTTTTGCTTCAAACAAATCTTAATGGCCTTATACCCTTATTCACACGTGAAGGAAATCGAAATTTTTTTTGATTAGTGATGGCAAACGGGGTTGCTTGCAGAAAACGTAAGGGGAAGGAAAAAATTAAAAATATTGAGTGTAGAAATTTGAGGCTTTTCCTTGTGTTCTTCTCTTCGGCCCGCATATCCAAAATATTTGTTTGTCGAACACAAGTAAACTGTTTATATCAACGGCTTTAATTCATTTTTCTTTTCTTCTTTTCTTTTTTTTTCTGTTTCTGCGTCATCTTAAAGAAACTAAAAGAAAAATTAAGGAGTAAGCAAAATCTACAAAAAATCTAACACAATCGTTCTTCACATGGGAACAGGGCCAATGTAAGGCACGAGTAGGTTTTCGGCCAAAAGTTTCGGAACTCATCCCCAATCATGGATTCTAGTATTTTCGTGGTGAGTTTAAGAAAAACGTGTTTACCAATTTGAAAATTCAATCTAGCAATCTACGCTAAATTTGAAATTGCGAAAACAAACAAAAGAGAACTGTAAAAATATAAAAATCCCACCTCATCTCTTAGTTTTTGTATTTTTCATGTACAAGGAAGAAAATAAAATGAAAGAAAATGAAAATTGCGGGATCTAGGGAGTGAAACGTAAGTCAGTTTCCGATCTCCTTTTGTCTCTGTTATGAATATCCAACCACTCTTTCTATGTAGACTCTCAGGACACAAAACCGGAGATACCAGAACGAAATCGAAAATAAAGATAAAGCACCTTTTTTGCAGTCTTTAAACAATTGCCAATCTCACATGCACCATTCACATTCACATCTTTTTTTTCAACAAACTTCTATATTCTTTTAAAAAAAAATCTCTTCCGGCCAACTTCTTTATTCTTCTTCCAAAAAAAAAAATCTCCTCTAGGAATAAAAATTTTCTTCTTCTTATTTTTGTTTCCTAGGTTACCAGCAAAAAGTATCTCAGAGACTTTTGATTGTTTTTTTAATTATTTAATGCTAAGTGTAAAAATGTAGAGTGAATTAATGTGAAATATGTATGTCTGATTATGTTTAATGTAAGTATGTGTATTGGTGTATGCCTTTGTTCCGTGGCGACCCTACATGTTTTCCTTCATCAAATTATTACTGGTGTCACTGATGCTCCGGATATTCTAAATTCTATCCTCTTTAATTATCGAGGTGGAGATTATATTTTGCGTTCTCATAGTTTGATTAAAGTTCCTAAACATAGAACAAACTACGGAATGCATGAGCCACTGACAAGAATGAGTTAGCTTTTGAATGCGAATGAATTGGGTATTTTTGAATTCAAAACGTAAAGCTTCTGAATTTCCAAACTACATGGAGCGTCAGGATGAAAGCTCACATGATAGTAAAACAACGTGTGATCTTTTTGCACATTTTTTTAAATCAAATTATAATTCAACTTCAATAGATAATAACGCTATTTTGTATAATGAGCTAGATCATCGACTTGATTTTGATTGTTTTTCTTTGTCAGATCAGGAAGTTTTAGAAGGTTTAAATAATCTTGATTTGAACAAAAATGCAGGACTGGATTCGATTCCACCCCTTCTGCTATCCAAATGTGCTAATTCTCTATTTAAAATTTTAAAAGTTATTTTTAATAAATCACTTCAAACTGGTATTTTTTTTTCAAGAATGGAAAGTATCATCTATAAGTCCTATTTATAAAAGTGGTCCAAAACATTTAATAAATAACTATAGACCAGTGTCAAAGCTTTCGGCTATACCAAAATTATTTGAAAAATTAGTTTACGATAGACTTAATTTTGCAGTTAAAGAAATTATTTCTTCTAGGCAGCATAGTTTTTGTAGTGGTCGGTCCACTACAACTAATTTGTGTTTATTTACAAATTTCTGTGTAAGCTACATGGAGAAGAAAATGCAGGTCGATGTACTATATACAGACTTTGTTAAAGCATTCGACAGAGTCCATCATAAGCTTCTCATTAAAAAACTTGAGAAAATAGGATTCAAGTTTGGTTTTCTAAGATGGTTGGAATCTTATTTAACGAATAGAAAACAGGTTGTTAAAATTGGAAATGTTCAATCTATTGTTATAGAGGTATTGTCGGGGCTCCCACAGGGTAGTCATCTGGGACCGCTTATTTTCAATCTTTTCGTGAATGATATTCCAGAAGTCTTAGAATATGCAGACTGTCTAATGTTTGCTGACGATTTAAAACTATTCAATCCCATATTGACTTTAGAAAATTGCCTTGAATTTCAAAAAGACATTGATAAGATTTATCAGTGGTGTAAATATAATCATCTTGATTTGAATATTTCAAAGTGTAAAATCTTTAGAGTTTTTCGTTCAACACCAAGAAATCTATTTAATTACAGTTTGGGTAATGAATTTTTATCGGCTGTCAGTGAAATCAAAGACCTTGGCGTTATTTTTGACAGGAAGCTGTCCTTTTCATCGCATATTGATTTCATCATTAACAAAGCGAATTCTCTTCTAGGTTTTCTAAAACGAAACACTTCAGTTTTTAAAGATAGTTACACCTTAAAAGCTATTTATAGTTCGTTAGTTTTGCCCTCATTAGAGTACTGTTGTGTTATTTGGTCACCCTACTATGAAAACTCTTCAAATCGAATTGAAAATATTCAAAAAAGATTCTCGCGCTTTGCATTAAAACATTTGTTTGGTTCAGAAGATCTTCCATCGTACCGATCTAGATGCGCATTTATATATTAAATCTTTAAAAAGCCGACGTGAAGCCATGTGTACACTTTTTTTAAGGACATAGCTGTTAGAAGAATAAATTCACCAGAATTGCTCAATCTAATCCCTTTTTACGTTCCAGAGAGATCGCTTAGGAACAGAGACGCTCTTTTTCTTGTTTCCAGTCACAGGACAAATTATGGTCTTAACGAACCTATAACTCGTTCGTTGTTTTTATATAACTCAATAAATCTTGAAGTCGACCTTCAAATGGAAAGCACTACTTTTAAGAATAATGTGATTAGAATTTTTAATAATTAGTCTATAAATGAAACAAATGTAATTTAAATGTAATCAAAAGATAAATATCCATTGATGAATAAATGTATAAATAAATAAATAAATAAATAAATAAGGCTTATTTGATTTTCATATCAATAAATAGATACATTTTAAAACAAATTCTTAAGACCAGTGTACCACGTTCTTAAATTTTGTTTTCTTTATTTTGTAAAATTGTTTGTTGTCTTTTCATGTTTTTTTTCTTTTTTATTTGTTTAAAAAAAAAAGAAAACAAACTGACTCTGTTTTTAATATTTTTTTATTTTATTTCTTTTTTACGAACTTGACAAGTGTCTTATACACGCGCATTTACTTTTTAATTTGTTTTTTTTTATGTTTTTAAAATTTTTGATTTTAAAATTTTGCATTTTTTCTTTTTTTTCCTTTTTGTAATATTTTAATTTAAAATTTTAATTTATTTGGTTTTTGCACTTGGTTACCTGCTTGCATTAAGCAGTCCAAAACTTTTGTCTTCCTAGTACCTATTCGTGTCACCATCACTTTTTTTTTATTTATTACAAATAATTTCAAATTAAGTGCCGAGATACGACTAGCAACCGTAATTGTAATCGAACTCGGTGAAAATGGACCCCAGCGCGTGCGGTATCTGGGGGGGAAAGAGGCGTGGGAATTTATAAAAAAAAACAACAAGTATCGCAAACTTCTCGCTGAAGCTGTTCAATTGTCGCACCCCGTACCAGAGGCAGAAGTAAGTTTAGTCACAGACGCATCTAAAATAGCAACAGGTGCTACCCTCCATCAGCTGGTCGATAACGTATCCGAGCCACTTGGTATTTTTTCAAAAAAAATTTGCAAGACACAACAAAATTATTCCACTTATGATAGAGAACTAACTGCTATGTATTTGGCTGTAAATCATTTCCGTGATCTCTTGGAAGGTCGTGAATTCCACAAACCTCTTATTTTCGCCTTCCAACAACGACCCGAAAAATCATCGCCGCGACAAACTAACTACCTGTCATTCATAAGTAAGTTCACCACCGATATCCGCTACATTAAGGGAGAAGACAACCATGCAGCGGACATATTGTCGCGAATCAACATGGTCAACGCTAATGATGATCTGTATTCCACGCTCGCCAAGTCACAGGAGAATGACAAAGAACTTCAAGACCTGCTCAAAGGTAACGTCCCTCATTCAATGCAACTCACTCTGTTTTCTTTCCCACACATAGCACAACCGATTTATTGCGACGTATCTTATAACAGAGTTCGACCATTTATCAACAAAAATCTTCGGAAAAAATTCTTCGACGCAACGCACAATCTTTCACACCCAGACCACCGAGCTTCAGTGCGACTAATGACTGAACGCTTCGTCTGGCCGAATATTCGCCAAAACTGCGCCAACTTCGCAAAGACATGCCTTCGCTTCATTTTTAAGATTCCGCGATTCGTAAGTGTTTCCAATATTCAAACCTCGCTTCTAGGCATGGTTCATACTGTTGCATTCAGTGATGATTTCTGTGAAAAAAGAAATGGGAAAAACCTCATGGAAAAGTGGGAAAACTGGAAAAACCAAACAAAGGTCGAAAATTTGATTTTTTTTGCTTGGAATTTTTTGTTTCAAAATGGGTTTTCGAATGGAAAAACAGAAAGTTCTTGATGAAAAACTCGGAAAACTCATTGGGAAAATTGCATATTATTGCAGGTGCATTGGTTTTCAAATGGAAAACTGGAAAATTTCAAAATGGGTTTTCCAATGGAAAGTAGAAAGTTCTGATGGAAAACTCGGAAAACTCTTTGGTTTTCAAAGGGAAAATTGCATAGGTATTATTGCAGGTGTATTGGTTTTCAAATGGAAAACTGGAAAATTTCGGAATGGGTTTTCCAATGTCAAATAGAAAGTGCATTATTTCTTAAATAGAAAAATGTAAATTTGTTGATTGGGAACTCGGAAAACTCTGCGAGAGCACGAAGAACTTCAACACCTTAAATCAAGTTTTTTTTTATTGAATTTAAGGTGCATTGGTTTGTTTGTATGTCCGGTTTGGACTCTTAAACCGCTCAATCCTCAATGCATTTTTATAAAATTTTCATTGTATAAAAATAAGTTTTTGAGAAAATCTTGAGGGGAAAGTCAGCAAATAAGGTGGATAAATTGTTTAGAATTCTGATTTTTGTGAAATAGTCAAAACAGAGAAGTTTTTGAATTTTTCAAAGAAATTTGCATTTTATTTCATGCTTTAATGAAAGAAGAATGTTAGTTGTAGAGCTTTAAAAAATTCAGATATGAAGTTCTCTATTTTAATCGAAGGGTGGCGAGACGAAGTTCGCAGGGTCGGCTAGTTTAAAATAAAACTTAACTTTTTTTCTTGTTTTAATGTTTAATTTACGTTGTCTTATATTTAACTTATATTTAACTAAGTAACTATTTAATAAGTAAATCTAAATTCCATTGTAATAATTCTATTTTAAGTATTAGTCAAACATGTAAACCTGGTAATTGTTCATTTCCATTTATCTTAAAGATTCATTCTCTTGTTGTATATTGTTAAACAAATTAAAATAAATACAAAATAAAAATACAAAATACATGCATACCCTGTCAGAGAACAAAAGTCCAGCGCCACTCAAAATCAGAACTACAACACTACGCAATACCCGATAAACGCTTCGCTTACATTAATATCGACATCCTTGGACCTTTTCCGCCTTACGAAGGACATCGATACCTCCTACACCAGGTGGCCGGAAGCATATCCAATGCCAGACATGTCGGCTATCAGCTGCGCCAATGCACTCATATTAGGCTGGATTTCTTGATTTGGACCACTACTGCAAATAACCTCAGACCAAGGAAGACAATTCACATCATCAGCCTTTAGTGAACTATGCATTTATATGGAAACGAACCTCACTATGACGACCTCATACCATCCGCAGGCGAATGGAATCGTGGAAAGATTCCACAGAACTTTAAAAGCCGCAATAAATTGCAACGACTCCCTACAATGGGTAAAACGCCTTCCACTCATACTACTGGGTCTTCGTGCAACAATGAAAGAAGATATCAATGCAACCCCCGCTGAGTTAGTCTATGGTACATCGCTGAGATAACCAGCTGACTTCCTCGCACCGACGCTCGACGACCGCTCGCAATGTGATTTCATTAAAGATCTCCGATTAACAATGGATCATACCAGACCCCAACAGACAGCTTGGCACACGACACATCGGCCTTTCATTTATCAAAACCTAAACATCAAATTACGTATTCGTCCGCAACGACTCCGTCAAAGCATCAATATTTCCTCCCTATGAAGGACCATTCAAAGTCGAGGAGCGCCATGAAAAGTTCTTCGTTCTTCGTATTCGTAACAAATCCATCAAAATTTCGATAGACCGCCTAAAGCCAGCCTACCTCGAAATCGACGAAAGCAACGAAATTCAACCATCTGCAACATCCACATCAGCCGTGCCAGACCCACCACAACAAACAACTTCTCAGCCATATCTCACCCAAAGTGGCCGCCGCGCCGTGTCCAATTCCCAGCACGCCACCTTTAGGGTGTGATAAGTCTTCTGGGGGGCCACTGTGGCGGACGACTCTGGCAACGCTGCGCACAGACATCAACTCAACATGATAGAAGCCACTTGGATCAGCCAATCAGCGGACAGCACCGTTGTAACTGACAGATAAATCACATTTTTAGCATCTGGCACATTCCAACATCGACCGGCGACTGCTTAACACCTTTTAGTGTTCTTTCGAAACGACTTGTATTTTTTCATTCGGTTAAATAAAACTTAAATTTGTAGTTTCTTTGAAATAGTTTGTTTTTACTTCGGTCGACTAAATATATTACTTAAATTGAGTCTTCGGCTAACCTCCATAGCGTTCAGACCTATTCTCCCTCTTGTCTCTAGTGAGAGTTCTCAATCTCTTAATTCTTAATTTTTCTCTTTTTCATCTCCGCTTATTCTTAACCTTCCCTTTGCCCTACCGTTAACCGCACACGTGTTTTTGTTCAAGTGTTATCAAATTTAATCTCCCTAAGGATGGCTCCTAAGCCAACCCGTTCGGGTAACCGGTTTGATGGCTTGGACGAATGCCTACTTCCCGATCCCCCTGACCCTCCTCCTCCTCCAGTGAAAAAAAAAACAAATTATCCAGTGATCTCTTCAGTGCTTTCCCTTCCTTACCATCCAAATCTATATTTAAAAACCCCCGTTTTATCCACATTACACCCAAAGATCCCAACAAGCCACTATCTTCGATAAGTGTGTTTGTCCTAAAAAAAATGATCGATTCGATAAGTACCCAATACGAAAAAATATCCCAACTAAGAGATGGTTCAATACTTATCTTAACAAAAGACCAGACCATCGCCAACAAATTTATTAACTCTAAAGCCCTAGACAATATTTGCCCTGCAAATGTTAAACTGCATCCTAACCTCAATCTTTCCAAAGGCATTGTATATGCCCCCTGTCTAATCAATGTCCCCGAAGCTGAAATCGTATCGGAACTCAAGAGTCAATTTGTAACCGACGTCTACAAATTTACCAAAAAAATCGAAAATACGAGCAAGGCTACAGGCCTGATGATTTTCTCATTTGACCTATTCAGAATCCCAGAAACTGTCGACATTGGTTGGTACAAAACAAAAGTAACAGAATACATACCCAATCCAATGCGTTGCCGTCAATGCCAACGTCTTGGGCATACAATAAAATGGTGTAAAAGCCCTGCAACATGCGAAACATGCAATTTCCCCCTTCATGAAGGTACAGAATGTACTCGCACTGAATGTGCTAATTGCACAGGTCCCCACCCCGCCTCCTCCAAAGCCTGTCCTAGATACGTTCAAAGCAAGGAAATTATAGAAATCAAAACAAAAAACAAATGCACAATCTCTGAAGCCAGACGCTTACAAAGAGAACGGTATCAACCTCCTTCAGCTTTCTCTTCCGATCTCTACTCAGACAAATTAAAAAAATCTTCTTCTAGTAAGAGCACAGATTCTCAACCATCCACATCTCTCACAACCAATTCAACAAAAAATAATACGAACAACATTTCTCCTAAACTAACTGCATCTCGCTCCAAAGAGAGTAATCCGAAACAAACAGAAAAAACAGCTATTTCAACTTTAAATGAAAAAACCGCTACAGCAAACACTAACTCCCCCACAACCTCAACTCAAAAAACCCACTCAAAAGAATCCACTCAAAATATTTCAATCAATAAAATCTCCATTTTACCTGACACCGCTCGTAATCCTAACTCTCCAACCAATGCAACACACAATTCTTTACTGCAATCAACAGCTTGTTCATCTCACACGAAATCACCAATGTTTATTGATATCGATACTGATGATGATTCCCCTTAAAGTAAATAATGGTACACTCTCAACCCGCGCCCAGAGCAGCGATGTGAGTCCTCCCCTCAATGGAGGGGTCCCACATCGCCGTTCAGGGCGCGGGATAAACTTGTTACCAGGTGGAAATCGCCCTTTTACTCGTACCATCAACGGTACGGCTAATAAGGGATTTTCCACCGCCTTTAATGAATTAAAAATACTGCGATGGAATATGAATGGTTATTTCAATAACCTTCATTCACTCCAGTTGCTAATTAAAGAAACAAACCCTTTCATTATCACCCTCCAAGAAACTCATTTAAAACACAATAGTCATATATTCCCACCAACAAAATATTCAGCTTCATTCCACAATTTTTAATCCAACGATACTTATTCAAAACAGGGAACATGCATATTTGTACAAAAAAGTATACCCCACAGATACATAACCATAAACTCACGAATTTCTGCAGTTGCAGTAGAAATTGAATTAAAATTCAAGCTAACGATCGTTTCACTCTATATTCCTCCGGATCAGATTTTTGATTCCTCAGATCTTGATGATATTGTTTCGAACATTACAACTCCATTCATCCTTACCGGTGATTTTAATTCCTGGAACCCCGCTTGGGGTTCACCGTCAATCAATAAACGTGGTAAGTCGGTAGAAAACTTTATAGCTAATAATAGCCTCAGTATTCTTAATGACGGTCGCCCTACCCACCTTTCTACACACGGCACCTTTTCTCATATTGACCTTACCCTTTCGTCTCCTCATCTTTCCGCATCGTTAAACTGGGATGTTTTCAACGATTTAAATGGAAGCGACCACTTCCCAATTTTTACAACCCTTGTAATGGGTAACAATCTCAAACTGCCTAAATCTCAACCCAAATTTTTGACCAGCCTAGCCAATTGGGACTTGTTCCAAACGGAGATCTCAAAACAAACCTTAATCCGATTAAATTATACAGAAGTCAATAGAGAAGCTGCCAATATAACAAAGATTATTCGCTATGCAGCCAACCTAAGTATTCCCCAAAGCACTAATAGAGAACACACAAAGACTGTTCCCTGGTGGAATCCCCACCTGAAAAGCCTACGACAAAAAAAGCAATTGGCATTCAATAATTTCAAAAAGTCCCCCTCCCAAATTAACCTCATAACATACCGGAAAGCGAATGCCGAATTCCGAAGAGCCGCTAAAAAAGAAAAATCAATCTGTTTCAAAAATTTCATCTCAAGCATTAACAAAAACTCCTCGCCCAAACAAATGTGGAACGTTATAAAATGTCTTGATGGTAATTACACCCCCCACTCCATCAAACTGATTAAAACTGAATCCGATAATCTAACAAATCCGTTAGAAATCAATTCAATTTTCGCTGATTCATGGGAAAAAGCTCAAAACAATTCTAATTTTCACCACTTGTACATCCAAGAAAAAAATACTTTTCTAGCTATGTCCCATCCAAATTATCTACCACTGCCCTCAGCTGTTTCCATCGAAGCCCCCATATCACTCGTTGAATTGGAGTACTGTCTCCATTCCGTAAAAGGAACTACCCCAGGTTTCGATAGAGTTTCCTATGCAATGTTAAAGAATTCCCCGAATACATTAAAATCTAAACTTCTATCCTTGTACAACAATATTCTTTTCAATGGATACATTCCTCAAGCATGGAAGATCGGAACGATTGTACCTTTACCAAAACCAAATAAGGACCTTTCGTCTATTTCAGGGTACAGACCCATATCTCTGTTGCCCTGCGCTTCCAAAATATTAGACAAAATAATTTCGAAAAGAATTTTCTGGTTCGTTGAAAAAAACAAATTCATCGACAAGAATCAAGTTGCTTTTCAAAAAGGCAGAAGTACTATGGATTCACTACTTCACCTCGACTTTTTGGTATCATCTACCATTTCGGAAAAAAACCACGCTTCCATTTTGGCAATTGATTTTGCCCAGGCTTTTGATAGGATTGGTCCACACGTCGTTTTAAAACAACTAATTGATTGGAAAATTGGACCAAATATTTTTAATTATGTTAAGTCTTTTCTTTCTAACCGTAGATTCCGCATTAAAACCAACTCGATTTACTCTTCCATACATCGTTTAGAAAACGGTATTCCACAAGGATCACCGTTATCAGTTGTTTTATTTATCATTGCATTTAACGGTATAAACAAAATTGTTATTAACTACCCAGAAATAAGACACGTATTATACGCTGACGATCTCATTCTTTTTTTCAAAATGTAAAGACCTAACACTTCTATCTTCTATATTTTCTGCAATAATTAACGATTTAGATAACTGGGGCAATATATCTGGCTCAAAAATCTCAATTTCAAAATGTGAAATATTACATATATGTCGTAAATACAAATGTCGAAAAACTATCGATGGCGTAAGCCTTAGTAATGTAATCATAAAAAATGTAAATTACTTCAATATATTAGGTATTATTTTTGATTCAAGATATAGCTTTAAGGAACACTGTATTTATGTTAAAAAGAGCCTTACAACCAGATGCAATTTAATCAAGTTTATGAGTTCCAAAAAATACAATTGCGACATCAATACAATTATTTCGATCATCCGTTCAATAATTCTGGCAAAAATCGACTACGGCCTCCCTATTTATGGAAAGTGCTCTAAGGCATCAATTCAACTTATCTCCACGCCTTACCATGCAGCTATCAGAAACAGCATCGGAGCTTTCCGGACTACACCAATAAGAAACATCTTAGTCGAAACTGGTCTCCCGAATTTATCTGACAGAACTGAATTTCTCACATGGCAAATACTCCAAAAAATCAACTCACCATTCCCTTCTCCGATTCAAGACGATGCAACGAAGCTTCTAAAACGAAAAAAGACACCAAGATATCCATCCGCACTTCATAAAGCTATTAACGCTGCTTCAAAACTGGACACACCAATCAGCATCGATGTCAAATCAAAAAGTAATCACCCCCCCCTGGGAAATACCGGTTGATTCCATAATCACCGTTTTCGAGGAATATTCTAAATCTTCTACTAATAAGGAAACATACCAATCTCTTTTCCTAGAAGCAAAAGAAAACTTACAAGAACAGGGTTGGCAACTAATTTTTACTGACGCATCAAAATCAAAAGCTGGGACTTCATTCGCAGTCGTCACTGAAAATGGTTCAATTTTATCCAAAGGTCTACTTAATGACTTTTCATCTACTTTCACAGCCGAAGCATTTGCCATTTTAAAAGCAATTGAAGTAGTTAAAAATAAAAAAACCATAATATTCTCGGATAGCTTATCAGCAATAAAAGCAGTCAGAAACATCAACAATCACACAACTTTAGCTCTTGTCATTCGGGACAAACTAATGGCAAAGAAGAAAAATCTGAGAATTGCTTGGGTTCCAGGACATATGGACATTATTGGCAACGTCTTTGCAGACATCGAAGCAAAACAAGCGTTAAAAGAACCTCTTATAAAGTTTTATTCCTTCAACGTCAAGGACTTTAAAAAACACAGCAAATCAATCATGATGACTAATTTGCTTACCAGCTGGTCGGAATATCAACATTCTTACTCAAGCCTTAACCCCAATGCAGTTCGAGCTCTCTATCCTACGGATTTGCCATCATCTTTGAAAAAGGAATATATAAGACTCAGAATGGGACATTCTCAAATCACGCACAAACACATATTCACAAAACAACCTGCCCCTCTCTGTGACTTCTGTTCGTCTAAGCCAATATTTACCGTCCAACATATACTACAATGCGAACACATCACCAGAATAAGCCATGAGATCTCCGGAAAACATTTAAATCAACTTTTATCTTCAATTTCGAAAACCAACATTAATCTGGTTCACAAAATTCTAATCAAACTTAAACTTGAACACTCAATCTAATCTACACTATTTTTCTTTTTAAATAGCCAAAAGCCCTGGTAGCTAGCGCTATACGTATTAAATTATTGTTAGTATAATTTATTTTATATTTTCAATAAAATTATAATAATAATAATAATAATATTACTTAAATTGGTATGGCAAACAATTTTTATGTCAACAACTTTGTTTAAAACGTTCTTAGGGTTGTTTTTTTTTTTTTAATGAACCAATGTAATTACAACTACCAATATTTTAATAAAGGATGAAAAAATCTACAAAACTTCATCATTACATTTACATAACGGTTAGGTACATTTCTTATCAACTTAATTAATTATTTAAATAATTATGAAAACGCAATTGATTTGTATTTAAGTTGCTTTGAAAATGGAATTGAATGTCGATAAATTCTACTTATCAATTAAAAGCGTCCTAGCGTGCGTTCTAGCTAGGACGCTTTTAATTGAAGAACATCGATCGAAGTTTGGCGGTAGCAGGATTCTCCCACGAGTGATGTGTCATTTCGGTTGTGATGCATGACCCCCGTGACCCTCCTTGAATCCGCGCCTGAGCCAAATTGTACTGGAAAGCATAAGGAAACATCTAGAAGCCACACTTGATGCCGAACAGGTAGGTTTCCGCGTTAGATCTTCATGCTTAATCATATCAATTGTAGGGAGCGATATAAGATCACCCAGAATAACACAACACAAAACATTATAAGACTTCATATACATACTTTACTAAAATACACTTTACTACACATCATCACTCGTCTCTGAGAAACTAATCCTGATGAAAATATTAAAACGAAAAAAAAAGAGTTTTAGTTTTGAAGTCAGTCAGATTATTGATTCGTGTTTTGTTGTTGAATAGTCAGTCAGCCATATTGTATGTAGATATTGATATTGAATATTGTGTTAATTTAGATTGAGCACTTGAAAAGTCGTTTTTATTCAATTTAAATTGTATTGGAAAAGAAATTAAACAAAAAATCTGTAAAATTCTACCTACATTTGTTAAATTGTGCACATTCATAAAAAAAAAAATATCAAAAAAGAAAAAAAAACTGTAAAAGTCTGTATTAAGAGAAATACATATTGCATAAATTCGTGTTTCTGAAATAATAACGAAAGCCTAAAGTGTCTGTAATACTGTCCTTAAATACTGCAAAACGAGATACTGAATACCTATCCCGGAAATAAATTTTTTTTTTAACGTAAGCCTGAACTCCTGAAGTACCTGGAAAAGATATTATATATGTATATAAAAAAAAACTCTAAAATAAGATTAAGTGAAATACATACATACCTACATTCCCTGAATACTGCAAAGCAAATACTGAAATACCTGTTCCTGAAATTATAAGTAACCAGATTCATTTCTCCCTATCTGGATAATAATATAGTTTCAACAAGCAATGCGGCGCAGTGCACTACGGCGGATACGCATCTTTTAAATATCAAGTAAGTTATTCACTTAGCATTTCCTTTATATATATTTTCATATAATATTTTCAATTTTTTTTTTTATATCATTGCCTTAGAAATCAAATAATAATATAAATTTCAAAATTATAACCATATTGCCCAATAACCGCACTAAATTTTCCGGTCAATTTTTATTTAAATTATTTTTTTTCTTACCTTCTTTTAATTCTTTTACTCCCTTATGATTTTAATTCTAATGTAATACAAATTTAAACTTACTAAAAAGAAAATTAAATATATGTATGTAATAAATTATATAATTTCAACAAATTTTTTGACTCTAATGGAGGTAATCCCTAACATCTAGACTCTCCCCTTCAGTAACACGCCCTTCCCCTCCTTAGCTTCGGATCCCAAGATCTTTTTATTTTAACCCCGAACATTTTATTCATGAGGCATGAAAAGGTAACAACGTCCAGTGCTGCGACTGCAAGAACTCCGCCTTTCTGACGAGCATAGCCTTAGGCAAACGCAAGCATGCCAAGCAGCCGTAGCCTGGATACCCTCTCCATCTTGCCGCCTGGACCGGCCTTAGGGTCATGTAGTACTAAGGTCGTAAAGGGTGGTATAGGTTGGAGAGGGGGAACACATGTTCCGTTAAAAATTAAAAATCAATTGAGCAAGCGTTAAATATCTCTTCGTTTTTCAGAACCCAATCGTAAATCTAACGAAAAGCTCTTAAGGAGAAGGGGTCAGGAACCTATTGACATTTTACGACGTCGATTGTGGCAGTGGATTGGACAATCGCTTCGAAAAGGCAACAACTGTAATGCAGCACAGGCAATGCAATGGAATCTGCTCAGTCAACAAAGAAGAAGAGCTGGATGACCGAGAAGAAGGACAGTCGAGGAGGAAATGCTTATATCCAGGAACCGAACGTGATTGCGAGCCTTAGGCCCTACTAGGGGTCTTCACAGACATACAAGGTCTGGGGACCAAAGTAGTAGCTAATAGTAATAGTAATGAGACAAATCTCAATTTAGTTTGTGGTTTTTCTCATCTTACTATCTCAGTCTCCAAAAAACATTCACCATTAAAATGTCTTATTTTTTCGGCGTCTTTTTCGTGTACCGTAATTGAAAATTTTAAGTCTCAACATTGCAGGCTAATATTTGCATACGGAATTCTCTCAAATGAAAAAGAACTACTGGGATTGATATCATTTTTGCGAGGTATGTCTTAAAACTATTTTGCATATTGCATACGAACGCTAGCAAAAGTTCAAAATAATAAGATTTGTGACTGAGTAAAAGCAATACCACTATTTACCAGTATCTTTTTGCGCAAAATATAATCGGCTATACACTATATAAAATTTGCTTTTATTTTTATATGTAGGTATATTTGGAAGAAATCTAAGCTGCATTTGAAGAGTTTTGTAATGCGAGATAAAATCTAAAAAAACCTGAGGTGCTGCCCAGATCTTTGACTGCGCACTTTTTGATTTCGCATTTCTTTCTTTTCTCTTCTTCTTCTTTTACAATAATGTCCTTAAAAAAATAAATTGCACCAGATTGCACAAAAAGCTAAGGAATTAAGTGGTGATATCTTGGTTTATAGGTAGAATCCCTTCGCAAATCGGGCGAAAATCGTAGAAGACGCAATAATAATTAACCTTGGAGTAATGTTATTCCCTACAGTACCTTGTATACTGAAAAGCTTTATAAAAAAAACAATTAAGGAGTTCATATTGAAGCGTAATTTCATTTATTTGGTTGTTTTTTTTTTTGTATTCTGGTGTTGTCACCATAATTGCCATATCAGGTGCTACCTGTGCTAGCTTAAAATTGCATTTTTTGTCGGTCTTCCATTCTGCTTTATTGTATTTCTCCAGTTTTCTATAAATAAATAAATACTGTTTAAATCTTAATAACTATATAATAACAAAATTATCTACTATAAGGCACACCACAACAATTACCAACCAAAAAATACACAACATTTCTGTTCACAATGTCTTTTACCACCTGTTATTAAAACTCAATCAGTTTGCATAATAAATCCTTATATAGGTACTATGAACACAACACATAGACTTTTATTAACCATTAAGCTCAATTTTCTAAATACATTTGTACGTTGGTATTCTGCAACTCCCTGTTGATTAAATCAAAACTATTTTCATTGGCGTCGATAACGATCTTTGGCTATAATTGGCAATAATTATTCAATTCGAAAGCAAGTACCTACGACTTATCCTTGAAAAAAAAAATTAGTATCGATTAAATGGCAGCATTTTTCTAAAGCAATTTTCCATTCTTTGTTAAATAAAAGGTTTAGCAAAGAAGAAAATATAAGAGTACGATTTCGTAATAAAGGGTCATTCATTTCATTTTTTCGAAAGTAAAGCTAAATAAAACACACACAACGATACGTTTTGAATGAAAATTGTTTCTCATGTAATGAAGGTAATGTTGGTTTTTAATGCTTCTAGAGCCACAAAAACAGTTTTTCAAATCGCACGTCCCCAAAAGGTGCAATAAAACCAGAATTGGCTGGTATCAAATGCCAGCGGTAACAACTCGAAGCCACGAAATTAATCACCATTTACTTATATCCAAAATTTTATGAATCTATACATATATATAAAAGACTAATTCGTCAAATTCATGTTATCTTTTCAGTTGATAACCGGTTGACCGATTTTCTTAATTTTTGTTTTAAACTAAAGAGAAATAATTGTAGAAGGTTTATGACAAACAAAATTTCTACTTTTCAAATCACAAACGGTGCAAATGTTAAGAAATAATGCTTTTCTCACTATAGCTAAATATATCAATATACCTACGAATACTCAAATTTCGTCAAATATTTTAATTTTCGTCAAAAAAAAGTGTCAGAGAAGAAAAAATAAAAGTTCGAAATCATTTTGACACAATTTTGATATTTTAATTTAAAATTTTTTGTTCAAGCTTGCGGTTTTGTGAATAGTTTATACAACCAAGATAATAAAAATGTCATATTATGCATGTTCTATGGAACGGTTCCATCCGGTAGATACGTTGACACCAATGTATACGTTGACTCTGACGGATTCTATGGGTCGGCCCCTAAACAGCACTACTAACGCGTTCAATGTGAAACAAACCCCAGAGCATTTTTTCATTCAGGGCTGGTTACATCGAATGATATAACCAAATTGAATCAAATTCAATTTACCTTACTGGAATAAAATGAGTGGCTAAAAGGTAAATTAACAGAACCGTTAATAACAGAAAGAATTATATTTCTCTTCCTTGACGCTTTTTTTAAGATCTGTTTTGTTTTGAAAATATCGAGGTAGGTAATTCAGTTGGGGAGGGGACCGTAAGAATACCTACCTTATCAGCAGAGTGTAAAATTTAGCCACCAACTAATGGTGGTAAAATGACATGAAGTTTTAAAAACCAGTGGTTGGACAGACTTTTCCTGGGCCCTTTGGTGGCTAAATGGCACTTCCGGTTGCGTTTCTTGGTGTCAGCTTATACCATGGGGGAAATGGAAAAAGTAAGTTTGTAAAGTTTGTCCGACCAGTAGATTCTAAATGAAGACGTTCTAAGCTTTCATTTGGTACCCCATTTGCCCATTTACCCGACGACACCAAAAATCCGTTTTTTAAGATGGTCGGGCCGGGTAATTTCTGTCCCCATATGATTTGGTATCTACGACGAAATGTCTTTTGACTTCTGGAAGTCATTGCCCCCATAGTAAATATAAGCTGACACCAAAAAACACAACCGGAAGTGCCATTTAGCCACCAAAAGGCCCAGGAAAAGTCTGTCCATAAAGTTTTGAAAACTTCATGTCATTTACCATTAGTTGGTGGCTAAATTTTCCACTCTGCTGATGAGGTAGGTATACTTACGGTAGCTTCCCGGACTAATTGTTATATTGCAGGAGTTCTAGATTGTTTGAATTTTGAAAATTATTTTCAGCAATTTCAACGGTCAGTGTTGAAAAAAGAAATTATTTCAATGAATTTCAAATAACAAAATACAAAATCTCGAATAACAAAACTTAAGAATTCCGGAACGTCCCATATAAAAATGACAACTTAAAGTTGAACATAAATTTATGTTCCGAATGAGCAAACAGTTCTTAGTTGGCGGTGAGGAAAAACTGATGGCTGCAGACATCCATAAAACTAAATGTAATACAGGCTCATTATAATAATCCTATCTATTCGAAACATTTAAAAACAAATAGAGTGGCGCGAGAGCTCTTGAAAAGCCAAGACCTAAGTGGCTTACTCTCATCAACAATTCTCTGAGTTTTTATGAGGAATTAAGGTGACCTACAATTTAACGCCGATTCTGAACGGCAAAGTTAAGAAGCACTTTTTTCATGAAAGATTGATACTCTTGGAAGTTTTGTCCGTTTTTCGCGTAGATGAAATAAAAACTTTTAAAGGGCACGAGTAGGATTCGAACCCACAACGTTCTGCTTAACAGCCAACGCACATAACCGCTATAAAAAAAAATTGAAATGCCATTCTTAAAAAGATAAGCTATAAGTATTTTATATATTTTAGAAAACGCATACGAAATAAATTTGCCAAATGCTACCAAGTCACAAAGATGTCAATGATATAAACGAGACTAATTAAAAAAACGTTCCAGGCTAAGTATTCACATATAAATCAGTGGATAGTGTAGTATGTAACTTAATCTAGACGAAGTTTTTATCTATCCAATAGAATTGAAAATAGGTGCACCGATCATATTGCTTCGCAACCAAAACTATGCAATGGTACAAGATTAATGCAAACCTCTTCCCACATATCCCTTAAACAGGTAAAAAAAAACAACAACTGTTACGTCATGCTACTATGTATTCTCAATTATCATTTCTAAGTCCTGCTAACAAACAAAAATTAAATGCGGGTACAACGTCCCGCGGGTCGGCTAGTATGAAATAAAAAAATTCTTATACTGAGTTCTTAAATTTTGTTGAAATTTTTTATATATGTACATATTTTTTTCCTATTCGAACCACACATATTATTTATGAAAATAGTTTGTAAACTATTATGGAAGCATTAATTACAGGACGTGCGAGTGGGAAAGCATCTATAGACTATAGAATCAAAACGACAGTACTAGGTTAGGTTAAAATATGTTAGAAGTGGTGTGCACACCTCTGAGCTGTATAACTGCGTTATACCACCAGTATTAACAGGCACATAACGAATATCACAATAGGTACACACAAATAATAAACATAGCTTAAACAAATAACATGACAAAAATAATATGAAACATTTAAGAACGTGAACACTAGTTCTTAAAATTAATTTAAGTTAATCTTTACTAAAGTTAAAGTCAAACAGATTTGAGCTCCAGTTTGAGTTCCACCGTCTCTTATATCGATTACTCGTCCCGGTGTCACAGTAACATTAGGACACCAAACTGTCCACACCACACATATTTAAAATGCAATTAAAACATCACTCACAGCAGGTGGCCATCGTTCAGAGGAATGAGTAGTTGACTGCTACGCCAAATCCTGCGGGTTCAAGCCCCAGCTTCGGCAGCATTCTTTTTCAACGAAAATCGCCAGCTTATCTGAGGCCACCTGTGCGATCAGACAATATAACATCTCGTCGGACGGCCCCAATGCTCTAGCAGGTCTTGTTATGCCATTTTTTCCATCATACGGAAGACCCTGCTCACGAAGACTCTTTCTTAAATTTTGTTTCCTTAACGATGGGTTCCTCTTTCTTTTTCTGGAAGTTGTTGGTGTTACACTGCATGCTATTGAAATTAAATTTCTACCTTTGATTTCATACTAACGAAAATTCAGAAACTTACATGAACTACTTTAAGCTGTGTTTTTTTGGCAAATCTATCCGTAGTGCAGTAAGATTTACCAAAAAAACGCATCTGCAGTTGTTGTTAAATTTTTGTATTTAGAAGTTGGTCGCTGCTAGCATTTTAAAGACGATTATTGAATTTTTGCTAAATTCTATCCGCAGTATGATTCAACTTCTACTTTTATCGGCAGTACCGTGTTGTTTTTGTAATCTACTACTGTGGAGCTTTCCGTAGCTTTACCAAAAAACACACCTATAATCGGATAGCCGATTTCGCATTTGGATTTCATTCGAATCTAGAGTTGGCAAAATCAATTCATTTGCATGCTCATAAATTTATTTAAGGAATTCGTTTTGTCTTCATCGTCAGCTGAAAATTCCTCACCTAATATTTCGGCACTCATGCTAAGAAATTATAAGAAACCAAATAAAAGTTATTAAAACATACATTATTTATTGCATGCAATATCATAGTCATTACGCATAAATTTCTTCCGACAAACTCGGAGCAGAAGACTCGGCGTCCAACTCCTTTGACATCATGATTGCAACTGAGACCAAAAATAACACACGACTGTGTTAATTGTTATGGGACATACGACAAACGCACACTAAGACTTCAGTAAATTATTGTCGTATGTGTTCAAAGAAAAGGCAAATACGACAATTATTTTCCGAATCGACGAAAAACCGGTTTTGCATGGGAAAAATTGTCGTATGTTTAAAATTTGTCGTATGTGTAGCTTTTTCTTACACATACGACAAAAAAATGACTCAAATCGATAGTGACCTTGGAGATACGACAAAACGAACACTGAATATATCGGGAACTAAAACATATATAAAAAACGGATTGCACAGAATTGTAGGCAAAAAATCTATTACCAAAACTGCATTTAAACCTCAAAACCCCAATTTTTCACATGCGACAAACATTTATCCAAGCGACGATCTATGTCTCCTCCTCTGAGCCACGTAGGTTTCTGTTATGTATTTTCCTTCTATGTCTCTATCTGTCTCTCTCGGTTGTATTAATGCCTTGTTCTGTCCCAGCCGAAGGTCTCAGTTACCAGTGCTGCTATGTGTCTGTTGTTCGTCACATTCATGTGCGAAGTACTGTAAATTCAATGTTCAATGTTCAACATCACTCACAATGAATCGATTACTTTCCTGAAATGCAGTGAAAAACCGTAGTCCACTAGTAAAGAACGTATACAAAAATCTTCAAAGAAAAACAGATATTTTGAAAAAATAAGTGTTGAAGGTTTTTTGTGTACACAGCGTTGAGCAAACTAAATGAGGCTGTAGACAGGCCAAGCCATATCCAGAATATTGGTTTCCTCCAGGGCAGAGGTATAGTCACTCGGGCTGTGTTTGTGTGGGTGAAACCTTCCACAAATCTCTGTGAAAATCAGATATGTCAGATTCTAACAAAGCGTTCGATGTAGCTTTGAGAAGTCACAGTGTCCTCATAAAGAAAAACAAGACCGGTTTTACCTTGTAAGCTGACCACAGCCCAGACCTTAACATTTGAACCACCAAATCTGTCACTTACGCGAATGCGAGGATCATAAAATCTTTCTGAACTTCTTCTCCACACTCTCTTATACTTCATTCATCCGTGAAAAGCACCTTACTCATTCCATTCAAAATGTTGGCGTGCAAATCTTAAACGGTTCGTACGATGAGTCCCCGCTATTTTAATGCAAGTTTCAGCTCTCCGCGAGCGTTGCTGATCTTCGTGAAAGCGGTTGCTTATAGTCTGGTTGCTGACAAGGGTACCAGTTGTCCAGAGTAATCGGTGTTGTAAAGAAGGCGTGGTCACATTACGAACACGTCACGTCGCGCACATAGTCGCACATACCGGTCTTCCTGAACGGAAGATCGAATTCTTCCCGAGCCACGAGAACAGGATGCACTTCCAGTCTTCTGGTAACGGTTCCAATGTTTTGGATAGCCCTTCGTGAAAATTCCAAATGTAAAACGACGGAACGTTGGAACTTACCAGCAAGCATGGCCGTAGCAGCAAAAAAGTGTCCAAACGCCGTCGTTCGGTTCTTTGGAATTTTACACAAATGAATAAATTACTCGTTACACTTTAAATAAAAAACAACCGAAACAGCTATGGGTGAATTCTTTAAAACTAGTCCCAAATCAATTATAGCCCAGTCATTTTAGTAATTTAAAATCCCAATCTGCGGAAAAATTCCTAGTGTGCTAGATTTTTGTGCACACCTTTATTACGGTGATACTATGAAGATGTGACATTGATTGAATCGACATTGATATCATGCCGGCTAAAAAAGTTATGGTGGTGAAAGGGTCGCGAAATTCAGTTTTTCGTGAATATTTCGCGACCTATTGCCCAGAGGTCAATAGTGGTCAAGGACAAATTGTTCATCTTGAAATAATCTAAAAAAAGCTTGAATAATTTTTCTCTAAAATTAACCGTTTTCGGAGTAGAGGGACTAGAACGCGCTCACATTTGCTCTATTGTTTTTTCTCCTTTCATATATAAAATCTTCAGTTTCGATTTCATTAACAGTGTCTGACACATCGAAATCTTTGTCACTGGTTGACTCTGTGGTTAAGTATGATTGGCTACGGCAATGTCCACAAATTTTTGAATATCTCAGTCCAATTTTATTTGCATCCACCTTTGCTCCCACAACCTTTTGTACAAATACAAAAGATTGTGTTCAGTACATCATTGTGTGATTTGGCCCCTTTAGACCTTTTACGTACGGCTTTCTTAATTCGCAGATCTACTCGAATAAGCTGCAAACCACTACAGCTTTCGACAGCAACATAATCGATGCCATCGGTCAAATTCAGTCTGATTTATGCGCCAACGTCATCGAAAATTGGACCTTTCGAATGCGGGCCACCCAGCAAAGCCTCGGTGGCATTTTAACGATGTTTTATTTCACACATAATTTCATTAAAAGGGTCCTCAAATAAAGATAGAACCTTATTGATATTGATATGATTAAGCGGATCAAAAAATTTCAGCTGAGAACTGAGATTTTTTTTCTGAGATTTCTGAGATCAAGCTATTTTGACGTGACTGAAATATGTACAGCAACAATTTGTAAGGTAACCATTTTATCTCAGTGAAAACTGAGAATTATGTTCCACCATGACCAGCTGTTGAGGATAAGATTTTTGTTCACTATTAACATTATTTTTCTTCTAAAAGAAAATTTTCATAGTGGTACAAATTGAATTCCATCCTGTCCCTCTTCCTCTCCGTAATATTTTCGAATTGTCCTTGAAAATGAGAAAATTTGCATCAATTTAGAAAGAAAGCTTGTATTATACCAGTCTATAAAAAATTCCAATATCGCGGACTATACATATATACAGTATACACCAATCTAAGCTTTCCTGCATTTTAAGGTGCTTGAACAAGTTAAACGTGAGAGTTTGGCTTTTCATTGCAGGAACACCAACAGCATGGTTTCCTGCAGAAACGGTTTACTGTTACAAATCTTCTTGTTCTTATAAATCAAGGGGGGAAACACTTTAGAATGCGGTAAGGGAGTTGATTGTGTCACAAATTTTTCCAGTTTTGTTCACTCCTAAGCTAGGTTTTTCTTTGTACATTAACAACATCACACTAATGTTATAAAGAGTAGGTAATGATTTGTATTTTTGTATATTTGTAACGAATAAACTCAAAATTTGTTTATTCCTGAGTATCGTAGACTATATTTTATAACTAGCTGACCCACCAAACGCTGTTTTGTCATATAAATGTTAATCTCCGAAAATACTAATCCAATTAGGAAAAACTCTTTTACCAATACAAACATACTTCTAGGTAATCCAATGAATTCTTTCTCTGACGATAGTACGCTTAGCTTTTCTTATTCGTTTCCAGACTCACGTCACTCCTCTTTAGGCAAGATATGATAAGCTCATTTGACTCTGACATAAACTGCATTGAATAATGGGGAATTAAAAGCCACGTATAGAGTTTAATGCTTCAAAAAACTCAATGTTGTCTTGTATCGTTAAAGCGGGAAATACTACCCTTCCCTTGCCACTGTCCATGAGTGGCACTTTCATCAAAGAGACCGAGTATCTCGAGACCACCTTTTCTGGAACGAGCACATACGCGATTACGCCAAAAATGACGCAAGATGTTTGGGTTTCTTAAGAAGATGCAAGAAATTTTTCTCCCCGTCTGATCTGGCTATTTTATATCCGTCCAAAGCTTGAGTAAAATTTGCATCTTTAGGCAGATGATCGAGCTACATACTTAAGCCTCTTGGATGGCATACAAAAAAAGAGTAGTTAGAATGATAGGTGATAGAGACATCACTGACTCATTTACTCCTTTAGATCCGCGTCGTAAAGTTTCGTGTGTCTCTCTCTGTTCTTTCTTAAACAATTCGCCCGTAATACTCGCGCTTTTAAGAATGCCCATTAGTTTACCCTAGAGCTCAACTTCAGACGTATTCCCATGTATAGAGAATTGTTCTTTAACCATACTAAGCGAATGTGGAACTCTCTTCCTTCATTCCACTCACTGTGCACTCACTGATCTCTGGCATAATAAGGGCATACAAAAAAAAACCTTGAGTGTGTGCAAATTATAAAAAAAAACATGCAATATTCAGGAGTAATATAGGCTGTATTTAATTAATGCATGTTTCAAGTCATCAGTTTTAAGGTTTGACTTTAAAAACCAACGTGCGTGTACGGTGCGGGGAAATAACTCCACGGGAACTAACTCCACTGAGGGATTTACTTCCCACCAAGTGAGAACTTACTCCACTTTTATAAAGTGTAGTTAGTTCCCATGTACAGTGGGAATTAAATTCCTCAAATAATTAGTGGATCTAGTTCCCTTCGAATTTGAAATAATTTGCCACTTTAATTGTGAAAAAATTAAAATAGGAATTCAAGTATACTGAGCAATTTTGTTTGTGAAATTAAAATAATTGTCTTTTAGAAACGAAGTCATTCCGAAATTCAGTTTTTAAGACTAAAAATAATTTTTAAAAATCGCAAAAATATTGAGAAACTTAGAGGAAACCCATTTTTAAGACTCTGACCCCCTATATGGTGGTTCATTAGTTTAGAAATCAAATTCGGGGTTTCTGACCTTTGCTATTAATTTTAAACATTTTCTTAAACGGTATTATAACAATTGAAATATACCGCATGCTATAAGTTTATGTTACATAAAGAAAACTTTTTCCTATGCAAACGTTCTTCTGAAGTTTGGTTGACTCTATTAACTCTACAATCCCTCTCAAATCATTATAAAAATTGTATTATTAAAGATTTGGAGCTTGAACGAAAAATTGCAAACGAGCGAAGCGAGCGGAAAGAATTTTGCCCAAAAGAGAATCAATTTGGGATGCGAATTTTTTTATTTTCACACCCCAAATTGATTCTCTTTTGGGCAAAATTTTTTCCGCTCGCTTCACTCCCAATCAAACCAAATTGATTTTGAGTGTTACAGATAGTCATCATCCACCAAGGTGAAAAAAGATGCTCAAAATGAATCATTGCAGTGCAGCACCTGCTATCCAGACACTCACACTAGCATGCTTTTCCAAATTAAAGGAAACAGCAACAGCTTTGAAATAAATGTGTGAACTTAGTTCCCATTAGAAATTGGACTAAGTTCTCACCGTACATGGGAACTAACTACATTTTACAAAAGTGGAGTAAGTTCTCACTTGGTGGGAAGTAAATCCCTCAGTGGAGTTAGTTCCCGTGGAGTTATTTCCCCGCACCGCGTGTACAACTGCAACGAGATGCATCGGATAGAAATTTTGCAAAACAGCCAATGGATATTGGAAATGGGCGAACGCAAATTAATGAATCTTCGCCAGCAAACTTCTGTAAGATCACAGAAAGTATTTTAAATTTTCTACGACATTTTAGTTCACTAATTAACTTCACTTCACCTACATTTATAATAACAACTTGCTGACCATCCAGGGCCACTTGAACGCATATAAAAAAGAAATCATTCAAATCGGTCCAGCCGTTCAGGACGAGTTCAGTGACATATACACTTAAAGTTGAATTTTATTTATAAAGATTATTATTTACTATACACAGAAGAAACGCATTTATTCTTATCTTATTAACAAGTTGTCTGATAATGTTGGAGGCCATTCAGCAATATAATTTGAAATCTTCAAGACTTCATCGTATTGTTTTTTGTCATGCATACACTTTTCAATCTAATTTTCCAATCTTACATATTGTTCATAGACTACATTCGGGATGGATCGCGCATGGGTATGTCGTACAAACGAGAATACTTATTAAATACCTATAAAAGTAAATGTTATCAACATTTTTGTATTCCCATTTTCAAAATGGTGCTTCAATTTTACTATTTTACCATCTTTTTATTTATAGTTTACTAAAATGTCTATCGATACTAAAAACGTAAGTTTAAACTTAGTAATTTTTTTTAGATTAGATGTTTTATTCTTATAAATTCATAATAATTTCCAATATTTCACAAAATTAAATTAATACATTTTTCAAGAAAATATAAGAAAGGTTGGTGACATTCATTATTTTCAAACAATGAGAAATAGAGTTGTATGTCACTTCAAAAATTAAAAAAGAAAATTATTTTTACAAACTTTATGGGTGGGGTAACCCTTATAATTTCAAATAAACTTCAATAAAATGAATTCAGTTATACATACAAACAATTTCAAAATTTAAAAATTTACAAAGCAAACTAAAATAAAAATAAAAATTATTTACCATGATTAAGAATTTAAGCCAAAAACATTAGAAAATTTTAAGAAAAATTTAAGCCAAAACATCAGACATATGAAATTCCAACTCATTATAATTTAATGAAAAAAGCCAAGTTTTAACATTTTTGAGAAACAATCCAGAGACAGTTATTGAACGTATTGATTGAGGAAGGATATTATAGAGTCGAAAACACATAATAGAAACAAAATTATGATACGCAGTGGTACGAAAGAAAGGTACATGAACTAAGTTCGAAGACTGAAACTTGAAATTAGGCAAAAAATAAGGTTAGCAGATTTCATAAAGAACATTTTTAACACTTTAAAACAGTATAAATGACGAACTGGGAGAATTTTGTGCTAACAGAAAAGAGGAAAACTAGAATAGGGGTATTCACGTAAACGCGGAAAACCATAGAAACCGTAGAAACCGTAGAATTTTCTATCGGTAGAAATGAGCTATCAAAATTTGTATGGGACAAATTTTCTGCAAATCGTAGAATTTTATCTCACAAATTTGAAGCAGAAACTGCAGAAAAAAAACTGATAAAATTTATGACGTTTAATTTGGCGCTCATTTCATCTTTTCTCCAACTGAACTGACATAAGCGGGAAGTTCTCGTCAAATTAAATCAACAAAAAAAAAATCAATCAGAATCAACAAACAAACAGAAAAATTTGTTCATACAATTGAATGAATTTTGTCTTAAAACTACTTCTTGGCATCTTGAAGAGCAAAAATTAAAATTTAAGTAGAATAAAAAAAAAGAATCACTTTAACATAAATTATCGAATGACGTGAATTGAACAAATTCACTTTGACGTTTAACAAACAGCTGTTTCCCTTGTTTTTTTTACACACTATCAGAATTGGTCGTATGCACTGATCTCTATAATACACTGGATAGTGGATTCCATACAAATTATAACACTTTTCTTAACTCCTATTGATTTTGACATGATACTCTTACACTTGTGCATCTCTTTCTATATAATACGAAAAAGTGAGACAGAGTGAAGTGATGTTCAACAAAAAAAGTGACTGATCTCCTTTGTCTATATCTCTGTTTTCTATTATCTCTATCTCTATTATAGATATCAGTGGTGGGGAAGTGTTATATTTTGGTATAACTGTTATACCTGGATGGTACCTTTACACTGATCTCTATAATACACTGGATAGTGGATTCCATACAAATTATAACACTTTTCTTGACTCCTATTGATTTTGACATGGTACTCTTACACTTGTGCATCTCTTTCTATATAAACCGAAAAAGTAAGACAGAGTGAAGTGATGTTCAACAAAAAAAGTGACTGATCTCCTTTGCCTATATCTCTGATCTCTATTATCTCTATCTCTATTATAGATATCAGTGGTGGGGAAGTGTAATATTTTGGTATAACTGTTATACCTGGATGGTACCTTTACAATTATAACAGTCTTCTATGGGAGTCAAACGTTTTGCTCCTATCCACTATCCAGTTATAAAAGAGATCAGTGGTCGTATGGGCTTATAGCAAGCACCATTTTACGACCAATGGTTTGCCAACACAGAAACTGTGTTATACCACCGGCTCATCACTTAGTGTGGTGTTAGTTGTTAGTAAGCAAATAACGTTTACGCAACTATTTTCTGCTGGGGTGTTCATTTAAATCGTAACGAGATAATTTTCTACTTTGCGGAAAAATAGAAAATTCCGCAAAGTAGAAAATTATCTCGTTACGTGAATACCCTTAATGTCTACCCGACTTACGACAAATTTTTCTTATGACATACTTTTACAAGGTCAAAATTGGTTGTATTTTAGTTTTATAAATACCACCCCAGCAAGCAATTTCATATTGTAGCTTGGAGTGAAAGATACCGTAATAAATTCTCTTTAGAAGATGAGTTGAACACACGTTTCTCAAATAATAAAATCGGAGATACTTTTTTAAAGATTCGGTGTGATTTGCAAAAAGACATACTAGAATCTAAGATCAGTCCCAAATATTTAAACTCATTGGCGCAAAATTATAGTCCGCTAATGAACAACTTTAGTGTGATACTAGCTTAAAATGACGTTTCAGATATGACTCAAACGTCATTTTAAGCTTAGTATCACACTAAAGTTGTTCATTAGCGACTATAATTTTGCGCCATTGACTTCCTCAACTACGGAACAATTCTCACTACATGTCAAATCACAAGGAAAAAAAGGTGATGAGGACCCAGAACAG
Source organism: Sphaerophoria taeniata (assembly GCA_943590905.1). Lineage (NCBI taxonomy): Eukaryota > Metazoa > Arthropoda > Insecta > Diptera > Syrphidae > Sphaerophoria > Sphaerophoria taeniata. The sequence goes on from OX016541.1 coordinate 98,031,336, forward strand.
TGACAAATTAACAATTTAAATCTACGACACTCAGGTGCATGAAAACAGACATTTGCATCCAACAAGCTAGTTGAAGATACACTGAAAAACATTGGCGCAAAATTATAGTCCGCTAATGAACAATTTTAAGATAATTTAGTGTGATACTAACTTTCATTAAATTTTAGTCAGCAAAAGAACAGTTTTATCGTTAAAGTCGCATTAAAGTTAAAGTCATGAAACCCTTACTTTATCTTTTTAATGCAACGTTAGCTGTGTTTCTTGTGTCATTATTCTGAAGTTTTGCAAAATGTTTTCCGAAGACGAAGATTTTGATCTATTTGAAGATTTGGATTTATTAGAAGATTTTGAAGTTATTCGAAAACCAAAAGTGTATACAATACGAGCTGATCCGTTTTCAGAGCTAGACGATGAAGAATTTTATTCGCGTTATAGATTTGACAAGACAACTGTTCAGTTTTTAGTCGAAAATATAAATATTCCTGAACCTGTGACAAATCGTGCACCTCCAATTCCCAAAACACTAAAAGTGCTTGTAACACTTCATTTTTTTGGTAGGAATATTCATCAAAGTGATGTTGGTATGAATTATAATGAGCTTGAATAAAAATGAGATAACCAAAAAGTGCCCTTGCAGGGTCTTTACATGGAATTGTTCAATCAACAGTTGGGAAAATAATTGCAAGTGTGTCAAAAAGTATTGCTTCATTGCTACCTCATTTTATAAAATTTCCTTCGTCCACTGAAGAATTCAATCAAATAAAACGAGAGCAAAATTTCCCAAAGTTATTGGAGCCATCGATTGTACACATGTCCACATAAAACGACCAACCAGAACGGTCGGGCATGTAATGGTTGGACATTATACCAATAGAAAAGGTACATACCATAGAATCAACTTTGCATAAAGCAGAAAAATCTTTAAAATATTACAATTATACCTGCATAGGTAACTATTCATTGAACTCCAGATTGTGACTGATTCCAATTGTAAGATCATTGACAATTGCTTACTGAAAAAAAAAACTAGAGGAGACCAAAAGGTTTACTGCTTGGTGACGCAGGCTATCCGTGTTCAACTATTCTTTTTACACCGATAAGGAACCCAACAAATCAAAAAGAAGAACGATATAATAACAGCCATACGTCAACAAGGAGTCGCATTGAATGCCTTAATCAGTGATCACTTATACCAAGATTGGAAAGCTTGCTGTCAAAGTGACATTTGCCTACAAGCTAAGGGAGCAGGTTAGCTGAAACAGTTTGCGTGTAATACAAAGTAAAGGAGCAGGTTAGCTGTAAGAGTATGCGTGTTTTGTTTAATAAAGATACAGTTGCCTACATAAAAAAAAGCAAGTTAACTGCAAGAATATGTGTGCATGAAAAAAATAGCTTTTGCGGTATTTGGAGGGTAAAACGTAGGTAGGTTTCCAATCTTGTTTTAAAGTGATCACTGGCCTTAATGGCCAACTTAAATCTAAATTTAGGTCACTGTTAGATACATTAATGGACCTTGATACGGCCAAAAATGTAATTGTTGCTTTAGCCGCTCTCCACAACATAGCCAAAGAACGAAATATTAATTTCCTTGGTGATGAAGATGTAGCACCAGGAACGTCGAGATCGAACCAAGTAGACTTGAGTAATGATGACATGACAACAACAGGAACAACTGGAAGAGCATTTCGAAACGCATTTGTCAACCAATATTTTTAATACTTGATTAAAAACAAAAACAAACACTTGAATTGCATTAAAACATATGTTTATTTACCTTAAAAGTTACTTATAAAAATTCATTCTTAAAATTTAATTGTTGCATTCTTTTCTCATGCAGTTCTCGCATTTGCTGCATGTCTAATAAATGCTTATCACAGATTTGCTGTGTTGACAGCTTTGCTTGTCCTGCTTAACATGTTCAATTCTGAGCCGGTGAAGCTCTGCTGTCTGTGTACTGGACTCACTAATTGATCTCTGCCGCGTAGCCATAAGCTCACCCTTGTGTTTTGGTAATTGCCTTAATTTAACTAGAAGATTTTTTTTTGGCTGCTGGTGCTGGCATCACTTCGGTATTGTTGTCTATAAATATCGTATCCTCTTCAAATTGTTCGGATAGGTATCATTCCCTGCACTAAGACATCTACCGGATCAGCAACTGGAATCGATATATTTCCGGTCGCATAAACTGCTTACTTGATGGTGGCCTTTGACCGCTTCGCAGCAATTTTCATTCGTGACCACTGCTGTTTTATTTTAATAGTGCTTCGGTTATACCCAGCTGCTATCATACCGACTCTTAAGGCTTCCCAAGCCGCTCGCTTCTTGGCAATCATTTTCAAATCGTTTGATTTGTCCTCAACGGCATCAAGCCTCTCTTCCAACAATTGCCGTAGGATCTCCTTCTCAGCTTGATCCCAGTTTATTTCCCGGTCTCGTTTAATCTTAAATAAAATTGTATTTAGTTTTGCTTTTGAATTTATCATTTTAAATACCTTTTCAATTTCTTTTCTTTCTCGATTTATTCAATCTTTTTCTTTTCGCACAGCTTTTAAAAATACGATTTTCAAACAAGCACTTCACAAACCATAATGTGAAAACAACGCTTAACTTTTTTCAGTAAGGCTTAAAAATTGAATACAGATTTCGTTAAATTCTTGACGAAATCTGTTTTTCTCACTTACCAACCGTGATGCACATATACATTCAAAGATGAAGCACTTCTCCATAAAAAACTAGTTTTGCTTTTTAACCTGTGGCTAAGCATCTACTCTACATACACCCGCGAACTAGAAAACCCTTTTTCTCTCTTTCTGCTCCTCGATATCTTTCTCTCCAGAATTAAGAACTTCAAACAGTATTCTCAAAACAACGAAAAAATTTTGAAAAAATCTTTTCAGGAAAATATGGTACACACATTTAGATAACTATAAGTCAGAAACTTTTATTTTCAACTTGAAGTTATAAACTAAAAATGCAAAATATACAAGATATGATCGCTTAATTTATAATTCTTCTTATGTCCTATTCACTATCCATACCCGCTTAATTTGTTAGATTTAATCGCTTGTTTACTATTATTTTCTTTTTCTTGGTTGCTTGTTCCAGCACTATGAAATAATAAATAAAATAAATGAGGATGTTTTCAAGAAAATAAAATTTAAAGTTACTCACAAGGTAGTGTCCGTGGCTAAGCGGTAAGGTGCGTTGGCTGCTAAGCAGAACGTCGTGGGTTCGAGTCCTCCTCGTGCGCCTTAGTTTTTTTCATCTTTCACGGGCACTGCCTATTGCGAAGAACTGACCGAACTTCCAAGAGTTTCAATCCGTCCTAACGGCATAGTTGAGAACCACTTTTTTCATTTTTGTATTTATTTTTGATTTGGTGGATTGTTTTGAGCTTGATGTGTTCTGAAAAAAAAAGAGTTTTGTTATTATTTTATATTTTTTAAACATTTGTTTGTTTTTTATCTCTTCTCCCATTTGCGAATGAAATCATTAAATGAAATGAAATGTTAACATTGTTTATTTTAAGGAACTGTCAAATGTTAGGTGTGTTGACTGTTTTTTTGAAGAAAAATAAGAAAACTATTTTTGAGTTAACAATTTGCTAAGTAGTATCACGTTAATGAGCTAAACACAGACCGACTATAATTTTGCGCCATTATCTTTGTCTAATAACTTATTACCAACTTATGTTCAAAAAACCACTGCCGCAATAGGTCAAGATCAAAATTGATATTTGCAATCAGATCTAAAGGACTATTTGCACTATACGAAAGCCCTGAATTTCAACGCAGAAAGTGAATTAATGTAGGTACACTAAAAATAAAAGTGGACCCAAGACAGAACCTTGTGGAACACCTAAATTAAGAAACCTTGCATCTCTCCGTGTGTCATCTATCTCCACTCTTTGTGATCGATTTTCAAGGTAAGACCTAAACCAGCTATGAATGAATACTCTAAAACCAACTTTCTCCAACTTTCTAGCAAAATTTTGTGGTTGACCGTATCAAACGCCTTGGTGATGTCAACATAAAGGCCAGCTAAATTTTTTTTCTGATCGAGATGAGAAATTACTTGGGAACAATATTTCAAAAGTGCATCTCCTGTCGATTTGCATTTTAAAAAACCGAATTGAGCTCGATTAATAAATTTAGTTTTATCTATGCTGAAAACAGAAAGAAGTGAAATAGGCCTATGGTTACTTATTTCTGTAGCGGATCCTTTTTTAAATAATGGCAAGACATCTGCACACTTGAGCTCTTCAGGAAAAATGCCATCATAAACGCAACGGTTAAAGACATAAGCTAGGATATCAACTAAGTAAAAGGCAGTTGTTTTTATGACATCACTTGAAATACCATCGGCGACACACGAAGATCAATTACGTAATGTTCCAATATATTTAAGTATTTCATGTGAAGTTATGGGCTGAAAAACAAAACTACTGCTTTGATTAACATCAATATCTCTACAAATAGGAGACAACAACTACACAGATAATTAGGAACATCCGGTTGTAGATTACAACCAACATTTGCAAAGAAATAATTAAAAGCATTAGCAATATCAAGCTTATCACAAATTATTGAGTTATTTATATGCAAACAAATTTGCTTCTTGGGAACAGAAGATTTATTCAATAAATGATTTACTACACGCCATTCATTTCTTAAGTTGCCCTGTACAGAATTGAGTTTATCCCGGTAATAGTTGTCACGGCAAATAGGAATTTTCTTTTTCAATTTAGCACACAATTTTTTTATATTCTTTTTTAAAGCGTCTGTTAGTAGGATGTTTTTTGCATTTTATTTATTTTTTCTAGTTACTTTACAAACGTTTAAAAACCGTTTTTTTAGTTGTAAAAGAGGTAGATAATGCAATATGTTTCCTGAGAGTGTGAATGAAAGCTTTGTATGCAGACGATGAGTCACTCGAAGCAAAAACATCGTCCCATAACTCGTGGCGCAATTTATTATTGAGTTTATCAAACTCGATCCTCATCCTTCTCTCACTTGAAATAGGATAGATATGAGCAACGTCTATTGTTATTGATGGTTAAAACAAGCCCAGTCATACAATGAACAGTGCTTTTAAGATCGAAAACACATTTCTCGCTTTTCATACAATTATGATTACTTATACGACCATACACATGATCTAAACAGCTTCCAGAGATTTTTTTTACACCATCAGATAATACCGATGAGAGCTTAGGTACAGCAAGCTAATTCTTACGACATATGTATGTCGTAAGAAGTGTTAGTTGTTAGTAGACTAATCTAAAACAAACATACACGTACACGATAACAAACATAACAAAAATAAAATTACAATGAGACAAACAATACAAAAATACAAAAAAAAAAACATTTAAAAACGTGGAACACTGGTTTTAAGAATTAGTTTTAGCTTGTTTTTATTGATACTAAAAAGATGGGTCTTGTTGGCTCGTTTATAAAGCAAGTAAGCCCTTGGGACGCAAGTAAGGTCAGGAAACTAGAGATAGAATCATTTCTACTCAAAATATTTATGTTGAAATCACCTACAAGCTACAATAATTAATTTTTTGGATTTTTTTGTAGATATTAGATTGTAGAATTCAGTTATAAAATCTGAAACACGTAACATATGCAGTCTATATACAAAAAAAAAGTATTTGTAACATGATCAATTTCCACAGAAACCTTTAGAACATCAGCGCGTTGTATACTAAACACACAAAATCAATGATAACAAGGTTGTCCTTAATAAAGCAACCAACTCCACCTGACGCATAATTTTCGTTCGTATTTGAATAAAAATTAAACCCAGGAATTACATGATCATTCTTCTCAAAACCATAAATCCAAAATTCAGAAAGAAAAACCATATCTGGAACGCAAGCAAAAGAATCAATATGTGTAACTAGAGATGCAAACTTTTCTCTCATACTTCTAATGTTTTGGTGCACAATAAAAAATTTATCATAACAAGAGGAACTATTAGTTAACACATTTTCACAGTTGGACGTACTTACATACGGGAGGGAAAAATCATCAATTAAATCTATATCAACATTCATGCATTAAACAAAAAGGAAAGAACGAGATTATATTAAGCACTAAATAAGTGCAAGATCATTAAAAGATTTAATAGACATGACTTTTCCCCTTTCAACCTTTCTTATAAGAATTTGATTATTTTCATACCAAACATATTTGCCGCCTATTTTTATCATAGCCTCCTTGGTCTTTATCAAAAGCGCTTGAGTAGATAAATTTAGTGAGAGCATCGTTTTCAGTTTAATGTGAGATACTTATGGAAGTTTCGTTACAAATTAAAGTTATCAGTTTTTATTTAATACGATCTTATTAAAAGAGCCACAAAATTGTTACCCAAAGTATGCAGAAAAATACTGTGGAAATAATTATTTTTTTTTTCAATTAATAAAACGTCCAATTTCCTGACCTTTTTATAGAAAACAAAGGCATCTTCGTTTTTAACTAAAAACAAAAAATCCCCTTTTGAAAATCGTACAAATTAATTCAATTTGAGTTTATAAAACAAATGACTATCTTGTGGGCAACCGTTCTACATGTATCCCCCTGCGCTTCATTATTTTGTTACCAGGGTTGTGGCCAATTTTCCCATTCTTATTACCCGATTAAAAATGAAGGAGGCATAAGCATCATCATTTCCTTCTACGTTTGTGTGAGACATGATTCAAACACAAAAATAACAATGGAAGGCAAAGAAGGAAAAACATACCCTGGAAGAATACTCTGAAATTGAAAGCCCTCGGTAATGATGGTGGCATTTACAGTCTCTATATAAAACTAATTTAGGGTTGATTCTCGATTCTCCCCTAAAACAATGTTAACTTAACCATGATACTCTCGCTCCCAAGCCACATTCTAAATGACGCGTCGTTAGATAGATCGTGTGGTGGTATAAATGCGTTTAGGAGACGAGAATAAAGTTTGATTATTTCGACTTTATAGGTTCGAAAACAAATACTGAAGATTGAAATTTTACTCCCAGTCAATATTTTCTCAAAATAATAACACTTGTCTGGCCACTTCCCCATTTTTTGGTCATATTGCGCATGTTGGGAATATGTCTCCATCCTTCAGGCAAGTGTTCAAAGACGTCTTATTACCCTCTCTCTCTGTACAAAAGTCTTTTACTCACGCATATACGCAACGACAACGAGAAAATCTCGAGAATTTTGTACATATCTATGCATGTGCAGGCACCGGCATGTTTCTTCTATATACTATAGGTATTCTATATACCATATACTACTGATATATCGTTTTGACAACTTTCATGGATAAGCGATGTTCATTTTTGTATCTGTTTCCCCGATGACACGTTCTTTTGCCTTTGTTTTTGGATACAAGGCAAGGGAATTTCTATTTTGTAACTGTTTTTGCCACACGGAGAAAAAAGAATCATGGTGACGGGAAAAAATTTGTAAAAGATGAGCTCCTCAGGAGTTATGACCCCCAAGGGATATCAACTTAAACCGACATACTTAACGAAATATAGGAGAGAGTGTCTCTGTAAGGGCCACCCTGTTACCCGCCTTTTCGTGTTTTTGATATTGAAACAGATTGCTGTTGAAATGGAGATTTACCAGGTTTGAACAATTTTGTTTGATACCTACTTAATACTTTGGCAATATGAGTGTAGTTATCTGTGGAGGTATGTATAGATATCGTTGTCTGATGTATTATATCGAACGAATGCAAGGGAAATAGTTATTTGGCAATGTGGCATACGAAACCGTGTAATGAATTTCTATTAAATTTTATGTCTCCAGTGAATATTGGCGGACATCTTTTAACTTTCTAACACTTTTCACAAAAGATTCATACTAAATAAGTCTAACTTTTGCTAATAAGGAAACGAAAAAATTGATTTTCAAATCATCAAGAGAATCATTAGAACACCAGATCTTAGCTTCCAGTTTCCAAATTGGATTGTAGAGATTTTCGAAAGAGGACAATTTTAATCATGTCGTTTAAATTCCTAACCCATACTTCTAAAATAATATTGTACATGGTAACTTAATTCACGAGCGTTAAGCAAAAAGCTAGAGCGTGTAGGTAAGCGTGTGAAGGGCTGGGTTGCAAAAGTCGATACAATTGTACTTTTTTCGATACACTCGCCTCTCTTTAAGTTTACAAATACACTTTTACTACAGTCTTTCACTTGATGTAATAGGTCTTCTGCTAAATCATAAATATTTTTACCAAAATCCATATCACCAAGCATATTTTTTCTTAACGCACTCATTTGTTGCAAGTCAATAAATTTGCTAGTTTGGCAACACGATTCAATGTCACTGAATGAGACGTTAATTAACGACGTAACATGTAAGCCGTAGACATAATCTTTGTATATAAATTTAACAGGTATAATCGACCTGGAATTCGACTCTAGCGCCAGCTAGTTACAAGCCGAGATTGCCATTTTTTTGCATAAGTTTGTATTGAGCAAAAAAAAAAATTTTTTGATGAAGCCGAAAACATTGAAAAACGTCAATCTTGATAATACTACACTAGTCAAAACAATTAAAGGAACACTTGAAAAAACTCAAAAATGGAGTGATTTTTTATAAGGCTGTATCTCAGTAGAAAAAAGTCGGATTGAAGTGAAATAAAAAGTTTTTCAAAGGTTGTCATTTTTTCTTTTCAAATTATTTTGAGTTGGAAAAGTACCGTTAGTCGTTTTTGCTTGAGCGTAAAAAATGTTCACTCAATTTCAAAACCGAAAAAAAAATAAACTTTGAGTTGCCATAAAATGAGCGGAAATTTTTTTTTAATCCAACCAATCTAAGATTCAATTTGAAAATTTTGCTGGCTATAATTTACTGTTTAGTTCAGATCGCTAAGATTTTTTTTCTAATCAAAAAATGGGTTTACATGCAAAAACACAATTTTGATTTTGGACCCTAATAACTCTGCTAAATATTGATTTACGAAAAAACTAAAGACAGATTTGAAAACTTCATTAAATTTTCTACACAAAAACATTTTGAAAAAATAAAAATATTGCTTTTTTCAATTTTTTCAATCAATTTATAAAAAGGTCCAAAATACGCATTTTTCAACTTTTTCATAAAAACTACCGTTATTTTGTGGTTTTGAGTGATACAACTAATCTGAGGCTTAATTATTAAAGCTCATAAAATTTCCTTGATCCAGAATCAAAATTTCACATCAATACGATTAACCGTTTCTCTGTTTCGATCAATCAAACTTACGAAACACTTTTTTTTCAATTCTAAGGAAAGCTTTGTTTTTTCTTATTTTTCTGTTCTTTTGAATTTGTTTATTTTTTTAATTTTTTTTATTTTTTCCATTATCATTATGACTTTGTGAAATTCCGACGAATTACCTTGATTTTGATGAAAATTCGTCCGAATTTCACAAAGTCATAATGATAATGAAAAAAATAATTTTTTTTTAAAAATAAACAAATTCAAAAGAACAGAAAAATAAGACAAAAAAAAACTTTCCTTAAAATTGAAAAAAAAGTGTTTTGTAAGTTTGATTGATCGAAACAGAGAAACGGTTAATCGTATTGATGTGAAATTTTCATCAAAATCAAGGAAATTTTATAAGCTTTAATAATTAAGCCTCAGATTAGTAGTATCACTCAAAACCACAAAATAACGGTAGTTTTTGTGAAAAAGTTGAAAAATACGTATTTTGGACCTTTTTTTAAAGTGATAGAAAAGATTGAAAAAAAACAATATTTTTATTTTTTCAAAATGTTTTTGTGTAGAAAATTTAATGAAGTTTTCAAATCTGTCTTTAATTTTTTCGTAAATCAATATTTAGCAGAGTTATTAGGGTCCAAAGTCAAAATTGTGTTTTTACATGTAAACCCATTTTTTGATTAGAAAAAAAATCTTAGCGATCTGAACTAAACAGTACATTATAGGCAGCAAAATTTTCAAATTGAATCTTAGATTGGTTGGATTGAAAAAAAATTTCCGCTCATTTTATGGCAACTCAAAGTTTATTTTTTTTCGATTTTGAAATTGAGTGAACATTTTTTACGCTCAAGCAAAAACGACTAACGGTACTTTTTTAACTCAAAATAATTTGAAAAGAAAAAATGATAACCTTTGAAAAACTTTTTATTTCACTTCAATCCGACTTTTTTTTACTGAGATACAGCCTTATAAAAATCCACTCCATTTTTGAATTTTTTCAAGTGTTCCTTTAATTGTTTTGACTAGTGTAGAAGGTTTCATATCAGAGACAAAAGGAGATCGGAAACTGACTTACGTTTCACTCCCTAGATCCCGCAATTTTCATTTTCTTTCATTTTATTTTCTTCCTTGTACATGAAAAATACAAAAACAAAGAGATGAGGTGGGATTTTTATATTTTTACAGTTCTCTTTTGTTTGTTTTCGCAATTTCAAATTTAGCGTAGATTGCTAGATTGAATTTTCAAATTGGCAAACACGTTTTTCTTAAACTCACCACGAAAATACTAGAATCCATGATTGCGGATGAGTTCCCAAACTTTTGGCCGAAAACCTACTCGTGTCTTACATTGGCCCTGTTCCCATGTGAAGAACGATTGTGTTAGATTTTTTGTAGATTTTGCTTACTCCTTAATGTTTTTTTTTTAGTTTCTTTAAGATGACGCAGAAACAGAAAAAAAAGAAAAGAAAAATGAATTAAAGCCGTTGATATAAACAGTTTACTTGCCGAAGAGAAGAACACAAGGAAGAGCCTCAAATTTCTACACTCAATATTTTTAATTTTTTCCTTCCCCTTACGTTTTCTGCAAGCAACCCCGTTTGCCATCACTAATCAAAAAAAAATTTCGATTTCCTTCACGTGTGAATAAGGGAATAAGGCCATTAAGAAGTTTGAAGCAAAAACACACACAAATAGTTAAACTAACTCTTTACATTTTATATCAGGTAGAGGTCAAATAACACGTTTATACCTTTATAAGTCCTACTGCCGATTTCATAGAACATGGATTAAGTATAAATTGAAACCCGATTTGCTTGCATTTCGTTACTGATAAGGCCAGGTATTTATATAACAAAATGAGATTTCAAACAAAAGCTTTTCAGATGTTCAGCATTCTTAATTAGAAAACGTTTTTTTTTTAATTTCCATTTTTGATGTCGGAAATTCTACTGCTTGATACATTTGATGCCATTTGCTTCTTTAACGCAATTTTACTTTTTTGCTATCTTTTTGAACATATCCCTCTTCTGCTCACTTTTACTCACCTTTCGTACGTTAAAACTAAAAATTTTCAAATTTTCCGGGTAATTTACTCCCCATGTGGGGTGTCAAACTTTGCTGAGATTGTATTGGTAAAAACACGCATACTCTTGCAGTAAACTTTGACCGCAGCTTGTAGGCATTGTCATTTTGACAGCTCAGTTTCCCATCTCCCTTTTAAACTAATCTGTGTTTCATATACAAAGGACATAATCTGTCTTATTCGTTTTCATTCCGTTATCCAGTTAACGTTTTCAATATTTTTCATTTGGTTTTGTGATTTTTGGAAAACAAGATGGAGAGTTAGGTAGAAAAATAATCATGTGGAAGTCTATACAGCTACTAAAGCGATATTCATGATATTTTGTACATATATTCTTGGAGGTGTAAGAAGTAGGTAACATAGGATACGTTTTATCCTGATAAAATGAACGGTTCCCGTGGGATAGATTTTTCCTAATGTTTTCATAGAGCAAAGGATTGACACATTGCATATTATAGGTAGTGATAGTTTTGGGGTCAGAAAATAACATTGACTAGCTTTTATCCGAATTATCACAGATAACACCGCGGGCACAGCTATCTGTCATAACTTAGAATCACCAGCACCACTATCGTCTCCAAGTCCTCCAAATTATTGGCATACGCAGACGACATTGAAAATTTTGGATGGAACCCACAAGCTGTACAATCCTCATTGATCCAGAGCGAGCAAATGGCAAAAAACCTGGAGCTTCATATATGTGAGGAAAAAACTAATGTGGCTTTTCTTACAACCAAGAAGAATTGCTACTAAAATCAATGTTTTTTGGCGTGTAAGAAATGTGCAAAAACGAATCAATTCCTTTTTTGAATGTCTGTGTTGTCTGGTCAGCTGTTAAATCGTTTTGTACATGATAATTACAACAATAGAAAACTCAGAACTAGTATATGTGTAAAATCCGTCTCCAAAAAGAGATTTGAGAGAAATCAATCCTTCGAGCAAAAAATGCAATTTCTTTGTGAAAGAAATGCGTTTAAGGGAAAAAGAATTGCCACTTTTACGTCACGGATCAATTCTTGGGTTGTAAGAAAAGCCACATAAGTACATGGTGGCGGCAACTGCTAAAATCGTTGGCAAAAGTAGAAGAAACACTGTTAAGGTGGAGGAGCCCGAATTCGAAGAAGTGCGATCCTTCAAAAAGCTAGGTTCATTAGTACCAGCCGATAACAATATGGAAACAAAAAAAATATGCGGGTGGCTGCTCAAAGCCACAACAGTCTTACCATTACTTCTGAACTGCTACTGTATAAGAACATAGTCTTACCAGTACTCACTTACGGATCCGAGATCTGAGGTGGAATCGTGTAAGCTGATAGTTGACAGTCAATTTACTTTACTTTTTTGCCTTTTGACTGTAAACTATCAAAAATCTGCTTACACGATTCCACCCCTGAGTGCTTAGCCAAAGGTACTCTGAACTCTTAGCCGCGATCGAGAGAAAAGTCTTACGGAGAATAGTTGTCTCCGTTTGTGAGGAAGGACGATTTTGGAGACGATACAACCACAAGCTGTATCAAATCTACCACGAAGCAGACTTGGTAAAAAAAAAATTAATCTTGGTAGACTCCGATGGACACCTAGCTCGGTGAACCAAGAGCAACTGGCCCAAAGATTAAATAGGTAAAAAGATGGGAAACTGACTTACGTTTCACTCCCTAGATCCCGCAATTTAAATTTTTTTACAAAAATAAAATAGATGAGGTGAGTTTTTTCTATTCTGACAGTTCTCTTTTATTTTTTATTTTGCCATGTCCATGTCTGGACTTTTCTCTAGCTCTGGTCTGGCGTCGGCTCCATCTGAAGAAATTCTCAATTTCATGGAAGTGGACAAAGGATTGAAATTTATTAATAAACTTTTGCAGGTTAAAAATAAATAAATAGAGTGGCGCGACAGCTCTTGAAGAGCCAAGGCCTAAGTGGCTTTCTCTCATCAACAATTCTCTGAGTGCGTGTGAAGAATTGAGGGGACCTACAATTTAACGCCGATTCCGAACGGCAAAGTTGAAAAGCACTTTTTCATGACAGATTGATACTCTTGGAAGATTTGTCAGGTCTTTGCAAGAGGCAGTGCCCGTGAAAGATGAAATAAAAACTTGGCCTGAGTAGGACTCGAACCAACGATGTTCTGCTTAGCAGCCAACGCACTTACCAACTAAGCTACGGGCAACTGCAGGTTAGTCTTGTTTTTATTCCATCACCTCTCAATCTTAATTAATTTTTATTGTACACAAAAAAGCCAGCTGTTAAACAATGTCTGCTCCACAGGCTGCTCTCCTATCCTCTACTCGCATCAAGTAAATTTGTTTTCCATTTGCCTGTTATAAAATCATTTGCCATTTCTTCAGGTTAGCATGGTTTGAACTCCTGTACAACGTTCTGCAGTATCATCTGGAATTGACAAATGAGATGAAATAATGAAGCATTGGACATTTCAAATGACAATTTAACTATGAATTCCAGTCTCAAGAGCGGGTTTTCTGTTGTAACAAAACACACTGATTTTGAAGCGTTTGCCCAACAAATGATAAACGGAATCTCGAAGCATTCTGAAGGTATTCCAGGTCCGAAAAGTAAAAGCGAAGTGTCAGCTGATGAAACTCCGGGGAGTAAAGTTGTCGAACAGGAACCTGTAACATAGGAAGAGTTGGATTTAAAAGGTAAACCTACGTCTACGAAATTTTGCATTAAACACATGCAACTAGAATAAATTCTATTCAAATTTGCAAAATGAAAATGTTTCGACTCACCAGTCGGGATTTGCAGCGCCAAACGTACGAGAGAAACCCGTGCAACCCATAATGCAGACTTTTTGCTTTTTAATTACACTCATTTTGAACAAATTTAATTTCACTCTTTAAATGTTTTTCATATTCAAATCACAGATTACAAAAATCGCAGACATCTATTTGCAAAGCAAAAGCGCGAAATTGTTTTTCGTTTTTTTTTTATAAAAATCTGACCACGGAAAATTTAACAGTTATGTGAATTTGTTGGATTCGGGGTGTGTTTACAAAGTAAAGTTCTTAAGGTCGAAGATGTATTTGGAGTTTAAGGCTGGGTTTCCCATTGAAAATTTCGTTGGTGTTTTGCGCAAAACTGTGTAGCTCCCAAAATATTCCGAATATTTAAATGAAATCAACGACTATAGATTATACATTTAATAAGCTAAGAAGTTAATAAGCTAAAAAAAATATGAAAAATGTATTTCATCCCAAAAGGGTCATGCATAACGAAAAATTATGAAATTTTTGGAGACGTTTGCGGTGGAACAGTTTTGTTGCCTTAAAAATTAATTTTTTATTCTTTTTATGTTTTTTATCTATTCTTTAAATGTCTCACGATTCAGTGACGTGGCTTTTTTTTTAATATTTTGCCCAGTTTCGTCAAAAAAAATTAACGAAAACACGAAAAATGGGAAAAATTTAGCAAAAGTAGGTGTGATTTATTTGGAATAATTTCTAAAGTAATAAAGATAAAAAATTGAAAATATGTTTTTTATACTGTCGAAATGTACATAATATCACATTAATTTTTTAATTTTTTTATAAATTATTTTACTAAATTTTTTTTAAGTGCAAAGTAAAAAATTGCATGTTTTTCTTAGAATATTCTGCGGTGAACAGGATTCCAGCCCCATTTATTTTTACTCAACAACAAAAGTATTTTTTTATGAAAATTGAATATCTCTTCGACTCAGTAACGTTTTTAGAAAAAAAAAGAAAAAAATTAAAACATTTTTAAAAATGCATTTAAAAATGTCAGTATTTGTGTATCAATTATGAGGAGAATGCAGCAAACAATATTTTCAAATATATTTTTTTAATTTTTTTTCATATTTTTTATATAGAAATCAGAAACTAAAATAATTTTACGATTACCCGTTTATTTTATATTAATATTCGAAAATGGGTATTTTTTTACATTTTTACAAGGAATATCGCGTTTGCTCACACACACTAAGGTACTCAGTTCAAACGAATTGAACTAGGTGGCGTTCTTTTATATTTCATTCTCTTCTTCTTCGTTTTTTTTTGTTTTTTTTTCATAGGATAGAGAAAAAATTCCTCATGCCAAACGTTCTCATAGAACTCGTTTGAGAATGAAAATTCATTTTTTATACTTCTGGAATGTTTATGATATGCAGACATATAGATAGGCAATAATTGTGATCACTTACTATGTACTTTGTAGGTATTTGATGAAAACGTTGTTTTGAGTACCTCTCTATATTTGTCATATTTGCATGCATTCATTTCGAATATGTGAATGCGCGTATTTTTTGTAAATGAGTCAAGTGCAATGGCTTGAGAAGTAAAATACCTGTTACGCAATGAGGAAACGATCTTTTTTTTCGGGGTGGTTTGTGCCATTTCTTATTATTATGACGTAAAGGGTTTTGTTTCTTTTTTGATTTTTGTTTTGCTTCTGTTTTTTTGTAGCAATGACATTTTTTCCTCTCGTTTCTCTATGCTGGTGGGATCGTAATATCCTTTTAGAAGAAGAACAAACCTGTTACCTACGCAATGAAGAAACGATTGTTTTTCGTGGTGGTGTGTGCCTTTTCTTAGGATTATGTAAAGGGTTTTGTTTTTGCCGATGATTTGAATTATGGTTCTTTCTTTGAGATCTTTGTTTTAGAATTATAAGAATTATAAAATTCAATCTAATGTCTAATCTTGACCTAATCTTGTTTTGTTTTTGTATAACAAAAGATTGATTTTATTTTGCTTTAGTACATAAAGGTAAAGGTACAAAAAAATAATTTTTGATTTTGGAATCATTTTTCTTCATAATATTATTACTTTCGTAGGTAGGTTTTGAAAAATAAATTTTATTATATTATATTATATTCCTTGAAACCTTGAAGAAATAAACCCCAATGCATTTGGGAATAATTAAAAAAAAAATGTTATAGTTTGAGTAATTTTTTGCCTATTTAAAAAAAGCCAAATAATCTCCCAACCGTCCGTAACCCAAATCGGCTAAAGAAACAAACTCAGTTGAAGACAATCGGGTAACTTTTGCCTAAATTCCCAAGGAAAGACAGAATTGAGGCAATTACTTTTTTGATTTTTCTATCATCGTATAATCATGTTTGATCAAAATGTCGTCTTAAACTTTTTTAATTTTTCATAGCTTGTCAAAAAGTACCTACGTCTCTTTATAGATAAATATAAAGATGAAACCAAAGAAAAATTAAAATCGTTCGTCAGGAACCCAAAAAAAGAAACAATTCGAACACAAATGTCATCAAACCTCAAAACCATCATAATCCCAAATTACAAAATTTGCGAAGAAAAAAGAAAAACAAGAATTCATGAATGCTACTCCTACTCTAAGTGCACATAACATAATACGTATGTAGAATGTAGATGCATTTTTGTGTATGTCCACACCACTGTTTACAATTTCACATAGTAAATAGATACATGCGAAAATACCTCTTTTTTCATCCCTATTTTGTGGACCTTCGTAAGCGAATCTCATTTCTTACACATCGCTAACTGAATTCTGAGTGAGCAGAGAAAAATACAAAAACTAGAAATAGAAAACTAGAAATTTCAATTCAAGTGGCTATATGAGACGGAAATAAAAAAAAAGAAAGGGAAATATTCACTAACACCAGTGCATGCTTTTACACGAGCTCGGAGTTCAAGAAAAAAGGAAACCCAGTCTTAAGAAATGTTTTAGTGCTGACATACATTTATATAAGACATGAGTAAAACTTGAAAATTTTAATGTACATACCTTACCACAAGGTTCCATGTAGTTTAACTAAAAGCTTGACACTCAAGAACTATCAATTAGTGAAATTTTTGTATCAGCTGATGAAATTTTGATTTTTTTTATTCCTGAAAATGCCAGCAGCTAGATTCGAGGGTAAACTTAAGGCAACGGCTCAACCAATGAACACTCTAGTTAAATTTCTTTGTTTCTATAGAAATATGATTGGAAGGTGAACTTAACTTACCCCAATCACATATTGTATTGCTAAGTGAAAAAATCTACGCTTTTTACAGAGAAAATTCGTTCTTTTGTGGATCTGCGGTTCAAAATTAACCCTTGATTTGATAACAGGTCCTTACAAATGAAGAAAATTGTTGAAGAACTCATATATTTATGTGCAATTTTTACCGAATTGAAGATTGAATTTCGAAATGCGATACAAAAGTACATTTTTTTTCACTTTTAGTGTCTTCTGTTCAAATTAGCCTCATTACGTTGTATATCGGATAGTGGTCAAATAACAACACATTTAACAGAATAAGATTTCAAACAAAAACTTTGTCAAACATTCAGCATTCTAAGGGGCTCAGAAAAAAAAATTTGCAACTACCCTACCTTACTACCCTATTTTAGTGAAATATGTACGCCATTCGACGAATACTCATTTAAAGTAAATTTTTGCAAATACAATTAAAGCATTTATAACCTATTTCATTTTTCTCATGTGTTTCGATTTATTTTTCTTCCAAAACATCAGATATGTTTGTTCTGATGACAAACAAAAAATTTGTTATATTTCCACTATTCCAATATTTAATGAAAGATTTTTCTGATAGCTATTACCGGCCCTTTATTGGACTGAAACTTTTTCTTTATTTTCATTTTTGTTCAATTTTGATGTCGGAAATTCGACTGCTTGATACATTTGATGCCATGTAGTGCGTTTTACGCAATTTTATTTTTACTATCTTTTTGAACACATCCCTCTACTGTTCACTTTTACTAACCTTTTGTGCGTTAAAATGAACATTTTCAAATTTACCGTTTAATTTAGTCCCCAGATGGTAGGACCATATTTACTTTGATAGTATTGGTAAAAACACGCATACTTTCACAGTAACTATGGTCCAAAGCTTGTAGGCATCTGTCATTTTGACAGCTTTGTTTCCCATCTCCTTACCTTGTATCATCTCTGAACTGGCCACTTTTTATTTTGATTTCGATACAATGCTGAAAGACGATTTTTCATCCCTGGTGTAGGGTAAAAGAATAAATAGATTGTTTTTTCATTGACAAGGTCTGAGACCGACCTACAATTCTTTCTCCGTGCGATTTTTTTTCTAATTTCCCTCTTTTGGGCAAAAAAATTACTTCTCGATTCGCTCTCTAGCCATTGTACCTACTGCACTGAATAATGTTTGCTTTATGTCTTATAGACTAATCGCGAAGGTCAGACGTCCCGAATTTGATTTCTAGACTTATGATCCACCACACCATAATGGGTTAGTATAGTCTCACAATTAAATTTGGCACTTATGAGTTATGACTCAAGGAAGTGGGTCATTAGTCCGAAAAACCTATTTCGGGATTTCTGACTTCTGGACCAGTTTCCCTGAATGAGGAATATGGAATAAGAGAGACAGAGTTGTGTTAGGGTATCCGTTGTCTCCATTGAATAAGAAGTACAGGAAGCGGTGTAAGCTACACGTACAGTGTACGTGAGTGAAGCAACAAAAATTTCTAATGGTGTAAAAAACTGGTAACTCATCTGTCAAATTTTAAATCTCATCTGTCATTTGCTGAGCTGTAATTGGTCAAATGTTTCGTTTGTCAAAGAAACAAAAACTCAAGTTCAGGGGCGCATTTATTTTTGTTGGTGATTGTTGGGCGATACACGATTTCTTGTGCTTTTTAACACTTGATCAAGTTGTTCATAGAATGCGCTTTCGAATACGACCCGAAAAAGGACAATAAATATGATGAATTAAGGATGAAAAATGAAGAAAATGTAACGAAAAAAAAAAATAAAACTCGTGCATGTACACCTTGAACGTTAAAACACCATGTGGTCAATTGATATAGAAAAATAAAATTGATGCACAATCGATATAATCTTGATTCAATCATATTTCGCTTGGCGCCCCTGAGATTAACCATTCAACTGCCGACCAGCCCTGTTGTAATGCGGTTGTATTTGTGAAACTCACACTACTTAGAAAAATGCTTCACTTCTTTTTCATAAGACCCCTTCCTGTACTTCTTATTCAATGGTTGTCTCTTAATCATGCCTATTACCGATGTCGTCTCGTTTTTTCGACGACTCTTGTTTTCTTTGTCGTGTCGGTTTTTAAGTGGCATTCTATAACGACGATTTTGTAGCAGATTTTTAAACGATGAAACTGTAACAGAGATCTGTCAAACTGAAATAAAAGTCTAAATAATTTCATTACTCGATATTCAAGAAATGTGTTTTCATTAAATTAATCGCAAACAAATAAATTACTAAAATGATAAGTGTTGAAATGTATTAGGTACAGCACAAGCAGCGATAGTTGCAATGATGAAGAAGGTTAAGAATGAAATATTGCAAAAGCACAATTAATTGTAAGAAGAAAGCTGATAAGACAAAACTCAAATCCTTTTGATTTTGATTGGAGGACCTTTGCTGTTAAGTTTCTCAGCTATTAATTTCCACACTTTTTTAAAATCGGCTTTGTTTAAACATTTTAAAAATCCCCCTAGCCAACTGCTCGTTGCTTTCCATCAGCTGGAGAAGCGCCTGGAATTGGTTTTGGTTTGTTAATTTCAACTGAAAATGTGCATATATATTTTTTTTATTATTTATCGCGAAGAAATGAATGGTAAATTCCATGAAATAAATAATTGACATTGACATTTCACAGTACATCTGACATGAATGTAACGAACTACAGACACATAGCAGCACTGGTGACTGAGGCCATCGGCTGGGACAGAACAAGACATTAATACAGCAGAGAGAGACAGACAGACACATAGAAAGAAAGCACACACAACAGAAACCTACGTGGCTCAGAGGAGGAGACTTAGATTTGTATTGTCTCATGTTATCGCACAGGTGGCCTCAGATAAGCTGGCGATTTTCGTAGAAAAATAATGTTGCTGAAGATGGGGCTTGAGAAATAAATTATTTAACAAGGAAACTTACAGTTTTCTGAGCCTCCATTTCTTCGTCGTGAGCAAATTTGTGAACGAGAGATACCGTCGTTTTTTTTTCCACCATCGTCGGTCGTTTCTTTTCGTCTTACAGAATGCTAAACGAAAGCGTTCAACGCACTTGATGTTTAAACACGACAGCAAAACGAGTGACAAAATTTGAAAACGATTTATGAAATGCAGATTGTGTCGTGTCGTATATTTTGCTGTCGTTTACGACATCGGTAATAGAAGTGAATATGTTGGTTATTCGTCTCTCATTCATCTAGTGGAATTCTTCATCGCTGATTGTGAGAACTTTATGAATCAAATTGTAGGCTGTATTTATTTTGATATGTTTAGCATGGTTAGATCGAAAATTGATCAGTCTACCTGAAGAGGTATCTTATTGGAACCAGTCAAACTTCAGTTTATTGTTGTTAGGAATTATTTTGACGTCAATAAAAGATATTGCACGATTATTTTCATGTTTCACGGTGAATTGTAAACTAAACCTTAAAATTAAGACAAATCTTCATACGAAGAAGTTGCTAAGCTTTCATATTTTAAATTATATCTCATTATTTGTTCAATGACATAACTTCTAATTTAAATGTAAGTTTTATTTACTGTGTGCTTATAATTGTTGCACATACTTGTAAGTTTATTTTTTTTTTCTGTTTCATATTGTAATATTCGGCTTGGTCCGAAATTAAAACTCATTCACACTTTGTAAATAAAACACAAATTCACTTTATTCAAATCACTCACAAACTTATTTATTCAACACTTTCAATTATTACTTTTCAAACACAGTATCTTTACTTTATCGCAGCTCACAATAAATTGAATTGCTTCACTGCCAAGTGGCTATTTATAAAACTCAAATTGGTTCGAGAAACTACTAGGTTCTTGTAGGCGCTGAATGTTCTCGATACTTAACGAAGCGAGTTCTCCTCTTAATCACTAGATGTTGCCCCTCATTCTAACTGTCCTACACAAGTGTTTACTACTAGAAATAAAACTGTTGCTACGTACTAACTCTACTATAACACGATGTTAGAGTGAAAGAGATAAAGAGTGTATGTATACACATTACAGTATATATAGTATACACACTACATATAGGTAGACATATAGAGATAAATAGAGATGAAGTGTATATACTTTACGTCGCCGTCGAGAGAAGTTAGAATTTGTTTTCTTTACAAAAATCAAAGTGAACAAATAGCCGACGGAAAACTAAATTTTCCACCATCAATATAAAACCAAAATTGGTCAATAAAACAAGTAGGTAGTAAGTTATACAAGCAGAGATAGCCTTTTTTTTATATAAGTTAGTATTGAGAAAAAAATGGCTATATCTGCTACTGCTTCTAAACAAGATTGCGACAGTCAAAAATGCCATCTAGCCAATACCTGTCAAATAAATATACAAAATTCGGGACGACCAAAAAAAAAAACGCTTTAATGAAATAACATTTCTACGCGAACACAACAGCAGTTTGACAACACTATGGCTGAGTTCGTAATTGTAAAACTTCCGAAGTACTGCCAAAATTGTGTTCGTAAATAAAAACAAACAGCAATAGTTTTGCATGAGCATGGCAACAATTGTGTTCATAAAAGTATAACGACTGTAATTTTGCGGTCGAGTCGGCATTTGTTTTTATTTTGTTGCTAAATTTGCAGGAAATTTTCAGGGAGCAAATATGATGTTTATTGCTCAATAACTCCAGAAGTACTAAGCGGATCAGACTGAAATTTAGCATACAGACAGATTATAGTCTAGAATATAACATAGGCTACTTTATATCCCGGTAAAATCTATGGTTCCCGTGGGAAACATTTGTTTAAAGTATACAAAGAACATAATGTGATTCACATGATTTTCTGAATAGGTAGTGGTGGTTTAGGGGTCAGAAAATGACAAAGACTACTTTTAACCCGTTTATCGTTAGTAACACCGCGGGTATAACTAGTTTTAGTTTGTTTATAATCGTAATATTACTGAAGTGAAAACAATTTTAGGTGCGATTGACCCTTTATTAAATCATTAGATAACAATGATTTCTCGTAACGAAAATGCAGCATGCTCACGATTTACGAATGTAAAATAGCTCTGTCTATCTGCTGAGATAGTATTGAGCTTAAGAAAGGACATATAGGACTTTTGTACGTAATTTAAAGGGGGATTAAAAGTTTGCAAGCGGTTGAAATAGTTGGCCAAAGTTTGTATGGATGTTACGTCATTCTTGATACAAAAAAACCACAACATTCAAATTTTGAAAAATTACGTTGAATATCATACATAATACCATACGAAAGGTCCAAGGGGTTTCCTGTTACCTAACTTTTCAGTTTTCTTATTTCCACAAGTTTTTGTAAGTACCATGTTTTCGAAAACGGTTTCTCCCACAAAGCTTAAAACAATGTGTTTTAAAATATTTTAGTTGAAAGCCATTTTTTAAATGAATGAACTACAAATCAAATCAAGAACAAATACCTAAACTTTGTTTCTAGTTTTATCAACGTTTGCTTTTGTGAACTCATTTTAAATAAAGTATGATGACTGCACACATGCTGTTGTAATTGAGTTCATAAAAGCCTTTGAGCATATTTTAGGCAGGGCATGGGCAACAAAGCCTGCAATTACGAACTCAGCCTATGATTTAACATTTTTTTTGTCTTAAATAGTTTCGGTAGGTACATATGTATATGCAGATATATGTATGTAAAAATGTAAATGTATTTAAAAAATATACAGTCACTGATCTGCACAAAAACTGCTTTCCCTTGATATGTAATTTATGCCCCTTCCGTTTTTATGTAAACCGCGTAAAGTGTACCACGGTGATGATCCTATAGCTACCCAAGGCTTCTATTTTTACTCCGACATTGGTTGATACAATATATTTGTCATTAACTGAACTAGCTCTGCTTACTGGATTTGGTTTTGACGGTTACATTTTAACTGTTGGCCTTGCAACTAATAAATTTGTTACTATTCTTATTAAGTGTCTTAATTAAGGAGTCTTATCAGATTCTCTTATTCACTGATAATGTGAAAGGGGAAGGAAAACTAAAAATTATTGTTGATGGTTGTTTGATGTTATTCTCTGCACCTTACATAATAGTTTAACAGAATGTTATAAATTATATTTTAATTATAGACACTTAATGATTAGGTTGTTGGTCAGGCAACTATACACACGCTGACAAGAACAACATAATAACCAGGTTCTTATGATCTGCAATTAGAGAACAAGTGGTATCCACCCTGGAAATAATTAAGGAAACTAAGGCAGTCTCTCTGAAAAATTAGATATCGAAAGATTTGATAAAATATAGAAGCGAAAAAAAAAAATTAAAAAGCAAAAAATCTAAAAAATAAACAAATATTTTTTGAAATGACAAATCTATTCTTCTTTGACATTATTTATTCTTCATTCAATGTCGTCAAGTAACGAGAAGAATCAATCACATGTCAGCACGTTTGACTAATGGTTAATGGCGGATCCACACGGCAAAGACTTTCAGACTTTTGTTTGTACCGACTTGCATTCAACCATGTTGTTTGTTGTCTTATAGAACCACCATAAGATTGTAGGCGGAAAGGCAGACGCACAGAGTTTCCCGATTTTCCTTAAACTTGCGACACATTAAACTACATAATATGGTCAAGCCTAGGTACTTCAAATAACGTTTTTTATTGTTAAAACAAAGACTTTTAGGGGGTTGGGAGCGGTTTTTATCAAATTGGGATTAAAGAAACAAAAAACAAAAAGAAAGTATTAAAGCATATTATTGGAAATGGAAAGACAAGTGCCAATAATAACCAATGGGCGTATTAAAATGTGTTTTAAATGGTTTTTCATTGTTTAAATCTTCAAACGACCTGGACCGACTTTGAAATTTTTTATTTCTTGGATCGACAAAATGCTAGAAAATTTTGAACTTTGGAAAAAGTTAATCAACATTTTCAGAAAGTGTTTTCTTAGTGGAATTCTTTTTCGTGCAAAATTTGCCCAAAATTCCGCGCGAGATGAAATTATCAATCACAAGAATAATAAAATAGGTACATATTCTGAAAGTATTGCCCGTGGCATGGTATGTGCGTTGACTCAGAGAGCGTCGTTCGAATCCTGCTCGTGCCCATAAAGTTTTTATTTAATTTTCACGGGTTCTGCCTTTTGCGAAGAACTGACAACACTTGCAAGAGTATCAATCTGCCATGAAAAAAGTGCTTCTCAACTTTTCCGTTCGGAATCGGCGTTAAATTGTAGGTCCCCTCAATTCTTAACACACACTCCGAGAATTGTTGAACAGTGTAAGCCACTTAGGCCCTGGCTCTTCAAGACCTGTCGCACCACTCAATTTTTACTTTATTCCGAAATTTTTTTATTTGAGTTCTGTTTTATAACTCAAAATCCAAAAGCGATATGAAGTCAATTCTTCGGAACAAGTTAAAATTACTATTGAAAAAAAAATCTGTGGTCAGAAGGGTCAACCAAAGTATTTTTTAGCATTTTTCAGGAGAGCGGGCTGTTTATAGTTTTCAAAAAAAGGTCGATTTTACAAACTGCCCTGGACCAGCACTAGAAATTGCAATCGCAACAAAAAATGAAATAGGTATAGAAAAATGTACCTACACTTAAAAGTTTTCAAATAAATTTTTTATTTAAATCTCTGTTTAAAATTTTATATCCAATACTAGCTGACCCGACAGACTTCGTACTGCCCCAATCGACATAAAAAAAAGTAGACTTTTGTAGCCCGCTACCATACCACTCGCTACCCTCTACCCACTTCTCCACTACCGTCTACCCGCTACCCCGTTATACCCAGTTACCCTGTTACCCGCTGCTACCCCGCTACCCGCTACCCAATACTTACACACGCTACCCACTTAACCGGTAATCGCTTCCTACTACCCGCTACCCCACTATAATAGAGAACGTTTTTTCAGGAAATTTAAACGAAATCCATCGATATACAACAGAAATCAATATGTGTATGCAAGAAACAAAGTTACTGCTCTTATTCGTGCTCATAAAAACAAATATTTTATGAAAAAACTGGACATTTCTCTGGGCTCCAAGGCTCTTTGGAAAAATTTGAAGGAAGTGGGCGTATGCTCTAATAAAACCTTTTCGGAATGTCCACTGAATCCAGAGGAAATAGTATCAACTTTTTCATTGCCCCAGTATAACTCTCACCTGCCTTTAGTTATACCTGAGAATGATATTGAGCTATTTTCGTTTTATTGTGTGACTGAAAATGAAATCGTAAGTGCTTTAAAATCTGTCAAATCCGATGCAACTGGTTCTGACGACATTTCGCCTAAGTTCATCCGTTTAATTGTTCCAGTCATCATAAAGCCTTTACTACATATCATAAATGCTTATTTTTACAGTTGTAAATTCCCTGAAACTTGGAAATCTGGAATAATTGTCCCCATTCCAAAAAGTAGCAGACCTTCAGTGCCATCTGATAATAGACCCATTAGTTTGTTGCCCTTTTTTGGTAAGGTTCTTGAACGTCTTATGGCTAACCAAATACAGGTTTATATTCAAATGAGGCAGTCTGGTTTCCGCAACAAGCACAGCTGTGAATCTGCTGTACTTAAGGTTACTTCTGACTTTAGATTTGCGCTTGATAAAGACCAGTTGGGCATTATGGTGCTTCTAGATTTTTCTAAAGCTTTCGACTTATTAAGGATTATGTGAGCAATAGATTCCAAACGATAAAAACTGCACAGGGTACATCTGTTCCTTTCTTAGTTAGCTGTGGAGTGCCACAAGGATCTGTTCTTGGACCACTATTGTTCTCACTTTTTATAAACAATCTTCCTGATTATGTTCATGAGTGTTGCGTTCATATGTATGCAGATAATGTTTTGTTGTATAAATTTTGTAAGTTAGGAATGTCGGAAGATGCTGTTGCACGTGTCTATGACGATCTACACAATATTCTAGAATGGGCCCACTCTCATAAACTTCAACTAAACCCTTTGAAATCCTTAAGTATGGTATGTTCTCGAAGTGAATTATGCCTTGAAGATTTTCCAAAAGTAATTTTAAACTCCCAAATTATTCCATTTGTTCGTAATGTTAAATATTTAGGTTTTCAAATTAATGATAAAATTAGTTGCTGCAATGCAAGATTAGAAACTTTTAGACGTATTTACTCTGTTCCTCGTTCTTTAAGAGTGTCATCTTATATGTTGAATCCTGTTATCAAAAAACACCTTGTGAAAAGTCTTATTCTTCCATTTTTTACTTTTAACTGTTCAGTGTATCCCTGTCTTGATTATGAGTGCAAGCATAAGCTTAGAGTTGCCTTTAATGATTGCTTGCGTTTTATCTACAGTATACCTCGTTATGAAAGTGTATCTAGGGTTCAGTCTTCTTTGTTAGGAATTAGTGTTGATAATTACTTGGTCACTCGTAACATTATTCTTCTACACAAGATAATTCATGGTAAATGTCCAGGGTACTTGGGGGAAATGCTTCAATTTACACATTCTCGTAGAGGACTTCGAATGACATTGCCGCGTTTTACACATTGCATTGCCGACAGATCTTTCTTTATCCATGCCATTAGAATTTGGAATGGCCTTCCCTTTGATATTCAGAGAATTACTTCATTGGCTGTTTTTAAGAAGAAGATATTCATTTACTTTTCATCAATTAATTAATGTTTGATTTCTCTTGTTTTATTTACTTAAATTCCTTGTTTTTTTTGTATTCTTTTTCATATATTGTTATGTTTTTATTTATAAATATTGCTTACTTAAGCTTGTATTGTAATAAGTTATAACTTGTAAATTTGTTAAGATACAACTAAAAGATTTAATCTTGATGTATCAAGTCATTTCATAAATAATAAATACAAATACAAAAAAATACTACCCTCTACATGCTATCCCGTTATACCCAGCTACCCTGTTACCGGCTACCCCACTTCCCGTTACCCAATACTTCTAAACGCTACCCGCTACACCAGTAATTGCTACCCACAACCCGCTACCGACTACTCCGCTTCTCCACTAGCTGGTACCCTGGCCCTAAGTATTTGGTGCCACTGGTACAAAAGTAGTGAGTCCTCAACGGATTTGTATAGGGTTGAAAAATATAAAATGCTATCAAAACACAGGGGTCGGTTAAACATGATTCCTGGCCCATGCGGTAATTTCAATCAGAACAAAAACATAATATGTAAAAAAAAGAGCCAAGTTCTCTTATATGCGAACAACACTGTGTAAAAAGTTAGCCACCAAAAGTAATGAGATCTAAAAGAACGCCAAGTTCTTACATGAAAAGTGTTATATTGAATATTTTAAATCATAGAAGATAATACAACAATATTAAAAGAAAATATAAAATAGTTTGGATGAAAATTTACAAGTTCACTGTTCAAGTTTTAAAATGTTATTAATCACGCTTCAAACGAAAACTTGCCAAGTGAACTTGTAAAATTTCATCCAAACTATTTTATATTTTCTTTTAATATTGTTGTATTATCTTCTATGATTTAAAATATTCAATATAACACTTTTCATGTAAGAACTTGGCGTTCTTTTAGATCTCATTACTTTTGGTGGCTAACTTTTTACACAGTGTTGTTCGCACATAAGAGAACTTGGCTCTTTTTTTTACATATTATGTTTTTGTTCTGATTTCACATCTTTTTGCAAAGTTTTTTTTTTTTTATGGAAGCATGAACCTCGAAATAACTTTATAAGCTAGCAATTTGCAAACTTTAACAATATAATTGCTCTGCCAATTAATAAATAAATAATAGGTAGGTTAGGTTAGAGTGGCTGTCTAGATGTCACATTTAGACATCAAGGGTCCATTGTGAAACCACTAAGGAAAGTTACTCATGGGGTTTTATGAAGTTAAACAAACCAGAAATCTAAATTTCAACATCCTATAACCATTTTAAGAAAGTGGGTGGCAACCACGCCCCATTAATGAAACTGCAATTTTGTACTTATATTTTCTCATATACGCAACCGAAACCCTATCAGAATTTCGAATTTAAACGTTTCCGACCATTTTAACAAAGTGGGCGGATACCACGCCCCTAAATGGAAATAGATTTTTTTCTCATTTTTTCGTGTTATTCAACCAAAACCTTACAAGAATTCCAAATTTCAACATCCTACGACCGTTTTAAGATAGTGGGCGGAAACCACGCCCCTAAATGAAACCAAAATATTTTACTTATATTTTTCTTTATATTTAACCAAAACCCTATTAGAATTCCGAATTTCAAGATCCTACGACCAGTTTAAGAAAGTGGGCGGATACCACGCCCCCTGAATGAGCAAATTGAAATTTTCGATTTTTTCCTTTGTATACAGCTGAAAACCTACCATAGTACCAAATTTCAAGATTCTGCTATTGTTAGAAGTGCTTCATAATTTTGATGATCAGTCAGTCAGTGAGTCAGTCAGTGAGTCAGTCAGTCAGTCAATTACGGTTTTTGAAATTTTTACTGTTCAATATCTCAGGAAGTAGTGGTTCTACAAAATTATTTTTTTTACAGGGCCTTTGTGCCTATGAAGTTAATACGTAATTCAAATTTTAACCTTCTAACTCTATGGGTTCAAAATTTATAGGGGGTTAAAAATGTGCTTGAGTTCGATCCTGTAAAAAGGGGGTAGTGCTAGAACTTGGCTGGGCACTACCGTGCCCTTTGATCATTTATCGTCGTGTATGGCGGCGCAGGGGATAAGTCCCAGGGACATAACGCCCAAATTTTTGTTTGGGCCTTATGTCCTATCCAAGTGAGACATTACGGCGCAGGGACATAAGTCCCAGGGACATAAGTCCCAAATTTATTTTTTGGGTCTTATGTCCCACCTAAGTGGGACATAACACCCAAATTGAGTTTGGGATTTAAGTCCCACCCAAGTGGGTCATAAGTCCCAATTTTTTTTTCTTGAAAGTGGGACATAAGACCCAAATTTAAAAAAAAATAGTTTAAATAAAAAAACAGTAAATAAGAAAATAAATAATTTTATTCCTGTTTTATGTATTTAAAAATTAAAAACAAAACACAACTGGAAATAAGATAATTCAAGAAGGTTTTCTTATTATAAATGATTGAAGTATTTTGAAGTATCTGTCTGCAGAACGGACATATTAATTCATTTTTTCGAGCTATTGCCTCTTCCTTGAACGTTCAAAAACATTCATTACATATTTAAAAATGGTTGCAAGGTAATAGCACTATATTTCTTGGATTTTCTAAACAAATGGTGGAGAAAAGAAAGCTATAAGATTTTAGACAAGTATACAAATTTTGATAACACAAATATACATGTATGCATCAAACTTATTTTTTGAAAATATGAGAACAGAGACTTGCATATAAAATTTAAGTTTTAGAGACTTTATAAAATTAAAGCCCAAAAATCGCGCGATTTTTGGGCTTTAATTTTATAAAGTCTCTAAAACTTAAATTTTATATGCAAGTCTCTGTTTTCATATTTTCAAAAAATAAGTTTGATGCATACATGTATATTTGTGTTATCAAAATTTGTATACTTGTCTAAGATCTTATAACTTTGATTCATGTTTCATATTATTAAAAGGTTTGAATATATGCATAATTTTTTCTCAAAATTTGAAGAGTAACAGTGCCATTAATATCGAACACAAAGGGTGCTTTAGAAGTTATTAAAAAACTGGTTTGAACCAGGTGCAGATTTTCCTAAGTATTTAAGTTTCTTTTCTGGTACTGAAATTCTACTAGTTTTATCGTTAAGCAATACATACATGTACATTATATGTGGGACATAAGGCCCAACTTTTTTTTGGGGCCTTATGACCCACTTGGGTGGGACTTAAATCCCAAACTCAATTTGGGTGTTATGTCCCACTCGGGTGGGACATAAGGCCCAAAAATAAAATTTGGGACTTATGTCCCTGGAACTTATGTCCCTGCGCCAGACATTACACCCGAATTGAGTTTGGGATTTAAGTCCCACCCAAGTGGCTCATAAGACCAAAAAAAAAGATTAACCATAGAACGTTTTCGCACCACGTTTACTCTAATTGATAACTCGCATCCTCAGAGACGCCGTACGGTGCGTACAGAAGAAGCTATTCTACTGTAGAGCGTAGCATTGAGGAAGACCCGAATGACTCCATCCGCCATCGTTACAGTCAATGGTGATCGATATAGAGCCATGATTACTAACTTTTTCATTCCTGAATTGAACAATCATGATTTCCAGGAGCTGTGGTTCCAACAAGACGGCGCAACATGTCACACAGCTCGTGCCACAATCGATTTATTGAAAGACACGTTTGGTGACCGCCTAATTTCACTTTTTGGACCTGTGAATTGGCCTCCAAGATCTTGTGATTTAACACCGCTAGACTATTTTCTGAGGGGTTATGTAAAGTCGGTGCAGGGAATTTGGTCCCCAAGTCAGAAGTCCCGAAAATGGGTTTCGGGACTAATGACCCACTATGGTGGGTCATAAATACCGAATTTTATTTTGGGGCTACTGACCCACTCGGGTGGGCCATTAGTCCAGAAATCAAATTCGGGGGTTCTGACCTTCGCGATTAATTTTAAATATTTTGTAAACAATAAATTGAGTGGACAGTTTTTGCATACATATTTTCAAGTTTTTTTTGTGCATTACGGTCGAAATTGAAATACGAATCATGATCTAAGTTAATGTGACGTAAAGGAAACTTTTTCCAATGCAAACGTTCTTCTTAAATTTTATAGGATTTTAAAATTCGTTGAGAGTAGGGCGTTCTACAAGCACACTGTACTTGAACCCAGTTTCATCTTATGTTTTCATTTTTCACGGGTAATGCCTCTTGCGAAAAACTGAAAACACTTCCAAGAGTATCTGTCATGAAAAAAGTGTGAATTGTAGTTCCCCTCAATTCTTCATACGCACTCAAAGAATTGTTGATGACTGTAAGCCACTTAGACCTTGGCTTTTCAAGCGCTGTCGCATTACTCTATTTATTTATTTTTTTTTTTGATTAAGTACCTATTTGAAGGTTGAACCAAAACCATAGCAGGTAGGTAAAATTTGTATAGCGAGCGTAGCGAGAATCAATTGATTCTCCCCAAATTGATTCTCTTTTTGGCAAAATTTTTTCCACTCGTTTGGGTCCCAATCAAACCAAATCGATCTTGGATATTCCGGATCGTTATCATCCTCAGACGAAAGTGAAAAAAGGTGCTTAAAATGAATCATTTAAATGCAGCATCTGCTCTCCAGGCACTAGCATGCATTACAATATGTATGGTGGCTGCTTTTCCAAATTAAAGGAAACGGCAACAACTATGAAAAATTAATTACTCTGTCCATTTTGTAAACAAATAGTAAATAAAAATGGTTCTATTTAATTATAAGACTTTTTTGTAGTTGTTATGTGTATACGTAGGTACACGAATTAAAGCTTTTTGTTTTATGTTTTCCATGAACATTTTTTTTCCACATGTTATTGACGAGTACAAATAAATAAAGTGATTCCCATAAAACATATTTTTTATCATTTGAGACTTTTGTCCCAAAGAAGACAAAATAAATTTGGGACTACTGACCCACCATAGTGGGTTAATAGTCCCAAAATCTCATTTGGCACTTATGACCCACCATGGTGGGTCATTAGTCCCGAAAACCATTTTCGGGACTTCTGACTTCGGGACCAATGTCCCTGCGCCTGTGAAGTCATTGGTCTATGCGGATAAGTCACAAACGCTTGACCATTTGGAACACAACATTCGCCGTGTAATTGCCGATATACGGCCACAAATTTTGGAAAAAGTCTTCGAAAATTGGACGTCCAGATTGGACTACATCCGAGCCAGCCGTGGCAGTCATATGCCAGAAATCATATTTAAAAGTAATGCTACAAGATTATCTTTCGAATCAATTAAAAATCATGTTAATCGAATATTCCATCGTTGTTTTATTACAATTTAAAGTTATATACCTATAAAAAAACACCCTTTATTAGGGTTGTCTTAGATTTTTGATTGCCATTAAAAAACCCCTAAGCGAATTTTGCTCAAAACCTAATCAGTTCTTAACAACACAATACCGCGTCGAATTAGACCAATTTCATGACAATACGATGAGTGGTTCTCGAGATAATTGAGCTGAAAAAACATAACGCACATACGAACACACATACACACACACAGACATCATCATAAAAACGCTTGATTCGGATTCTAGTGACCTCGAAACATGGAGATAGATATGCAAAAATTGGAGATTCACAAAATCGGCGCCATTACAATAACTTCCTCTGAGAAGTTAAAAAAAACGGCCCAAGAAATGCAAAAACAAAAAGTGTGGGTGAGCCATCCTCAACAAGCGGTATAAAAATTATATATAAACGTATTCTCAGACCTACTGAATACACATTTAAGATTTCATCAACATCCGTCAAGCCGTTTCGGAGGAGTATGACCACTAAAACTGTGACAGAAGAATTTTATATATGTACTAGCTGTACCCTGCCACGCTTTGCAGTGGCACGTTGTGATTGAATGGTTGAGAAATGAGAAAGAAAACAAAGAATACATTTCACATAATTTTGCAATACTTGTGGACATACAATATTTTTTGTTTTTCCGCTGTCTGCGTAGACATAAAGACTATCTGGTTCGCCGATTCGGGAACACGTAACATACAGTTGGCCATGTGAAAAGCAATCCGCATCTAAATCTAAACCACACAATTCTAAAGATTGACCTTGAGCTTTATTGATTCTGATTGCAAATGCCTCAATAGATAAATAAAAGACCTTATTTTTTTGGATACACCGCAACCACACTCCCCGCTACCCTCTATCCACTACCGTTACCTGATACCCACTACCCAATATTTCTAACTGCTACTCACTTCTCTGATACCACGTTACCAAGCTACCCCGCTAACCTTTTCCCACTACTTCTACACGCTTACCACTACCCTGTATCCTCTACCCCACTACCCTCTACCTGCTATCCGCTACTTCTACATGCTACCCACTACCCCGGCACCCCGTTACGCAGCTGCCCTGTTACCCCGCTACTCGCTACTTCTACATGCTACCCACTACCCCGGCACCCCGTTACATAGCTGCCCTGTTACCCCGCTACTCGCTAATCACCCCCGCTACCTCACACTAACTACACGTCAACCGCTATCCACTACCCCACTATTCACTACCCCGCTACTCCACTACCCGCTAACCAGGCTATATAACATAAACGGCTTGTTTAAAATACTTAAAACCCATGTACGCCACTACCCGAACATTCCCTCAAAAATCGGTGGCCAACACTCCACTGATACAAAAGTAGTGAGTCGAATTTAATAATCCAAACATAATCAAAGGCTTACACATGTATAGTTTGACCGAAACTCCTTGACCGCACCTTACGAAAACGCGTTGAAATGGAGGCCAAGGAAAAAAGATCAAAATTCAGTGACCAGGATGCCTGGTTAGTTTTAGTTTTCAGTGACGGATAGAGGGAACACAGACTTATAATAAGATATTGACTTACAGCGATAAATATTGAAAAAACTTGCGATTTGAAATCGCGGAAAATTTTCTGAAGCCGAGAATCAATAGGCGTGTTTTTTTGCACGCATATATACGCTTAAAAAAATATTTACATGCAAAATGCAACAAAAACAAATGTCTATATCCGCTTAGTAAGCGCCGATAATTATCCACGCTTAAGAAATAAGCGGATATAAAAACAGTGCTTCCATATATCTTTTTCACTGTTTGTGATGAATTTTCAACATATGTCAAAACTTCATTTCGAAATTCATTCGAAATTCATTCCATTTTACATACAAGGATACAAGGCTGGTCTGCAGTTGAATGGTTAATCTCAGGGGCGCCAGGCGAAATTTGATTGAATCAAGATTATATCGATTGTACATCAATTTTATTTTTCAATTTCAATTCTTTTTTTGGACTACATGGTGTTTTAACGTTGAAGGTGTACATGCACGATTTTAATTTTTTTTTTAATTCTTCGTTACATTTTCTTCATTTTTCAACCTTAATTTATCATATTTATTGTGATTTTTCGGGTCGTATTCGAAAGCGCATTCTATGAACAACTTGACCAAGTGTTAAAAAGTACAAGAAATTGTGTAAGCGCCTAACGATCACCAACAAAAATAAATGCGCCCCTGAACTCGAGTTTTTGTTTTTTTGACAGATGAAACATTGGACCAATCACAGCTCAGCACATGAGTAAATTTCAAATTGGCATTTGATTAGTAATGCCAAATTACTTAAACAAAAAAATTGTCGTTTTTTTGTGCACTGTTCATTTTAAGCGTATATACGCGTGCAAAAAAACACACCTAATATTAATTATTATTTTTTGCAAAAAACTGAAGGTATAACCGATTGCTCAAAAAAATATTCGCCTCTAATGGCTGATATAATATTTGAAGGTTCTTTATTGATGGACAATTATACACCGGTTGCCGAGGAAAATTGTGAGGCATCGATATCGAAATTTTGAGAAATGTTTTCAAATACATACATACCTATCTCGGCTGCAAGGTTTAAAAAAAAACTTTGAACTCATTTCGTTGAATAAAGTTCAAGAAGACATTTCTTTTGATTTATCATTCTATGGGTTTGGGTTTTCTGTCCAAAATCTTGGCAGGCACAAGATATTTTTTCATGATTTTCGATTTCACTTCTATAAACATAATAGGTGTGTTTTTTTGCACGCGTATATACGCTTAAAATGAACAGTGTACAAAAAAACGACAATTTTATTGTTTTAGTAATTTTGGCATCACTTTTCAAATGCTGAGCTGTAATTGGTCAAATATTTTTTTGTAGTTTCATCTGTCAAAAAAACAAAAACTCTAGTTCAGGGGCGCATTTATTTTTTGTTTTTTTTTGTTGGTGATCGTTAGGCGCTACACAATTTTTTGTGCTTTTTAACACTTGATCAAGTTGTTCATAGAATGCGCTTTCGAATACGACCCGAAAAAGGACAATAAATATGAAGAATTAAGGATGAAAAATGAAGAAAATGTAACGAAAAATAAAAAATAAAAAAAAATAAAAATCGTGCGTGTACACCTTGAACGTTAAGAACCATGTAGTACAAAAAAAGAATTGAAATTGAAAAATACAATTGATGCACAATCAATATAATCTTGATTCAATGATTTTTCGCCTGGCGCCCCTGAGATTACCCATACAATTGCAGACCAGCCCTGTTGTAATGCGTTTGTGAAAAGAGAACAAAAAAAATCTCCTGCTCAAAGAAGCAAACCAAGAGAATGGAAGATGGCACATACAAAAGGTCAACGTGATTTTGTTCTGCGTGTTAAATACACAGATCATTACTTTGTTTGTGTTTTGTGTAGTAAGAAAAATAACAAATAAAAAACAACAAAATCCTAGCTTGCTCGGATCTGTTTCTGTATGTAAAATGGAATGAATTTCGAAATGAAGTTTTGAAAATTCATCGCAGAGAGTGAAAAAGATATATGGAAGCACTGTTTTTATATCCGCTTATTTCATTAGCGTGGATAATTATCGCCGCTTACTAAGCGGATATAGAAATGTGTTGTTGTTGCATTTTGCATGTAAATATTTTTTTAAGCGTATATACGCGTGCAAAAAAACACGCCTAATATGTACCTACACATGCACATTTCCGATGGTTATTATTATCTTGAGCCGTTCCGTTGGATGAAAAATGGGTCCATCATTTCACACTTTAAACAAAAGAACAATCAAAATAATGGACTGAAGGGGAGAATTTGCTCCCAGGTCCTTCAGCAGGCAAAGCCATGGCGTCAGTTTCTGGGATGCACGTGGTGCATCATGTAGCTTCTTTATGGAGCTTACAACAAACATATCGAAACGATGATTTGAAAATAATAAATTTTCAATTTAAGTTTGACAATTTCAATTGAAATTGAGTATTTGTAAATTGATCAGTTTTGTTTCAATTTTGTTGAAGTGGGAAAAGCATTATTTTTTAACATTGACACTGTTTGTGATTAGTGACTGTTGCAAAAAATAGATAAAAACAATCCTTGATGCGAATTTAATACCATGTTAAAATTTCAGCTCAATCGGCGCAGAACTTTTTGAGTTTTTCGAGCGTACACAAACCAACCTAACATTTTTATATTTATAGATTAGATTAGATAAAGAGTTTGCTTTCATGTTGAGTTAAGTTGTTTTTTTTTTTTCAATTTCAATTCAAACTTTATTTCATAACTTACACAGTATACCTCATTTAATAGTGCAAACTTCAACGATAATAATTCATTGTTTATGTAAATTGTAAATTATTAGTGAATGTGTTACAATTTATAATTATGAAGAAGTAAATAATGAATATTTTGATAAGTTATACTACAAGATAATTAATTTAATCATGTATATTAACAAGTATGAGGTATGACATTACCTTTTGAACAAAAAATAAATTGAAGAACGATATAATAGGAAAATAAAAAAAAAGAGAAGAAAGAATAAGAAAGAGAGATTAAAATATCCAATCATCATCTAGGTGCTTCCAAGTATTGTCTGAGCTTATTCCTGAACAAAGTTATACTACTTATTAGTCTAATGACTCGGGGAAGGGATTTCCATAGACGTATCGCGTGGACAAGGAATTGTCGTTCAGAAATCAAACAGCTATATCGCATTGGTATGAGATCAAGAGTTCTTGTTGATTGAGTGCAACTGATCCTGTTATATAATTACATGGGTTGGCGCATTGTCATATGACAATACACTTTCACTTTCCAAATCAGGATGTGTATTTGGCTCATCTGAACTATTCTTTAACCCCTGTTAGAATGGTTAAATGGAACATGGAATTTATGTATGGAATCAAATCCACAAGGTCGTTATTTTTTGCAAGAGAAATGTTAGTGCTTTGAATTTCGTTGAGGTGATTTAAAGAAAACGTCGGCGATCCTTTATTGGTCAGTCGTATATCGAATGGGTTATTAATAGGGCTAGGATTTTCATGCACTAAAAATCTCAAAATATGCGCTTAAAATATGCACTAAAAAATACGAAATATGCATTCAAAATATCCACTTAAAATTAAATTAATTCCGTTTAAATTTCAAAACCATTTTTCGTAGACCTCATCATTCATGTCCTCGTGATAGTTTCCACTTTTTCCTGACACAAAGCATAACAGTCCACCGTCAACGAAACCTGTTGAGCTTCCAATGTGGGCTATAATTAATCTTTTTCCTTTTCCAGACGGCGATTGAAGGCCGGTTGATAGTCTATTTTTTTAACGTTTTTTGCAGAGCCAACTTTGTGTCTCAGGGCGACGCAACGATATTTAATTTTGTATCACTTCACTTTTTAATTCATCACATGTCTCTGAAACATTTTTTTCACTGTAATAAAACTTATTTCAATACAAATTTACTTATTTGGCACAAAATCAATTATTTTACGAAAATAAAATTTCATTTAGATATTAACGAATTTTGTTATCATTTTATAGCCGCATTAATTGACCTGTTTTTCTCCACAAAGAAATAAAACCACGAAATAAAACCACGGAACAATAAATGTATAACTGCATTCCTGCACCGTTTTCAGACAAGCAAGTAAACAAAAATAATAAAATTGAGGCGGTAACACCTAACCCTCTCACCTCAATAAATGTTGTTCTTAAAAGCACAAAATCCTTTGAAAAAGCTCTTGAGGTTTGCTTCCAAAGGGTAATGGCATGGCAATGCTGTCATGTCACACATTGAGAGAAGAAAAAAGAAAACGATCAGTAATTTCAGTATGCTTTCAGCATGCAACATGAATGGTCATGGTCATTGGTCATGGATGGTAATTTGGGAGCGAATTTGTTTCATTTCTATGAAGTGAGTGTTTTAGCAGCCAGCTCTGCTTAAAAAAAAGCTCTCCCATAAGGCCTTCACTGACATTTTTTCTTGAACGAACTATACCTTCTGGTTGCAGAACCGGGACACAGGCTCTTCAAAACAGTGAAGGAAACCTAGTCACCGAAGCACAGGGAATTGTAGATATTTTCAAGCAGCACATTCCAACAGCTGCTGAATGCGCAAAATGTCGAGCGAGCTAATGACGAAAGAGAAGTAAGACCAGTTATTGAAGACCCAGACCCAGCCCTCAGCACAGAAGAGGTAGAAAGAGCCATCCAAAAGCTAAAAAATAACAAGTCCGCCGGGCTGGTTGGCATACCTGCGGAACTCTTTAAATATGGAGGAGGTGTTTTGATGAACCGCATGCACCAGGTCATCATGTGGGATTAAGAATGCATGCCCACTGACTGGTCGATAAGCTCCATATGCCCCATCTACAAAAAAGACGATCCTTGCTTAATGTTGCATACAAAATCCTATCCAACGTACTGTGTGAGCGTCTTTAACCGTTCTGCAACACTATTATTGGCACGTACCAGTGTGGCTTTAGGCCAGGCAGAACAACGATAGACCAAATATTCACACTGAGGCAGATCCTGGAAAAGACCAACGAATTTCAAGTCGAAACCCACCACCTTTTCATCGACTTCAAAGCTGCTTCGGATAGCATCCACCCGCCAAGAGCTTATGACGGCGATGTCTGAACTCGGGTTCCGAAAAAACTGATCCAGCTGTGCCGCATGACGCTAAACAATACGCAGTGCAGTGTGCAAATGGATAACAGCTCATCTGAGTTATTTCAAACATGCGCAGGATTTAGACAAGGAGATGCGTTGTCATGTGATTTCTTCTTTTGTAAATCAGGATCATTAAATCAAATATTTAAACTTTGCTTTTTCATATGATGGAAACAATTTTTCCTGGTCAATATTGGGTGGTGTCTAATCTCTAATACAAAGGTTAAAAATGAAAAAAATAAAAAATGAAAACAGTTAAAAAATGAAATACAGTCGTCAGTCATCAAGAAAACGAAATTAAAGATATAAGAAGAGCGAAAGACGTACATTCCTTGCACAGACAAAAATAGAACAGGTTAAACGTTAAGGAATCATACTTTTTTTCGCTAACGAAACAACGCTTATCGGGTCGGAGAGTCAGTTGATATAAATATATATGTTTCTTTTTAATATTTTAAGTGGTCGGTCTGATTATTATTATTAAACCTTATTGTATTTTTTTATTAACATAGAGGTTAGCCAATTAATTTTGCTAAGTTCGAATTAAATACACCGACACCTATGAACATTGCTGAATGCGCATCCTTATTTAAATAGCATACTTAATTTCAGTTCTCAAAAATTACGCTGAAATCCCCATACTAAAAAATACACACTCACAACAGCTATGTCTATGTTAGTAGCACATATTTTAGCTGAGAATGCCTTGTTTTTCTCCAAGGGTAGTTTTTGTTTGAATTCCCTGTCGTATTAAGAGTACTTGTAAAATGTGGTTAAGGTATTCCCAATTCAGTGCAAATTACATATTCCACATGAACATTATACAAACCTGTTCTGTAGAGAGTCACCACAATATGCCATATGTTTACAAAACAACCCTCTTGTAAGCCTCTTGTAAATCGGGGTTTATAGCGTACTTGAGGCATGGAAATCTTGTCCCCTCCCTGGGGTGCAATAAATAAAAGTTATCCCTTGTTAACTTTTTGAGGTTGTGTACTTTTTTTTTCAAAAAAGGACAACAAAATAATAAAGCAGACTATTTAAAGGAGTGTCCAACAAAATGCAAATAAATTCTATCTTCTTTTGATTGTATGATGTAAACGTGGGTACCTATGTTAATAGGAAGTTTTTGCTTAGCGTCATAAATTTAGCTTTGGTACATTGTTTAGTTTCCTGTGCAGGTAGGTACATTGGAATTGAAAGTAGAAAAGGAAGAGTTTTGATGTTTTGATTGAAGTTGAAACAATTAAGTGTTATGTTTAACACAACTTAGTGGGAGCTTTCCCAAAATTCACCACTGAAAAAGTAGGTCTAGAATCGGCAAAACATTGTAGGTCTCTGCAATTCTTCTTGACCAAATGGGTCATGGTCATTAAAAACATTCAGCTTATTTTATACACATGTAGTTTTAACACTGTTTTGTTTTTGTTAACTAAAACAAAGTCTTAAATGAGGTGCCTATCAATAGTACCTACAGACACAGAAATTGATCTTCACTTGGGAACACCAATGTTAGCCCTTTTTTATATCGTCTTAAAGTGGTGTCAGAGTTCAGGCTGAATTACAAACACGCTTCAGCTTCGGCTTCGTCTGCGTTCCGATGTACCCGCTTCGAGTTTTCTTTGAATGACAGTTCTCCCTCCATTATCATTTATCATCATCCTTCATCCCTCCAAAAACAGCTTTGCCACTTTACTTTTTTCGATTTTTGAAAAACTTTCAAAATCTACTTCGTACTTTGTACGATCAAGAATTTCTTGAAATCTACTTTACACAGAAAAAACTTACTTCGATTTTACTTGATATTTCCAAAATCTGCTTTTATTAACTCATTTAGTAATTTTATGTCTACAGTTTATAGTGAAAAATTACATGCCTTCATTAACTTCTCTCATTTTCCTCAGGGAAATATGTAGATAAATCGACATCTGCAATAAATACAAATACGGAAAGTATGAGTTACGTGCTTGTATTGAAGTGTTTAATATTTTAAGCAGTGTGCGTCTTGCGTTGAAATGTTGGTTAAATTGGAACCACTAGTGTCATATTTTAGCCTGTTAGTTAAATTTTAGCACATTTTTTTGTCAAAATTAAATCGAACGTGAAGTTTTTATACACATTTTAACACAATTCGCACACGGCCCTAATTGTAGATCTGTCTATAATTCTATAGTTGTGTTCACTGACGCTGTGCTGGACTGTTCTAGACAGAAAAGTACAGCTTTTTGCTGTTCATTGAGGTTTTTTCTGTGCTGAGCTGTTCTACTTTACTGTTCATTGACAAACCTAGAACAGTTTAGAACAGGATTTTCTGTTCTTGCTTTTGAGTCAGATCAGGTTAGAACAGACTTGTGAGAAATGTCAAAAACGAAGTTGTCATTTTTTTTTTTTACGTTTTGATTTGGCTGTGCTTTGTGTATTTTTTTCTCGTGATTTAAAAAAATTAAAACAAAGTTATTTTGCCAATTTGTTTAATTTGTTTAATTAAATAATTATAAAATAAATTTCTTTTACATTTCATCAAAGAAAAGGTAATAACATTCGTCACAGTTTCATTCCAATCATCTGAAGAGGAATCCGACGAAAAATCACTATCGGTGTCTGAACCACTAACATTTTCATTCAGTATTATCTTAGCGATCACTTGATTTTCCATTTCAATAATTTTTAATAATATTTTTCACAGTAAAAACACAAAAAATGAAAAAAAATAAGCGAGAAACGAAAAATTCTCGCAATTTGCAATTTTTTTTTTTTTGACAACTGACGTTTAACTGACTGTTCTAACTTGATCTGACGTTTCTCACGAAACTGTGCTGTCCTGATCTAGGAAAAATCTCAGTGAACACAACTTATATGAAGTTTTAATAATAACAGTATCATCCGCAGGGTTACCTTTGGGACCCTTTTGCGTCCTTTTGACTCTTCTTAAGGTCTGAACTCCAGGACGCCAATATTTGAAAATCATCGAAATCAGACTCTTTATAAAAATTCAGGACTCTTTTAGAACCGAATATTTTTTCAACACAAAACTTTCCAGCTCGACTTTCCTTATCGTAAGAAGTTTTTTTTTACATGAAACTAGGTTTATTTAAGAGATTTAGGCCGTGTGTGAATTGCGTTAAAATGTGTATTAAAACTTGACGTTTGGTTAAAACTTGACACTAGCGTGGTGAATAAAATGGGTTAAAATTTATCCTGCTGTGGAGCAGGTTAAATGGGTTAAAATTTTGACGTGTATTTTTTTCTCATGAATGATAGAGAAGTTTGCTTCTGTTTTGTTGTTTTGTTCTTTTCCTCTCCGTTTTATTTAGTTCTTTGTTATGACTTTTTAAAAATTGCTTTGATATTTCAATAAAATAAATAAAATCATATTTTCAAATCGAAAAACGAAATTATTGTTTTTTCTTTTGAGAATTATAACAGATGTCAGCTGTGAAAACATGTTTTGCAGTGTTACCAGATGGAAGGAACCAATCATCCAAAAAGGGAAATTTTCTTTTGACGATATTTTACTGTTGGCTCAAATTATCAAATTACCACTGCAAAGTCGAGAAAAATGAATATAACAGAGTTTGTTTGTTATCTTAAGTGGCTTTTCATGAAATTTATTGCTTAAATTTTGGTTTTGTTCACAAAATTATTTTACCTAGGTGGATAAAAACATTTTTTGTTGAGGGAAATTTCCTAGTTCTACGCAGAAATGTTGGTTAAAAATATCCCTTTTAACGCAATTCACACAGCAAATGGCTAAATTTGATCCCATTTTCAACCAAACGTCAAATTTTAACCAAACGTCAAGTTTTAATACACATTTTACCGCAATTCACACACGGCCTTAAGCGGAAAACACAAAGCTGCTTTGCTGTTAGCGTTGAGTGACGTATAAAGTTCAAGCATAGGAATTCCTAACAAGCTATCACAAAGCAGCTTTGTTGCTCAAACT
Source organism: Sphaerophoria taeniata (assembly GCA_943590905.1). NCBI lineage: Eukaryota > Metazoa > Arthropoda > Insecta > Diptera > Syrphidae > Sphaerophoria > Sphaerophoria taeniata. The sequence continues at coordinate 98,074,125 of OX016541.1, forward strand.
TTAATTTGACATACTGAAGAACTCCGTAACACAAACGTAACGTCTCAAAAGCTGTAGCAAAAGTAGAAATATTTTCTACTTTTTCATATGTATTTGCTCACCGACATGTTTTCTTGTTTGTTTGTGTGAAAATTTTATTTGATTTTTACTTCCTTTTCGCTTCAGCTGTCGGTTTTGTTTTCAAACAAGAAAAAAAAAATTTGGGGAAAATATGTTTGACGAACATAAAAAATAAAATTAGTAAAATGACGGATGTCAGTCAAAGTTCGAGCCGAAGTATAAAAGCGTAACGGAGTCAACGCTAACAGCAAAGCAGCTTTGTGTTTTCCGCTTTATTTATGAATGATCGACAGTATTAATTTTATCGTGTTTTTCTATTTTTTATTAATTTTTAAATCTTTCAATTTTCATACAAATTGCACTGCAAAAACTATGATAACAAAAATTGTTGTCTTGCTTTTGACAGTTCGCACTAATACTAACATACAGGTAGGTATAAAATTCCCTTTCGTGAGTGTTTGCAGGGTGTTTTTGCGTTTTAAGTTCTGGGATTTTTTGTCGTTTTGCTAAATTTCCCTTTTAAATGTGAATTACAATATCCGACATATTGTTGAAACAATATTGGATTTCATGTTAAAACAATATTAATAAATTTCGCGCGAAATTTATTAATATTGTTGAAACAATATTGGATTTCATGTTAAAACAATATTAAGAAATTTCGCGCGAAATTTATTAATATTGTTTTAACATGAAATCCAATATTGTTGTCAAAATATGCGCAAATTTTTTTATTGTTGACTCAGTTTTCCTCGTGTCGTATCAAAAACAAATCAGACATAATAAATCACATCTGCCAACACTGTGAAAAAAGGCAAGAAGTTATCTAGATGCCATTTTACATGGAGATTTTATTCGTAAAATATTAACATTTTAAAAATTGAAAACAAATACAAATTGAAGTTAAAAAATTTCCAAAATGTGTTTTTTGACAACTATCACTATTTGTTTATTAAATTGTATTACCAAAATATTCTTATTTTAGCTGTTTCATTAAAAAAAAATTTAAATAAAAACCCTTTTTGCGGTAACTTTAAACATTTTTTAATCGTATTTAAGGGGGTTTCCTCGCTGTAATATTTTAAAGCTGTTCTATAGAGATGCTTACCTCTCTGTAAAAAAAAAAAATTTTTAGGCCGGCTTACGCAATGGAAAGTCACCCCAATTTTCCTTGAATGTTTTTCTTCTACATTTGTTCAAATTTTATTTGAACTCAGTCATTTAAATTTATGTCAATTGTGAATTGGGGTTAATGAATCTGTACATCAGATAGATACCTTCAATCTTCATCAAATTAAGCGAATGTCCTTACAACCCATACCTTAACCAAATTAAAATAATTTTGTTTTTGTGATGCAAGAAGTTTCTTAAATTCGTAAGAGTTGAATGACAATCTGATCAGTTTCCACCCTGTAAGAATTAAAAAAAAAAAATTACTTCATCAGATCCAAAAACAATAAAAAAATCTATTTGCTACCTACTTAAGCTAATCTTATACATATACCGAAAACCGAACCACATCATGACCTCAACCTTCGTCACTTAAGTTTATTTATTTATTTATTCGTCTTAAAAGTTACCACTCTATCTAGACTAAAATTAAAGATCGTTAAAAAAAAGTATATAAACTTAATCAATAATATTACCTATAGCAAATTTAACAAACTGTTTTTTAATACAATTCTATTTACATTATCATCTATGGCAAAGTCAAATTCATTAAAATCTTTACATGCTTGTGTGATAAGATTTTGCATAGCATAGCTAGTACTGTGAAAGGGAACATTAAGAAAATCACCATTACGCGGACGCAAATTTCGATTAGGTAGGTACATAGGTAGAAAACAAAGGTAACAAGACTGTACAGTCAATAACACAATTTAAGACATCAAAGGCAAAAAGCATAGACTTAAATTTTCTTCTCTTAGCGACTGGTTTAAGATCTATTTAAGTACACCTCAATTCCTAAGCTGTTATATTAGAGTAACAAAAAGTTTTTCGTAACGTGAACTTCGTGAACCATTTTTGAACTTTTTCTAACCGGTAAATGCTAGATTGCGTATAGGGGCCCCATATAATGCTGCAGTACTCTAGGTGTGGCCTAACGAGGCTAGAATAAAGAGCCTTAAGTGTATATGGATCCTTGAAATTTTTTGAATTTCGTATAATAAACCCAAGCACAGAGTTTGCTTTGGAAATAACAGATGTTTGCTCTAAAACCTTTCTTTCATGCTTTACAGCAACAGAAGAAATGGTACTTGTCAAAATCAAAGCAAGAAGAAAGCCTGAGAAAGAGCGGCATCGAACAACTCAGTGCGAAATCAAAGCGATCCAGAGCGCACATCGAACAAACCTATTAAGTTGCGATTTAAAAGCAGAAGTGTTCTAAATTTCATTTCGTTTTTAATTCGTTTCGATTTTGGTGACCGAATTTAACATCGTAAATTTAAAAATGTAAGTAATTTCATAGAAATACCTATTCGTTAAAAATTGAAAAGAAAAATTAAACTTGTAGCAAAAATCAGAAAAGCAGTGTATTTCTTAGTAAACAAGGAGAAATAATTGGGCAAGATCTTTTATTCTGTTATTTTCAGCAACAAAATACGCCACTGGTCTCGTGTTGCTAGCTGCTTTGGTTTACGAGATACACTCTATCTCGTATTTACAGGTATCGTAGCCCCCGTGAAGGGTTACGATTCCGACAAATATAGCTGGCCTATTTCTCAGCAACAAAATAGCAACAAAATATGGAGTTGGATTCAAGTCGATAGGTGCTTTCTTTGTCTAGATATATAAGGGGAGATTGTAGCGTAATATTACATCAGCTCCTCAGCCGTTTCTTGTAAACTAAAAGAGGTACAAAATCAATTTTTTCGGTACAAAATAGCAACAAATTAGCAACAAATTCCCAGATGGTCCCCGAGTCCGGCTTATAAAATGGAGATTCTAGCGTAATATACGTAACTTTTCGGGACTTTTATCATAACAGATCTTAGCAATCAGCACGCATACAAGAAATCTTTCAGAAAAAAAGCCAAAATGAAGAATGCATCGATGACCAACAAATACAAAGGAGAAGCGAAGCAAATAGAATTAAGGAAGCCAAAAAACTGAAAAACAATCGAATTTTGTTCGGATTCCATTAAAAATAAAAAAAAATCTTTAAAATGTATTTTGATGTTTATTCTGTCTCGACAATCATTACATCAGCTGGAGTCTTGATCTCGACGTGTCCTTCTTTGGTGACTAAATTGTCAACGCAGTGGCATGTGTTTCCCAGTGCGCACAGACTCGGTTGCATTAGGATTCGGATGCATCAACAAATGGAATGAATCAATTGATAAAGGTCTTGAGAAGGACGGTCATCGCCACCGATAAAAAAAAACATTTGCATTTGCATTTCATAGTGCCTGGTTACACGAGCGCAAAAAAGAATTAATTCACGAAAGAGAGCGGATGATTTTTAGAAAGAAGGAAAGGGATGGAAAAAATGCAAAGTTTCGTCTTTTTCCTCATTTTCAGATATGAGTTTTGCGTTAAAAATCATGTTTCTTTGTCATCATCATGTTTTTTCTCTCTTTCTTTCTTTTGTGTTTTAATTTCCGACTGTCCCTCTATTGTCAAATTTTCTTGCATGCCCACTTAATTTTTTTTTTCTGTGTGTATCCACAAAAGTAATTCTTTTTTGCGCTCGTGTAATCAGGCACATAACCATTTCGTTTGGTTTTTGTAGGTAACAGAACAGCTGATAAATGACAGATGACTATAACAGATTTCTTTTTCGAAAATTCATAACAAAAGTTCGAAATTCTGAATACCAATTATAAAAGATCTTTTATTTCTTGTTCTTTTATGATTCATAACAGAATAACAGAAATGGCAGAATAGGCCCAAATAACATAAGAACTCATACAAATTCACTTATTATTTTTTTTTTATCTAATTAAGGCCGTGTGCGAATTGAAACACTTCGTGTTGAATGAATTGTGTTGAAATGACACTCTGCGGCCTAGCTCTCAGAGTAGACGGAGTACGCACCACACTCACACAGTCACAGAACAACCTGATTGTTGAGTCTGTATGCTCAATACAAACAATGAAGATTGAAGGTATCTATCTGATGTACAGATTCATTAACCCCAATTCACAATTGACATAAATTTAAATGACTGAGTTCAAATAAAATTTGAACAAATGTAGAAGAAAAACATTCAAGGAAAATTGGGGTGACTTTCCATTGCGTAAGCCGGCCTAAATTTTTTTTTTTTGTTTTACAGAGAGGTAGGCATCTCTATAGAACAGCTTTAAAATATTACAGCGAGGAAACCCCCTTAAATACTGTAATATTCGGCTTGGTCCGACAATTAAAACTTATTCACTTTTTAAATAAAACACAAATTCACTTTATTCAAATCACTCACAAACTTATTTATTCAACACTTTCAATTATAACTTTTCAAACACAGTGTACTTTACTTATCGCAGTTCACAATCAACTGATTTGCATCGCCATCCAACGGCTATTTATATACAAAATGATGGGTTCTAGAAACTACTATTGGTTCCTATTGGTTCTTGGAGAAGCTGAAAGTTCGAGAAGCTTTTGAAAGTTCGAGAAGCTTTCTATTTACAAATAAAATACTTAGATTACTTTTTGTAGGGGCTAACGTTCTTAATGCTAAACAAAAAGTTTCTCTTAATTATTAGGTATTGCCCCTCACAAGTGTTTACTACTACAATTAAACGATATTAAGTAAAGAGAGTATGTACATTAAATAAACAAGAGATACAGAGTAAGTAAAGAGAGTAAGAAAAGTGTGTACATTAAATATAGAAAGAGGTACAGAGCGTACGAGATAATAAAGTATACACATTAGACATTACAATAGAAGGAGAAACAGAGCGTACGAGATAATAAAGTGTATACACATTACATTGCCCCCTCCTTAGGATTGATCGTCCCGAACAAATCCATCATTCTCATCACCACTGTAGCGATGTAGTCGGTCGCGATGTACGACTTTAAGTTTACCTCTGACTCCTTTTTGTATGCGGTATACGACATCGTAGATTTTGTTAATCACTGTATATGGACCTTCCCAGTCCCGTTGAAGTTTCGGTGACAACCCTTTTTGTCGATGGGGATTGTAAAGCCACACTCGATCTCCTGCTTGGAACTCTGTTGTTGTCGCTCGTATATCGTAGCGTGTCTTCATTCGGTCACTGAACATCTTCATTTTTGACCTGGTATCGTCGTGGATCTGAAGGAGTCTTTCTCTCAGGTCATCCAAGTAGACATCCTCGGCTTGCGGTTCCGACGTGGGACATCCAAATTTGATTTCGCTCGGCAGTCTGATGTTCCTTCCCATTAAAATCTCAGACGGTGTATGGCCAGTTGAGCTATGTCTTGCACTTCGATACGCCATCAAAAACAGTGGAATGTGTCGATCCCAATCTCGCTGGTTGTCGTCCACAACTTTGCAAAGATGTTCCTTAAGGGTTCGGTTGAACCGTTCGACCATGCCATCAGATAGTGGGTGGAGTGGTGTTGTTCTTGTCTTCTTAATGTGAAGAAGCCCACAAACTTCCTGGAATATGTTTGATTCAAAGTTCCTTCCCTGGTCGGAATGCAGTTCTAATGGAACACCGAATCTGCTCACCCAGTTGAACACAATTTGGTCTGCGACTGTTTTGGCTTCTTGGTTCGGTATGGCGTATGCTTCAGGCCACTTGCTGAAGTAATCCATGACGACCAGAATATAACGATTTCCATTATTTGTTTCCGGAAATGGACCCGCCACGTCTATTGCAATCCTTTCAAAGGGTGATCCGACATTATACTGCTGCATTTGGCTGTGATTCTTTTTGTTCGGGCCTTTGGTGGCAGCACAGGTATCACATTTTCGGCACCACTTCTCGACATCTTCCCTTGCATGTAGCCAATAGAATCGTTGTCGAACCTTTTCTAGCGTCTTGTTTACTCCTAGATGGCCTCCCGAAACTCCATCATGCATCTCTCGCAGAACGTCCACAATCTTTGATCTCGGTAAGACTAGCTGCATTACATAGGACTTTCCATCTGCTGATTCCCATTTACGTCGAAGGACACCCTCTTGGACATGCAATGAGTCCCACTGTGCCCAATAGGCCTTTAGAGCCGGACTTCTGTCGGAGATATCAGCCCATTCTGGTTTTTCCTGGTGTTCCTTGCATGCGAGGATGGGTTCAATATCTGGGTCCTCTTGTTGAGCCTTCCTCAACTCGTCGTTGCTCCAGCCATAAATGGGATCGTTTCTGGTTCGTAGGACAGTTATCACTTCCTTTTCTTCTTGGCGTCTGCAATGTTTACAGTCTTGCTTACATGGTCTCCGAGACAGTGCATCAGCATTTGAGTGAAGCTTCCCCTTCATATGTTGAATTTCATAATCGTACGTCTGCAGCCTCTCAATCCATCTCGCCACTTGACCCTCTGGATTCTTGAAATTCAAAAGCCAGTTTAGTGCTCCATGGTCGGTTCGGAGAAGAAACTTCTGTCCATAGAGATACTTATGGAAGTGCTTTGTTGCCAAAATCAGTGCAAGAAGTTCTCTTCTGGTCACACAATAGTTTCTTTCCGACTTTGAGAGTACCTTGCTGTAATAGGCAACCACCTTTTCTTCGCCATCATGTACCTGTGACAATACAGCACCAATCCCGACATTGCTGGCATCAGCATCAATGATGAACGGTTTTCCTGGAGTCGGGTAGGTCAGCACTGGTGCATTACTCAAGCGTTGCTTGAGCTCTTGAAAGCTGCGCTCACACTCACCTGACCACTTAAACTGCTTTCCCTTTTCCGTTAGCTGATGTAGACTCTTGGCGATCTCAGCAAAGTTCTTTACAAAGCGCCTATAGTAGGTGGCTAGACCCAGAAAGCTTCGGAGTTGATGTTTGTCCTGTGGTGTTGGCCAATTCTTCACGGTGTCAACCTTATCAGGATCCGTCTTAACTCCTTGGGATGAGATGATATATCCCAGGTATTTCACTTCGGTTTTGAAGAGTGAACACTTTTCTGGATTGAGCTTGAGGTGGGCTTCTCGAAGTCTTTGAAACACGGCTCTCAGATTTGTACAATGTTCGTCAAATGTTTTCCCGTATACGATGACGTCATCCAAATAGACCAGGCAAGATTTCCAAGTGAGTCCTTGCAGGACGCATTCCATAAGGCGCTCAAAAGTCGCTGGAGCATTGCACAGTCCAAAAGGCATCACTTTGAACTGCCACAATCCGTTTCCTGTCGAGAAAGCTGTCTTCTCTTTGTCTTCAGGATGGATTTCTACTTGCCAGTATCCACTTTTCAGGTCCAAAGTTGAGAACCATTGTGCTCCTTCCATTGCGTCCAGAGTATCGCTGATCCTAGGCAGAGGGTAGCTATCTTTCTTGGTCACATCGTTCAACCTTCTTTACCAGGACCACTGGAGACGCCCAAGGGCTTTTTGAGTTTTCGATAAGACCCTCTTCTTTCATGGTGGTTATTAGCTCTTCAACCTCACCTTGTTTGGCTAGTGGAAGGCGTCTTGCAGGTTGACGAATCGGCTTTGCATCCCCGGTGTTGATTCGATGTTGAACCAGTTGTGTTCTGCCATATTTCCCTTGCGATGACGAAAAGATGTCTGCAAATTCTTCGAGGAGACCTTCTGCAGTTCTTCGTTGTTGGTGGCCAAGATTAGAGGACTTGAGAATGTTCGTCTTTATGGAGTTCAACTCTTTGGACTTCAATGTTTGCCTTGGGTCTTCTTCGCTGATCCTTGTTATCGCTGATACAGATTCGCATTGTCCGACAATCTCACCTTTTCTAAGCTTAACTTCGTACGGCTTGATGTTGAGTATTCGTACGGGAACCATGTTCTTTACAGGTCTAACAAGAGTCTTCCCAATGGTGACGTTTTGGGAGGACTTTACAGATGCTGGTTCGACCATGAGGTATCGATGGCTGCCAGGCTTACCTTTCAATTTCGTCCACACGAATACTTCTGAAGAAGCAGGCAAAGTCAGATCTTCTTTGATGACGGTTTTCACAGATAACGAGGTCTCATACGAGTGGATCCCATAGATCATCGGAATCTCGATGTTTCGATATTTCAGGACTTGGTTCCCGATGTCCAATATCACTCCGTGATCTTTCATGAAATCGACGCCGACAATGCACTCGTCGCATATATCTGCTACCAGGAACAGGTGAGATAATTCCAGCTCTGCCATCCGGATCTTAAGACGTACCTCACCATAAACTTTTGCGGCTTCTCCAGTTGCAGTCCTTAGACGATAGCTATTGGTGTTGTGGAGCCATGTCTTATTAACGAGGTCCTGCCGTACAATGGACGCCGTGGCACCGGTGTCGATGGTAGCCACACATTTGTTGCCGTTTATACTTGCTTCCACGGTCAGGCTCTTGTTGTCACCTTTCGTTTGAGAAACCTGGATGGTGTTTCTGTAGCTATCGGTACTAGAAGCCAGCTTCTGTCCCTCGAAGTTGGTGGGATGGGAAACAACTTGGGAAGCAACATTGTTGTAGGTGTAACTTTGACCAGTTGACATATTTCTGTGTTCACAGTGTTGGCATGCGGTTCCTCTTCGCGGTAATCTGCACTGTCGTTGAAGATGCCCAGTCTTGTTGCAGTTTCAGCATCGTGCTGGTCCGTCTCGCTGAGTCCTTTCCAGAGTAGCCTTCTGACAAGAGCATTCTTGGACTTCCAATTCTCTCACGCGATGCACGTTTTGGGATGCTTGTTCTGCGGCTTCCATTGTTAGAGCGAAAGCCAATGCTTCTGGTAGTGTTTGCTTTCCGGCAGTGCGAATAGCCCTTTGGAGATTTATATCGCCCACAGCTCTCACAAAGGCTTCAACAGCAAGTTGATTTATTATCTCGTTGCCAGCTGTTGGGTATGCCAGGTGGACTAATCGCTCGATATCTGCCTGAAGCTGCTGCAGAGTTTCACCTCTTTTCTGTGCCCTGTTGTTTAGTTGTACTCGGAAGACTTCTGTCATGTGGCTATCCCCAAACCGCTGTTCGATTGCGTTTACCAGAACTTTGAAGTCACCGTTCTTCTCTTCTGGGATGGTTTGTAGCAGTTCAGCAGCTGCTCCTCTCAAGGCAAGCGTAAGAGCAATGTATTTTTCGTCATCGTCCCAGCCATTTGTTAACGCTGCTGCTTCAAACTGTTTCTTGTAGATTGACCACGGTATCTGACCATCAAAGCTTGGAGGATTCACTTCTCTCTTCCTTGAGCACTCACCAGAAGGTTCTCGAGCTTTCATCTTTCGCACTTTTTCTAGTTCGCTTGCAATGGTTTCGATCTGGTCGTCTATTTTCTTGAAACGTGCATTAGTCGTTGAATTTTGTTTTTCGACACGCTCATCGAGAGTATTGATTTTGTCTTCGAAGTCCGCAAACCTGCCTTCTAGCAGATTTTTCTGTTCATCAAACCGATCTCGAACGTCATCCCTTTGAGCTTGTAGTTGCTTGAGGACATTTCCTTCTAGTTGTTTGAGAACATTCTCTTGTTCGTTCTTCTGCTCGTTTCTTTGAGCTTCTAGTTGCTCCAGAACATTCTTGTTTTGAGTTTCTAGTTGCTCGACAACATCATTCTTTTGTGTTTGTAGTTGCTCCAGAACATTCTTCTCGAATTTGGCTAGAAGAAGTGACATCATGTTAGATAAGTCGGCAGTTGCATTTACCTCTTCCGATTTTGCTTCCACTTCGAAAGCAAACGTATCTGGGTCTTCATTTTGTTCTTCCAGATGTTCCTGTAGCCGTTTTACGAGTTCGATTTTATATCCTGCCGCACTTAAGCCTAGTTTGCTTAATTCGGCCTTTAGCTCAGCGACAGTTAAGTCTTTCAAAACTTTACTTATCATTTTTAACTTCACTATTTCACACAAAATAGTTTAATCACTGTTCACTGTTTTATTCTCAATAAGTTTTAATCCCACTTCTGACACCAATGTAATATTCGGCTTGGTCCGACAATTAAAACTTATTCACTTTTTAAATAAAACACAAATTCACTTTATTCAAATCACTCACAAACTTATTTATTCAACACTTTCAATTATAACTTTTCAAACACAGTGTACTTTACTTATCGCAGTTCACAATCAACTGATTTGCATCGCCATCCAACGGCTATTTATATACAAAATGATGGGTTCTAGAAACTACTATTTGTTCCTATTGGTTCTTGGAGAAGCTGAAAGTTCGAGAAGCTTTTGAAAGTTCGAGAAGCTTTCTATTTACAAATAAAATACTTAGATTACTTTTTGTAGGGGCTAACGTTCTTAATGCTAAACAAAAAGTTTCTCTTAAATATTAGGTATTGCCCCTCACAAGTGTTTACTACTACAATTAAACGATATTAAGTAAAGAGAGTATGTACATTAAATAAACAAGAGATACAGAGTAAGTAAAGAGAGTAAGAAAAGTGTGTACATTAAATATAGAAAGAGGTACAGAGCGTACGAGATAATAAAGTATACACATTAGACATTACAATAGAAGGAGAAACAGAGCGTACGAGATAATAAAGTGTATACACATTACAATACGATTAAAAAATGTTTAAAGTTACCGCAAAAAGGGTTTTTTTAATTTTTTTTTAATGAAACAGCTAAAATAAGAATATTTTGGTAATACAATTTAATAAACAAATAGTGATAGTTGTCAAAAAACACATTTTGGAAATTTTTTAACTTCAATTTGTATTTGTTTTCAATTTTTAAAATGTTAATATTTTACGAATAAAATCTCCATGTAAAATGGCATCTAGATAACTTCTTGCCTTTTTTCACAGTGTTGGCAGATGTGATTTATTATGTCTGATTTGTTTTTGATACGACACGAGGAAAACTGAGTCAACAATAAAAAAAATTTGCGCATATTTTGACAACAATATTGGATTTCGTGTTAAAACAATATTAATAAATTTCGAGCGAAATTTCTTAATATTGTTTTAACATGAAATCCAATATTGTTTCAACAATATTAATAAATTTCGCGCGAAATTTATTAATATTGTTTTAACATGAAATCCAATATTGTTTCAACAATATGTCGGATATTGTAATTCACATTTAAAAGGGAAATTTAGCAAAACGACAAAAAATCCCAGAACTTAAAACGCAAAAACACCCTGCAAACACTCACGAAAGGGAATTTTATACCTACCTGTATGTTAGTATTAGTGCGAACTGTCAAAAGCAAGACAACAATTTTTGTTATCATAGTTTTTGCAGTGCAATTTGTATGAAAATTGAAAGATTTAAAAATTAATAAAAAATAGAAAAACACGATAAAATTAATACTGTCGATCATTCATAAATAAAGCGGAAAACACAAAGCTGCTTTGCTGTTAGCGTTTTTGTTTATTAAATTGTATTACCAAAATATTCTTATTTTAGCTGTTTCATTAAATTTTTTTTAAATAAAAACCCTTTTTGCGGTAACTTTAAACATTTTTTAATCGTATTTAAGGGGGTTTCCTCGCTGTAATATTTTAAAGCTGTTCTATAGAGATGCCTACCTCTCTGTAAAAAAAAATAAATAAATTTTTAGGCCGGCTTACGAAATGGAAAGTCACCCCAATTTTCCTTGAATGTTTTTCTTCTACATTTGTTCAAATTTTATTTGAACTCAGTCATTTAAATTTATGTCAATTGTGAATTGGGGTTAATGAATCTGTACATCAGATAGATACCTTCAATCTTCATTGTTTGTATTGAGCATACAGACTCAACAATCAGGTTGTTCTGTGACTGTGTGAGTGTGGTGCGTACTCCGTCTACTCTGAGAGCTAGGCCGCAGAGTGTCATTTCAACACAATTCATTCAACACGAAGTGTTTCAATTCGCACACGGCCTTAATTAGATAAAAAAAAAAATAAGTGAATTTGTATGAGTTCTTATGTTATTTGGGCCTATTCTGCCATTTCTGTTATTCTGTTATGAATCATAAAAGAACAAGAAATAAAAGATCTTTTATAATTGGTATTCAGAATTTCGAACTTCTGTTATGAATTTTCGAAAAAGAAATCTGTTATAGTCATCTGTCATTTATCAGCTGTTCTGTTACCTACAAAAACCAAACGAAATGGTTATGTGCCTGATTACACGAGCGCAAAAAAGAATTACTTTTGTGGATACACACAGAAAAAAAAAATTAAGTGGGCATGCAAGAAAATTTGACAATAGAGGGACAGTCGAAAATTAAAACACAAAAGAAAGAAAGAGAGAAGAAACATGATGATGAGAAAGAAACATGATTTTTAACGCAAAACTCATATCTGAAAATGAGGAAAAAGACGAAACTTTGCATTTTTTCCATCCCTTTCCTTCTTTCTAAAAATCATCCGCTCTCTTTCGTGAATTAATTTTTTTTTGCGCTCGTGTAACCAGGCACTATGAAATGCAAATGCAAATGTTTTTTTTTTATCGGTGGCGATGACCGTCCTTCTCAAGACCTTTATCAATTGATTCATTCCATTTGTTGATGCATCCGAATCCTAATGCAACCGAGTCTGTGCGCACTGGGAAACACATGCCACTGCGTTGACAATTTAGTCACCAAAGAAGAACACGTCGAGATCAAGACTCCAGCTGATGTAATGATTGTCGAGACAGAATAAACATCAAAATACATTTTAAAGATTTTTTTTATTTTTAATGGAATCCGAACAAAATTCGATTGTTTTTCAGTTTTTTGGCTTCCTTAATTCTATTTGCTTCGCTTCTTCTTTGTATTTGTTGGTCATCGATGCATTCTTCATTTTGGCTTTTTTTCTGAAAGATTTCTTGTATGCGTGCTGATTGCTAAGATCTGTTATGATAAAAGTCCCGAAAAGTTACGTATATTACGCTAGAATCTCCATTTTATAAGCCGGACTCGGGGACCATCTGGGAATTTGTTGCTAATTTGTTGCTATTTTGTACCGAAAAAATTGATTTTGTACCTCTTTTAGTTTACAAGAAACGGCTGAGGAGCTGATGTAATATTACGCTACAATCTCCCCTTATATATCTAGACAAAGAAAGCACCTATCGACTTGAATCCAACTCCATATTTTGTTGCTATTTTGTTGCTGAGAAATAGGCCAGCTATATTTGTCGGAATCGTAACCCTTCACGGGGGCTACGATACCTGTAAATACGAGATAGAGTGTATCTCGTAAACCAAAGCAGCTAGCAACACGAGACCAGTGGCGTATTTTGTTGCTGAAAATAACAGAATAAAAGATCTTGCCCAATTATTTCTCCTTGTTTACTAAGAAATACACTGCTTTTCTGATTTTTGCTACAAGTTTAATTTTTCTTTTCAATTTTTAACGAATAGGTATTTCTATGAAATTACTTACATTTTTAAATTTACGATGTTAAATTCGGTCACCAAAATCGAAACGAATTAAAAACGAAATGAAATTTAGAACACTTCTGCTTTTAAATCGCAACTTAATAGGTTTGTTCGATGTGCGCTCTGGATCGCTTTGATTTCGCACTGAGTTGTTCGATGCCGCTCTTTCTCAGGCTTTCTTCTTGCTTTGATTTTGACAAGTACCATTTCTTCTGTTGCTGTAAAGCATGAAAGAAAGGTTTGAGAGCAAACATCTGTTATTTCCAAAGCAAACTCTGTGCTTGGGTTTATTATACGAAATTCAAAAAATTTCAAGGATCCATATACACTTAAGGCTCTTTATTCTAGCCTCGTTAGGCCACACCTAGAGTACTGCAGCATTATATGGGGCCCCTATACGCAATCTAGCATTTACCGGTTAGAAAAAGTTCAAAAATGGTTCACGAAGTTCACGTTACGAAAAACTTTTGGTTACTCTAATATAACAGCTTAGGAATTGAGGTGTACTTAAATAGATCTTAAACCAGTCGCTAAGAGAAGAAAATTTAACTCTATGCTTTTTGCCTTTGATGTCTTAAATTGTGTTATTGACTGTACAGTCTTGTTACCTTTGTTTTCTACCTATGTACCTACCTCATCGAAATTTGCGTCCGCGTAATGGTGATTTTCTTAATGTTCCCTTTCACAGTACTAGCTATGCTATGCAAAATCTTATCACACAAGCATGTAAAGATTTTAATGAATTTGACTTTGCCATAGATGATAATGTAAATAGAATTGTATTAAAAAACAGTTTGTTAAATTTGCTATAGGTAATATTATTGATTAAGTTTATATACTTTTTTTTAACGATCTTTAATTTTAGTCTAGATAGAGTGGTAACTTTTAAGACGAATAAATAAATAAATAAACTTAAGTGACGAAGGTTGAGGTCATGATGTGGTTCGGTTTTCGGTATATATATAAGATTAGCTTAAGTAGGTAGCAAATAGATTTTTTAATTGTTTTTGGATCTGATGAAGTAATTTTTTTTTTTTAATTCTTACAGGGTGGAAACTGATCAGATTGTCATTCAACTCTTACGAATTTAAGAAACTTCTTGCATCACAAAAACAAAATTATTTTAATTTGGTTAAGGTATGGGTTGTAAGGACATTCGCTTAATTTGGATCAAGAATTATGAATAAGAAGATAATTGATGTAGTCAGTGTCGGATTTAAACTAAAAAAACATCTTCCATCCATCCATCTACGTATATCTGTTAAGCTACGAAGCTCTCAGTTGTACCAATGCATGGGGAGAAGAGGTGAAATTGTTTTTGCGCGCGAACGCTACGATTCTTAAATACAGTATGGGAGAAACAAATAAATTTACAAACGTTTCAGCTTCTGGTGGTGGTGGAGTGGCGGAAACTTAAACAGAGAACCTAATGCAGGATGTAGCAAAGCAATATGTGAATCAACATTCTCAACTTTAACTGCCACCAATAGGCCTCAGAAGATTTCTGGCTTTGAAAAAAAAGGTACATATGTAAGTCAGTAGATCTCATTCGAGTGTTTGATTAAATGAGCAATTGAAAAATTCAATTATAATGTTTGTTGCCCTACCTTTGATTCAACCCTGGCTTCGGGCCCGCCTCTACGCCACGGGACTATACATAATACAAAGTTTCCTTTAAACAGTAGTATAAATATTAAATATTCAATATACCCATGTATTGTATATACGAAACGTACATATTTCATATTAAAAATAAAAAAATAAATCAACATATTACAATGCTTGTCTGTGCTTTTGCCATTGCCACTTGAAATTTAAAAGCTCTGTATTTATTAAATGCTAAATAATTGCTAACCCTAATTTGGGGCAATAATACATATAATATTAACTCTCCATGTTTTCAATTTTCTAATAATATTGAAATACCAATTCATAAATAAAACCATTATATTAGTCGACTAAATTCAATGGTATTGAATGTGTTATCAGAGTTTGTCTGTTGGGAAAATGAAAGGGTTAAAATTGATTTTTAACACAATTAATGAAGGGAAAAGAAGAATGATTCTTTTTTGCCTTCCTGAGCGGGAATATCAGGTTATATGTAATTTCGATGTCAGAGTCAGACATAAAAATAAATTGATGGTAAAAATAAACAAAAGGTAGATTCAAAAAGAAGTTCCACTCTATAAAATGTTTGGTGTGCCAAGAGTCTGTAACTTTTTGAAGTGAGTATTTCTTTTGGCGTGAACTCACAATTTTCCGTGAGCTGACTCGTCACGTTCTAAACAGAGTATATCTAATAATGAGTAGGGACACTCTCCACGTGGTTCATTTCCGGCGGCCAATGGTCTGTTTATGTATTAGTGCTTCCAGTAGGAGAGAATAGTTCAAAAGTATTAGGTTTAGAAAAATTCGAAAGAAAGAAAGAGTTCACAACAAACAATACGAGCCCTAACACATTCGTTTTCTTGTGTACGATACATAAAATCCATAATGCTTTTTTAATGGAGCGGCCAATGGTCTTTGTATGTATTAGTGTTCTAGTTCTAGAGGGTTGAAATGAACAAGTTTTCTATGACAATGACAACTGCCAAAACAATGCTCCTTTTGTTTTATCTCTTTCTTACTATAACACCTTACATTGCCGTCTATTTCTCGTGTACGTGAGGCCCAACGGGATCCAAAAATGTAAACAAAAATGAACCACGTGGAGAGTGTCCCTACTCATTATTAGATATACTCTGGTTCTAAAGTAAAGGTCTCCATTAGGTGAGCTCAGTTCCGCCGAATATCCCCAAGCGAGAATTATTGAGCTTATTCCTTGTTGAATAATATTCCTTTTAATATGTTTATGAATAAAAACGAAGCTTCTTACGTGCCACTTAAATTTATCTTCTCTCTCCAAAGCTTCTTCTTAATCTTTTGGGTCTTCAGATATAAAAGTATTCTGTAACTGTAGAACATAATCATCTAAGTATTTTGGTTTCTTATGCTTGGTTCGATCTCTTAGTTGTATTATTGTTAAATATGAGTCTTTTTGCTCGCAATCTTTGTATTGGTCTCCTTCACTTTCATCTTCTTCTTGTTGGTATCTTATTTCAATGCCTTCAGGTTGTTCTTCTCCACTCTCTCTTCTGTCTTGGTAAATCTGTTCTTCTGTTTGAACTTCTTCTTCGTCTTGATCTTTTTCTTGATTTTGTTCTATTCTAGGTTCTGGCTGGAATTGGTCTTCCTTGGTCTCTTTCTGGTTTTCGTCACGAAAAAATTAAATGGGTAACTGAATGGTATCTTGAATACCTGATAAGTCTACATATTTAGTGCATTCGTTATAATTTACTTCGTTGAATGTCAGATCTCTGAATAGCATAACTTTATTTTCTTCCAACCTTTCGTGGTATAGTTGCAGTATCGACTTCGAATCTTCTGCCAGATTAGCGTTTTCAAAACGATTTGAAACTAATGATCTTATGTGTGCCTTAAAAAGAGAGCCTCCTTCTTTTCTAGTTCCTTGAAGTACAACTTTACCATTTACTTTTAACAAACAACTACAGGGTGTTTAAGTAAATTCACTCTTTGCATTCCTACCTTGAGCTGCTAAAACTGAAAACAAGTTTCTACTAACTTTTGGTACATACCTACCAGACATCGTTTAGGGTCATCTTTTTCTTCACCGTTCCAACTGTGGAAATAATTTGAATGGTTCCTTTGCCAAGAGCAGCAAGGTTTTCTTTTCCAGCGCATTGAATGGAAACTCCATCTTCAAATTTTTAAAAATTCATGAAAACATCTCGTCTACTTGTAACATGTTGGCAGTTGCCCGTAGTTTAGTTGGTAAGTGCGTTGGCTGCTAAGCAGAACGTCGTTGGTTCAAGTCCTAGGTTAGGTTAGGTTTAGGGGCTGACAGTTGATGTCATTACCGTCACACTTAGATCAATACAGATCCATTGTGATACCCGCGAGTATTGCTACTCAAGCTAATAAGAAAAACCTATGTGTTCAGTTAGTCAAGCCATTTAGAGGCCTTGACGAAGTTCAGGATGCTAGTACCTGGCGTACTAGAGAGTTCTTCTAAGTTCTCAAAGAAAAAGTTGCCAAGCATTTTCTTCCTTTGATGGGAAAGTGCGGGACAGTGACACAGAAAGTGCGAAGTATCTTCATGCACCTCCTCGTCTCCGCATCCTCTGCATAGGTCATCTGAACTGATTCTCATCTTCTTCATATGATAACCTAACAGATTATGTCCAGTGATTATGCTTACAAGAGATCGAAGTGATCTCTTGTGTAGTTGCATAATTTTTTCAGTTCTTTGTTTGTTAAAACAGGGCCAGATCTTTCTTGTTGTGCCGCAGGTGTCAAGAAGGTTCCACCTTTCATTGGCCTTGATAGTTATTCTTTTTGAGATTTCCTGTTTTAAATAACAGGTAGGGGTGCTAACTAGCTGAGCTTGGCTTACGTCAAGCATTGACCCTAATCTTGCTAATTCATCGGCCTTCTCATTGCCTAGTATATCGCTGTGGCCCGGGACCCAGCAGAGTCTAATTTTGTGCTGTGCGCCAAGAACCTTAAGCTCTTCGCGGCAGCATGAAACAAGCTTTGATTTTACCTCAGTTGCAGTAATCGCTTTTATTGCCGCTTGGCTATCAATGTAAAAGGTGATATCAGCTCCTGGTATCGCCATCATTGATACCTTTTTAGCAGCTGTTGTCACTGCCAGGACCTCCGCTTGGAAGACGCTACTGTAGTCTGGAAGCCTAAGCGAGGCGGCTAACTTGAGAGATTCGGAATAGAAGCCTGCTCCTACACCAGTGTCCATTTTTGAGCCATCAGTATAGATAGCTATTGACGATTCACTGGAGTACGGTATATTATCTATCCATTCCTCTCTGCTTGGGAAGGCAGTCTGGAATGGTTTGTGAAAAACAAGCTCGGGTTTTTTATAGTCCGTTGTAGTACTATGACCCATAACTTTATCGAGGATCTGGGCATGTCCTATGGAACTATTTTTCCAGATTTTAGTTTGACTAAGTCTCAGGGCACTTTTGGCCGCAGATTCTTGAACAAAGAGGTCTAAGGGGATAAGATCGAGTATAACTTCCAATCCCGCAGTTGGAGTGGATCTCATTGCCCCCGTAATGCCGGTGCACGCCAGTCTTTGAACTTTTGTCAAAGTTTGCAGGTTCGTGCTCTTTTCTAAAGCTTTCCACCATACCAAATTACCGTAGGTTAGTATTGGTCTAATTATTGCCGAATACATCCATCTGATAATTTTTGGGTTTGGTCCCCAGGTTTTCCCGAAAATTCTATTGCAGGAGTAAAAGGCTGTCGATGCCTTTTTGAATCTATCTTTGGTGTTCAAGCCCCAGTTTAGTTTTTTATCCAGGATTACACCGAGATACTTTGCGTGATCGGAGATCTTAAGAGGGCAGCCTTCAATTGAAGGCATTTTAAAATCAGGTATTTTACGTTTGTTAGTAAATAGCACTAGTTCTGTTTTAGCTGGATTGACCGTCAGCCCACAGTTCTTAGTCCATTTGCTAACCAACGAGAGGGCGTATTCTGTTTGTTCACTGATAGTGGGTAGGAACCTGCCAGTCGCTAGTAATGCAAGATCATCAGCGTAGGCTACTATCCTTACTCCACTTGATTTCAATTTAGAGAGTATGCCGTTCATCACAAGAACCCAGAGTAGCGGTGAGAGAACTCCACCCTGAGGGGTGCCCCTGGATGTGGTTACTCTCACCCTTTCCTCCGCTAGTTCAGAGTTAATCTGTCTCTTTCTGAGCATACACATTATCCACTGCGTTATTGCCTTTTCGACTTTATGGTCGTCCAAGGCTTGCTTCACTGTTTCGTTCTTCACGTTATTGAAGGCTCCCTCAATATCCAAGAACGTTGCAAGGGTGTATTCCTTGTCATTCAGTGATTTTTCTATGACGCTGACAACACTGTGCAATGCCGTTTCAACGCTTTTTCCTTTAATGTATGCATGTTGAAATTCCGATATACAGTCCGGTTTCAGGGTGCTTCGGATGTGTATATCAATTAGCCTTTCAAACGTTTTCAAAATAAACGATGTCAGACTAATGGGTCTAAAGTCTTTGGCCTCCGTATGGCTAGGTTTACCAGCCTTAGGGATGAAAACCACCTTTACCTCACGCCATGATAAGGGAACATACCCCCATTTAAGGCTATTATTGAAAATGCTAGCTAGGTGTGGGATGATAAGGTTTATGCTCTTCTGAAGCATCATCGGGAAGATTCCGTCTAGACCAGGGGATTTGTACGGGGAAAAGGAGTGAATGGCCCATTTTATCCTTTCTTCCGTTATAATATCCGATGGTACTAGAGTTTCTGCATGAGACTCTGATTCTGGACTGCGGATATCAGCTACGCAGCCAGGAAAATGAGTATTCACAAGGAGTTCAAGTGTTTCGCGACCAGATTCAGTCCAACTGCCTGTAGGTTTTTTAAGAGAACCGAGAGTGACTGAATCCTTGGTCAGAATTTTCCTGAGTCTTGCCGATTCATTTGTGTTTTCTATTTCGTCGCAAAAGGCCCTCCATGAGCTACGTTTTGCTCGTTGCGTTTCGGCCTTAAACATACGTTGACTGGTCTTATAATGTTCCCAGTCAGCTTCTTTCCTAGTTCTTTTTGCAACGTTGAAAAGTCTTCTAGTTTCTTTTCTTAAGTTGCCTAATTCAGTTGTCCACCAGGGTGGTTTTTTCCTACTTTTTCCCATATGGTTGATGGGACAACTTTTTACTAAAGCGTGGTTCAGAACACCTCTGAGTTTTTCTGACGCAAGATCTATGTCGGAAGGTTCTTGAATTAAAAGTGAGTCCGGGTTTTGAATTCCCTGTCCTACTTCCCTACAGAATACCTTCCAGTTTGTTTTCCTGAAATTCCTGAAGGGTTTTGGAGTTGCTACTTCATTTTGTATCAAGAAGCCTATCAGTTTATGGTCTGAGAATGATTCCTCTTTAAGAACATTCCATTGATCTATTGCTATTGTATTTGAGTTATTGGTTAGGGTAACGTCAAGCACTTCTTTTCTATTTTTAGTTACAAACGTGGGTTCTTTGCCCCTGTTTGCTATTAGTAGATTTTGGTCTAGTATAAATTCAAAAAGAGACTCACCTCTGTTGTTGATGTCGGTACTACCCCATTGGGTATGATGTGAGTTAGCATCACAACCTAGTACCACGTCCCATCTCTCAGAGGCAGCCTTCTCCACAAGCTGGCTTGTGATGTTAGCGGGAGGTCCTTCTGTTCCTTCATGCGGCATATAGCACGATGTCAGGATCAGTGGTGGGAGACCCTCCCTTTCAAGTTTGACAGCACACTGGTCTGGATCACTGTAATTTGCTAAAAGAAAGAGATTAAACTTCTTCCTGGCTAAAATACAGGATCTTATATTACTATTTGCCACTTGTGTGGCTTTGTATAGGATGAAGTCTGCTGCTTTTAGTCCTCTGATTCTGCCACCTGAGGTCCAGGGTTCTTGAATCAGGGCAATGTCTATTTGTCTACTTCCCAAAATGTAGACAAGATTGGAGCTGGCGGCTTTACTATGATGGAGATTAATTTGTATCAATTTCATGTTCATAATTTATTAAAAACCCGTCCTGCCTTACTTACTTGGGTAGTCTTGTTGGTTATAAGCCGCAGTTTGCACCGGTTTATACCGATGCGTACTTTGTAACCAATTTTCCGCAAAAGGGGTATAGATTTGTGGCTAAGTTGCACCACCACCTCTGTACCCTCCTCCGTTCTTTCTCCCATCTCTATTACTTTCCAGCTCTGGCTTAACTGTTCAGTGTTTAGAGACTGAAGATACCTTTCTACGCGATCTCGGGGTATCGCAGGACCTTTTATTGTCATTCTGGCCTTGGGTTTGACGATGTCGCTGATTTCACTCGTACCGATTAAACGGAGATCAGCGTTGGGCCAGGGAGCTACCGTCCTTTTGACGAAGTCTTGCAGGAAAGCGAGAGTATGGTCGTCCTCGCACGTCAAAACTTTGAACCCATGGATGGTTCTGAGGTTCCCGAAGAGTGGTGGTGGCCTGCTATTAACGATAGCATCGTTAACCTCATCCAGGATTCTCATTTCCAATAATTGCCATTGGTCTTCAGAGAGTTTTCTTGAGGGGTTCCCGAAATCCGCAATGGCGAATTTGCGCGCCTCTACCGTCTCTTCTGCCAATGTTCTTTTTCTTTTTTGCAGGGGTGATCTTTTCGTGGGCGAAAGTGTGTCATCCTGCCGAGTTCTCTTGGACGTTTTTGCCACTGAATCAGGGTCCAGGGGAGGCACATGGCCCACCATCTCCTTCTCCTTCATCAGGTTCTTGGTCCATATATTTTTGTTTTTATTTGTTGATGTCGATGTCAGAGTCAGTGTCTTAAGGTTTCGTGTAGCGTTTTCGAGCACTATCTTATCCCTTGCCGTTAAGGAGTTTGGATCTTTGTTAGATAGGCGTCGAATTGTCCTTTCCGTATTTCGTATCCTCCTTTGCAGTACTTTGTCCTCGGTGAGAGTTTTGGTCGTTTTCTTCTCGATCACCGTTTTTGTTGTCCTCGAGCTTTCCCTAGTTTCGTCCAGGACACCGCTGCTTGTCGAAGGTGAAGGGGTTATGCTAGAGCTGCATTCGGGCACATGGCCCTTTGTACTGCTTTCACAAGCACCCTCCAGATTCGACTCCTTCGAGACCTTCTTACCATCTTCCAAGCCCGTTGTTGCACATGGCCCCGTACTGGATTTGGCGGATGTAGACGGCTTCGAAGTTAGCAACGGCGTCTGTTCCCTAACCGGGGGTGCAACTGAAAGGGTCGTTCCTTTCTTGGATTGAATTATATCAATCGGCGGATTGGGCGGTCCCATCAGTGCACCTTCGCCCGTGTTTCCCTTGGAATTCACCTCCTTCAATGTTTGGGCACATGGCCCCCCCATCATAAGAGGCTCGTTCTTTAGGAAAGCACGAGCGTTGAAAAGCCTAACCTGTTCGTTCGATGTTAGTTCTTCCCATTTCCTTTTTCCAAGTCGTTTGATCGTCTTCTTACAGTTGGAGATTCTACTCCGAACTGAAGTGGTCGACGATCGTGAGAGGGTAGAGCTAGCAACTGAACACGCGTCGTCGTCAGTTACGAGTGTTCCGATGCTAGTTCCATCCTCCACACCGAGGTTGGAAAAAGGAGTGAGAAGAAGGTCCTCTTCCTCCTGCGTAATGGTCATTGTTTTTCCTGCAGTCTTGTCCTTAAGTTCGTTCTTGTCTGTCACTGGCGACTTCTCCCCTCCTACTGTTGGAAGGGCAAAGCCCGCGCCGGCAGCCGTGACTTCTGTCGACGTTTCAGCGTATATCCCCGCTGGTTTTTTATTGTTCTGTGTTGTACTGTCCATTGGTTTTTCGTTTTTGGGTTCCTCTTAGTTTGCCTAAAATTCTCAGCTGATCAGCTGAGGACTTAAGAAATAAAAGTCTACAGCTGATCAGCTGAAAAATTAAGCGTAAGCCTCTCCACCACTACAAGGTGGAAACCCCAGGGGAGGTGGTTCAAGTCCTACTCAGGCCAAGTTTTTATTTCATCTTTCACGGGCACTGCCTCTTGCGAAGACCTGACAAATCTTCCAAGAGTATCAATCTGTCATGAAAAACTGCTTCTCAACTTTGCCGTTCGGAATCGGCGTTAAATTGTAGGTCCCCTCAATTCTTCACACGCACTCAGAGAATTGTTGATGAGAATAAGCCACTTAAGCCTTGGTTCTTCAAGAGCTGTCGTGCCACTCTATATATTTTATTTTAACTTGTACCATGTTTGGTGGCACCGTTGTCAATCCACCAATCTTCTGTACTTGTCTCAACATGATTGACTTGATTTGTTGTAGACACCAAAGAAACATTTGTATCCATTTCTGAACTATGATGTGAATTGCTCGAGTTCTTCTTTGGCTTTCCACACGTCATTTCCTTTATTTGAGTTAACACTAAGTCCTTTTCTTGACTGATTCTTGGTCTTGACCACTAAAGCTTCTTCATACTTCCTTAGCTCGCGGTGTGTTTCTTTCATACAAACACAACTGCATTGAAAGTTCATCAAAGGTCTTCTCTGAATCCTTTGTAAGCAGCACCCAACTTGAACGAAATGTTTCAAAATAATTTGGAAGAATTTGAAGCGTCTTGCAAACTAACAAAAGATCTGGTAAAGCATTTTCATTTCTAGCTTTAAGACCATTGTTAATTTCGCTCCACAAAGTCCTTAGCTTAGCTACGTAGGTGGAAACGTCTTCTTCTTGATTCGATTCAAATAGGTATAAAAAGATCAGTGCACTTCTTGAAAAGCTGATCTTTTGACGTTGCTTCGAATAAATTCTTGAGTGCTTCCCATGTGTCCTTAGCTGTTTCATTGTCCATCACTTTTTCGTAAACTGCATCAGTCATCGAACTTGTATGCATGGTCTTCGCATAACTGCCAAAGATGGCCCCTATGAACGTATACGAAGGCTCTCCGGTGAGCAAGGGAATCCTGCAATACCTACGATGTGTGGAATACATTACATTACATTACATTACATTTCACAGTACTTCGAACATAAATGTAACGAACTACAGACACATAGCAGCACTGGTGACTGAGGCCATCGGCTGGGACAGAACAATACATTAATACAACAGAGAGAGACAGATAGACACATAGAAAGAAAGCACACATAACAGAAACCTACGTGGCTCAGAGGAGGAGACTTAGATTTGTATTGTCTTATGTTATTGCACAGGTGGCCTCAGATAAGCTGGCGATTTTTGTAGAAAAAGAATGCCGCTGAAGCTGGGGTTTGAACCCGTAGCGTTCGGCTTAGCAATCCACTACTCTTTTTTTTTTCAAAATTCATTTTATTTCATTCACTTATATCTACTTACATACTAGACAATGAATTCAAAACTAGCTTATGAACTAAAATCTTATATTTTACTTACTGGCCCCAACCGGGCGCTCTAAGGAATTCATGATTTACTTAAGATTAATGCCTTTCGGCTTATGAACTATTTTGTTTTCTTGTTTATTTTTATTTTTAATTTGTTAGAAAAATTTGAAGAAAAAACTAACTTGATAGCATTTTTGTGTTTTCCTTACAAACTACTTAAAATTAGGTCCTTAAAATAAAACTTAAAATTAACTAAAACTACCTAATCTACCTAACAACTACTTACAAACTAGAGCAACCACAGCAGCAAATCTAAAATTTTTTTTTTGTTTTTTTTTGTTTTTTTTTTTTTGTTTTTTTTTCTTTTTGTTTCTTTTTTTTTTTTGCTATTTTTTTCTGACCATATCAATGTTTGTGCCACCATGCCTACTCTACTTAAACCTAAACCCAAAACCCTTAGACTAAAACAAGTATACAAGCCGGCCAAGGCTTAAAACCCCACCCCGACTACCCATTATCAAGTGCTGACTGAAGCCACCAGAACTGGTGCTCCTGCTTCACCCTATCAATTCGGTCCCGTTCGGACACAGCCCTACTGAACCGGAGGAGCTCTGCTCCGTCCTGTGCGAGGACGTCTCGATGGTAAAGGAGCCTCCGATCGACGGTTCTCCGCCTGACGTGGTAGATTAGCGGGATCGTCAATCTGTCCTGTATCAGACCGCATTTATCTAGGTGGAGGAATGCCTCTGGTGGAATGAAGCCGCTCGAGCGTGCACTATCAAAATATTCGTCGTTCGGATAGAACGCCCCAAAGATCAAATTATTCGTCGAAGTCATAGCTCTCACAATGTGACCCCGAATAAGTTTTATCACGAAATTGTCAATTCTGTTGATCCGAGCCTCGTTGTACAGAACCTCGTTAGAATAGTAATGTACATAAGAAGATTCCGGTGTCCGATGCAAACCGAGACAGCGCCGAAGACACTGCCTCTCGAACACCCGAATCTTCTCCATTTGAGATGGTGCAACGTTGAACCACACTGGACAGCCATAAACGATCATCGGCCGTATGAGGGCCATGTAGCAAATTACCTTCACTCTGGGGTCAAGCCGACTGCTGTAAAACAGCCGTTTCGTCAGAGCGAAGGCTCCTCTGGCCTTAGTCAGAGCAGCATCTATATGTCTGTCCAAAATACAGATACTGGTCCAACCAGATACCGAGGTACTTCATTTCACTTTTGCTCGTTAATCGCTGTCCGTGAGGCCCAACGATGACCATCTTGCGCCAATTCTTGCGCGTATCCCTCGTGGCCCCGGCCAACGAGGTCCGGAACAGAATTGTCTCGCATTTCTGGACATTTATTTTCAGTTTCCAGTCATCGCAATATCGCTGAATCTTCTCGAAGTCACGTTGCAAGAGAATTCTAATAACATCAACCTTTGGGGCAGTTCTGTACGCAATCAGGTCGTCGGCATACGCAATTGCCTGGGAAAGGCTACCTATCAGATCGCTGGTGTAAATGCTGAAGAGGATCGGCGAGTTCACCGCTCCCTGTTGAAGACCGTTTTTAATTTCAAAGGTGGTGGTAGAAGTTACATTGCCACTTTTGACAACAAACTTTCTACCGTTGAGCATATCATGAAGCATATACAACAATGGTTTACTGATGCCTAGTCTGGAGAGTTTTAGGTACAACCCTTCTAACCATACGGTGTCGAAAGCCTTCTCCAAATCGACCAGAACAGCACACGTGCATTGTTTCTTGGACTTGTTCCATTGGATATCAGAAATGAGCTTAGATGCGGCATGAATGGTGTCATGTCCCGCCTTAAACCCGAACTGGTTATCCGGAATTATTTTGTTGTCCGTAGCCCACTCATTCAGAGCCCTATTGATTATCTTTTCGAACACCTTGCTGATGCTTGGAAGAAGACTTATCGAGCGAAGATTTGACGGTTTGGAGTTGTCCTTTCCCTTTTTCGGGAGAGGATGAACCACAGCTGTCTTCCAACGCTCTGGATAATATGCATTATTCAGCGCATTGTTGAACAGAGTGGTGTAGATGTCTATTGGCTCAATCGGTAAGTGTCTTAGTACAATGTTGGATATACCGTCGACACCTGCTGACTTCTTGTTCTTTATTGAATCGAAGATGAGCTGGAGTTCTACCTTCGTGATGAGCAAGGAACTTGGCCCCGTTCGTTCGGCGATTATAGCGTTTGCTAAAAGGTCGTCATCAAACCGTGTAAAACCGCGGTTCTCGGATCGCCATTGCGAAATATCATTCCTCAGGTAGAAGTGGTGAAGTAGAGCTCTGTTCTCCAGGTCGTGGTTCGGGCGAGTGCAAGCATTCACCCTATACACTTGCTGGAAAGCAGCACCAACTGTCTCCACTTTCTCCTGCGGATCTTCAATCACAAAGAAGTCGTCGTCCAAGACGGCTTCCTCAGGATCAATTTGCGCTGTCAGGAGTACGTCTCTGTTCTCTACTGTTCTCTGGAGCTTAAGGCACGGAAGGTCGTTCTGATTATTTTTTCTAAATATCTTATTGATTTGGGGAAACATACTCGGGTCGCTAGAATTAACGGCCCGAATTTTGTTGTCCCAAAACAAATTGATAGAAAGTCTGTAGTTTTTTTTAAACAGTTGATTTACAATTTTGATCGACGACTTCAGTGCCCTAATCTCCAGGTCGTGTGGGTCTGTGAAGCGTCTGTACAAGTTTTTTAGTCTTGTCAGTAGTCCACTTTTATGTCTGTGAAGTGCGTCTATAGTCGCGTTTCTGCAGACGTCGTTTTGGTCGCGTTCCTTGTATTTCGGTATTGTCCGTTCCATCGTTCGTTTTATCGTTTCGTCCATCTGTTGTAGATGTTGGTCGATTTCGTTGTTCGTTAAGTTTCTGTTATTTGGTGGGGCTATGTCACTCGAACGGAGTTCTCTCGCTAGGGCGTTGGTGAAACGAGGCCAGCGCATCTTACTGTAATTGTAAGAATACGTTGGAACGTATTCATCCAACTCCACGCGCTCGTTCGGAATCTGAATTACAGCAGCCAAGCCAGAATGATCACTGTCGTACTCGATTGTCTGTAAACAGTTTCGAGGGTGATTTCCCACTTTGTCCGTTATTGTCAGTCTGGTATCGTACAGCAAAAGGTCCAGGAAGGAACCGCTCCTTGGGAACGACGGCCTTTCAGTAGCCAGCAGGTCGACACCATATTCAACACTGCAAAGATTCATCAAATTAAAAAGATGATTACCTCTTGGATTATTTGTTTGATTTCCCCAATCTCCATGTCCTGCGTTCAAATCTCCGGCCATAACGAAGTAGTTTTCTTCCAAGCTCAGTTTTAGTACTCTGAAAAGAATCTCGAGCTCTGAAATAAAGATATTAGCCTGCGGAGCTTCAGCCGCATAAGCCGCAATCATATACATCCGCTTCCCTTGAGTGAGAGAGATGCATACGACGCAAACTTCTAGCGTCCTGAGCTTTCGCAAATCATTATTGTATATGACTTTATAATTAATGCCCTTTCGTATGAAGATGGCAACACCGCCTCCTTGAGTAGAGTCGGGTCGATCCCGTCTTACGATATTGTAATTGTTGTTAGTCAGTTTATGTTTCTGGTTTAGGTTGGTTTCGCTAGCCATGAAGACATCGGGACTGTGGTCTTTCAACAACTGGAACAAATTAGCTCGGCGTTCAATCCTAATCAGTGAATTTACATTCACAGCTAGGATCTTTAGGCGCGTCTCCGGCAGCGCGCCCTTAACCGTGAAGTTGCGCTTGGCCAGCCATCATAGAGTAGAGTTTATCTACTCTTCCGGCTTGCTCCAAGATCTGACTTTGCAGTCCTGCTAGTTGTCCTTGAATGGCAACCAACAAGGCCACAATGTTTGGCTGCCCCTCCGGTGCCTTAGGCACTTGGGCCTGTGGGGCGACCGTTGGTAGAGCCTGTTTCGTGTTACCCATTCCTTTCGCAGAGTTCGCGTAAGAAATATCGGGCCTTACGAATGAATTTGCTGTCGGAGCTTGTCGTATTGGTCGACTTTCTACGGCCTTCTGACTGGCCTGTTTGTCTTTAATTTGCTGGACCTTAGGGCAGCCCCTATAATTAGCAGGGTGTCCCTCGTTTCCACAGATAATGCACTTGAGCTGGGTTAAGTCTTCAACCCGCTCCGTACCTAACCTGCATTCCCCTCTTGTGTGGGTTTCTGCGCACTTGACGCAGCGCTCCTGCATTTGGCAGTTGGCTGCGGCATGGCCGAACCTTTGGCAGCGCATGCATTGTAGCATGTCGTCGTGCCTCGTTAGTTTTTCCCATCTTACAACTTGGAAGTCTAGGACGGAAATACTCCTTAGACTTTCCAGCTTGCTTTGGGGCGATAAGGTAACTAGGAACATTGGGAGCTTGTAACCCCCACGCCTAGACTTGACCGTTGAAAACGGCTTGACCCCGATAAACTCGAGATCGTTACCCGCTTTTTGACGGAGCTCATCTAAGAGCGCCTCAGGTTCCGTGCAGGAACTGATGCCCTTTAGAAGGATCGTCTTCAATTTTTCGCTTCGAGGCGTGAAGCTGAAGAACTCAGCTGTGGCCTCCCTCAAGAACTCTTTTACTAAATTATATTCGGGCAATGTGAAGCATTGCACCGAATACCTTTTTTCTTTTGCATTAATAATCTTTATGTAAAAGTTACCGTTAGTGGCCGACTTGCATACCTGTTTTACGTCTTCCAGGTCTATCTTGTGGGTCCTGATAGGTGGCACATTCTTATTATTCCTTGTGGGCTGTGGCTGCTTCTGGTGTTGCTGCATTGCTGCTGCCGATGTTGATGCTGCTGGTTGTGGTGATGTTGGTCTTGCTGCTGGTGCTGATGTTAGTACTGTAGCTGCTGCTGGAGTTGCGGGCAGCTTTGGTGCTGGTGCCGTCAATTGTTTGGAGGCCCCCGATGTACTGGGGCCTGGTTGTGCCGCCCCTGTGTTGTGTCTCGGCGGCTGCACTTGTTGTTGTTTATTGGCAACTTGCCTTTGCTGTTGCGGCTGCTGTGGTTGTTTTTGTTGATTTTGCTGCTGTGGTTGTTGTTTTTGTTGATTTTGCTGCTGTGGTTGTTGTTGTTGTTTTTGCTGCTGTAGCTGCTGCTACCTCAGTATTTGTTTCCGTTTGAATTCGACTGCCTCCTTTTCACGGCGCGCGTCCTGCTTTTGTTTCAGGCGGAGCAGTAGGGGCTTTATTTCCTCCTTCAAGGTATTTATTATCTGTTCGCATTTGTCGATACTTTTTTGTTTTGTAAGCAGGGCTTCTTCTACCTCCTCGTCAGTAAGTTCAATGGACAGCTCCCCGAGACGATTGCTGCCTCCGGACCTGTAACGTCCCTCTCCTTCACCGGACAAGTACTCTACGGCATCATCAGAAGATGAGTACTCTTCCATCTGCCGTTGTATATTTTTTGATGCGGTTTTTTTCGCTGCCCTTGGAATGCCATCCACCTCAGCTTGCAGCTTGGCTAAGGTGGTTGCTTGCCTTTTGTTCCCTAGGTTTGGCTTTGGCCGTAAACTCCTCCTCCTTTTCTTGCTTCTGTCGTTGTCGCTTGCGGTATTATTCTCATTTTCCGCTAGTTGGTTAGCAACCGATGATTTCGCAGAAGCATTTTTTGATGCCTCTGCCGCCTTCTATTTGATTAAGTTAATCATTTCAACTTATAATTGAAATAAAAAAACTCAATCAAACTGGGACTCGAACTCACGACGCTGAGTTCTCGAGCCTATACAGTAGCACTGTGCTATTCTATAAGTTAAAAATCCAGTGACTTACTGACTATTTATGACTGCTCTACTATTCACCACACTTGAAAATAAACCACACTGTCAAAGTCTTTCCTGCTCGAAAGTCAGAGATCGACTGAATCCACTACTCTATCCTCTGAACAATGGCCACCTGCGATGTGTGGAATAAAACTTCAACCGAACTCTGGAATTAGGCCGCTCTGAAAGAAAATATCACAAAGCATGGAGTGCGCAATTCCCTGCTCGTGGCTCCCATGCCAACTGCATTGATTGCTCAAATTCTAGGCAATAACGAATCCTTTCAATCATACACTTCGAATATCTACAACCGACGAGTTCTGTCCGGCGATTTCCAGATTGCCAATCAGCATCTGCTTAAGGACCTAACCGAGCTGGACTTGTGGGACAATGTGATGAATGAATCAATGGTCTTATTTGTATTTGTATTTGTATTTGTATTTATATTTATTTTAATTCGTTTAACAATATACAACAAGGTAATGAATCTTTTAGATGTATTTAAATGAACAACTACCAGGTTTACATGTTTGACTAATACTTAAAACAGAAATATTACAATAGAATTTAGATTTACTTTTTAAATATACATATGTAAGTTAAATAAAAGACAACGTAAATTAAACATTAAAACAAGAAAAAAAGCTAAGTTTTATTTTAAATTAGTTTAATGAAGCTGAGAAAAACAAAGATACCCTTTCCCTGAACAGAGTTGATGAGGTTAATGTCTGCAATTCGACTGGTAGACTATTCCACAGTCGAACAGCGGACACGAAGAATGATCTCTCTCCAATCGTATGTGTGAAGCGCGGCAATATTATTTTCAGGCCTCTCCTTGATTGGGCGAAACGAAGTAGTTCTTCTAAGTAGCTCGGACTATTTTTAGGAATTATGTTGTGAAATAAAATCACATTCTTACGATTAAGATAGTTTTCAAGGCTTAAGCCTAGAAGCGAGGTTTGAATATTGGAAACACTTACGAATCGCGGAATATTAAAAATGAAACGAAGGCAGTCATTGAACGCAACATTTAGTTTTCGCTTGCATTCAAAATCTAACTCGGGATAAACGGATGAGTTATAAATAAAAAATGGTAGTATCAAGCTTTTAACAAGATGTTTTTTTAAATCTAAATTTAAAAAGTGCGATGACGGTCTTAAAGATCTTAGTGTAAAATAAATTCTTCGTATAGCATCAGAGATTGCATCACAGCATGTTAAATGATTATTTATTTGAAAACCTAAGTACTTCACTTTCGTCACATATTCAATATTTTGTCCATTCAAAGTAGTCATTGGAAGATTTTCTATATTTATTTGTCTTCGAGAACAAGCCATACTCACTGTTTTTGAAGGGTTTAGATGATGTTTATTAGAAACTGCCCATTTATGAATATTAGCTAAGTCCTTATTTATTTCTGTAACACAACAATCCTGGTTACACGGTTTTCTGATGTTGATGTATAGTAAATTTAAAAAATTTCATGCTCTGAGCTAAATCTATTTGCTCAGCTACAGACAAAAACAAACACAAAATCAACAATACCTAGATTTAAATTCCCAAGCCAGTCGCGCGTCTACTGTAGGTAAACAAAAAATTGTTAAAAAAATAATTAGTAAAAAATTACATTTCAGTGCTCAGGTTTGTTTCTTTATTAAATCGGAGGACATTGAATATGATCTGCTAAGAGCTTCGCTTTGACACATCCGTGATCTGCTCAGAGGTAAAACTAAAAACGCCAATTATATTGACTGATATTATACGGTTGTAAAAACAGGTATATTTTCTTAAAATAAAATTATTCCGTGCAAATTATTCTGTAGGAGTTTTCAATTAACAAGAGGTAAGTTTTTGATTGAAAATGCAATTTGCATCAACATATACAAAAACAAATAATTTGTGAATTTACAGAGCGATGTCGCAAGAACTTATTTGGACGATCGATTTAGTTACGGCGCTGATAACAGCGTACGAATCGCATCCTAATTTGTATGTGACAACACACCC
Source organism: Sphaerophoria taeniata (assembly GCA_943590905.1). Taxonomy (NCBI): domain Eukaryota; kingdom Metazoa; phylum Arthropoda; class Insecta; order Diptera; family Syrphidae; genus Sphaerophoria; species Sphaerophoria taeniata. The sequence continues at coordinate 98,106,291 of OX016541.1, forward strand.
AAATTATATAAACAGGGTTCTTAAAGCTGATTCACTGAACTCCATCAAAGAAGAGTTGAAATTGTTTGGTCCAACAATTACTAAAGTAGCAATTAAGCGCAAAGTAGGGGGAGTCCGGAAGACTTGACCATATGGGAGACATGGGCGACTCTAAATAATTCATTCAAATGACTCATGAGTATACCAATTTTTTTCATCCTTCGATGTTCTACTTGCAAACAAAAATTATTCTAGATATTCAATTTACTCTGGCTGGTGAACGCAAAAATTTGATTTTTGTCGAAAATAGTAACTTTTTTTTTGTTTTTGTTTTTCAAGATAAAAATTTTATTTTACGTGGTAGGTAAAAAAAGTTGACATGTACTCATAAAATATTTAATTGACTTTGTAAACATTAAAAGAAAATCAAGCTATCTTCTATTTTACAAAATTTATTGATCATTGATTGCGAAAAAACATGAGCGGGAGACTTGAGCCATTTTTTTAGGGGAGACTTGACCATAGGCTTTTGTGGTTTATTTATGATCAGATGTGTTGAAAATGCACGAATTTCATTCTTTTTTAGATATTAACATGCCATCAGCATATTGAAGAAAAGAAAGAGTAGCGCAAAGTAGTGTTTTTTTTTTATTTATTCATTTTTGTGTAACTTCTTCCAATAAACAAACAATTAAATTAATTAAACAATAAGTAATGATACAACTCTAAAATCCATTCTATATATAATAAAAGAAAAAAGAAAAAGTTAAGACACAAGGAATTCATTCTGTAGCAATGTAAGACTAGAGGCGAATGATCCTTTTAAACAATCTACCTAAATAATATAAAATTGTGCAGGTGGCCATGGTTCAGAGGATAGAGTAGTGGATTGCTAAGCCAAACGCTACGGGTTCAAACCCCAGCTTCAGCAGCATTCTTTTTCTACAAAAATCGCCAGCTTATCTGAAACCACCTGTGCGATAACATAAGACAATACAAATCTAAGTCTCCTCCTCTGAGCCACGTAGGTTTCTGTTATGTGTGCTTTCTTTCTATGTGTCTATCTATCTCTCTCTGTTGTATGTCTTGTTCTGTCCCAGCCGATGGTCTCAGTCACCAGTGCTGCTATGTGTCTGTAGTTCGTTACATTTATGTGCGAAGTACTGTGAAATGTAATGTAATGTAATATAAAATTATGGGGTAAACGTTATTTTTAAGAATTTTATTAAACGAGATGTACATAGTTTCTTGAAATTAAAAAAAAAATAAAGGGAGTAGAGAGATAGTATCTTTAATATTTATTAAAATAACAATTGATTTTAAAGTTGATTTTTTTTTTTTTAGTTATTTAGACAATGCTAGTTAGTAAATTTTTGACTTCTGAGCTATCTATTTTGAAAAGACAATTTTTAACTTTTTTTAAGAAGATGTTTAATGTATTTGAGATTCTGATGTCGTGTGGCAGTTTGTTAAAAAGTTTGGGCGCAGTAACAGTAAAGAAATTTGAATAGTGAGTCGTATTTGAGGTTGGTACATTAACAAGACTTTGAGTATTGACTCTTAAGCTATATACATTTGAGCTTCGGATTGTAAAAGTAAAACCACTACGGATGAAGAACACTTTCAGTACTTTATAAACATAAAGAAGCCTTAAAGGTAAAATGCGAAGATCCTGAAACAGGGGCCAGCTGCTGAATAACCTGTTCTTATTGCAAATAATCCTCATTATATGCTTTTGGGCTAATACGAGTGGCTCAATGGTATTCTGGTAAGTCCCTCCCCAACTTGATAAGCCATACTGCAATTTCGAATGTACTAATCCGTAATATACTTTTACCATTAGATTTCTTGAACAATACGGTTTTAACATAAACATGTTACGTGTAACAGACACCATATACTTTTGTAATACAGCTGTATGCGTCTTCCAGTTCAAATTCTTGTCGATTATAACTCCTAAATATATAAAATTATTAACTGATTCAATTGTGAAACAAGTCGAAGAACAGAAAGAATTTGCACAAAAATTTTGTCTATCACAAGTGTGTAAGGACATGCTAAGTTTTTCACATGAAGTTGAATGAAAAAATATCCCACATTCAACCAATTCCGTATTTTTAAGACTGCACACCATAAGTTTAGTTTTTTCGCTTATCAAAAGTTCATGTTTTGCGAACCACTGCCGTAAAATTTGTAAATCCTTTTGTAATTTGATTATAGATTCTAATAAGTTATTACTCGTGTAAGTGAGTGCCATATCGTCAGCGAAAGCTGTAATGTTACTGTTAAGGTTTTGTTCGAATACAGAATTCACATAGATTAGAAACAAAATTGGGCCCAAATGTTGGGACACCAACATTTATTTCCATCTCTTGACTAAAAATTGTGCCAATTTTAACTCTTTGAGACCTTCCACTTAAATATGAAGCAAACCAATTATATACCGATCCTCTAAATCCAGCTTTATAGAGCTTATCCAAAAGAATAGTATGATTGACCATATCAAAGGCTTTGGTCATGTCAATAAATAAAGCTACTGTGTTTTTTTTATTGTTAAGACCAGAATATATTTCGCTGCACAATTTCAAAATGGCATCCTCTTGGCTTATTTGTTTTCGATTGCCCTTTTTTAATAAAGGAATTACTTCAGCAGCTTTCAATGATTTTGGAAAAATGCCACTGTTTACACTCTTATTAAAATATGTAAGATAATATATCTGCAATATAAAAAGCAATGTTTTTAAGAAGGTAGTTTGTAATTCCATCTGAGGTGCATGATTGCTTATTGTCAAGACACATAATAGATTTATAAATTTCATATGAAATAAAATATTCGAAGACAAAACTTTCACTTTGAGACTTATCACAAAGTATATCTGGAAATAAATTACAGTTACAATTCGATTGCGGTGGGCTTGGTTTTAACTCAGTGGCAATAGATGTAAAAAATTTGTTAAAAGCGTTCGCAATATCAACTGTGTTTGAGACATTCTTATTTTCAATTTCGATTTCTGTTATTTTTTCCCTGGTAAGTTGTTTATTAAGGATGTTATTAACGACCATCCATTCTTCCTTAATATTGCCTCTGCAATTCTCAAATTTGCTCGAATAATATCTATCTCGACATTTTTCTACTTCATTTTTAACTTCCTTACTAAAATTGACAAATTTTTGTTTGAGACTTAGGTTGCGAGGGTTACGTCTTACCTTTTTTTTGCATAGAGTTTTTTTTGTTTATCATTTTTAGAAGAGTAACCGTAATCCACGGTTTAAGTCGTTTAGATTTCGAATTATTTAGCAACGTAGGTTGAATTTCTGTGGAGTTTTTGATATATGTCTTTAAAATATTGACAAAGATATCGTAGGCTGACGAGGGGTCTTCTTCTTTATAGACCTGTTCCCAAAATTCATGTTTTAGACAGTAATTTAATTTTTATAAATCAACTATTTCCTTTGGTGGAAATGGAATGTAACGATCGGTTCCAGCTGGATTATTTGATATTAGAAGATCTAATTTTAAGCTTACTAAGCAATGGTCCGTAATTTTATAGTCCATTACATCAATGGTTGTTTTGGGTTCAATTTTCTTATGGAATCTAACAAATATATGATCTAAACATGTTTGGGTTTCATCTGTTATTCTAGTTGGTTCATTGACGAGTGACTCTAGTCCATAAGAAGACATAAGAAACATGTAGTTGTTGGAGTCATAATTGATTTCTAAGATGTCAATGTTTATGTCACCCAGAATCAGTAAATTTTTCGATTTTATACCTTTAAGAACATCATCCATCTGATGAATGAATACACTTTTATTTAAATTGTTCTCATGTAAGCGATACACTGAAAGAATTGTAAATTGTTCATTGCCCAAAGTAAATCTTATTTGCATTGTATCAGCACTACTCATGTTAATACGCTCTACCTCACATTTAGCTGCATACGAACTCTTCACAAACGCTGCAACACGACCTGCTCTATAGGAATTATTGCAATTAGCAAAAAGTTCGTAACCAGGAATATTATACATAGCTAGCTCATCATCATAAATCCATATTTCTGATATAATAATAAAATCAACATCAAAATTTAGGGCACTTAAGTGTGACACAAAGGAATTGCTAAGAAACTATTGAAAAGTAATTAACATGTTGTAATTTTCATAAGGAATTAAGGTATTTATTTTATTTTTATAAAACACGTTTAATACAGATTTTGTGTCCATACAAAACACCTCAAATATAATTAAATTGAGACTTAACAAGATATAAACGGATTTTATTATCTTTTGTTTTGTTTTACTCGAAAATTTTAGTATGACCAAGTCTCCCCAAGAGACTTTTGCATTTGGCAAAAATCACTTGGCTGTACATAAAGTTTATGAGGCTTATTTTGAAGTAGATAAATGTACCTTTACAAAGATGTATGCAACATCTGGCTGAAATGAATAGGGACATTTTTATGAACGATTTAACAAAAAGTGGCTCACGTCTCTCGGACTCCCCCTACACTAGTCAAAACAATTAAAGGAACACTTGAAAAAACTCAAAAATGGAGTGGTTTTTTATAAGGCTGTATTTCAGTAGAAAAAAGTCGGATTGAAGTGAAATAAAAAGTTTTTCAAAGATTATCATTTTTTCTTTTCAAATTATTTTGAGTTAAGAAAATTTTGTTAGTCGTTTTCGCTTGAAGCCTAGTATACAGTTCTTCAAAAAAAAAAAAAAAAAACTAATGTATTTCTTATGGGAGAGATTTTTGCCGAAAAAAAAATATTTTTCATTTCACCACTGTGTCATCCGAGCTGTAAACCAAAATCGAAAAAAAAATATACTCACCTCAATTTTTTTTCAAACAAAACAATGTGAAGCTCATTATTTTGGCAGAAAAAAAATTAAAATATTCGACATAAGTTTCACAGTGACAGCTAATTTATTTTTCAGAAATTTTTTCATGAAAAAAATTTTTGTTTCTCCTCTAATTTTTTTTTTCATACAGAACTGTATACTAGGCTTGAGCGTAAAAAATGTTCACTCAATTTCAAAATCGAAAAAAAAATAAACTTTGATTTGTTATAAAATGAGCGGACATTTTTTTTCAATCCAACCAATCTAAGATTCAATTTGAGAATTTTGTTGGCTATAATTCACTGTTTGGTTCAGATCGCTACGATTTTTTTTCTAATCAAAAAATGGGTTTACATGCAAAAACACAATTTTGATTTTGGACCCTAATAACTCTGCTAAATATTGACTTACAAAAAAACTAAAGGCAGATTAAATTTTCTACACAAAAACATTTTAAAAGAATAAAAACATTGATTTTTTCAATCTTTTCTATCACTTTAAAAAAAGGTCCAAAATACGCATTTTTCAATTTTTTCATAAAAACTACCGTTATTTTGTGGTTTTCAGTGATACAACTAATCTAAGGGTTAATTATTTACTAAAGCTCATAAAATTTCCTTGAATTTGGTGAAAATTTCACATATACAATTAACCGTTTCTCTGTTTCGATCAATCAAACTTACAAAACCCTTTTTTTCAACTTTAAGGAAAGTTTTTTTTTTTATTTTTCTGTTCTTTTGAATTTATTTCTTTTTTATGACTTTGTGAAATTCGGACGAATTTCCTTAATTTTGATCAAAATTCGTCCGAATTTCACAAAATCATAATGATAGTGAAAAAAATAAAAACCATTCTCTTCGGAAGGACCAGTTTATCAATTCGAAGAACAACTTTGAACCACGGATCAAAAAAATAACGAATTTACTCTGTTAAAAAACGTAGCTTTTATAACTTCGTAATACAATATCAGCCAAATCTTAAAGGTTGCTTAACTTTAAGCAACCTCTAAGAATGATTTAAGTAGAAAATCCATATTTATAATCAATTTGAAGATCTAAAGCCCGTATGATACTACATTTTTTTCTTCATTATTTCAACATTAATAATATGAAAATGTAAGTTTCAGGAAATAGAGACAACATTATTTTCTGAAGACAGAGAAAGAAATTTTCTGAAAATTCCAAATTAAATGTTGATCCAGCCTTGTTCATGGATCGCATCCTGCAGTGTTTTCCTGCTATATAACAGATCCACTAAATTGCACTACGGCGGATACTTATTTTTAAAAAATGCTAGCCACTGTATTCTGTTCTATTATTTCATTTTTCACTTTAATATCTCACCGCCTCACATTGAGGGAATTTTAAACAAGTCAAAAATATTTTCTTGAGCACAATTTACTGTAAAAGTGTCAAAAAAAGAGACTAGCCCATTAAAAATATAGTTCGGGTTACATTTTTAATGATTTTTTTTTTTTGATAATTTCTCATTAATTACAGCAGTAAGTACACACTCGTACTTATAGAGAAATCAGGTAAGGAAATGCTTACTGTTTCATGTTTCATTTTTAATAGTGAAAAAATAGAGAACAAAATGTAGTATCATACGGGTAGTATCATATATCAACGTTACCTAGAGCTCTCTTAACTTAAACGCAAAATTGTTCGTTTAAAGGTTGATTAAATGCTGATAGCTAATATACTTATACTCTGACATTGTAAAATTATCCTTTCTCCGTTTGGTTATTTTTTTTTTTTATATAAAGATAAATAAATATTGTTTTATTCTTCACTATGAAATATAGAATATGGAATACAAAAAAGAGTTGATCCGGCTTATACCAGAATTTCCTGCCACCTGAATTGAAATCAAGTAAGTATATTTTCAGAAATGCGACGAGATGGGAAAGAAAACGGGGGAAACCAAAAACACGATACAACAATCTAGGAATTTATCGTTGCCAAAATCCAAAAAGAACATAATTTCCTTTTTTTTTAAATAATACAATCTACATAAAGATTAAGAAGATTAGGTATAGGTCCGTTCTTTTACTTTTTCGGCAGTTTTTGTAAAAAATGTAAAAAATCGAGGAGTGGGGATGAAATTTGTGATTCTCCCAAAAAGTAAAGAAAACTTTACAGCAAAAATCTCCTAAATGCACAAAATTATATCAAACGTCAACAAAATTCAATGTACTTCTTATGGTTTGACAGAACTTACAAAAACTGCCACAAGAAATTTTTGTGGCCAAAATCGGGAGATAGGGGAAATATTTTTCTCCTTCAAAAGTGACGGAACTTACACAAATTGGGAGTAAAAGAACAAAAAAGTGGGAGAATTTGGGAGTTTTCGGCAGTTTTAGGGAGTAAAAGAACAGACCTTATGAAACGGATTATAATCCGATGCAATAAAAAAACAATAGGAAATACTTTATAGGGTAAAGTATAAATGTTTGGTTATTAGGTTGTTGATTCATTTGTTATTTTAAAAATAGTTAAAGTTAAATTATTAGTTAGGTAATTAATTTCAATAAAAAAAAACATTGTTGAGTTGAATCTCAGACATCCCGGCGCCCCTGAAGGAGTTTTAGGACAGTGGTAGGATAGCCAATTTTGATATGGGACGAGTAAAGGTTCTTCACTGTCCTTACGGTAGCCACACGAACAAGTTGATCTGCACCCGGTGAAACAAGATAAATTCAAGCAAGTAACCATTTTGTGGGAGGTAAATTTGGCTCTTTGATAACCACAATATCACCTGGTTTCAAATTATGTTGTTGTTGTTGCCATTTGGGTCGTTCCAGAATCCCTGAATCATATTTTGGAGATGATTCCAATGAGTAAGTCGATTTTTTGGCGTACCGTGTTGACTAGGTTCAGCCACCACTGTCATTGCTTCACCTATGAGAAAATGATCTGAAATACAACATAAAGGTCTAGAGTTTAAAATAGCTTCGATTTGACAAGTTACAGTCGTAAGATCTTCAAAGGGTAAAATTGTAGATACAATGACCTTTCGAAGATGAAGCGTAACATTTCTTACACCTGACTCCCACAGCCCACCGAAGTGGGGTTCGGAAAGTAGCATGAAATGCCAAGCGATCCCATCCTTTGCAAGCGATGCTACTATAGTATCGTTGTGAGTTTCCGAAATGACTAATTATTTATGCATTTCACAGAGACAATCGCTTTGCCCCTTGAAAATTAGTTCTATTGTCACTGAAGATATTTCTACACAATCCACGTCTTGAGACGAATCGGCGTGTTGTTAGGTCACTTACTTACTTCCAGGTGTACAGTCTTGGTGGTAAAACAAACAAAAGGCGCTATGTAAGCCTTCAACAGTTTTGGTTTACGACCATGAGACTTCATTGTGAGCGGACCAGTATAATCACAACCCGTATCCGTAAACACCCGATTGGGTTGAATGCGTTAAGGCCATAAGCTGCGCACACGCTGATCGTCGCTGAATGGAGCATGGTTTGCAATGATGAATGACCTTTCGAACGATGCTTCGGCTACCCAATATCCAAAATGGCTGTCGGACAAATGTAAATGTTTCGGAAAATCCTGCATGCGCGTACTTCAGATGAACATCCTGTATAATGAAAATGTATAATGAAAGTATTACTGGATGTTTTAGGTTATATGAAATTGCTGCATGTCTTATTCGATCCCCGACACAGTAGAAGTCTCTATCCAGAAATGCTGAATATCGAAGTAGCGTTGTTTTCGGTGATAAGGACCTTTTCTTAAGCAAATCCTCTATATCATTTGAAAATTAAGTGTGCTGCACGTATTTCAGGATAGCAAGAGAGTGTATTGTAGAGTGAATGTATTGAAATTTCAACCCACCAGATTCACGCACGGCTGGTGGTTGAAAGCGCGTTTGAAATGAAGCGACGATGTTGTCGATTAAATTTTGATTGAGTTGATTTTTTGACCAATTTTTGTAATTAATGTAGTAAGTGGAAATATAGTTTTCCGTCGACGGAAAACTATATTTCCACTTACTAGATTAAATTTTGAATTAGGAATGAGTTACACGAGATAAAAAACATAGTTTTGGGCATTTGCCTAGTTTCAATTTGCACAGAATTGGCAATATCAGAATTATTGCACCTGGGGGAAATAGGCCAATTTTCTTTGGATTCCGATAGCCATGGTGGAGCCACCTTTGTTTTGGCCGCGACTATTGTCATTTTGTAATGAAGACCTAATTACTGAAGGGTCGTCTACCTCTCCTACAAAGCTGTGGGGGATATTGGAAGGCTTCCCCAAGCCGAATATGTATGCTGGCTAAAAAGCCTATCTGTTAGAATAAAAACAAGGCTGAAGAGCCAAAGTGTTATGTTCTACTTTCAAACGGAAAGTGAATTTATTCAGTTAAACTTAAGCTATTTATACAAAATAATCAACTTACATACTAACATCTTAAGCCTATATGAGATATACATACATATTATAGAAATATTGTGTATTCCGAACTCTGTGGGAAATTAACGAACAACGGAACCAGGCAGCATACTTGCTATGTCATCAAATTAATAGTCGATGCATAGCCCTTCTAATACAATGCTCAAATGTATCCAAATACATCCAGCCATATGCACTACACAGCATGCAGTGCATTGAACCTTAGTGAGTAGGTAGATACACTTGACCAGAGTAATCTGAAGCGTCGCGTCCCGTCGTCGTCAGTGGCATTGAAATTATTACTTAATATTTTAGTGCATGAGGTTGATACTCATGACCATGAATGAAATACGAGTGCACTATTCGAAATGGGAAATAAATGTGAGTGCATTAAAAAAGAGGTTGGCTATTGTGAAGCATAATGTGGATCAATGACCGGAATAAAATGTATGATGAAGTGGTCGCTAGTGTGATCCCTTCACAATTTTACGTCACCTGAAACCGATATCGATCGCGCGTAAGTATTGGCTGCGTATGTTAACGACGAGGCATCTGAGAACCCATTAAGTTCCATGTCCTTTCTAGAAAAAAACATTGCGAGGTATCTCAATTTCATGAAATAACAGAAGTTCTCGTCGATAGTTTATCCATTGAGTTGCTATCCTTTCTGGAAATGAATCATCCCATTCAAGTTCTTGGAACATAATCTTAAATACAATCACGGATGGAGCTAAAAATCCTAATGGGTCGAAAATACTAGCTATTTCCAAGAGAAGAGTTCTTTTCCTTTGGTGGTTTATTTTGGTTGGGTTGGTTTAGGCGAAACGAAAAATATCACTGCTTGGATTCCAAAACATACCTTAGACCTTGATGAGCGAAGTAGAACTGGGAATCAAAAAACGAATATTCGCAATCTTCCGGTGATAGCCCAACAATTTCAGCTCCATTTTCTGAGCTGGATTTTGGCAATAGATAACAGTTCTACAAGTTCTGACTGCATTTGTAGGATTCTCGCGGCGATGGAATGTGTCACTCTGTAATCATTAGTAAGCTGTACTTTGGTACGCACCGTCAAAAACGGAGCAAAAGCCGTGCCGTAAGTTATGGTTTTAAGTCGAAAGTTTTGCACAGCTTCGTTTGGAGAATTCCGCAAGACTATTTGTTTATAAATTACGGATCACAATTTGTCGAAACATCTTCGCTATATCAGCTGTAAACACGAACCGATGTTGGCAAAAGCGAAGACATACACCAATAAGATCTCGTTGTATAGGAGACCCTATATACAAATGGTCATTAATTGACTGCCCATGTGAGTCCTTTACAGAACCATCGAAAACAACCTGAAGCTTAGTCGATGAGCGATCGGGTTTTTGCACCGCATGGTCTGGAAGATAAAATTGTCTGCCATTGAGATTTGTGACCGCCTTTTTTTTCAAAATTCATTTTTATTAATTTCACTCATAACTTCTTATTACTGGACAAAATAATTCAGTAATAAACTTACTATATTAAACTTACTAGCCCCAACCGTGCGCTCTAAGCAATTCAAGGTTTTCTTAAAATGAATGCGTTTCGGCCTATGAACTTTTGTGACCTCCGCATCAGGCATTCGTTCCATGTGACCAAGATTCATAATATACTTATCCATAAACTGCCTATATTGTCGCCTTAAATCAGAGTCTCCAAAGGAAGGCGAAGGATCTTTTAAGAGAAGAGGGACCGCATATCTCCCATCTTCAGAACGAGATACAGATTTACGAAACAGTAATTCAGCAGGATCGTTATCAGCTTGGTCTGCAGCTGAAGGAATTTCAACTATTTCCCATAAACGTTGCAGAAGAGAATCAGTATAAACAGCTGAGTCATGAATTGCATATTCCAACACAAGAAACCTCACCTGACCTGAGCGAGCTCTTCTGTGACGACCCATCCAAACAACGTATTGTGCGCCAATGGCTTACCTTCTGGGCCAAGAATTTGTACCGGCTGGAGAATTGACAAAACCTAATCTGCTCCTAACAAAACGTCTACCGAACTCGAAAGATTAAATAGTGGATCAGCTAACTGCAACCCTTGGATGTAAGACCACGAAGAAATTTCAATAGAATGTGCTTGTAGGTTAGAAGTAAGTTTTCCCAAAATATGTGCATCACATTGCAGAACTGCGTTGTTGATTCGCGAAACTAACGAGATCGAAATGCATCCTTTAGTGTGTCCTGCATCTGCTGATGAAAGTCCTATGATGGGAATCCGTGAGTGTTTTCGACGAAGACCAATTTTGATTGACTAGTTGGCCTCGACGATCTTGAACTCTAGCCAGAATGGTAGGCAAAACAGTTTCCTTTCGAGGACTTACATCGAGGTAGTGGTTCATCAACAATGGAGAATCAGAACTAGTACTTTGAATACTAGCAGGAGGTTTTGAATTGTCTGCATATAAATCCATCGAAGGTTTAATTTTCGGAGACGCTTGACCGTGAGTATACCACTAGTTTTATTGGAATGGACTAGTGAATGATGTCGAGATTTACAGAAACGACAATGTGACAAATGGCTGAAGCATTTGTATGATGAATGGCCAGAACGAAGGTAATTAAAACACAGTGAATTCTTTTTAAAAAGTTTCCGACGAGAATCAAGACTCAGAGAAATAAACGTAGCACATTGCGACAAATGATGGTCACGTTCGAATTTCAGAAACTTTAGGTTTTGTTCAGCTGGCTCACGCTCAGCCACATGTGAGCGAATTGAAACCGGTTGCCTTTTACGCGTAGATATTTTCAATCGTTATAAATAAATTTTACCACCTTAGTCCAAACGTCTGCTCTGCTTGATGATCGAGATGAAAAAAGAAAGTACATCTCTAATTTTTTAGTAATCTTAGCATTAGCATGATAGATTTAAGGTATATAATAGGTGTGTTTTTTTGCACGCGTATATACGCTTAAAATGAACAGTAAACAAAAAAACGACAGTTTTTTTGTTTTAGTAATTTGGCATTACTCTAGTCAAATGCCAATTTGAAATTTCCCTCATGTGCTGAGCTGAGGTGCGTTTTTGCGCTGACTATAATCAACTATAATCAACAATGGTTGACTATTTCTCGTTTTTGCACGCCAATAGTTACGATTCGTAATCACAATTGTCGTTTTTGCGGTCTGTGTTGATGTGTCAAATCGTAACTATCTCTAACTATTTCCAATCCATCTCAGGAGGTGAGTTGAAAGTGGTTGGTGTGTCAAAGTGTTTTTTTTTTGTATAATGGCGTTTGTCAATCTGGAATCTAAAAAAAAAAACATTCTGTTTGTGCATTTTTTACAACCCGCGTAGTCGTCCGTATCCGTACTGCCGCAAATTTAATTACAATCAAAGTATTTCTGTTCGTCTTCAATTATTTCATTACAATATAAAGAAAATAAGGTTCCCCTTACAAATTTTAAATTATCGGAAAAAAAGAACTTTATTTCGCCGGAGATTTTGCAAAAGGAACTTCATTAGAAAAACGAAAACAAATCATGAGGAAATTTCTGTCGTGCACTTTTTTATTGGTTTCAAAATGTGAAGCGTAGTGTGTACTCTACTCGTAAAAACATTCTGGTTTTAAAATCCGAAGGGAATCCTCTTGTTTTCAAAATCAGAATAAATTCATAAATTCATTATTTCATAATTTTCATAAATTCATGCTCTCCATTGCATGGGCTATGTCCATCGCGTCATCAATCCGGAAAACATTCTAATCGACCGCCATCAAACTGGAAGATTTTTTAAATCCCGCTGCCTTGAATCGTGACGGGCATGTGCACAGTTCCTCGCCGTTTGGAACTCTTGATTACATTGCTCCAGAACTGCTCGAGACAATTTCCTATTGCAGATTGACCAAATCCCAGCAGAGCGTAAGTTCTTTCAAACCTCGAGTTTTAAACAAAACATTGATGCTAAAAACTACTTAAAGGTCAGCTGTGACTTCTGGTCCATGGGTATTATAGCTATAGGCTATGAACTCATCTGCGAAGTCATACCATTTCACGAGGACAATGCCACAATGTCCACGAGACATACTTGAAAATCCTCAGTCACTGCGAGGAGAGTCACGCCAAGGAAATGATCGCCTTTCCAAGTGACTTAAAAGTCAGCACCAATTTCAAGAATCTCAATCTCTCCTTGGTCACAATCCCTTCCAATCGAATTGACTACACTGGGATCCGCAAACATTCCCTATTTCGGGAGGACATGGCTGAGAAGTTCAGTGTACGACCGAAGAGCGCCGGCGATATACCTACTCGAGAAGCAGTACCAAAAATTGGAGGACAAGTTGGCCGCTGCCCATGAGCAGATGATTGTCGAACGTCAGTCGACACGAAAGGCAAACTTAAACCTGTGGAAGGTGGAGAAGCAACTGGAGCACAAAATGTGCGAAAACGCCCAGCAGGAGAGGCTGAAGGAGAAATCTGAGGTAAGGTTTTTCATCTCCAAACAGATCTCATTTAACGTTCATTGTATTCTTTAGGTCGTCGAACAAATTTCACATGCTCATCGTTTGGAGAACAAGAAACTCCTTCGTGAACTCAACGAAGAGCGGGAAAAGTCCTCAAACGTCATTGATGCAGCTTCAGCTATCGAAATCAAGCTCAAAAACCTCGAAGACAATTAAGAACGACTCAAGTATGCATGCACCATCACCGACAACCAGCTGACCGAAGTCGAGGCAATACTGGAAGCCGAAGAAGGGCGAAGGAGAAGGACGAAGCCATCAGCTGAGGAAGACAATCAGCAAGAAACATGCGAACAAATTCGGCCTTATTTTTATTATTGCTTTTATGCATGTATATAATTCTGTCGGCAGTAAATTTTTCATTAGTATCAGAAAATAAAGACTTTCTCCGTTTATTTATATAAAAGCACGAAATAGATATTGAATTGATTATTGATAGTTTTTCAGCGAATCTGGAAGCAGCAATTAGGAGAATATCAGGAGCTGGCTTACTTGGAACAGCTTGAGGATTTCATCATGGAGGGTGGACTTCAGTTCGAATATTGCATTTGCCTTTCTTGCTGTGGGTTGTTCAAAGTTAAATAAATATTTTCTTATTTTAATTTTCTTCAAAAACTTACCATATCAAGATCGTTCTTGAATTTTTGCAATAAATTTAGAGCAACGAAAATTGTTGTCTCTTTATCCATTTCAATAATATTATGATCAAAAGAAAAGAAAAATGTAACCTCAAAAGATTTGTTTTTGTTTTTCTTGTTTGACAGCTCAACCAAACCTAACTAAAAAGCGTTTTTGGATTATTTCAACTATTTCTAACTATTTCAACTATGACACATCAACCATTTTATTTTTGACTCAAAAACTATAGTCAACTATCGTCAGCGCAAAAACGCACCTCTGAGGTGCGTTTTTGCGCTGACTATAATCAGCTATAATCAACAATGGTTGACTATTTATCGTTTTTGCACGCCAATAGTTACGATTCGTAATCAAAATTGTCGTTTTTGCGGTCTGTGTTGATGTGTCATTTATTTCCAATCCATCTCAGGAGGTGAGTTGAAAGTGGTTGGTGTGTCAAAGTGTTTTTTTTTTTTTTGTATAATGGCGTTTGTCAATCTGGAATCTAAAAAAAAATATTCTGTTTGTGCATTTTTTACAACCGCGTAGTCGTCCGTATCCGTACTGCCGCAAATTTAATTACAATCAAAGTATTTCTGTTCGTCTTCAATTATTTCATTACAAAATAAAGAAAATAAGGTTCCCCTTACAAATTTTAAATTATCGGAAAAAAAGAACTTTATTTCGCCGGAGATTTTGCAAAAGGAACTTCATTAGAAAAACGAAAACAAATCATGAGGAAATTTCTGTCGTGCACTTTTTTTTTGGTTTCAAAATGTGTAGTGTAGTGTGTACTCTACTCGTAAGAACATTCTGGTTTTAAAATCCGAAGGGAATCCTCTTGTTTTCAAAATCAGAATAAATTCATAAATTCATAATTTCATAATTTTCATAAATTCATGCTCTCCATTGCATGGGCTATGTCCATCGCGTCATCAATCCGGAAAACATTCTAATCGACCGCCATCAAACTGGAAGATTTTTTAAATCCCGCTGCCTTGAATCGTGACGGGCATGTGCACAGTTCCTCGCCGTTTGGAACTCTTGATTACATTGCTCCAGAACTGCTCGAGACAATTTCCTATTGCAGATTGACCAAATCCCAGCAGAGCGTAAGTTCTTTCAAACCTCGAGTTTTAAACAAAACATTGATGCTAAAAACTACTTAAAGGTCAGCTGTGACTTCTGGTCCATGGGTATTATAGCTATAGGCTATGAACTCATCTGCGAAGTCATACCATTTCACGAGGACAATGCCACAATGTCCACGAGACATACTTGAAAATCCTCAGTCACTGCGAGGAGAGTCACGCCAAGGAAATGATCGCCTTTCCAAGTGACTTAAAAGTCAGCACCAATTTCAAGAATCTCAATCTCTCCTTGGTCACAATCCCTTCCAATCGAATTGACTACACTGGGATCCGCAAACATTCCCTATTTCGGGAGGACATGGCTGAGAAGTTCAGTGTACGACCGAAGAGCGCCGGCGATATACCTACTCGAGAAGCAGTACCAAAAATTGGAGGACAAGTTGGCCGCTGCCCATGAGCAGATGATTGTCGAACGTCAGTCGACACGAAAGGCAAACTTAAACCTGTGGAAGGTGGAGAAGCAACTGGAGCACAAAATGTGCGAAAACGCCGATCAGGAGAGGCTGAAGGAGAAATCTGAGGTAGGGTTTTTCATCTCCAAACAGATCTCATTTAACGTTCATTGTATTCTTTAGGTCGTCGAACAAATTTCACATGCTCATCGTTTGGAGAACAAGAAACTCCTTCGTGAACTCAACGAAGAGCGGGAAAAGTCCTCAAACGTCATTGATGCAGCTTCAGCTATCGAAATCAAGCTCAAAAACCTCGAAGACAATTAAGAACGACTCAAGTATGCATGCACCATCACCGACAACCAGCTGACCGAAGTCGAGGCAATACTGGAAGCCGAAGAAGGGCGAAGGAGAAGGACGAAGCCATCAGCTGAGGAAGACAATCAGCAAGAAACATGCGAACAAATTCGGCCTTATTTTTATTATTGCTTTTATGCATGTATATAATTCTGTCGGCAGTAAATTTTTCATTAGTATCAGAAAATAAAGACTTTCTCCGTTTATTTATATAAAAGCACGAAATAGATATTGAATTGATTATTGATAGTTTTTCAGCGAATCTGGAAGCAGCAATTAGGAGAATATCAGGAGCTGGCTTACTTGGAACAACTTGAGGATTTCATCATGGAGGGTGGACTTCAGTTCGAATATTGCATTTGCCTTTCTTGCTGTGGGTTGTTCAAAGTTAAATAAATATTTTCTTATTTTAATTTTCTTCAAAAACTTACCATATCAAGATCGTTCTTGAATTTTTGCAATAAATTTAGAGCAACGAAAATTGTTGTCTCTTTATCCATTTCAATAATATTATGATCAAAAGAAAAGAAAAATGTAACCTCAAAAGATTTGTTTTTGTTTTTCTTGTTTGACAGCTCAACCAAACCTAACTAAAAAGCGTTTTTGGATTATTTCAACTATTTCTAACTATTTCAACTATGACACATCAACCATTTTATTTTTGACACAAAAACAATAGTCAACTATCGTCAGCGCAAAAACGCACCTCTGAGGTGCGTTTTTGCGCTGACTATAATCAGCTATAATCAACAATGGTTGACTATTTCTCGTTTTTGCACGCCAATAGTTACGATTCGTAATCAAAATTGTCGTTTTTGCGGTCTGTGTTGATGTGTCAAATCGTAACTATCTCTAACTATTTCCAATCCATCTCAGGAGGTGAGTTGAAAGTGGTTGGTGTGTCAAAGTGTTTTTTTTTGTATAATGGCGTTTGTCAATCTGGAATCTAAAAAAAAATATTCTGTTTATGCATTTTTTACAACCGCGTAGTCGTCCGTATCCGTACTGCCGCAAATTTAATTACAATCAAAGTATTTCTGTTCGTCTTCAATTATTTCATTACAAAATAAAGAAAATAAGGTTCCCCTTACAAATTTTAAATTATCGGAAAAAAAGAACTTTATTTCGCCGGAGATTTTGCAAAAGGAACTTCATTAGAAAAACGAAAACAAATCATGAGGAAATTTCTGTCGTGCACTTTTTTATTGGTTTCAAAATGTGTAGTGTAGTGTGTACTCTACTCGTAAGAACATTCTGGTTTTAAAATCCGAAGGGAATCCTCTTGTTTTCAAAATCAGAATAAATTCATAAATTCATAATTTCATAATTTTCATAAATTCATGCTCTCCATTGCATGGGCTATGTCCATCGCGTCATCAATCCGGAAAACATTCTAATCGACCGCCATCAAACTGGAAGATTTTTTAAATCCCGCTGCCTTGAATCGTGACGGGCATGTGCACAGTTCCTCGCCGTTTGGAACTCTTGATTACATTGCTCCAGAACTGCTCGAGACAATTTCCTATTGCAGATTGACCAAATCCCAGCAGAGCGTAAGTTCTTTCAAACCTCGAGTTTTAAACAAAACATTGATGCTAAAAACTACTTACAGGTCAGCTGTGACTTCTGGTCCATGGGTATTATAGCTATAGGCTATGAACTCATCTGCGAAGTCATACCATTTCACGAGGACAATGCCACAATGTCCACGAGACATACTTGAAAATCCTCAGTCACTGCGAGGAGAGTCACGCCAAGGAAATGATCGCCTTTCCAAGTGACTTAAAAGTCAGCACCAATTTCAAGAATCTCAATCTCTCCTTGGTCACAATCCCTTCCAATCGAATTGACTACACTGGGATCCGCAAACATTCCCTATTTCGGGAGGACATGGCTGAGAAGTTCAGTGTACGACCGAAGAGCGCCGGCGATATACCTACTCGAGAAGCAGTACCAAAAATTGGAGGACAAGTTGGCCGCTGCCCATGAGCAGATGATTGTCGAACGTCAGTCGACACGAAAGGCAAACTTAAACCTGTGGAAGGTGGAGAAGCAACTGGAGCACAAAATGTGCGAAAACGCCCAGCAGGAGAGGCTGAAGGAGAAATCTGAGGTAAGGTTTTTCATCTCCAAACAGATCTCATTTAACGTTCATTGTATTCTTTAGGTCGTCGAACAAATTTCACATGCTCATCGTTTGGAGAACAAGAAACTCCTTCGTGAACTCAACGAAGAGCGGGAAAAGTCCTCAAACGTCATTGATGCAGCTTCAGCTATCGAAATCAAGCTCAAAAACCTCGAAGACAATTAAGAACGACTCAAGTATGCATGCACCATCACCGACAACCAGCTGACCGAAGTCGAGGCAATACTGGAAGCCGAAGAAGGGCGAAGGAGAAGGACGAAGCCATCAGCTGAGGAAGACAATCAGCAAGAAACATGCGAACAAATTCGGCCTTATTTTTATTATTGCTTTTATGCATGTATATAATTCTGTCGGCAGTAAATTTTTCATTAGTATCAGAAAATAAAGACTTTCTCCGTTTATTTATATAAAAGCACGAAATAGATATTGAATTGATTATTGATAGTTTTTCAGCGAATCTGGAAGCAGCAATTAGGAGAATATCAGGAGCTGGCTTACTTGGAACAACTTGAGGATTTCATCATGGAGGGTGGACTTCAGTTCGAATATTGCATTTGCCTTTCTTGCTGTGGGTTGTTCAAAGATAAATAAATATTTTCTTATTTTAATTTTCTTCAAAAACTTACCATATCAAGATCGTTCTTGAATTTTTGCAATAAATTTAGAGCAACGAAAATTGTTGTCTCTTTATCCATTTCAATAATATTATGATCAAAAGAAAAGAAAAATGTAACCTCAAAAGATTTGTTTTTGTTTTTCTTGTTTGACAGCTCAACCAAACCTAACTAAAAAGCGTTTTTGGATTATTTCAACTATTTCTAACTATTTCAACTATGACACATCAACCATTTTTTTTTTGACACAAAAACTATAGTCAACTATCGTCAGCGCAAAAACGCACCTCTGTGATTGGACCAATGTTTCATCTGTCAAAAAACAAAAGTCGAGTTCAGGGGCGCATTTATTTTTGTTGCTGATCGTTAGGCGCTACACAATTTCTTGTACTTTTTAACACTTGATCAAGTTGACCCGAAAAAGCACAATAAATATGATGAATTAAGGATGAAAAATGTTTTCTTCATTAACGAAGTATAAAAAAAAATAATAAAAATCGTGCATGTACGTTGTACACCTTGAACGTTAAAACAACATGTGGTCCAAATTGAAAAATAAAATTGATGTACAATCGATATAATCTTGATTCAATCAAATTTCGCTTGGCGCCCCTGAGATTAACCATTCAACTGCAGACCAGCCTTGTTTCCTTAGGCCGTGTGCGAATTCAGTTAAAAATGGGTTAAAACTTGACGTTTGGTTAAATTTTGACACTTCGCATAATTTGACTAGCTGCTGAGCAGGTTAAAAAATGACAGTAGTGGTTAAAAATTCATCAATTTTTATTTTTTAACCACAATTCATCCAATTCGCACACGGCCTTATATGTAAAATGGAATGAATTTCGAATGAATTTCGAAATGAAGTTTTGACATATGTTGAAAATTCATCGCAAACAGTGAAAAAGATATTATGGAAGCACTGTTTTTATATCCGCTTATTTCTTAAGCGTGGATAATTATCGGCGCTTACTAAGCGGATATAGACATTTGTTGTTGTTGCATTTTGCATGTAAATATTTTTTTAAGCGTATATACGCGTGCAAAAAAACACGCCTAATATAACAAAAGCTTTCATGTACATACCTACATAATAAAGTTTTGCATTGCTGATGGTAAGCTTATTTCCATATTTGTTAAGCAAACAAAAAGAAGATTATCGCCAATGTTCTGAATTTCGATCGAAAGTGAGTTGAAATCACTTTTCAATTTCACGTGAAATGAAATTGCATGTTATTCAATTCGATCGATTTCGAAAACTTCGAAATTGTTTCGAACTGTCAGAACTGAAGGATCATCCATTTTTATTTTTATTCTGAAGTACATTTTTTGCTGTTTTGAAGATGGATGCAATTTTATTGGCAATGAAGCAGAATTAAGAGAAAAATAAGAAGACGAATTTTGCGAGACAAATCAAATATATTGGATTTACCTGACACAATGTGAGTGTGTGAAAATTATTTAAAATTGTTCGGATAAATAAAACGTGTTTTTTGTGTGAAAAATAAAGTGTATTTTTTTGTGTGTTGTTCCATTTTGGAGTTGAATCGCTAAAAGATGTACCAAAAGTAGAAGTCCCTTTGATGCCATCAATAACACTGTAGATACCCGTACCTAAGTTTTGCAAATCCATCTTCTATGGCAGAAATTGGAAGAACATTAGGGGTATTCACGTAAACGAGGAAAACCCATAGAAACCGTACAAACCGTAGAATTTTCTATCGGTAGAAATGAGCTGTCAAAATTTGTATGGGAAAAATTTTCTTAAAATCGTAGAATTTTATCTCACAAATTTGAAGCAGAAACTGCAGAAAAAAACAGGATAAAATTTATGACGTTTATTTTGACGTTTAATTTGGCGCTCATTTCATCTTTTCTCCAACTCCAATCATTTAAAGTGATTTGTTCATATAGAATTGAATGAATTTTGTTTTAAAACTACTTCTTTGCATCTTGAAGAGCAAAAATTAAAATGTAATTAGAATAAAAAAAAAGAATCACTCTAACATAAATTATCGAATGAAGTGAATTGAACAAATTCACTTTGACGTTTAACAAACAGCTGTTTGTTTCCCTTGTTTACGCAACTATTTTCTGCTGGGGTGTTCATTTAAATCTTTTGCGGAATTTTCTATTTTTCCGCAAAGCAAAATCTCGTTACGTGAATACCCTTATTATTTTCTCCTCCACCTGTTGCTTTAGCTTCCCTTTTGTTATCTGCGAGTTTTTTGCGTATACCTATTGGATTTCCAGTCGGACCATACCTGGAAGATGTTTTGAACGATAAATAAATAAAAAAAAAACACGATGACAGGCAATTCACAGAAATAAAAAATGTGATGTGAATGCGTTCAAAAAATGGAACAAACCGAAATACAGAACATCCATTTTCATGTTCGAAAATCCAATTCACAAGAACGAATTGTGGAACACCCAAATTCACTTTCGCAAAGTGTATTCACAATAAGAGAAATGCAGAATATGGGCGTATGAAACGGATTATCCGATGCAATAAAAAAAAAACCATAGGAAATACTTTATAGGGTAAAGTAACAATGTTTGGTTATTAGTTTAACCATTTTTTAATTTTTCATTTCGTGAATTTCTCGGGCATGTGCTGTTGCTTCTCTTGCTAATCTAAAATAGTTCCTTAGCCAGAGCTACTTGTAATTCATGCAATTCATCGGAACACGAAATTTCTTTTCGGATTTGAATGCGAAGTTAAATCATCACATCTCCTTTTACTGTTGGCTTTTTTCCAAGCTTTTTCAAATCAACAAGCAAGTTCCTTGATGAAGATGAGCCGGTTGGTTTCTCTGGTTTGAAAGCTGATCCAAAATAGTTTTTCTTTGAGCTGACGACTTCCGTCTCGCTAGCTGCTGATACTTCGTGACTGTACAAAATGAAATCTAAATAGTTTTCGGTGGGGTTTTTCTGCTGCAAATCAGCTGGAATCAGCGGTCGTGTATCCGGGGCAGTCAAGGGTGGTAAGCTATCATCCCTTGAACAAGCAGATCACTGCTCTCAATTGTAGGCACAGTAACTACACTAGTCAAAACAATTAAAGGAACACTTGAAAAAACTCAAAAAAAAAAATTTGGTGGCTGAATTTGCCGATCTTGCTGACACCTTTATTTGGGTCCACTGCTGCCTTAGTTTCGACACAATTCTCTGATACCCCACCGAAATTATTTCTGCAGCTATTGCTTCCCATCCCATGCCAATACTTTTTGTGCATCAACTTCGCATTGTTGCCCCTGTCCTCGATGATGGAAAGGTTCTCCTGAACCAATTGCCTTAGCATTTCCTTTTCGTCCTGGCTCCAATTAGACTCCCAACTACGCTTTAAAGAAATTCTTCTTTAAATAAATGGTTCCTGTATGGTTTATAAGAAAATACCTTTTCCACGTTCATTTCTTTGAATAGCAAAATTTTCATGTTTTCAAATATCTTTTCAAACTTTTTTTTTTCTCCTACAAAATTGTATTTAACTGTTTAAAGCAATCGCTCTTAAACTGTAATTGATTTCCCAAACTCTCATATTTTGGGTTTGTTCGACTAAAATGTATTGTGGGTATGATCTAAGGCTTATAGTCCGGTCAATTTAGACATTCGAAGTTACATAAATTCCCACCAAGCTGAAAATCGATAAGATTGTTTAAAATATCATTAAAAACAAAAATTGAAAGTTCCCTATCTTTCCCCTGTAAGAAAAAATGTTTATACAAGGTCAAAGATAAAAAAAATGAGTTTTTCGCGATTTTCAGCAAAACGGTAAGTTTTATCAGAAAAATATTTCAAACAAAAATTGTAGATCATAAAATTATTTACAAAAAATTAATTGATACTTTTTTTCTACGAGCCACCGTTTTTGAGGTATAACGATTCAAAAAGTTGTAAAAGTTGTTATCGTCATAATATGCACACGTTTCCTCGCCACCTATGAGGTAGTGTACTCAGCGCGTTTTTTTTTTTTTTGGTTTCCCCAGTAGGCCTATTCCACGGGTCAGTTTTGATCCTGTTTAATTTGAAACTATTGAAAAATATCCATTATATTAGCAGAGATTGAAAAGATAAAAGCAATTTAAGTTAAAAAAAAAGTAGTGAAATTTAATCGTCCGAGTCCAAACTTTCAAAATCTTCTTCTTGATCTTCTTGTTCTTGTTCTTCTTCATCTTCATTCTGAGTGCATGTAAACTGCGTTAATACTTAATAGCGATGTATCGCATGTTGCCTCGTTGGAATCAAACTGATCCTCTACTGTTGGTGATTCAATATTAGAACACAACCGGCCTTGACAATGTGTACATGCCGGAGAACAGAACAGTCCGACTTTTTTGCAACCACATTTAGCACTGCATCCCTTTTTGCAGTTGCAAAAAATCGAGTTCAGCAGTTTTCCGGCGCAGGTAGAAATAAAGTGTGCACTGGTTCTAATAAATTGTTGACCAACTTCCAACCCCAGTCTGTAGGGTCAAGCTGATAACCAGCCACACTTGAACTTGGTAATATACCCTTAAAAGATGTTGATGAGCAGCAACTGAGGTTGGAGGAAGACAAGCTAATTGTACTTGTTTTTTACTTTTGGTGTTTTTAACGAAACATGCATATCTATACTTATCTAAGCAGGTAGTTTTCTTAGGAGCTCCGTACATAGGAAGAAGAAAGCGAATGCCGTTAGTAATATTTTTGTTGTCGAGTAGAATTACTATTTTTAAAAACTTCAGCACATTCAATTAAAAAAACACGCGTTTTCACTACTAACTGGCGTTCAAGACTATTATTTTTCAATAGTTTCAAATTAAACAGTATCAAAACTGACCCGTGGAATAGGCCTACTATGGAAACCAGTACCTTTGACCTTGAATAAAATTTTTTCCTTACCGGGGAAAGATGGGGAACTTTCAAATTTTGTTTTTAATGATTTTTTAAACAATCTTACCGATTTTCAGCTTGGTGGGAATTTATGTAACTTTACTCTTATTTTGTGGTCTAATTTGACGGGACTATTAAACTAGTTACAGGCAGGTTACAAAATGGTTTTAACTAGTATAGTTAATTAATAGTAGGTGACTATAAATTTGCGCCAATGAGCCATATGCATAAACGGTAGTAGATGCTTTTACTAGTCAATTTTGATAGTATTTACTCTTTTTTGGTATGCAAACTCTTCAAGTAAATACTTGAATAAAAGCTTTTACTAGAAGTAAAAGTATTTACTAGGTATGGATGAATTTTGGTAGTAAATACTTAAAGTGATATGCATAAAAACCTTTTACTACTAGTATTTACTCCAATTTTTACAAGTTGCTAAAGAGCAACTTGAACATTTGCTAGTAAATACTTTTGGGTGTTAAAAACGAACATTTTCATTTGCAATTCAACATTCAATTCGATCGGTTCAATATTCTTGTCAAATGGCCGCGTTTTTGCACATTAATACTAAACAAGGAACGAAGATCTCCAGCGATAAATTAATTCAAAATGCTTTCTAAATACAGCTTTCCTACTTGTATTGGAGCCTTGGATTGCACACATGTGAAGTTAAAAAACCTCACTTGCATTCTGAGAATATATAAATCGAAAGGGATATGCATCCATGAACTTTCCAGCCATCTGTGATGTAAAAGAATGTTTTACAAGTGTTGTTTGTGAATGGCCAGGTTCAGTTCAATTTTAAGAAACTCAGTCAACACAGTTCTTTTGGTAGATGAGGGATATGGAATCTCCACTTGGTTAATAATACCATTTAAAGAAACACAATCACGAGCAAGGAGAAATCATACAACAAACTACCTACATACAAAAGAGAGGGTCATCATAGAACGATGTTTTGGTCAGCTTAAAAGTCGATTCCCAATATAACAAAACTGTCTACGGGCGCAATAAAAAAACGTGGCAACTCTAATAATGTCATGTTTTGTTTTGCATAATGTTGCAAAGTATTTAAATGAAACCCGAAAATTTTTAAGAAGAGGACAGAGGAGTTAAAAGCGAAGCTACCAACGACCACGGACGCAGTTCTGGTGCACCTGAAATCAGGAGATAGGGGCAGCTGCGGAGAAATAAAATGGATTTGATCAAAAGAACCGAATGCACCTCAAGCATTTTGACAAAATGTAACGTACAATGATTTTCGTTTTTTGTCAAGATTATGAAACAACCACGCGCCGTATGAAAATTTATAATTAAAAAATCAATAACAAATACTTCAGCTCAAAGTGATGAAATCTAAATACCTAATTAAAGCAACGTTAATGTTTTTCTTGTTACTTTTTTAGTATAGTTTTCCATTTTACTTTATTTTTCAATTGCTGTAAGTAAATGCCTCAGTCTGCCGATGAATATGTAGTTTTTACTTGGATGAATCTAGTATTTACTACTAGTAAACGCTGGCTAGCATTTACTTTTTTTTATGCATACCAAATGAAGTAAATACTACGAATCTGAGCTTTTACTTGTTGATCTAGTATTTACTACTAGTAAAGTACGTTCTCGATTATCTCAAGTCGCAACTAATTAAAACAAGGGTGGTTGCACTGACCGAGGTTGTTGCAATAACCGAGTAAAAAATTTGTACGCTCAATTTGAGATCTAAAGCAAAAATTAAAAAAACAGCAATTATATAATATAATTAAAGCAAAAACTTATAAATAATAAAAAACAAAAAAAAATAAGTTAATTCAATTAGATATAAGGTCATAAATACATAAGTTAAGTTCTCTTACATAGCTATAATTATTAAATATATTCTTTGGAAAAAGTTGGACATTTTTGTTTGAGTTGAGCAAGAAAATCTTGCATTGAAAAGATACATAATGATGCATATGCCTACAACTTCATCATACCATCACTCAAAAGTAGCGGTAAAATAACTGCCGTGGCAAAATATAACGCCAAAGACAAAAACAAACATAGTCAAGAATCTGAGAAAATAGAGATATGAGAATAAGAACAAAAGTTGCACTTATCGAGTCAATTTCGGGGGAAGAGTTGCGATTACTGCGTCAACAATGTTAAAAATTCAGCTGTTGCGAAAATCGAGGAGTTGCGTGAATCGAGAGTTGCGTTAATCGAGGATGTAGGTACTGTACTAGATTTTTATGCATATGCCCCAAAGTGATTTATTTTAATCTAATAATTGATGATTATGATGATGACAAATAGTGGCATATGAGTACTTTATTTTTATTTGTTTTCAAATTTCATGTTCTTATTTGGCTTGGATAAATGTTTAATTTATTCAAAGATTTTCAGTTTCAGTTTTGTATAAGTTTTTCTCAACTTCTGGGTTAACACCTTTAATAAACGCTTTAATTTGGTTGTAACTATGACTCGGTTACAGTATCGATCGATTTTAACAATATCTCTTAGCCACGCAATGACTGACTGACGATATTTTTTGCAGCTAAAATAGCTCGTAAAAATTATTTAAATGAAACAACGTTTACTGGGCCAGCTAGTAAGATAAAAAGTATCGTATATCTATCCCCTGCTTCCAAGCTAACTCCAATCGCTTTGAGCCGAATCGGTTCAGCCTTTCTTAGACATTACCTCCATGGCAAAGCAACAATTACCGGGTCAGCTAGTAGTATAAAAAGCATCCTAAAGCCGTCCCCTGGTTCTAAGCTAGCTGCACATCAATTCAACATAACCGGTTCTGCCGTTATTATAAATTATGTTGATAAGAAAATTTAGCCCTCTTTTACGAATGCACCACTCACCACATTTTTTCGCCCTGCTATTTTTTAACCTGTAATCTGTACGTACCTTCTCAAGGTACAATTCTACAACAATAAAATGTTTAAATGGGTATAAAATCTCATTAAATCTTATCTTGAAGTAGGTTTAGTTATTTAAGAGTCATTAATTTTTATTTAGTTTTGCTATCATTTTTGCTCCACAAAGCCAGATTGACTAAATTTATCAATCATAGGTTTTTTTCTTATCTTATAAGTTATAACTGACTAATAACTTGTGAAACAAATGAAAAATAATATGATCGTTCAATGTTTAACAAACGAGCTATAATATTTCAAATACTTCCTGCTCTCTGGGTATATAATAAAATTACCGGGCGCCTAAACTTGCTACCTGTTCCTTAATTGATATATCCTTTTGTCCGAAAAATAAAAATCCACTTACCTAATGGTCTAATTGAAAAAAAAAAAACAAAAACAAAAACAAAACAAAACCAAATTAATTATATTTCCTGGTTTCGTCTTGCTAAACACTTTATTATTTTTTCACTTTAGTAATAATCATCTCAAGATTCAACTTAATTCAAAGCGGAGTTCCGTCTGTCATTTCCTTTCCATTAATTTGGATCCTTATCCTTCGGTTTGTGTACAGTGGAGGGTCTTGTTCTTTCCTCCAAAAATCCATTATTATTTATGTGAGTGAGGTTACCTCATGCTGCTTCGGCTTTTGAAATCCTAATTTGTTAGAAAATGCAGTCGCTCGCGCGGATGCCGCTGTTTTCTCAACGCGGTCGAATCTTCTGATGGTATTCGGATCTCTTCAAAGCAGACTCCTGAGAATAATTGATTCAGAGTATTATGTTTCTTATCGCACCGTGGCGGTCAGTGCATTGTATTGTGAAGAAAATACAATCGCTATTCTACGTCCTACCACGCTACATTTGTTGTTATACACATTGCATTTAATGTTTAACAGGCGATTGGGCAGGTAGGTATGAAAGCTATTCACACGAGCGATACGTCAATTATAATTTGGGATCGATATACGATAACAGAATACATTAATTTAGTTGTTTCTTGTTCGTATTTGACATTTCGTTCTATTGATGAAATACAATTATGTATGTAGGTATGTATATTTATCGGATAATGAAAACATCAGACGCAAGTAAATCAGTTTTCTATGTGACTCGGTTTTAGAAAA
This sequence comes from Sphaerophoria taeniata, assembly GCA_943590905.1. Lineage (NCBI taxonomy): Eukaryota > Metazoa > Arthropoda > Insecta > Diptera > Syrphidae > Sphaerophoria > Sphaerophoria taeniata. The sequence goes on from OX016541.1 coordinate 98,134,206, forward strand.
AAGCAATCTGAAAATTGTGAGATACTTTGTAATTGATGAGAATGCGATCTTCTTTATTTATCTCATGAATAGTTGGTATGACTTTACTATTTACGATCCACAATACGCGCAGTCAACACCTACTTGATATATCAACAAAGAAAAGAAAAATCAGCTAAGCCTTTCACATTATTGTTTTATTAACATAAAAAAAAATCATCAAGAGCAAACGGCAAGTGCATTGTTTAATATTTGTTTACAGGTGTATGAGAATATTTTTTTTTAGCTTGGCGACAATTTTATAACATAAGTTTATTAAATTTTAGCTTTCACCTCTCAAAGCATTGGTTTATTTCAAAATACAATCTGAATGAATGTTCCTCGTTTTCCCTTAATACCTATTTATTCCATTTTTTCAATCAAAAGCAGTTTTGGAATTGCACACATAATCAAACCATTCGAAAATCCATTCTGGAACATTTGAGCAAAAAAAATTTCCTACAAAAAATTCCAGATTCTCGACCTGTTTGGTCTGAAACTAAATAGACTTAATGCTATCAACAACCGCGAAAAATGTTCGATCATTTGTACTTTAATTTCTGTCATTGAACAACAACGCGTTTTTGTTTTGTTAGAAGATTATGTAAGTGTTTAATGAAAATAATATCCCTTTTATATTCATTTTTGGGGTATTTGTGTTTACTTTTTATTCTAGTTCTTTAAATTATATTTTTTTATTTTAGGTACTTTTTGCAGAATTTAACAATTTTTTATTGTTTTAAAAAATCATAAGGATCAAGACGGATTACTTCCACGTTCAAATAAATCAGTTGTTCAATTTTAATCAAATCCAAGAAAAAGAAAGGTCGTTTCTCTCTTGTCGCCACTTTACATTCATTGCTGAAAATAGGTGACGTGAAATAACGCCCTACGAAATAAGGCCTGACCTTAAATTCGGCTTTATTTCCATGAAGAAATCGAAATAATACCCGACAGGCCTTATTTCAATTGAATTGTGGAAATAAGAACGCATTTTACATGGAAATAAGGCCGCATTTCCAGAAGATAAAAATAATGGCCCACTATTGTGGGTGATAACTGATAAGTGCCGAATTTCATTTTGGGACTACTGACCCACTATGCTGGTTCATTTGTCCAAAAATCTAATTCAGGGTTTCAGAGCATTCAGACCTTCGCGATTAATTTTAACATTTTGTAAAACAACAAAATAAGTATATTACATTTTCAAGGAGTGCATAAAGCTGAAACTTACCGCATGCTTTAAGACTGGGTTTCCTTTTTTCTTGAACTCCGAGCTCGTGTAAAAGCATGCACGAGTGTTAGTGAATATTTCCCTTTCTTTTTTTTTATTTCCGTCTCACATAGCCACTTGAATTGAAATTTCTAGTTTTCTAGTTTTGGTTTTTTTCTCTGCTCACTCAGAATTCAGTTAGCGATATGTAAGAAATGAGATTCGCTTACGAAGGTCCACAAAATAGGGATGAAAAAAGTGGTATTTTCGCATGTATCTATTTAATATGTGGAATTGTAAACAGTGGTGTGGATATACACAAAAATGCATCTACATTCTACATACGTATTATGTTATGTGCACTTAGAGTAGGAGTAGCATTCATGAATTATTGTTTTTCTATTTTCTTCGCTAATTTTGTAATTTGGGATTATGATGGTTTTGAGGTTTGATGACATTTGTGTTCGAATTGTTTCTTTTTTTGGGTTCCTGACGAACGATTTTAATTTTTCTTTGGTTTTATCTTTATATTTATCTATAAAGAGACGTACATAGGTACTTTTTGACAAGCTATGAAAAATTAAAAAAGTTAAAGACATTTTGATGACATGATGATTTTACGATGATAGAAAAATCAAAAAAGTGATTGCCTCAATTCTGTTTTTCCTTGGGAATTTTGGCAAAAGTTACCCGATTGTCTTCAACTACGTTTGTTCTTTAGCCGATTTGGGTCACGGTTGGGAGATTATTTGGCTTTTTATTTTTAAATAGGCAAAAAACTACTCAAACTATAACATTTTTTTTTTATTATTCCCAAATGCATTGGGTTTATTTCTTCAAGGTTTCAAGGAATATAATATAATATAATAAAATTTATTTTTCAAAACCTACCTGCGAAAGTAATAATAGTTGTGTTTTTTTGCAAATGCTCAGCGCGATAGAATGAACTTGTGCAAAAAAACGACCAACGCATGCCTTGGCAGCACACGTACTTTCGACTGTCAATTTGCAAACAGCTGATTTTATTGTATGAATTTTTTGGTGATTTAAATTTGAATTAGATGGATGAAAACTCACAGGCAAATATTTAAATACAAAAATATTTCTGATTTATTTGATCCAAATTGTTTTAAGATAGTAAACTTGTTTGCCGAAGATAGTAGCAGCGATGATGAAACAGCAATGGAAGAAATTTTTAATTTGTGTATGCTGATGCCGAGACCTCAAGCTCCAGCTCTAGTCCAATATCTGATTCGCGCAAACTGAACCACATTACCACATAAAAGTCTCAAACTTTGCAGAGGTTATTGATCCATATTCATCAGAAGATTTTTAATCGCACATGTGTTTTCAATGATCCGCTGTGCAGTACTGATAGGCTAAAAAAATACATTCTTGGTTGTGAGTGTGACATCTTTAAGTAGAAATGTATCGTTGAGTTTGAACTCAATAAATTGCAATTTCTTTGATTTTTTCTTATTTTTAGGTTCATAAAACTGTAAATTATTCGTCCACCATTTGTGATTTTTGTTGCTTTTCACAATGAAATTTGATGAATTTGTTGACAGTTGAATGAATTCAACCGTCAACCCAAGCAAATATCTGGCAGCACTAAACCCTAAAAATCCTAAGCGATAGGACTCTTATTTATCCGTCCTAACTAGGGATTGCAATCCCGGAATGATTTTTCAATCCCGGGTTTTCGGGATTCAAAAATTTGGATCCCAGGATCCCGGGATAATCCCGGGATTTAAATAAAAAATAAAAGATATTTGTGGAAATTTTTATTTTGTTTATTTGACAACTTAAAAAAAGAAATAACTCAATAAAAACTCTTAAAAGCAATAACTCCATGATTATTTAACAAAAATAATTAACTTCTTAAAAAACTAATTCATAAAAACTCTTAAAAAAAAAACAAAAAGAAAAACGTCAAATTTCCACACTCAATATTTTTAATTTTTTTGATTTTTTCCTTCCTCTTAGTGCCTGGCTACACAGGGATTTTTCAGTGCCCTAACGAGTGAGTTTGTAGGCAAGAGAAACGAAACGTGAAGGGGGAAGATGCTCACGAAGGGAACTGAATTTTCTGTGTGAGCAATACAGTTTCATTCCTAAATTGTTCCTCTTTTTGAAGTTTGTTTGTTTGTTTTTTTTTTCAGGCAGGCGTTGTCAAATCTTTCATTTGAAAATATATTTATTTGAACATCCATAATTTTTTTTTTAAGAATTTGAGAAATTCAAAAGTTTGTATCAAAACGTAAGTTTTGAATTTCTAAATATAAATATGTAGCTGTTGTCGAGAAGAGCTTCTCGAGTCTCGACTTGCTGGTAAAGTGTGAGAACAAAATCCAGACTCGTATTAAAATCGGTTTGAACTCGGAAATGCCTTCGCGTTTCCCACCCGTAGTGTTTTATACGCCCAAAGAATTGGGTGGTCTCGGAATGTTGAGCATGGGTCTCGTTCTTATCCTGCAGTCAGACTTAACATGGTCTAAACAAACCGATGTCCGATCAGGTAAGTTGATAATGTTTGTTTAAATCAAAACTGTCTGGTTTATATGGTGAAAATCATTTTAGGTATGTCGCACGATGAGGATCAATTGATTCCCAATCTTGACCGATACATCCAGCCGTCCTTTGACCTTGGAAGATTTGGAAAACAGTTGGGATTGGATGGTATTCCTCGTATCAATACTCTCCTCCAAAAAGGTCGACACACTCTGGCATACGACAAGGGATGGCGCATTTCTCAAGCAAAACCCTCAAATATCTCAGATGTGTGGGCGTTGATTCGTGATGAATTTGTTTAAATTAAAATTCGATAGGCAATAAAGTGTTGAATCGAATTTCGATTCGATTTTTATATACATACCTACCATTTGTCTTCTTCCAACAAACTGCACAATGGTATGAGTTTCCTAGGCGAGGTTTTCGTAAGATGTGGACTTGGAGTTAACGAAAACAAGACTGAACTGATGTTATTCACTATACCAGATATGAAATAACCTCCTTGCCTCTACCAAGATTAAATGGACAATAACTTGCTTTATCCAAAAAAGCTAAATACCTAGTTATCCTAGACTCCAATTTAAATTGGAAAAGTAATATAGAAGGAGTAAAGAAAGCTAGCATGGCATTCTACTCTTGCAATAAAACCTATGGTAAAAAATGGGGACAAGGACCTAATATGATACTTGGGATCTATTGGCACAATCGCGAGACAGATATGGCTCAGTTACGACCAGAAACGTACCAAGGAACTTCTGAATAAACCTAGGTCAGACATTAGTAGGATAGTTGCCATTTGCACAGGCCATTGGCCATTCGGACAACATGCCTTGAAACTTGGTATTCCACGACACAATTTTATGGTATCAAAACGGCGGCGTAATTAAAGCGCTAATTATGTTCCTGGACAGAGGCTGCAAAGAACCTACCTATATATACCTACCTACCTACATATGTTCAAAAAAAGGTTTAAATAAATAATTTTTTTGCGTCGTCAAAGTTTATCGTGATTGTCATAATTTAAAAAATGTCAAACAAAAAAGAGACATTTCACGTTCCCCGCAACGAAATGGAAAAGAAGAACGTGAGTAAGCACAACAGTGTGTAGCCACCGCACGTGATTTTTCAGTAGCTTGAAAAATCCCTGTGTAGCCAGGCACTTACGTCTTCTGCAAGCAACCCCGTTTGCCATCACTAATCAAATAAAAATTTCGATTTCCTTCTCGTGTGAATAAGGCCATTAAGATTTGTTTGACGGCAGAGGCACACACAAATATTTAAACTAGCTCTTTAAATTGTATATCGGGTAGAGGTCAAATAACACGTTTATACCTTCATAAGTCTTACTGCAGATTTCATAGAACATGGATTAAGTATAAATTGAAACCCGATTTGCTTGCAATTCGTTACTGATAAAGCCTGGTATTTATATAGCAAAATTAGATTTCAAACAAAAGCTTTTCAGGTGTTCAGCATTCTTAATTAGACAACGTTTTTTTTTTTATTTCCATTTTTGATGTCCGAAATTCTACTGCTTGATACATTTGATGCCATTTACTGCGTTTACGCAATTTTACTTTTTTGCTATCTTTTTGCACATATCCCTCTTCTGCTCACTTTTACTCACCTTTCGTACGTTAAAACTACAAATTTTCAAATTTACCGGTTAATTTACTCCCCAGATGGGGTGCCTAAGTTTACTGAGATAGTATTGGTAAAAACATGCATACTCTTGCAGTAAACTTGGACCGCAGCTTGTAGACATTGTCATTTTGACAGCTTGGTTGATTATACTAGGTGTCTTTATATACAATGATTTAATCTACCAATCCCGAAAATCCCGGGATTAGATAATACAATCCCGGGATTTGAAAGATTGAAAAATGTATCGGGATCCCGGGATCCCGGGATTCGGGATCCCGGGATTGCAATCCCTAGTCCTAACTGTGTTGTTGTATTTAACATGGAAATGTTAGTAACATTTTGCTTAGCCTGGCAAAAAAACAGCACTAATATTATGAAGAAAAATGATTCCAAAATCAAAAAATTATTTTTTTGTACCTTTACCTTTATGTACTAAAGCAAAATAAAATCAATCTTTTGTTATACAAAAACAAAAGAAGATTAGGTCAAGATAAGACATTAGATTGAATTTTATAATTCTTATAATTCTAAAACAAAGATCTCAAAGAAAGAACCATAATTCAAATCATCGGCAAAAAACAAAACCCTTTACATAATCCTAAGAAATGGCACAAACCACCACGAAAAACAATCGTTTCCTCATTGCGTAACAGGTTTGTTCTTCTTCTAAAAGGATATTACGATCCAACCAGCATAGAGAAACGAGAGGATAAAATGTCATTGCTACAAAAAAACAGAAGCAAAACAAAAAACAAAAAAGAAACAAAACCCTTTCATAATAATATGAAATGGCACAAACCACCCCGAAAAAAAGATAGTTTCCTCATTGCGTAACAGGTATTTTACTTCTCAAGCCATTGCACTTGACTCATTTTCAAAAAATACGCGCATTCACATATTCGAAATGAATGCATGCAAATATGACAAATGTAGGCAGGTATTCAAAACAACGTTTTCATCAAATACCTACAAAGTACATAGTAAGTGACCACAATTATTGCCTATCACACAATTATTGTCTGCATATCATAAACGATAGTATAAAAAAAAATGAATTTTCATTCTCAAACGAATACTATGAGAACGTTTGGTATGAAGAATTTTTTCTCTCTATGCTATGAAAAAAAAGAAAGAGAAGAGAATGAAATATAAAACAACGCCACCTAGTTCAACTCGTTTGAACTGAGTACCTTAGTGTGTGTGTGAGGAAACGCGATTTTTCTTGTAAAAATCTAAAAAAATTACCCATTTTCGAATATTAATATAAAATAAACGGGTAATCGTAAAATTATTTTAGTTTCTGATTTCTGTATAAAAAATATGAAAAAAAATTAAAAAAAATATTTGAAATTTTTTTTTTGCTGTATTCTCCTCATAATTGATACACAAATATTGACTTTTTTAAATGCATTTTTAAATATGTTTTAATTTTTTTCTTTTTTTTCTAAAAACGTTACTGAGTCAAAGAAATATTCAATTTTCATAAGAAAATACTTTTGTTGTTGAATATAACTAAATGGGGCTGGAATCTTGTTCACCGCAGAATATTCTAAGAAAAACATGATTTTTTTACTTTGCACTCCAAAAAAATTTAGTAAATTAATATATAAAAAAATTAAAAATTTTATGTGATATTATGTATATTTCGACAATATAAAAAAAATATTTTCAATTTTTTATCTTTTCTACTTTAGAAATTATTCCAAATAAATCACACCTACTTTTGCTAAATTTTCCCCATTTTTCGTGTTTTTGTTAATTTTTTTTGACGAAACTGGACAAAATATTTAAAAAAAAGCCACGTCACTGAGTTGTGAGACATGTTAAGAATAGATAAAAAATATAAAAAGAATAAAAAATGAATTTTTAAGGCAACAAAACTTTTCCACCGCAAACGTCTCCAAAAATTTCATAATTTTTCGTTATGCATGACCCTTTTGTGAGAAATACATTTTTAATATTTTTTTTAGCTAAATAACTTCTTAGCTTATTAAATGTATAATCTATACTCGTTTATTTCATTTAAATATTCGGAATATTTTGGGAGCTACACAGTTTTACCCAAAACACCAACGAAATTTTCAATGGGAAACCTAGCCTTAAGTCTATGTGACGTTAAGAAAACATTATCCAATGCAAACGTTCTTCTGCATTCTGGGATGTCAAAGTTCTGTGAGGGTACAGCATTCTACAAGTACACTATACTTAAAGCCAATTTCATCTTATTGCAACTATCTATCGCTTTAAGTAACCAAGCTGTTTCAATTACATTAAAAGCTGCATCAGAAAGATATATGGACACAAGCGGAAAAAATTTCGCCCAAAAGAGAATCAATTTGGGGTGTGAAAATAAAAAAAATCGCGCGAATTCACACCCCAAATTGATTCTCTTTTGGACAAAATTTTTTCCGCTCGCAAATCAAATCGATCTTCAATTTTTCGTATCGGCCTCATCCTCAGAGGAAATTTAAAAAGATGGTGAAAATGAATAATAATTGAAATACTGTACTTGCAAAAATCTTTCTTTGCATTACAGGATGTGTAGTGGTTGCGTTTCCATATAAAAGGAAACCTCAACAGCTTTGAAAAATGAATTGGTCTGACCATTTTGTCGACTGCTAATAAAGAAACGTGGTCCTAATTATTTCTAAGATTTTTTTTGTAGTGTAGTATACATACAGGAATTAGCGTTTTTAATTTTTTTTTTCTAGAACAATGAACATTCGTTGTTTCAATTTTTGTTTATTTGGACTGTTGTCCCATAAAAAGTAAAAAAATCTGATTGGGACTATTGACCCACCATAGTGGATTAATAATCCCTAAATCGAAGTTGGCACTTATGAGCGTCCATAGTGGATCAGAAGTTCCGAAAACAATTTTCGGGAATTCTGATCTCGAGACGAGCTTCCCTGCGCCAACTTTCTAATCAAAACAGAAAAACCGAAATAAGGCCCCACGGGCATTATTTCTAAGTTGCAATGGAAATAAGACCGCAACCCTTGTAGGGGTCTTATTTCCATAAGAAATGGAAATAAAAAGAAATAAAGCCCTGTGGGGCCTTATTTCGTCGGGCATTATTTCACGTCACCCTGAAAATACAAGCTCCGTAAATACTTAAGTGGCAGGAAAGAAAGTACCGATCACTTAAATCGTTAGTAGTCTAGTAATTTTAGTATTTTTAAATCCCAATTTGCAGAAAAATTCCTGGAATAGGCTGAACTTTTGTATACACCTTTATTATGGTGCTGTTATGAAGATGTGAAAAATCTACATTGATTTCATGGCGGCTAAAAAAGTCCTAACGGTCAAAAGGTCGTCTTGAAATTAGGAACCTTTATTATAAATTACCTGTATGATTAACAATTTTCGGACTAGAGGAACTAGAATTCGCTCTACGGTCTTTTTTGTTTTTATTCAAGTTTTTAAGTGTTTTAAAACGTCTAAATAATATCTACTTGAGCATTTCTCACCACCTTCAAGCGTTATGTCTGTGGGCTGCAGGGGCGATTCCTCATAGTTGGCTAGTTTAGCGGCGCTAAACCAATGATTTCAGAATACATATTAATTTTATTTCTAATATATATAAACATTATTCTTATGTAAAAGTCAATAAACGACAACGAATACGTTACAATATTGTAGTTACTTAATAAGCAACTTAAACGCAACAAAACCAATATGTTTTTTTCATTCCATGCTAACAAAACTCAACTTCAAACTTGAAAATTAAAGGTTTGAGCAAATTCGCGTGGGTCGTTTTTATCATTTTTTTTTTTTAAGATCAAAATTTATTTCAAGTTTCAATTTTCTCAAAAACGGTTCCTACGATTTTTTTCAAACTTCCTTGAAAAATTTTGTTTAAAAATCTGATATATTTTATGTAAAAAAAATATTTTTGTATTGCTCCAAAACGGTACCGCCTAAAGACCCGTTATTTTGTTATCAGATTTTCTCGAAAACTAAAAGTCCGATCAGGGTAATTTTGTTTTTTGAAAGTACGTTTATATTGTTTAAATAATATTTTGTATTCAAAAAAATTTCAAAAAAAAATTGGATTTTTATAAAATATTTAACAAAAAAAAAATTTTTAATTCTGTATCTCAAAAATGTATCAAAAATTGTTAATGAAATTTACTTATAAAATGTATAGTTATACATTCTTGAATCATATGACATCATATTTTTTCAGATTGAATCTTTTTTTGAGGTAGATATTTCAATTTAAATTTTTATTTACGAATTAAATTTTTTTTATGAGTTATAATTTGGAAAACAGGAGCAAGTTCGTACCGAGTCGTGCAAATTTTTTTAGGAGTATTTATGCATTGCTCAAATAATATTTTGTTTTCAAAAAACATGTAAAAAATTTTAGTTTAAAAAAAAATTGTTATTAACTTTTTTTTCAATACTGCATACCAAGTTTAATTTTAGGACATTCTAGAAAAATTGTATACATAAAAAAATAATTTAAGGAAAACCTCTCCATGTTAGTTAAAAAAAAAATAAACAACTTTTAAAGAAATCTTATGGCATAATTTTTTTCAAATAAAATGTGTTTTTTATGTACCTATACATATTTCAGTTTAAGTTTTTATTTATGAATTTAAAATACATGTTTTTATTTTTAATGTTTTTTTGTGTGTTAAGTTTGGAGTACTGGAGCAAAGTGCGTGCGACCCAGTCGTGCAAATTTTTTTAGTTGTATTTTAAACTTTCCCGAAGAACGTTGATAGCTAACCCACGAAACTTGACCAGGAATCGCCACTGGTGGGCTGTGGGCATTATCCATGATAATGTTATAAGACGTTTTGTTTTATTAAAGAATGAAAAGATTTTAATTGGAATATTGCAAAATGCAGAAAATAAGAACCTTAGTACATATTTTTTGTCATTAATTATCATAATCTCTTTTCTATTTCATGAACAGTGGCTAACACATCGACATCTTCTTCATTTTCATCAATTGTAGACTCTGCGTTCTAGCACGATTGACCACAAATTTTTGAACATCTCAATCCAATTTCTTTGCATCCCAATTGCCGCCACAACCTTATTTACAATTCTTAAAGATAAAGTATGTGGTCAGTACGTCATCGGTTGATTTTACCCTTTTAGACTTTTTCTTATGCGGATTTCTTAAGTTACAGCTTAATGCAGGTCTATACGAATAAATTTCGTCGGGCATTATTTCACGTCACCCTGAAAATACAAGCTCCGTAAATACTTAAGTGGCAGGAAAGAAAGTACCGATCACTTAAATCGTTAGTAGTCTAGTAATTTTAGTATTTTTAAATCCCAATTTGCAGAAAAATTCCTGGAATAGGCTGAACTTTTGTATACACCTTTATTATGGTGCTGTTATGAAGATGTGAAAAATCTACATTGATTTCATGGCGGCTAAAAAAGTCCTAACGGTCAAAAGGTCGTCTTGAAATTAGGAACCTTTATTATAAATTACCTGTATGATTAACAATTTTCGGACTAGAGGAACTAGAATTCGCTCTACGGTCTTTTTTGTTTTTATTCAAGTTTTTAAGTGTTTTAAAACGTCTAAATAATATCTACTTGAGCATTTCTCACCATCTTCAAGCGTTATGTCTGTGGGCTGCAGGGGCGATTCCTCATAGTTGGCTAGTTTAGCGGCGCTAAACCAATGATTTCAGAATACATATTAATTTTATTTCTAATATATATAAACATTATTCTTATGTAAAAGTCAATAAACGACAACGAATACGTTACAATATTGTAGTTACTTAATAAGCAACTTAAACGCAACAAAACCAATATGTTTTTTTCATTCCATGCTAACAAAACTCTCATGCAAAAAGCTATCATGAAACTATATTTAGCTCAAAAGTTAGCGCTAACAGATTTCATACAATCTTCATAAACAGAAAATGAACACATTTGAATAAATGCCTTCAAAAATGAACAGGAAGGTTAGCGCGAAAATCACAGTACGAAACGACTCGTAAGTCGTAACTGTATTGAGGGTATGAAGAACAATGAAGGTTTAGCGAAAAATTTGCGCTTCAGCCAGCAGCTTATTGATTTTTTGTATTTTGTGGGGTAGAGGTTTGTTGTTATTTATGTGAACTTTTATCTTATTGTTGTGAAACTTTATAAAATTTATTAAATAAATATTTATTTTGAAATTTTTTACAAGTGAATTTAAATTGAGATTCCAATACAAAAAAAACCATGATAGAAGAGATTCCGTCCAACCGTCTGTCTGTCTATAATTGCATCAATAGATTTAACCACTGCTTCCGTTGACTTGAAATTAATTTTAAATAAAGTAGTTTGAGCGAATTTGGATGGGTCGTTTTTTATTTATTTTTTTTTATCAAAATTTAGGGTAGCCACCATACAATTTTTTCGGCCGAAGCTTCAATTTTCTCAAAAACAGCTACTCCAATTTTTCTTAAACATCCTCGTAAATTTTTTTTCGGAATACTGGTGTTTTTAATGTAAAAATTTATTTTTTGTATTGCTCCAAAACGGTACCTCTCATAGAACGGTTTTTTTTTTGTCAAAAGATTTCATCTAAAAATAATAGTCCGATTAAAAATATAAAAATAACAAAGAGTGGCACGACAGCTTTTTAAAGCCAAGGCCTAAGTGACTTACTCTCATCAAAAATTCTCTGGGTGCATGAGAAGAACTGAGGGGACCTACAATTTAACGCCGATTCCAAACGGCAAAGTTGAGAAGCACTTTTTCATGACATATTGATACTCTTGGAAGATTTGTCAGATCTTCGCAAGAGGCAGTACCCGTGAAAGATAAACTAAAAACTTTATGGACACGTGTAGGACTCGAACCCACGACGTCACGTTCTGCTTAGCAGCCAACGCATCTAACCACTAAGCCACGGGCAGCTGCAGTCCGATTAACGTCTTTTTACTTGCGACATACATATAGAATATATTGCAAGTATTGAATTCGTAAAAAAAAATTGGAGGTAATGATGAGATATCACATTACGATGATAAAGAAGTCAAAAAAAGTGGGTCCGGCGATTCCGTCCGTCTGTCTGTCTGTAAACGCACAGCCTTAACCACTGGTCCGATTGACTTCAAACTTGAAAATTAAAGGTTTGAGCAAATTCGCGTGGGTCGTTTTTATCATTTTTTTTTTTTAAGATCAAAATTTATTTCAAGTTTCAATTTTCTCAAAAACGGTTCCTACGATTTTTTTCAAACTTCCTTGAAAAATTTTGTTTAAAAATCTGATATATTTTATGTAAAAAAAATATTTTTGTATTGCTCCAAAACGGTACCGCCTAAAGACCCGTTATTTTGTTATCAGATTTTCTCGAAAACTAAAAGTCCGATCAGGGTAATTTTGTTTTTTGAAAGTACGTTTATATTGTTTAAATAATATTTTGTATTCAAAAAAATTTCAAAAAAAAATTGGATTTTTATAAAATATTTAACAAAAAAAAAATTTTTAATTCTGTATCTCAAAAATGTATCAAAAATTGTTAATGAAATTTACTTATAAAATGTATAGTTATACATTCTTGAATCATATGACATCATATTTTTTCAGATTGAATCTTTTTTTGAGGTAGATATTTCAATTTAAATTTTTATTTACGAATTAAATTTTTTTTATGAGTTATAATTTGGAAAACAGGAGCAAGTTCGTACCGAGTCGTGCAAATTTTTTTAGGAGTATTTATGCATTGCTCAAATAATATTTTGTTTTCAAAAAACATGTAAAAAATTTTAGTTTAAAAAAAAATTGTTATTAACTTTTTTTTCAATACTGCATACCAAGTTTAATTTTAGGACATTCTAGAAAAATTGTATACATAAAAAAATAATTTAAGGAAAACCTCTCCATGTTAGTTAAAAAAAAAATAAACAACTTTTAAAGAAATCTTATGGCATAATTTTTTTCAAATAAAATGTGTTTTTTATGTACCTATACATATTTCAGTTTAAGTTTTTATTTATGAATTTAAAATACATGTTTTTATTTTTAATGTTTTTTTGTGTGTTAAGTTTGGAGTACTGGAGCAAAGTGCGTGCGACCCAGTCGTGCAAATTTTTTTAGTTGTATTTTAAACTTTCCCGAAGAACGTTGATAGCTAACCCACGAAACTTGACCAGGAATCGCCACTGGTGGGCTGTGGGCATTATCCATGATAATGTTATAAGACGTTTTGTTTTATTAAAGAATGAAAAGATTTTAATTGGAATATTGCAAAATGCAGAAAATAAGAACCTTAGTACATATTTTTTGTCATTAATTATCATAATCTCTTTTCTATTTCATGAACAGTGGCTAACACATCGACATCTTCTTCATTTTCATCAATTGTAGACTCTGCGTTCTAGCACGATTGACCACAAATTTTTGAACATCTCAATCCAATTTCTTTGCATCCCAATTGCCGCCACAACCTTATTTACAATTCTTAAAGATAAAGTATGTGGTCAGTACGTCATCGGTTGATTTTACCCTTTTAGACTTTTTCTTATGCGGATTTCTTAAGTTACAGCTTAATGCAGGTCTATACGAATAAGCCGCAAGCCACCGCGGACCCTACAGATAACATACCTAATCAATGCCAATGGTCGAATTCAGCCTGATTTATGAGCCAGTCATTGAAAACTGGACCTTTCGAATGCGCGCCACACAGCGAAGCCACGGCGGATATTTGAGCGATGTTATATTTTACGCATAATGGATGCTTTCATAAATACATGGTTGCGAAAGTCGGACGAATGCATATTTTTCATAAATGCAAATGACAAATGTCAGATGTTCATAAAAGCAAAAAGCAAATATTTGCAGCGCAAATGTGCAAATATAAGGTCCGTTCCTTTACTTTTTCAAGTAACTTCAAGCTGCCGAAAGTTACTTAAAACTGCTAAATCCTGTTCCCTAACACAAAAATTTCGTAAAAATGAGAGAGTATAACATTTCCCCTCAAATGAGAGAGTTACTAAAATCTGCCCAAGAAAATTCTTCGGGCAATTTTTAGCAGCTAAAATTTAGCTGTCAAAAACAGCTGTCATCAGCTTTTTGAATTTAATTTCAAATTATCAAATCAAATTAGCAAATTGAAATCACTTTCTTTTGATTCTGATGAATCAGCCAATAACGATGTTAAATGGAATAATTGTTTATTTGTGTTGACTTAGTTTTATTAATCATAATTTACAAAGAATTATTTTGGTTTTGCGTTTGACGTTTCTGTCATGGAGTTATTTTACAACAACTTACTACAAAAGCGTTCCTTTACTTTTTCGTAACTTTGACTTTTTGTGAGAGAATTCATCCCCACTCCTACAAATTTGACAGTTTACTTGAAGTTACTTGAAAAAGTAAAGGAACGGACCTATAAAAACTCACATGCAATCTGAATTTCTTTCTCAATGAAAGAGACAGGTATATAGTAAAAAGGGTTTCCCAGGGTGTTTTTTTGACATATGACGCAAATCATAAAAAAGTGTTCATAAATGCATAGTAAAACACATGCGCATGTATTTTGTGTGACGTTAATATGATTGCAATTGATCGCATGTAAACACAGCAACCATGCATTTATGAAAGCACCCGTCATTGATAGGGCTCTCAAGTAAAGATAAAACCTTATTGATATCTCATACCTAGAGTAGGGATGTTCATAGCAAAAATACATCGATGTTTTTTTTCGATGCAATACATCGAATCGTTACATCGATGTTTAACGAAGCATCGGTTAAAAACATCGATGTTACCGATGCATCGAATAAAACAAGAAAAACGATAAAATTAAAAGTTTTTTTTTTTTAACGCGAAAGAGTCTTATTAAAATTAAAATATGAGTACATATTCAAATTACAAATCCCTGTACTCTTCTCCAAACTCTGCATGAAAATGATTGCGTTAACACGGTGAGCCTGAATACTGTTTCACTGCTGGTTCAGCAATTGAGAAGCTTTTGAAAACAATCGTTCTGATGGAACGGAACTTGCTACCAGAGTGAAGTATTTATAAGCTTCTTTCTAGAGGTTTGGAAACTGCGACTTGTAGTCGCACCATATGTACTTCCAAGGGGGTTTCAAATGAGCACAACCGCAAATAATAATCGAAACTGTATGTATTTATTTGACAGGGGTAGTTTCGAGATGGCATTATCACGCCATCTTGTTATGAGCAGAGTTGGTATTAAGAAAAAAATTACCATGTTTGCTTCTAACTAGATGGCGACAGTCAAAAATAGTTGTCAAATATATATATAAAAGGATTCGATGTATCGATACATCGGATTTATTCGATACATCGTATAGTAAACATCGATGTTTTCGATGCATCGATGTTTTTTGAGCATCCCTAACCTAGAGGTACAACTTGTTTTATTCCATTTTAAAATAGGCTTGCCCTTAATGGAAAAACCTTTATTTGTATCACAAAACACCTAGAAGTTTTAAAATTGAACATCGAATTTACAATACTTCGCACATGAAATTGATGAACTACAGACACATAGCAGTTTCAGTTTCTCTCTCTCTAAGTGAAGTTGATTTGTTTGTTCTGTCGTAATTGTTTTGTTTTATTTAGTCATTGCTTCTATTTTCATAGTGTTTTATTTAACGATTGTTGTGCTTCTAATATGATTTTGTCTTGTGCATAATCTGTTCCCTTTTTTTTTCTTGTCGTTTTTTTTTGTTTGTTTTATTAATTTCATAAATTTTAGAAATTTGGAAGGGAAAACAATACATAACAAATTAATTTATTGAGTGAATAATAGCCAATTCTCTTTTTGACTCTTTGAACAACTGTTTTTCGTACTCATTTGGCTTTGGCATTGCAATTTGCAACCACTGTTATTGCTCACTCACTCTCTTTAATTTTGGTTTGGTGCTTTGGTCTTTTTTTTTTTGTTTTGTTTTTGTTCTCTCTTTGTATGTTTATTCTTTTTTCTTATAAAGGTGAATTGTTTATTGAATATTATAATCTTTAAAGCCTAATTCTTTATATTTTCATTTTGTTGTGCTTGCATTCAATTGTGATTTTTGTTCTGCGTTCCGAAAGAGTGGGGTAAGTGTCTTTTAATTCAATAATTGATAGATTATCAAAAATTTTACACTACCTACATATTGAGTTTTTTTTGTGTGGTCTTGCTTGTGCTTTGAGTATATGCACTCAAAGAAGTGCACATAAATTTAGGGTTACCACCTGTCTCTTTTAGGATTTATTTTCTTTTATTATTTTTATTATTTTCTTTTCCCTTGGTCTTGTGTTTTTTTTTCTCCCTTTTTTTATTTTTTTTTCATTATTATTTTTTGCTTCTGCATTATGGATTTAATTAAATGCCATTTTTGCAAATCAATTATCGCTGAAGTCTCAGAAAGATTCACTCGACTACAAACGATTTCATTACAAAAGTTTTCATTTTTATGCAATGAATGTAAGCATTCAAATTTTTCTCTGCAACTGCAAAGTTTGAATGCAAGTGTTGATACTTTCAATAGTAATGTTGACGAGGTGAAAACAACTGTTGACAATCATTCTGAAAGATTTTTCAATCTTGAAAAAAAAGTTGGATTGCTGTTTGACCATTTTGTGGATCTGGTTAGTAGTTTCGATAAAACTGAAAAAGTAATAGACGCTAATACTAGGTCGGTATCTCTTAATACTTTAACCAACGAAAAAAACCACTCCAAACTTGTCAAATCATTAAATAACTTAGACAATGCCATTAATGAAACATTGGAAAACAAAATTAAGATAATTAATTCTGAGATAGAAAAGAACTCGCGCCTTCTGCATAAAATAAATGAAAATTTGACTTTGGTTGACAAAAATATTAATAATTTAAATACATTAAATAACTCGAAAAAAAATAATATTTCCGAATCAGTTCTCCAACTTTCAAATGATTTTGAGAGTTTGATAACACTGAATAGAACAAAATTTGAGGAATGTAACAATAATTTTACAACTTTGGAAAAAGAGTTAAGAAGTGTAAAAGATAGCCTTGCCGGATTAAAAAGTGCTACAAATCCGAATACTAGTACCAACCTTACAGCAGCAACCAATTTTACAAATGATCCCAAATTTGTGTCTCTTCAAGACGAGTTATCATGCAACATCACCTCCAACAGCAATCCTCCTTTATTTAGTAGACCACTCAATAACAATAACAATATCGATATCAATAACATTAATATCGATAGCTTTAATCCAAACATTAACACTCCTCTCGCTAGTCCAAACTCTCCCTCAACTTGCATTTTGACTCCTAGAGTGGTGCCTTCTCCAAGATGTATATTTATTTCGAAGTTTGACATATCTACATCTTCTACAGACATTCTTAATCACGTCAAGTCCGTACTAAATCAACAAAATATGTACAATGACCAAAATTTAGTGAAATGCAAAAAGATAACTAGATCAAATGGTCGAGTTGCTTCTTTTAAAGTTTCTGTCCCCGAACCAATGTTTAATCTGTTAATGTCTCCGACATCATGGCCCACCAATACTTTCATCCAAGAATTTGTCAACAAAACCCCCCAAATAAATAAAAATATTGTAAGCAAAATACCCCAAATAATTAACAATAATCTAAATGAGGCTTCAAAAAACTAAAGTGTTTGTCCCTTTACTATCAAAATGTAAGGGGACTTCGCTCAAAAGCGTCTGACGTATTTTTAAAATCGCAGGAACTTCCTTTTGACGTTTTTGCTCTTAGTGAAACTAATTTAACCAGTAATTTTAGTAATAATGAATTTTTTACTTCGGATTATAATGTTTACCGAAGAGACGGTCTTATGGGGGTTAGGCCTGGAAGAGGCGTTCTTATAGCAGTACATTCTAGGTACGATAGTTCTATTTTTGATATTCCTAACATCGAACAAATTGAATTGATTTGCGTAAAAATTACTATCAGTCGTAAAATCATCTTTGTTTTGTTCTGTTACAAACGACCTTGCAGTCCAATTGAGTCTTACCAAAACCTTATTAAAGCAATTGACAATCTGGGTGATACAACGGAGGTACATGATGGTCTATTGCTCGTTGGGGATTTCAATCTCCCTAATCTGTCATGGTCGCGATCCGAGGACGATGAGAGTCGTCGTGCTGGTAACGCAACAACTGAAAAAGAAATGTTATTTACCGACAATCTGTCTGACTGCGGCTTATATCAGATAAGTGATGTCAGAAATAACTTGAGCAGACAACTCGATCTTATATTTTCCAATGAAGCAACTAGCTGTATCGTAGAGGAAAGCAGCTTAACTCTCTCCACCATTGACATTTTTCATCCGCCATTGTCGTTAACTTATGCCTACGAACATCATAATTCTGAAGTACAATCTGAAAACTCATATCGTTTTAATTTCCGAAAAGCTAACTTCGCCCAGCTAAACGAACTACTCAGTAACATAAATTTTGATTTAATTTTGAACCAACCTGTAAACAATAGCATCAATACTTTGACCACTACCTTCTACTCAATAATCTTTGAATGCTTTATTCAATGTGTGCCCTATGCACCACACAAAAATACCTCACCGTCACCTCCATGGTATTCAAGAGTACTTCGTACATTCCGCAACTCCCGAAATAGCCTATGGAAAAAATATTTAAGATCCAGATCGGAAACAGACTATTCCTCTTATTTAGAAGTATACAACGAATTCTCAGCGCTCTCAAAACTCCTCTATGATGCATACATCAATCAAATGCAATTTGATATTATCTCAGACCCCAAACGCTTTTGGCAATTCATTAACATAAAAAAAAAGTCTGATGGATATCCTAATACCCTTAATTATTTAGACCACTCTTAAAATGACTCAAAAATTATAACTAATTTATTTGCTAATTTCTTCTCTCTTGCTTTTTCCGACAGTAATTTTGTACCTGATGCTGACTATTTTACTTATTTGAACAATTGTAACCAAACTTCATTGGTATCGATCAACGTCACTATTGACGATGTGGTTAACAAAATAAATAAACTTAAAGATGATTTCTCTTCTGGACCTGATGGTTTACCCGCGAATGTGTTAAAGAAGTGTATAGTTAATTTGGCCCAGCCTCTTACTACTCTTTTTAAAAAATCTCTTTCCCAAAGAATCTTTCCATCTTTGTGGAAAGATTCTTTCATAATACCTATTCACAAGAAAGGCTGTAAATCAGATATTTCTAACTACAGGCCGATTGCCAAATTATCTTGCATTCCAAAATTATTCGAGAGTATTATCTTTGACACTATGTACTTTCATTGCAAACCATTATTTTCGGCCAAACAACATGGGTTCCTTAAAGGGAAATCAACGACCACAAATTTAACTGAATTTGTTTCTTATGCATTAAACTCAATAGAAAGTAAAAAAGAAGTTGATGTTATTGCTACGGACTTTAGCAAGGCATTTGATAAAATCTCCCACAGTATTATATCTTTCAAACTAAAAGCTTTTGGATTCCCTCCTGGTTTCATCGAATGGATGGAATCATACCTATCCGACCGTAAATATCGCGTTTTATTTAGATCTTCAATATCAGAACCATTTACTGCGAAATCGGGAGTCCCTCAAGGTAGTCATCTAGGCCCTATTATTTTTATTCTGACTATTAATGACGTAGAATCTGTGATTGAAAATTCCCAAGTTTCAATGTACGCAGATGACATGAAAATTTTTAGAATCATCTCTTCACCCGATGATGCTTTACCCCTGCAGGCCGATTTAAACAATTTCTATGTTTGGTGTCAAAAAAACAATTTAGAACTTAATGTTTCCAAATGCCAAACAATCACATATTCCCGTAAACGTTTCCGTCAGCAAAGGGACTATTATATAAACGAATGTATTGTTCAGAGAGTAACAACAATCCGAGATTTAGGTGTCATTTGTGATAGTGAGCTTAACTTTAGGTCTCACTATGACAATATCGTAGCTAGAGCTAATTCTGCTTTAGGTTTTGTCAAACGTTGGTCTAAGGAATTTTCGGATCCTTACGTTACGAAATCTCTTTACACCACGTTTGTAAGGCCATTACTGGAATACGCCAGCCAAGTATGGTCCCCTTATCACCAAGTCCATATAAAGAGGATTGAAGCAATACAACGTAGATTCCTCCGTTTCGCCTTAAGAGGACTTCCATGGGTTGATAACTTTAACTTTCCTCCGTATCAAGAACGGTTACGGCTTATAAACTTACAATCTCTAGAAAAACGTCGTGAAGTTGCCTATATTATCTTCGTACACCAAATTCTATCCGGTGCTACAGAATCTTCCACCCTCCTTGACGCAATGAGTATTAATGTTAACTGTCATTCACTAAGATCGGTTCCCCAATTTCATCAAGCTCATCACAGAACTGATTACGGCAGTAATGAACCAATTACAAGAATGTTACGTAAGGTGAACGAAAACTCAAATATTTTTGATTTCCACCATAGCAAGATCACACAAAGGAAGCTTTTATACTGTACTTTCTTAAACAACTAAAAAAATAAGTAAATACGTATTTGTAGTAGAGAGAAACTGACTCTTTTTTTCTTTTTAATATATATATTTTTATTGTTTTTTTGTTTTTTACGAACTTGACAAGTGTCTCCTACACGTTTATTTATACTTTTTTTTTCGTCTTTTTATAATTTTCTTTGACTTTAAAATTTTAAAATTTTTGGATTTTTAAATTTTGCATTTTCTCTTTTTTTACTTTTTGTAAAATTTTAATTTTAAATTTAAATTTATTTTGTTTTTCCTTTTTGTACCTGCTTGCATTAAGCAGTCCCTAACTCTTATCTTCCTGATATTCGTATCGCCATGACTTTTTTTTATTTTATTTATTACAAATAATTTCTAATTAAGTGCCGATACGATTAGCAACCGTAATTGCAATCGTACTCGGTGAAAATGGACCCCAGCGCGTGCGGTATCTGGGGGGGAAAGAGGCGTGGGAATAATTAATTATAGCAGCTAGTGATGGGATAATTCGAATGATATAATCGATTATAATCGATTCAGGCAATCATTCGAGATCATTCGATTATTGCAATCATTCGAATGATTTCTCAAACCGTGCTACAACGGCGCAGTGTCATAAGTCCGTAGGTCATAAGTCCGTAAAGGGCTTTTGACCCACTTAGGTGGGTCAAAACTTCATAAATCGATTATGAACTTATAACCCACCTAAGTGAGTCAAAAGTCCGTCAAAATTTCCTACGAAATTCTGACCCAAAGCTTACGGTTTTTTGGAGTCATTCTCTCTGAGAATGCTTCCGAAAATTGTTATTATTGTTGCGTTCCTTTCACTTACCTACTAGCTGGTCTTTTTTTTTACAACATATCTACCTTGATACAGTTTTTTTACTTCAAATTCACCCTTTTACAAATCAAATTCACCCTTTTACAAATCAAATTCAGCCTTTTACAAATCAAATTCGCCCTTTTACAAATCAAATTCACCCTTTTACTGATCAAATTCACCCTTTTACAAATCAAATTCACCTTTATACAAATCAAATTCACCCTTTTACAAATCAAATTCACCCTGTACTTATAATGAAGATATTTGTAAAAAGGTGAATTTGATTTGTAAAAGGGTGAATTTGATTTGTAAAAGGGTGAATTTGATTTGTAAAAGGGTGAATTTGATTTGTAAAATGTCAACAGGACCTTGTGTATGGGTTTCAATATACATTAGCATTTCATGAGCAAATGAATCCGCGTTGTCAGTTGAATTTTCTCCAGCAAAAAATGAATAATTATGGACTCGTAATATCTTCGAATAAGTTTACTGATTGCAAGTAAAATCGCTTACAATCACCATTTAATTATTCATGGCGCTTGTAAGTAAATCGAAAAATAATGTTTGGTTTCATAGCTTAACCTTAAAATGTTCATTCATACCTCAGTTTTTGTTTTATTACTCTAATTACAAAAAACCAACATATCACCCTAGAAAAGGATTACATATTATCCAGAAAGTAGTAGGTAGCTTGGTTATAGGTAGAAGGTCAGATATGTTATAAAAAGATTAACAATATTTAAAATATCTTTACAAAACTGCATTCTCTACCAACCGGAAGCAGGGATTCCCAAGACATAATCTTCGTCAATCACTATTTTCTATTTAGGTATACAAACATACCAAACCTATTTTAATGTATGCATTCATTATTTTTTTTTTAATCCCACCCCTCTTTCCCCCCCAGATACCGCACGCGGTGGGGTCCATTTTCACCGAGTACGATTAACAGTTGCGGTTGTTAGTCGTATCGGCACTTAATTAGAAATTCTTTGGAATAAATAAAATAAAAAAAAAGTTATAGCGATACGAATATTAGGAAGATAAGAGTTTGGGACTGCTTAATGCAAGCAGGTATAAAGGAAAAACAAAATAAATTAAAATTTTAAATTAAAATATTACAAAAAGTAAAAATAAAAGAAAAAAATGCAAAATTTTAAAATTTTAAGGTAAACAAATTTGTAAAACATGAAAAAACAAAGAAAAAAGCAAACACGCGTGTAGAAGACACTTGTCAAGTTAATAAAAAAGAAATAAAATAAAAAAAAATATGAAAATAACAGTCAGTTTCTTTTTTTTTTAACAAATGAAAAAAAAACATGAAAAGACAAATTTACAAAATACAAAAAAAAAAAAAATTTAAGAACGTGGTACACTGGTCTTAAGAATTTGTTTTAAAATGTATTTATTGATAATAAATGAATAAACCCTTTCTTTAATTAATGTGAAAAATAATCTTTCCAGTGCGGATTATTATATTTATGACTGCAAATCCGGCCACCTAACTCATTTATAAATATTTCTATTCATTAAATTACAACCCATACAAAGCCTGCATATTTAATTTTTTTCTTCGTAGAGAAAAAAAAATTTGAAACTGGACGTTCAATTTTACCCGAAAACTCGAACATGTTTGAGTAAGTACAAGGAAGCAAATTGCTTGTGAATCAATTTGACTTGAAATGATCGAAAACGAAAAATATTTACGAGTTCCTTCTGCTTGCTTGGTTTGACTTACAAGCCTTTTTATTTATGACTTCCATTGTAGTTGTACACGCATGTTGTTTTCAAAGTTAAATTCCATAAGTTCATTTGAATAGCAGTGGCGCCTATATTACTCCTGAATATTGTAGTTTTCTATTAGTGGAAGCATTTTTCTAATCGGATTAGTATTTCCGAAGATTAATATTTATATGACAAAACAGCGTTTGGTGGGTCAGCTAGTAATCAAATATAGTCTATGATACTCCTGAATTTTGATTTTTTTTCACACTAACTATAAGATTTTTTGCACTATTGTTGATATTTTTGCAGAACTTATCATAATTTTCATTATATTAGGGTTGTGTTAGAATTTTAATTGTCATTAAAAAACCGTTAAGCGGATTTCGGATTTCAAAACCTAATTAGCTCTTAACAACACAATACCACATCGAATGAGACTAATTTCATGACAATACGATGAGTGGTTCGCGAAATAATCGAGCTGAAAAAACGTAACGCACATACTTACATACTTACATACGCACATACGAACACACATACACACACACAGACATCATAATAAAAACGCTTGATTCGGATTCTAGTTACCTCGAAACATGGAGATATGCAAACATTGGAGATTCACAAAATCGGCCCCATTAATAATAATAATAAGTATCGTAACTTGAATGTTGTCATTGAAATAGATAGTGAACACTTTCACAAGATATTAGAAATGGGAAAAGTAAAAATCGGGTGGGTGAAATGTTAGGTCTGAGAGTTTTACAACATAAGAAAATGTTTTAACTGCCAAGGCTACAATCATAAATCAAGCAATTGTAAGAATAAAAAAGCATGTTTAAAATGTGGAAGTGAACACAACATAAAAGAGTGTATTAACAATGAAATAAAATGTATTAACTGTATTAAAACAAACGAGCGGCTTGGTTTGAATACAAATGTTGATCATGAGGCAATAGACAAAAACTGTCCAGTTTAACTACATAAACTTACAGCCCTATTATGACTAGCAACTATCGACTTGATAGTTGATATATATATCAACAAATTTAATGAATTCGTATTATGACTATCAACTGTCAGCATTTTTTATCGACTTTTGAATTTTATTAGATTTAATAGCTATTGTGAATGATTTTTTTGATAGAAACGGTATTACGAATATCAAAAAATTTGATACACATCAACTTTTCTGTCAACTAAAAATTTCTGATTGAAACGCAAATAAACAAATTGATTTGTTATTTTTAAGGGCGAAAAAGTCAAAAAGAATAAGGATTTCGAGTTTCATCCATAAGTGTTTTTATTGTACTTCAAGTCTGCAATACAATTTTTGAAATAGCTTAAATGGTTTCCGTTTTATTTAAGAAAAAAAGTTTGCAAGTCGTTTTTGGAAATATTTTTATTTCAAATTTGAAAAGTCAAACATTAAAATAATTAACTCGTCTCGAAGGAAATTTTGATAAATATTCACAATCGGTCAAAAATAACAAGTTGATACTCATAATACGAAACTATCAACTATTTGATAGAAGCTATCGACTATCAAATTGATACTCATAATAGGGCTGTAAGTGTCACGGGAAAAAAACTCAGTACTAGCAACTATCCTGTTGGTACTTTATAGCGCAGGGTTAGGTCAATAATTTTAACATCATTGAAGCTATTCTCGTTGAAAACGAATTTGATGTAATAGCTATTTCTGAAACACCACATTGAAATGAAATTGTGGTGCTAAAGTTTAAAAATATTTTACAATGAAAAATCAGAAGTGATATCAGTGTTATACAGATCTCCAAGTAGTTCAGAGTGTGATTTTTGTACATTATTTACCGAATGTTTAGACCAGTTTATTTCCTCTTACTCTAATTTTACTATCCTTGGTGATTTCAATATCGACTTATTAAAAACAAGTACTTATGAAAAAAAGAATAAACGAAATTTTAAGGGATAATAACTGCAAGTAGGTCGTAAATACGCCAACAAGAATAACACCAACATCAAAAGCCCTTGTAGATTACGTTATAACCCCAACTGAAAGGCTCGTGTGTGCTAGTGTTAAAAATGACCCGAAAGCAAGGGATCATGAGTCAATTGAAAGAAAAATTCCTGTATCAGAAACCAAAGTGAGAAAAACACTATAGAAGTGTTTAAATATGAAAAAAGTGAATTTAGATCAGAGTTACAAAATCAAACCAGTAGTGTATTGATTAATAGAAATCTTCACGATGTCGATCTGCATGAATTGACGAAGCAACTAAAAGAATGTTTAGACAACAGTGTTCAGACCCTAGGTTAGGTTAGGTTAGGTTAAAGTGGCTGTCATGGATGTTCTTAAGAGACACACTTAGGCCAATCAAAGGCCCATTGTGATACCACATGAATCTAAGAAGGCTTTTCTTCGAAAACTCATTGAAACCAATTAGAGTTCCTTACGAAACGTAGAAGATTAATTATATTAATGTGTTCGAGATCGTTTAGACCATTGTAGAAGTATTCCACTAAGTGAATCCTACGTTTATGAGCAAGAGCAGGACAGGTGCAGAGGAGGTGAAGAACTGTTTCTTCCTCCTCCTCGTCCATACAGCTTCTGCAGAAGTCATTAGAAAATACGCCCAGTCGCGCAGCGTGTCTTCCAATTAGACAGTGTCCGGTAATGACAACCAATTAAGGAGCTTATATGCAATCTGCTTAGAGATATCAGGCATCTGGACCTCTTTAAGTCCAAATTTGGCCAAATGTTTTTCGTTGCCTGACAGTTGGTTATGTTATTCCACCTGATGTTAGTTCTCTTAATAGCATCTTGTTGTAGCAAAAGTTTACATGTAGCGATTGGTATACCAACATTAGCCATTTGTAATGGGTAATGTTGTACCATGTTTGGCGAGTTCGTCGGCTTTGCAGTTTCCTGGAATGTCTCTATGGCCCGGCACCCAGTGAAGGTGAATGTTAAACTGTTGTGCAATCTCCATTAGAGACGATCGACAGTTATGGACCGTAATTGAGTTTGTAGAGATAGAGTCCAGGGATTTTATAGTTGCCTGACTATCTGAGAAGATCCGGATATCAGATGTGACCACGTTTTCTCTGAGCCAGGACAGGACCTCCTTAATCGCCAAAAGTTCTGCCTGAAACACGCTACAATGATTTGGAAGGCTGAATGAGAGACTTAGTTTTAGTCGTTCGGAGTACACACCTCCACCAACCCCATCACTAGTTTTCGATCCATCTGTATAGAAGTGGATTGCCTCATCTTCCAGGAAAGTTTTGTTTTCCCAGAAGGATCGGGAAGGGATAGAAGTTTGAAAGTTCCTATCGAACTGTAGTTGAGGAATGGTGTAGTCTGTGTGCTTTGGAATTGATTCTAAATAATTAAGAATAACAGAGTGGCCAATGTTGTTGTTAGTCCACTGTGAAGAGGCATTCAGTCGAATAGCAGAACTAGCAGCTATTTGTTTGCCGATTATGTCCAGAGGTGTTAGATAGAGTAGGGTGTCTAGTGCCGCAGATGGAGTCGTACGAAGTGATCCGCTTATACTTAGGCATGCTGAGCGTTGCACTTTACTAAGCTTATCGCAGTTCATTTTAACGTCCAAGGCAGTCCACCATACTGACACACCATAAAGAAGAATCGGTCTGATTACCGATGTGTATAGCCAATGAGTGATTCTGGGTTGCAAACCCCATTTGCTACCAATGGCTTTCTTGCACGTGAAAAGAGCTACCGTAGATTTTCTTATTCTTTCAAGTATGTTGCTCTTCCAATTTAGTTTCCTATCTAATATGAGACCCAGATATTTAGTTTCATCTGAAAACTTTAATTGGGCACCGTTTATGAAAGGAGGGTCGATGTGTGGGATTTTATATTTCCTAGTGAATAGGACCAAATCGGTTTTGTGAATGTTAACGCCTAAACCACACCGATTCGCCCAAAGTGATAGCTTGTTTAGAGCATTTTGTAAGAGTTCTTTTAAGGTATTTAGATGCTTTCCTGAAACAGCTATAGCAACGTCATCAGCATAGGCTATCACTCTGAATCCCTCTCTATCCAGACAGGTAAGAATTTCGTTAACTACCAGATTCCAGAGTAGAGGGGAGAGAACACCGCCTTGCGGCGTACCTCTGCTGACAGATCTTCTTGCGGAAAAGCCGCCGAGTTCTGAGTTAATTATTCTGCTATTCAGCATTAAATGAATTAACTCTCCAAGCGAACTCTCCACATTCAGAGTTGACAGTGTAGATGTGATTGCAGATGTGTCCACGTTGTTAAAAGCGCCTTAAATATCAAGGAATGCAACCATAGTATACTCTTTATGATGGAGGGAGTATTCGATAGTGCGTACTAATGTGTGTAGCGCCGTTTCAACCGATTTTCCCTTACAGTAGGCATGTTGGGAGTTAGACATGAGTCTTGTATCAATGTTTGCCCTGAGGTGTATATCTATCAGTCTTTCTAATGTCTTAAGAAGGAACGATGATAGACTTATGGGTCTGAGATCTTTAGGGTTAACTTGCGAGCATTTTCCCGCCTTGGGTATGAAAACAACTTTCACTTCTCTCCATACTGAGGGAATATGGACCAGATGCAAGCAGCTATTGAACAATACCTCAAGGATTGGTGTTATTATGTCTGAGGCTTCTTGGAGTTCAGCTGGAATAATGCCGTCTGGTCCTGCCGATTTATACGGTTCGAAGCTGTTGATAGCCCATCGCAGTTTATCCCTTGTGATTAGACCTTGTGGAAATGATCTAGTAGTAATTGAGTGCAACTGATTGTTACAGGTTACATTTTGAGAGCTACCAGGAAAGTGAGTGTCTAGTAGCAAGTTAAGAGATTCTTCACTTGAGGCTGTCCAGGAGCCATCTGCCCTTTTCAGACAGCTGGGCATCACTGGATTTGTTGAAAGAATTTTTCGTAGCCTAGAGGCATCAGAGGTTTCTTCTATTCTGTCACAAATGGATCGCCAGGACGATCGTTTAGATCTTCTTAGTTCCATTTTGTATTTACTTAGGGAACTTTTGTATGAGTCCCAGTCAGAAACCTGTATTGTACATTTAGCTCTGTTAAAGAGTTTTCTACATTCTTTCCTGAGCGAATCGAGACCCGAGGTCCACCAATGTGGTTTCTTTTTCCCCTTACACATACAGGTGGACAGGCAATCTCTAACGATCTGTTCATAGCTAAGGTAAAGTCCCTGACTTTGTTGTCAAGTTCACTAGCATTAAAAGAGGGACTTAGGAGTCCTGGTTTAGTTAAACTTTGAAGTGTATTTATATAAGTGGTCCAATGGGTTTTTCGGTAATTACGAAATTTAATTGGACTAGATTTTCCATCAACATTGATTCTGAATTGGATGTATCTGTGGTCAGAGAATGAGTGTTCTCTGGATACCATCCAGTAAAAAATCATGTGATGAATTGAGTCGGAGACTAGAGTTATATCGAGAACTTCTTGTCTGGTTTTAGTGACAAAAGTAGGTTCGCTTCCAACATTACTTACTACGAGGTTAGTACCTAGGATGTAATCTTTCGTTTATGTTACAGTTTTTTTACTTCAAATTCACCCTTTTACAAATCAAATTCACCCTTTTACAAATCAAATTCACCCTTTTACAAATCAAATTCACCTTTTTACAAATCAAATTCACCTTTTTACAAATCAAATTCACCTTTTTACAAATCAAATTCACCCTTTTACAAATCAAATTCACCCTTTTAGAAATCAAATTCACCTTTTTACAAATCAAATTCACCTTTTTATAAATCAAATTCACCCTTTTACAAATCAAATTCACCCAGTACTTATAATGAAGATAGTCACAGAGGAAAAGTCCACCACAAAATAGTCGAACACTCTGCGGTGAATACCTATGTATTTTGCAATTTTTTGTGTGGATTATTTGAAGAGCTACATAGACAACATTTAAGCCATGTGTGGTTAATTCTTGATATCCGGCAAAAATCCTCATTCAAACCCTCCAAGTGGGTGCCAGGCGGGCAATGATCACTACAGAGTCCTGTGCGTTTTTGGCAGGATGGTGATTAGCTAAGGTTGAGTTGGGTCGCTGAATTGTTGTAACTCCTCAATAGTGCAACGTTCGGAAACCTAATTCAATCATAGTTTAGAGGTTCCTAATTTCAGTGGTGGTGTGAGCGTACTTTGTACGAAAACCGTGCCGAAGAATGAAAGGCTGGGGGATAAACCAGCCATTAACGAGCTCTTTCGGATGCTGTGGCAAGGTCCGTCATATTTCTCGCCTTGCCCCGGAAGCGGCTCTGCCGGGGCCGACCGTCTTTCCGCCTCACTCGTGGGAACAAAATGAAACAAACAAACAAACAATCAAATAGAAAAAAAATACAAAAAATAAATAGAGCCAGGGCTGACAATGCGGCCACATCTCCTGAAAAGGCTGTCGAGCCAACTCAGAGGTGTGAACGGGTTGTCAACCCTGTGGTTGCCTTTAGTAGCGGGAGTCCTTCTCCCTCTACTAGCCGCAAACTTTACTTAAAGGAATTACCCGTCAGTGGAACAGCTGTGACGCTCGGCTGTCCCAAGGGCGGCAATTCCACATCCCACACCTTCCCCGCTCCTGCAAGGACGTTGCAAGCGACCCCAAGAAGGGACACCCCATCCGGAGAGACAAAATCTGCGACTTGTGGAATTGAATCGAAGGGTGAGGGCACTCCCCGATTGGTATCGGTAGCGACCAATTCTGGTGGTGGACCCACCACACGGACATAGCTCTGGGCCGGCCAACAAGAAGTCCAAGAAGTCACAGGCCAATCGAGACCAACGCAATACTGAAAGGATTCTAGCCGCAGTCGGTGTCATACCGGCGCACAGTGGGGCAAGATACTCCAATAACCGGAATTAATTCTGTAGATGGGTATGCTTTATTGAAAACATTTTTTTTGAGTTGAAGTACCAAAACAATTAATAGGAAAACCATAATTGAGATTTTGAATTTAGTTTTCTTGCTTATTTTACAAATACTAGTCAAAACAATTAAAGAACACTTGAAAAAACTAAAAAATTGAGTGGTTTTTCATAAGGCTGTATCTCAGTAGAAAAAAGTCGGATTGAAGTGAAATAAAAAGTTTTTCAAAGGTTATAATTTTTTCTTTTCAAATTATTTTGAGTTAAGAAAATACCGTTAGTCGTTTTCGTTTGAGCGTAATAAATGTTCACTTAATTTCAAAATTAAAAAAAAAAAAGAAATTTTGGTTTGTCATAAAGTAAGCTGAAATTTTTTTTCAATCCAACCGATCTAAGATTCAATTTGAAAATTTTGTTGGCATTAATTCCCTGTTTGTTTTAGATCGCTACGATTTTTTTCTAATCAAAAAATGGGTTTACATGCAAAAACACAATTTTGACTTTGGACCCTAATATATCTGCTAAATATTGACTTACAAAAAAAGTAAAGGCAGATCTGAAAAATATATTAAATTTTCTAAAAAATAAAAATATTGTTTTTTTTTTCATTCTTTTCTATTAATTTAAAAAAAGGGCCAAAATATGCATTTTTCAACTTTTTCATAAAAACTACCGTTATTTTGTGGTTTTCAGTGATACAACTAATCTGAGGCTTTAATAATTAGCTCATAAAATTTCCTTGATTTTGGTGAAAATTTCGCATCAATACGATTAACTGTTTCTCTGTTTCAATCAAACTAACAAAAAACTTTTTTTTTCAATTTTAAGGAAAGTGTTCTTTTAATTGTTTTGACTAGTGTATCATGAAAACCACTTTTATTTACATTTTAAGCTTATTTTCTTAGTAAAGTCAGATTCATCGGACTCAATTTTATCGCCGCTGATACAAGTGTTTGAGTTTTTAACACTGAAAACATTTGGGGCAATGATTAAGTCAAGGACTTCTTTAGGGAATGTTCTGAAGTTTTTTTTTTGTTGGTATTTGCCTTATACTGGCTACTAAGGGGTCTCAAGTTACAAGCAATAATGGTGTTGCTGGATCAAGAAGTTTAAAACTAATTGGTGTAAGCAACCAAGATTCATTAGCTTTCAAAAATCGGAATTCGTTTCTATTACATTCAAATCGCTTTTTTGTGAATCTAGCTTCAAAAATCGATAACGAATGGTGGAGCTCTTAAGCATTCCCATTGTGGCTGGCTTCAAGGTGATCTGCCAAAAATTTGAATTTATTTTTCAGTGTTGTGATTCCTGAATATTTCATTAGCTCAAACAACTCTATTCGAGTATAAAATATACTGTTAGAATGTGAACTTACACGAAAAAAGCATTTTTTTGTGCTTAAACATTCAACATTTTCTAGGGTACTCTATTACAAAAACTTTAATAAAAAAAATGGTGTAAATATGAGCAACAAATTCTTTGTATGCACAATACACAAGATATTAAACTATATTGACACATAAAAATCTCAATGTAGAAACGTGTAGAAACCTACTTATTCTCTAGATATACATAAAAATACCCTTAATTATAAGGTACACATTATTTATAATTAATTTATATTGAAAAACAAAAAATAGAAACTTAAAATATATTAAGCAATAAAGTACATACAGTAAAACCTGTCTAATTGGACCACCCTTGGGACCGAAGAAAAGTGGTCCGATTAGGAGCCGGTCCAATTATACAGGTTCCTTTTTAATCGGACCGGTCCATTTAGAAAGGTTTTTTCCTCATTGAGTAAAAAATGACTGCCAATATACTTTGTACCTTCAAATTTCTTGAAATGTATGTATATGTGTATCTACACTTAACGTCGATTAAAAACTAAAAGACTGGGGTTTGTTTAAGAAACATACATTTAATAACTTTTTTTTTTCATAACATATGCATATAATAGGTCTATGTACATAAAACATTTATACTACATACATGTGTATTATTTTTTTAATTTTCAATCATTCTTAGAAAAAAAGTCTGTAATTTTTTTCTGCACCACAGCTGTATTTTTAAAATTTGTTAGTAATTTTTGTGAACAATTGTCCAGGCATGCCCATATATCGTCCAAACCATTTTCGCTTGAAAAATCTTTAAGAATTTGGAGATGTGAAAAGGCCTCTTTGTATGAAACAGCTTTTGAAGGTCCGGGAATTGTTTCAATTTCTCCCTCTGAAGAAGAGTCGGCAGAGATATGTTCCTCTGCAGTATCAGAAATTAGTAACTGAATGGAATTTGAAAATTCATTTTCCCAATTCTCTGACCATTCATTAGATGTCGCCACATTAGAATCGATACTTAAAAAATCTTCAGGCATCGGAGGGTCGAGTATTAACTCCTCAACAACCACACTGCTAAGTTCTTCTTCGAAAAAACCACATTTCTTAAAGCAATTTGATATGGCTAATGGAGTAACATCATCCCATGCCTTTTTAAGCCAGCTGCAAGCATCTAAACAATTAATATTAGCTGCTAACTCAGAAACATTATTGGCCTCGTCTATGTTTAAAATTAAATTCTGCATAAGATACTTTCTAATTCTATAATGCGTCTTGAAGTTTTTTATGATTCCTTGGTCAAGTGGCTGGAGATGTGATGTTGTGTTTGGAGGAAAAAACTTTAGCTCCACATTTTTTAACCCACTAACCACATGGGAAGGCGCATTATCTGCAAAAAGCAGAACCCGACGATGTTGCTTTTGCATTTTTTTGTCAAAACTCGTTAGCCACTCATGAAACAAAAAAGAGTTCATCCAAGCTTTTTTATTGCTCCTCCAGGTTATTCAAAATGCTTTTTCAACATTTATGTTTTTAAAAGCTCTGGACTTAGCAGCTCGACCTGTTGGTCAAATAAAGTTAAAATTTATAAAATTGATCATAAAAATTAACTTGCCAATGACCAGTACTGGTTCTTTTTCTCCGACTGCACTGCAAAGCAATGCTACTGTCAACCTTTCCTTTGAAAGCTTGCCACCACTGCATCTTTCATTTTTGAGTTGGAGTGACTTTGAAGGTGTTGCTTTAAAAAAAGCGCGGTTTCGTCCAAGTTGAAAATGTTTTTTGGTTCATATCCAGTACAAATGGTTTTTAAAGTTTTCTTGAAATCATCACAAGTAACAATGTCAACATCTGCGCCCTCTCCACTCAGGATTTTAAACACAATGTTATGTCGCTTTTTAAATGCCTCAAGCCATCCATTAGAAGCAGTAAAATTTTCAATCTTT
This sequence comes from Sphaerophoria taeniata, assembly GCA_943590905.1. Taxonomy (NCBI): domain Eukaryota; kingdom Metazoa; phylum Arthropoda; class Insecta; order Diptera; family Syrphidae; genus Sphaerophoria; species Sphaerophoria taeniata. The sequence continues at coordinate 98,167,743 of OX016541.1, forward strand.
AAACTTGTTGCTATAGCCAGTGCTTTTGCTTGGAGAATTGTACCAGAAATAGGGACATTTTTTTGTCTAGCTAGGCAAAACCACTTAAATGTCAAAGCATCGATTTCGATAAAAGATACACCTGAATTTATGTGTTTCCTTTTCAACCCAATAATGTTTTCAAAAGATGATTTTATAGTCTCCTTCGAGGATAAAATTCTCTGGATTTGAGATTTGCTGCAATTAAATTTCTTTGCAAGATCTCTCTGTGATAAGTGATTATTATCGAAAGACTTTATAACTTCAATTTTCGTTTCTAAATCAAGTTCAATATAAACACAATTGCTCATTTCTTAACTTTTTCAAAACACGTATCGCAAAAAAAAACAATCAACTTTAAAAACTTTATTGCACTGACAACGAACCTATAACACTGAAGTTTCAAATTGTTTCTTTTGCCTAGAAACAAAAACTAAAACTAAACCTTTTGGGAAATCCCCGCATAAAACAAAAGTAATTGATGGAAATTTTGAATTTGGCGTAGGTAACTAGATAATCAAGATGAAATAAATGCAGAGCATTTTAAGATGCGAATAAATATTTAAAAATTTTTAACGGTTGGTCCAATTAGACAGGTAAATACAATAAGCATTGCATGATATTAGGTGGTCCATGGTCCGATTAGCAGGTGTTTCGATTATAGAGGGAAATTTGTATGAAAAATAGCAGGGAATGCATAAAGTGCGGTCCGAATAGGAGGTGGTCCGATTATAGAGTGTCCCGATTAGCAGGTTTTACTGTACTTGAAACTATTGATTGCATGTTGATTTTAAGTTTTCACGTTTTTAAAATATTTAAACAAAGCCACGCTGATAACACTATTTATTTAGCCCATGTCTTGAGAGTAAATAAAATGTGATTTCGATTCGACCGTATGGAGTGAGAAAAAAACATAAAAATATAATTGATTCAGCAAATGATAGCTTAGAATATGTGCTAACGGGAAAACCAGTTTTCATATTCATCGCTTAGAATTTGTTTTTTGAGTTTATTCCGACTCCGTCATATGAGTGGGCCCACTGTGCGGCGGCGGAAAGAACCCCGGTGCAAACGCGAAAACTCGAGTGAGCTAGTGGCGTTCTTAGCAGAAATACCAAACCGACCGGCAGTGACTCAACGTCAAAGCGCAATAGGTCCCTCGAGGGCGACAAGCCTGAACCGAAAAGGCAGAAAGTGCATCCCAGCAGCACAACAGCCTTCAATAAAGATCTTTCCTTCAGCGACGCGCTCAAAGGCAAGATCATAGCCGCGGTCATTGACAGGAGTCATGTGGATGGTAACATCTCTCATGATCAATGGGCAGACGTCAAGGCTCACCTCGGTTTCAGATTTTTATCTGTCATCGAGGAGAATCCGGGGCCTCTCCCAGACACAGCCGATGCAGGATGGTACCAAAATCGTATCAAACTCATCGCCTGTGGTGATCAGAGATCTTTCGATCTGTACAGGGCTGCTGTTAATGGCTTGCCAGAAGTCTGGCCGGGTGCCAAGCTCGAAGTTGTTACAAGGGAGAATATTCCTTGCCGACCGAGAGCACGTATAATGGTCCCGGCTCTACACAACTGCCCGGACATGATTATGAAATTAATCAAAACCAGCAATCCAAACCTGCCTACTCACGACTGGAAAGTCCCAAAGGTTGAGAAGGAGACAGTGGGTCGCTATAGATCAGCTCTCTTGGTGATCAATAGGGAATCACTGGCTCCACTGGCCGCGACCGAAGGCGTGATTAGGTATTGTTTCGATGAAATCATAGTCCGAATTTACAAAAAAGATGAAGACTCGCTAAACGCGCCCCCATAAAGCCCCTTCAGCGGAAGGAAACGCTTCACTACCCCTAAAAATGGAAGTCGATGCAACACCACAAGTGGAACCATCGACCTCCACAGCCCCAAACAAGCCATCCGACGTGGAGGCGAACACTATAGTCGACAGCAATTCCGACATGGATACTGAAGACGCAACCTAAGGCGTCACTTTGAGTGAGGAAGACCTACTTCATTCCTCCTCAGACGATAAAAACGCCGAGAAAACAGTGGTGGAGGTTGATCTGGCTAAAAGTAGCAATGCTGCGATTAGTTCAGATTAATCTTCACCACGCCATCATGGCCACGAACAACCTGGTTCTCCGAGTGCACAGAAACAAAGAAGACATCGTCTTAATACAGGAGCCGTGGGTCTCCATCATCAGAGGCCTCAGGACTCCTGGCTATAAACTTTTGTATGCATCGGAGAAAGGTGAACCAAGGTCATGCATGTTAGTAAGAAAGGACACCACCACCGCTGTCTTAACAACGGATAAAGCCACCTATTGGCTTATATCCTCTTATCTTGGCCACGACAGTCCTGCTCCAGGAGACACCTTAAGGAAGGCAATTGCGGACGCGCAAACGAAAAAAGTTGGCCTACTAATTGGTTCAGACGCTAACGCCCATCACACGGTATGGGGTAGCTCTGATATAAATGAGAGAGGTGAGTCCTTATTTGATTACTTACTAAGCACTAACCTACTCATAAGTAATATTGGTAATGAGCCCACATTTGTTACCAAGAACAGGAAAGAGGTACTTGATATTACACTTACCTCTGACTCGATCCATAATAGGATCTCAAACTGGCATGTATCAAAAGAGAATTCCTTCTCTGACCACAGATATATTCAGTTTGAGCTCAATGATGTGGCAAATATATCTACGGGTTTTCGCAATCATCGTAATACAAACTGGGAACGATATAGGAAGGTACTAGCACAACTGCTTGATCACAACCTTCTTAAAAGTCCCTCCACTAAAGATGAACTAGACCTTTCTGTGAATCATCTCACCGACGCCTTCAACGAATCAATGAAAGCTTCTTGCCCTATAACCATTCCAAAGGGTAAAAAGAAACCTCATTGGTGGCACAAGGAACTAGAACCATTCAGCAAGAGCTGCCGCAAGCTCTTCAATAGATCTAAGTATACCAGATCTCCTTCTGACTGGGACTTATACAAACAAGCTCTAAAGCAATATAAGAAAGAATTAAGGAAGAGTAAGAGGTCTTCTTGGAGAAACTTCTGTGGAAAAATAGAAAATACTTCAGAAGCCTCAAGACTCAGGAAAATTCTCTCAAAAAGTCCAACAATACCCAGTGCTTTAAAGACAGATGCAGGTACGTGGACTACCACAGATGAAGAATCTCTTAATCTGTTATTAGACACCCACTTTCCAGGTAGCTCTAACATACTTAACGACTTAACATCAGAGTCTCAAGCTTCTACAAGCGATTTAGTGGATCTAATAACGCGGGAAGAATTGCAATGGGCCGTAGATAGCTTTGATCCATATAAATCTCCAGGACCAGACGGAATCATTCCGGCCGAATTACAAAAATGCTCAGACATGATCATTCCACCATTGGAAATCATTCTGACAAGCTGTTTAAGGTTGAGATATATTCCCAATGCCTGGAGAATGGCAAAAGTAGTCTTCATTCCTAAAGCAGGGAAACCCTCCCACGTTAACCCTAAAGATCTACGACCAATCAGCCTATCATCCTTCCTTCTTAAAACCTTGGAAAGATTGATTGAAATTCACATCAGACATAACTTAAAACCATGTCTCATTTCCACAGCTCAACATGCGTACTCTAAGGGAAAATCAGTAGAAACAGCACTTCATTCGCTGGTACGTAGTATTGAATATTCCCTCAAATACAAAGAATATAACCTAGTAGCTTTCCTAGATATTGAAGGAGCTTTCAACAACGTCAGTTACCAGGTGATCACAACAGCAATGGATAAGCTGAAATTAGAGAAACCACTCATAGATCTTATAAGTCTCATGCTCAAAAGCAGGACAATAACTTCTAGCATGAGAAGTTTTACCACCACCAGATCGGTGAATCGGGGTACCCCCTAAGGTGGGGTCCTTTCGCCTCTTTTATGGAACATGGTAGTAAACGACCTACTAACATCATTGGAAGCAGAGGGTTTCAGGGTGATTGCCTATGCTGACGACGTTGCAATATCTGTATCTGGGAAACATCCCCAAGTTCTCTCAGAACTCCTACAAAATGCCTTAAATAGGCTAACAAATTGGGCTAAGCAATGTGGCTTGGACGTCAATCCACACAAAACAGAACTTGTACTCTTTTCGAGAAGGTACAAAATTCCTTAAATTAGCCCACCCAAGATTAAAAGAATACCATTAAGCTTTTCCGACCAAGCTAAATATTTAGGCCTCATTTTAGACAAAAAACTAAATTGGAAGGCAAATATTGATGAAAGAGTAAAAAAGGCTACCATAGCGCTCTTTACTTGTAAAAAGGCCATAGGAACAAAATGGGGCTTCTCCCCAAAAATAACCCACTGGCTATACACTTCGGTAATCAGACCGATACTCATTTATGGAGTTGTCGTATGGTGGACCGCACTGGACAAGATGGTAAATCTAAATAAGCTCATCAAAGTTCAGCGGTCAGCAGGTATGTGCATCATAGGAGCACTTCGCTCAACACCAACCGCAGCCCTGGAAGTGCTTTTAAACCTAACACCTCTCGACATCTTCTCCAAAATGGTGGCAGCCAACTCATGTGTGAGGCTTAGAGCCACCTCTCAATGGAACAGTAACAATACTGGTCATACTACTATTCTAGACAATTTTATCCCAGATCGCTTAGATTATACCACCCCAAAAATGGTGTTCGGTAAAAGCTTCCAAGTCTCCATCCCTTCAAGATCCTCCTGGGAAGAAGAAAGACCCCTGGAAGACAACGCGATACACTTCTATACAGACGGTTCAAAGACCGACTGCGGAGTTGGAAGTTGTATATATTCAGAACAACTGAATCTCAGTCTATCATACAGACTTCCCAATCAATGTAGTGTATTCCAGGCAGAAGTAATGGCGATTATAGAGGCACTATCCTGGCTCAAAGAAAACGTCATATCTTGCAAGGATATACGAATCTTCTCGGACAGCCAAGCCGCTCTCAAATCTCTCGCGTCTGTCTCCACAAACTCTCAAATAGTCCACGATTGTCGATCATCTCTGAATGAGATGACGGAACAGTTTAATATTCACCTCATTTGGGTGCCGGGCCACAGAGACATTCCGGAAAATTGGAAAGCCGATGAGCTCGCCAAAAACGGAACACTTCTGCCCAATGTTAGACAAAAACATAACATAGGAACACCACTTGCTACATGCAAATATCTTCTCAAACAATATGCTCTAGAATCAACCAATGCTAGATGGTCACAGGGTACCACCTGCCTAGCAACCAAGCAAATATGGCCAAGCATAGACTTAAAACGGTCAAAAGGCTTGATATCCCTGAGCAGACAAAATATAAGCTCTACAATTGGAGTAATAACAGGACACTGCCTCATAGGTAGACATGCTCTGAGGCTAGGGGTCTACACAAATGACTTCTGCAGAAGCTGCATGGACGAGGAGGAAGAGGAAACAGTCCAACACCTTCTTTGTACATGTCCAGCACTCTCCATTAGAAGGAACAACTTTCTCGGTAATCCCTTCTTCGATAATACCAGTGAACTGGCAACGATCGACACAAAATGTCTCTCTAACTTCATTAAAAGCACGAATTGGTTTGTTTAAGTTCATTACTCTCCCATGAGTATTTTGTGGTATCACAACGGATCCTTGAGGTCTAAGTGAGTCAACAACAACTAGACAGCCACTACAACCTAACCTAACCTAAGTATTCACAAAACGGAATAAGTTCAAAACCTTGTTGATCAAACAACTCATACGCTTCATTTTTTACCACCGTACTCCCCAATGCAATAGAAGAAGTTTTCTCGAAAGTTCAGCTTCATGCAAGAAACTTATTAGCCGATTCAACAAATAACCAAAGTTTGGTTGACATAGTAGACACTTCTGTCGGAACGGTAACTTCCGAAAATTGTCACAATTATTACATGAATATTATGTATGTAAAGTTACCCGCTGCAGCTGCAGGAGAAGATTTGTAATATTATTAACCATAATGTTTGAATGAAAATGGATTCACTAAAATTGGTATTTTTTGTCTTAAATAAAAACGATCTTTGGTGATTTTATTTTTACAAATACATACTATCTTCATTATAAGTACAGGGTGAATTTGATTTGTAAAAGGGTGAATCTGATTTGTATAAAGGTGAATTTGATTTGTAAAAGGGTGAATTTGATTTGTAAAAGGATGAATTTGATTTGTAAAAGGCCGAATTTGATTTGTATAAAGGTGAATTTGATTTGTAAAAGGGTGAATTTGATTTGTATAAAGGTGAATTTGATTTATAAAAGGGTGAATTTGATTTGTAAAAGGGTGAATTTGATTTTTAAAAGGGTGAATTTGAAGTAAAAAAACTGTAGTGCTCCCCACACTGTATGATGAGCGTTAACATCGCTTCCAATTATGAGGCTGATTTTTTGCCGTTTCGCTTCAGTGATGATCTTCTCCACTGTCTGACCAGGGAGAGGGCCAAGGTGGTCATGGCCAAGATATGCCGACACTAGCCAGAAAGCTCCGTTGGCTGTTTCCAGTGTAGCTACGGTGGTATCTCTATCACTGAAATTATGGAGTAAAAATACATTTATGCTACGTTTGACTAATATGCAAGATTTAGGTTCACCTTTATCACTCGCATACAGTATGTAGTACTCTGGAGGCCTGAGTCCACGAATAATGGATTTGACTATCCATGGTTCCTGGATCAGGACGATGTCTTCTCCACTTCTGGCCAGTCGAAGTAGGAGAGGGCCGAAGCCTTGATGGAGTGTTGGAGATTAATCTGCATTTTGGATACAATCAGGCAGATTAACCTCCACCACAGTTTTGTCTGTATCTTCTGAATCGGAAGAAGAGGCCAACAGTTCTTCTTCGTTCAAAAGAGTGTCTACGCAGTCCTCAGTCTCCATTAAGGTATGACTGTTGTCGACTTCAGTAGAAGGTTGAACCGCCGCCGCCGCCGGAGAAGACAAGGGTACAACGTCAACTACCGGTGGTAGCGATGACGATGTACCAGGCTTCTCGGCCACAGGTTCACCTTCAAGTTGGGGTGGAGGCTCGCTATTTGCAGGTACCTCATCTTTTTTGTAGACCTTTAAGGTGACGGTCTCAAAGCCGTATCTTATGATGCCTTTAGTAGTCGCAAGCGGAGCCAGGGATTCCTTATTGATCACCACAATGGCGCTCCTATAAGGACCCTTAACTTCTTCCAACTTAGCGATCTTCCAATTTTGCGTAGGCAATGATGGATTGCTGATCTGCATTATCTGGAGGATGTCCTCCATGCAGGAAGGTTCAGCTGGAATCCATGTGCGGGCTCTAGGTCTGCTAGGGATGTCCTCCTTAGCAACAACTTCGAGCTTCGCACCTGGCCAGATTTCGCCTAACCTGCTCACAGCAAGCTTATATAGATCGCAAGACCTCTGGTCGTCACAAACGATGAGTTTGACATGCCCTTGATGCCAACCTTCATCGCTTATGGAGGGAGGTGAACCCGGAAATTCTCTCATGAGGCTTAGAAAGCCAGCTGAGAGTTTCAGCTTCACCACCTGCCACCGATCAGAAGAAATCGTGCCATCTATATCGCTCCTGTCGATAACGGCAACAACCATCTTACCTTTTGCCACATCGCTATATGGCATCCTAACAGTGGGAGCAGAATTGCGGGGTGTGCTGGTGTTTTGCACACAAGGCCGTTTTGGTGTCGAAGTGGCCCCCTCCAGAGACCGTTCACGTTTTGACGTTGAGTCACTCCTCCGGGGTGTTGATAGGACGTTTTGGGCCCACCTAAGTCGGGCAGCAAGCTTCGAGGACCCTCCAGCATCCAGTGATGCACCAGATGTCTTCAGGATTCTCGCAGCCTTGCGCCTATTGTTGTAGGTGACCTTAGACGGTCTTAGCTGCTTGTCTATTTGCGATTCGGGAGGTTTACTCCCTGAAGCAGTGGGGTCGTTATTCACAACCGCGCCACTGCTCGAAGTAGGTATTACTACCTGCCTACTCTCGCTGCAACTTGCAACAGAAGAGGGATCATGTGTAATCAGAACCACCTCTTTTGTGCCCGCCGCAGGAGGAACGGCAGACAGCCTTGGAGCCGTACTGCCGCCCGGTTTTGAAAGAGTACCGGTCTCAATTTTATTTTGTTTTTGTTTTTTGTTCTCCATCTAAAATCCCACGAGCTGCGAAGAAAGGGAGGTCCGTCTGCACAGAGATTCGCATGTACAGATAAGGCTGGTTAATCCGGAGGTCGCCAGGTATCCGGATACTCCGTTAGAGACTGAGCTATTTTTAAATTGGGCCCTCAGCCAGGCTGATCATCGGCACGGGTTGTGTAACACCTTAGATCCAGCCCAAATTAGGAAGTGATGATTTGGAAGGAAGAGGTGGGGGTGAGGAGTCAGACAATGTTTACATCGTACTGACAGGAAGGAATAGGATAAGGAACCGTAGACAGCGTTAGCCGTGCTACGGAGAGATGGGAGGGAAACGACAGACAGTATTGAGACCGTTCTGAAGTATAAGGATTGGGAAAGTTGAACAGCTTTTTCGCCGTGCCAACGTGGGAGAGGTGGGAGCGAAGTTGGTGACATAGGCCAGCTTTTTCGCCATACCTTTGTTGGAGTGGAAAAGGATTAGGGAGGGGTAGAGGGATATGGGTCGCCCTTTGGTTTCAGGACTCATCTGGAGAAAAAATTCTCGAGAATCTTTGACTTTACTCAGCTTCTTCAACTCGGCAAGTTCGGCGCCCGGGAAGAAGGTTCAGACCCTAACCGTACCGAAAAGATTGTATCCCCAAAAAAATGAATGGTTCACGGAAGAATTAAAAAGTCTTAGGCCGTGTGCGAATTGGATGAACTGTGGTTAAAAATGGATGAATTTTTAACCACTACTGTCATATTTTAACTTGTTCCGCAGCTAGTCAAATTTTATTTAATGCGAAATGTCAAAATTTAACCAAACGTCAAGTTTTAACCCATTTTTAACTGAATTCGCACACGGCCTTAAATGTAAACAAATTCAGTGTTATCAAAGAGCAACTATCTATAACCTACCAGCACAGATAATAAATTTATACAGATGTCTCACCTTTATGGCGAGAAATGATATATGAAACTGAAAGCACAGATAATAAATTTATACAGATGTCTCACCCTTATGGCGAGAAATGATATATGAAACTGAAAACTAATAAAAAAAAGCTTTTTCAAAAAGCTTTAACGCATTCACTTAATGCATTAAAAATCTATTTTCGTGCCCATAAATGAAAACTTAGGCAAGGAAAAAAGCTTAAAAAAGCTCCTTGTCAGTTAAGGCGTTGTCAGTTAAGAGCAAAATATGTTTCATTTTTTTCTGCAGGGATGAGACATCTGTATAAATTTATTATCTGTGCTGAAAGCTACAAAAAAAAAGCTTTTTCCAAAAGCTTTAACGCATTCACTTAATGCATTAAAAATCTATTTTCGCTCGCCTCATTGCCCATAAATGAATACTTAGTCAGGGAAAAAAGCTTCAAAAAGCTCTTTGTCCGCTAAGACGTTGTCTGTTAAGAGCAAAATATGTTTCATTTTTTTCTCCAGGGATGAGACATCTGTATAAATTTATTATCTGTGCTACCAGAATACTGGACTGAATATAGAAGAGTAAGAAATTTATACAAAAATAAACTCCAAGTTACAAAAAGTTCGTATATACGTGCAATAAAATCGAAAGTTGTTCAAACCAAAAGGATATGTGGAGGGCAATGAAAACATTTGTTTAAAAAAAAGAAAAAAACTGTGATAAAAGAAGTGCAATTCGAAGACTGTACAGAAGTGATAACTCTGTGATAGCAAATAGACTTAATAAAAATTTTATAGATATCATAAGTAATATAAGTGATTCAATACCAAAACGTGCAATAGACCTCAGCTATTTACCTGATTCTTGTGCAATATTCGTGTTCAAAGCAATAAACCTAACCCATGGCCGGATTTAGGGGAGGGCAAACGGGGTGCCTGTCCCGGGCCTCCAAAAAAGAGGGGCCCCCACAACGAGACTATTTATAGCTTTTGCTTAGTAATAAATTGTTAAATTAGAAACACAATATCACCCATGTGTTTCAAATAGCGTGTATGAACATTACAGTATTGTTACAGAGGTAACCCATATCTTACCATTTACTACCTTTCATTTTTTCACTTGTTCATACATCACTTGCTTAAATCCAGTTTAATAGTTTTTATTTTTGTCCATACCTATTCTTTAAACGATAAATTATGATTTGTCATTCTGTAATAAATAATCACTTGAAACAAGTACATTCTGCGGATCTAAGCAGCCTATTCCCGTACTTGAGTGATACGATGACGGTACCCCCGAGGAAGCTGCCAAAAAAGGTGAAATATCAGAGCTTGAAATTACATTAAGAATGTTTTTGGTTTTGATAGTATCAAATTGCACTGGAGAGCGCTCATTTTCAAAAATGAAAATTATAAGAAATAGATTTCGAACCACGATAGGACAAAACCGTTTATCAAATGTTTCTCTCTTGGTTGTAGAAAGTGATCTACTTCATCTTCTACATCTGGATTTCAGCGAAACGTTCCGTTCTTTAGCACTAAAATTTAACAATTCATGTTAACAATTATATCACACCAAAAACATAAATGTAAAAAAAGAGCCAAGTTCTCCCGTACAAAAATTCTGCCTAACAAATCAGCCACGAAAAGTAATGAGATCTAAAAGAACGCCAAGTTCTAAGATTCAGCAAGTACTCGTAGGTGCATTGCAAATGTTTTAAGTGGACTTACATCGAATCAACTATTAGTTTTGAAAGTAAGTTGTAAACTAATGAAAATTAGTTAATTTTGTTTACTTAGCAAGTTTTCCAAACTTTTTTAATAGTAGGTTACTAAGAGAAAACCTGCCAAGTAAAAAAAATTAACTAATTTACATTAGTTTACAAGTTACTTTCAAAACTAACAGTTGATTCGATGTAAGTCCACTTAAAACATTTGCAATGCACCTACGAGTACTTGCTGAATCTTAGAACTTGGCGTTCTTTTAGATCTCATTACTTTTCGTGGCTGATTTGTTAGGCAGAATTTTTGTACGGGAGAACTTGGCTCTTTTTTTACATTTATGTTTTTGGTGTGATATCATTACTTTTTGCAAAGATTTTTATTTTTTGATAAGCAGAAAAATCTAAAAATTAATTTTATTTCTTTATATTGACTGGCAGAATTGCTAGTTTGCCAAATTACAATATTCTACGATGATCAGAGGTGCCCCATATATTTTATAAAATTTATTTTTAAATGGGTGGGTACCACGCCCCCTCAGTTGAAAATCATAAATTTCATATTTTATTTGTTCTATTGCACGTTGTACTTGTATGCCAAATTTCTTGATTCTACTGCACTTCAAAGTGCTCCATATAATTTAAATTAATAATGTAAAAGTAGGCGGCTACCACGCCCCCTGACTAAAAAATTTCAAATTTTAGATTTTTTCCTTTGTATGTACTTCATTACCTATCACTGTGCTAAATTTCTTGATTCTACTGCACTCCAAAGTGCTCCATATAATTTAAATTAATAATTTAAAAGTAGGCGGCTACCACGCCCCCTGACTGAAAAATTTCAAATTTTCGATTTTTTCCTTTGTATGTACTTCATGAACTATCACTGTGCAAAATTTCTTGATTCTACTGCACTCCAAAGTGCTCCATATAATTTAAATTAATAATGTAAAAGAAGGCGGCTACCATGCCCCCTGACTGAAAAATTTCAAATTTTCGATTTTTTCCTTTGTTTATACTTCATGACATATCACTGTGCCAAACTTCTTGATTCTACTGAACTCCAAAGTGCTCCATATAATTTAAACTAATAATGTAAAAGTAGGCGGCTACCACGCCCCCTGATTGAAAATTTTCAAATTTTCGATTTTTTCCTTTGTATGTACCACATTACCTACCACTCACTGTGCCAAATTTCAAGTTTCTAGGGCAACGGGAAGTGCTTCATAATTTTGATGATCTGTCAGTGAGTGAGTCAGTGAGTCAGTCAGTTACGGTTTTCGTGATTTTTGGAACATTGTATCTTAGAAACTACTTATGCTAAATATCTGAAATTTACTGAGGTGCTTCTTCTTGACTAGTTTAACAAATGATGTGAATGTGATGATGTTGAAACTTTTGGCTTCTTTGGTATAGAAGTTAGAGGGGTGTGGAAAATGCCCTGAGTTGTTTCCTGTAAATAAGGGTGTAGTGCCAAAGTTGCTAGAGAACTTGGCTGGGCACTACCGTGCCCCTTGATTTATAATAATGTTTGTTAAATAATCTATACTAATATATAAAGTAAGACTTTTGTTTGTTTGTCGGTTGTATGTTTGTAGTCGATAAACTAACAAACAAACAAAAGTCCTACTTTATAAATGATGCACAAATGTTCTTCCATGCACTGAATGTGCAGAAGGATATTCTGAAAGTAAAAGAAATAATTATTAATAGGAAAAAACATTGAAAATTTTACTTACCCGAAATTTTGTTTTTAAATTCAGAAAACTGACAGAGTGACAGGCGACATCAATTTTTTGAAATGTCTCTCTATTTTCATTTCATTTCCTTTTCATTCTTTCTTATTATATTTAAGGCTGAACTCCTACTAAAGCTTTTGGACCAAGACAATGTTTACATGCGAATTCTTGGGCACGATTTTCTGTGCAAAAGAAAATTTTAACAACGATATTTTAAAAAGGCATGGATTTAAGTTTCCACAATCTCTGTGCATGAAAATTTCGCATTATGAATATTTCAAAGCGAAAATTGCATGTAATTGTTGGTGCATTGGTTTTCAAATGGAAAACTGGAAAATTTCAAAATGGGTTTTTCGAATGGAGAATAGAAAGTTCTTGATGAAAAACTCGGAAAACTCATTGGTTTTCAAAGGGAAAATTGCATATAATTATAGGTGCATTGGTTTTCAAATGGAAAACTGGGATTTCAAAACGGGTTTTCGAATGAAAAATAGAAAGTTCTTGAGGAAAAATTCGGAAAACTCATTTGTTTTCAAAGGGAAAATTGCATGTAATTGTAGGTGCATTGGTTTTCAAATAGAAAATAGAAAGTTCTTGATGCAAAACTCAGAAAATCTATTGGTTTTCAAAAGGAAAATTGCATCTAATTGTAGTTGCATTGGTTTTCAAATGGAGAACTTGAAAATTTCAAAATGGGTTTTCGAATGAAAAATAGAAAGTTCTCTATGAAAAACTCAGAAAACTCTTTGGTTTTCAAAAGGAAAATTGCATTTAATTGTAAGTGCATTGATTTTCAAATTTAAAAATGTGAACATTTTTGATTGGGAACTCGGAAAACTCTAGGAGAGCACGAAGAACTTCAAGACCTTAAATCAAGTTTTTGCATATAATTTGAGCTGTATTGTTAAGTTTGTAAGTCCGGTAGGGACTCTATATCCGCTCAATCCTCAAGGCGTTTTTATAAAATTTTCACTTAAGATATAGCCTGAGTAAAATCAAATTTTTGGGCCAATCTAACGTGAAAATCAGCAAATAAGGGGGACAATCATAGCGTTTACTAGGGTAGCGCAAAGCGGGTAGCGAGTAGAGGGTATTGGGTTAACGGGTAGAGGGTAGCGGGTAGACGGTAGAGTAGTACCACATACCTAGAGCTTTCTATTCATCGATTGAGGCAGTACGAAGTCTGCAGGGTCAGCTAGTAAAATAATAATTATAATCTTGGTTTCACAATAAGTAAGTATTTATAGGAAAAAAAACTGTCCATTTTACATAAATTTGGGGCCTCCACTCCTTTGCTGCCCAGAGCCTCCAGACATCTTAATCCGGCCCTGCACTAACCGATCTAAAAGCAATATGTAAAAGTCTGAACAAGAAAAGAGATCCCTCAAAACTGAACATTGAAATTATATTAGATAGCTTCGATATTATTGGTCCCTTACTGTTAAGTGTTATAGATCTGTCCTTTCAACAAGGTGTGTTTCCTAAAAACTTAAAAGAATTGATTATAATTCCTATACCTAAGGAACAAAACAACATTAAATTTAAATGTGATAAGTTTAGACCCATAAATATGGTATCAGTGTTAGATAAAATAATATAAAAAATTGCGTCTGATCAGTTATTTAAATATGTGTCGGATAATAATATTCTAATTCAAAATCAATCTGGATTTCGGTCCGATCACTCCTGTGAAACATCACTTAATTGGCTTATTATGACATTAAAAACACAGAGACATGACAAAAATAAAATTTTATTTTCTTATAAAAATTGGAAGTTGGAAACTAATTTTTTTTTTTAAATATAGTAAATTATATTTTATAAGAGTTTAAGTGTTAAAACAACAATTTATTCAGTCATGTATATGAATGTGATTGTTTTCGTCGGAAAACAATGCTCTTTTCGGCTGAAGTATATCCTTGCCCGTGGAGAAGAGACGTTCAACAGCAGCGCTTTAGGGTATGGCAGTATTATATTGGATAAACAGATTTGCCAATACTTTTTCCCGAGGAATGCCGCTTCAATTAACGAGTCTTTTAACTTCGAATCTAGCCACGTTTTTACGAGACTTTGAGCTTCATCCTCATCATCATCGTTGTAACTCGCGTTGCTGTCTCCGCCACTTACACTCTCTTCGTCCTTTGATATTTCTATAGCTTCTTCTTGTAGCGCTTCTTCTTCCTTTTTTTCCTTTTCACTGCATCTACACGACTGTTATCATATTTCTGCAAAAAAAAAAAACACGAAAACACTCGTCACTCTCTGAGCACGCGCTAAGGAATAAAACAAACATTGTCATATCGTCGTATTATATATGATTAGTATGGCAGTTTTCCCGGAATAATAGTGGCATTTCAAATTTTACTAGGAACCGAACCTCACCGGCACGGCGGCGGCGCCGCAAATTTTGACTAGTTCATGATTAGTATAAGAATTGTTGTTTTTTCGCGAAGCTGCGGAGGCGGTGGGCACGGTGAACCGTTCACCAACAACCCAAAAAAAAATCTCACCCTGCATAGCATACGTAGGTATGGCAAACAACAGTTTTTTTTGCTGGCAATAAGAAGAAATTATGTATACCTATAGCACAAAAAAAAAAAAAAACACAGACAGGCAGCGAAATAGACAAGTCGCGCGCCGTTGTGTTTCCTGAAGGGTGTTGATTAATTTTTTATAAGTTATAAAAATAATTACCAATTATCTAATTTGAATGTGTAGGTATCTGTCAAGTATTTGTGTTCGATTAACGATTAAAGGACTTTGGAAAATTTAACGATCGTTAACATTTATTTGAAGTTAACTGAAAAGTTAATCCGTTAATGGGAATGTTAACTACGTTAATTAACGATTAACGGATTAACGAAAAAATGCCCGTTAATGCCCAGCTTTGTTTGTTTATAAGTGGAAAAGATTTCAATCAGATTTCTGACAAATTAAACTTTGACCTGAATAAAATCTGTGACTGGCTTGAAATGAATAAACTTAAAATTAACTCAAGTAAAACAAAGTGTATGGTGTTAAATTCTGAAGACTTTTCTAATCTACAAATTCATAACACTCAAATCGAACAAGTTCAATCTTGGAGTTATTATAGATAAAGATTTAAATTTTAAAAATCATTTCGAATATGTGACTAAACTAAGAAGATATAAAAAAAAAATGGATTCCTTAGAAGAATAAGAAAGAATATGTCAAAGATATGTGCTGTTAATATTTATAATACAACTAGCTGACCCGGCAGACGTCGTCCTGCCTTGATTTGAAGAATTAAATGAAACTCCCGAAGGTTTCTGGGATGGTACAATGAATTTTCAGCTGTTGGCTCCATAGTCATTCCAATGAATTTCAAAAACTCCTTGACGGAGTTTTTTTATTTTTTTATAATAAGCACGCATTCAAGGGGTTTCTATTCCCTTTTTATACTAAAGCCCAGTGCGGGCGTTAGGAAAACAGGATAGATGGAGAGGGTTGAGGATGAGGTGTCGATTAACATTGGTCTTGAATTCTTGAACATTGCAACGACTGGGGAACACAGAGCGCGGACGAGAATTCCACATTCGCGTAGTACGGCTAAAGAACGATTCCCTGAACATGACTGTACGTCCGAAGTTGGGCTCGAGGGTGAACTGATGGGCATTCCTAGAGACGCGGGTATTACGGTTGAATATCTAAAGGGGAGGAATGCAGCTGGCTATTTCACTAGAGCATAAACTGTTGAAATAACAGTAAAAGAGGGTGAGGCATGAGACATTACGTCGATGTTCAAGTGACGTAAATGTCTCAACGATGGAATGTTCACCAATCATCTTGAACGCTCTGTTTTGAATACTGTCCAAAAGGCTTAAGTACGTCGGTCGCTGGAGCACCAGCCCAAACGTGAGAGTTGTACTCAAGCTTTGGACGTATATATGTTTTATAGATGGTAGCCAGATCAGAAGGGGAAAAGAATTTCTTGCATCGTCTTAAGAAACCCAAACATTTTGCGGCATTTTTGGCGACATCGCGTATGTGATCTTTCCACAGGAGGTGGTTGGTGATGCACATACCGAGAATCTCGAGATGTTCGGTTTCACTGATGCAAGTGCCACTCATGGACAGTGGAAAGGGGGGTATATCTCGCTTCAACTATACAAGACAGCATTGAGTTTTCGAAGCATTAAACTCTCCTCGGTTTTTTATTCCCCATTGTACAATGCTGTTTAAGTCAGAGTTTAATGAGCTTATCATATTTTGTCGTTGCATGTCCACATTCGAAGTGGAGGGATGTGAGTCTGGGAACGAATATGAAAAGCTAAGGGTGCTATCGTCAGCGAAACAATGAATTGGATTAGAAGTTACAGACAAGAGATCATTTATGAAAATGAGAAAGAGGGTCGGAGACAAAACGGAGCCCTGGGGCACACCAGCATTTATATTGTGGGTTTCAGACTTGAACCCGTCCAATACAACTTGTATAGAACGGTTCAAAAGAAAGTTTCTAATCCAACAAAGGAGGGACTCATCAATACCGAATGCACGCATTTTCGATAAGAGAGCCTGGTGCCAAACTCTATCAAATGCCTTTGAAATATCAAGTGCAACAATCTTACTTTCTCCAAAATGATGTAAAGATTTGTTCCACTGTTCGGTGAGATAAACCATCAGATCACCAGTGGAGCTGTTGCTGCGAAAGCCGTGCTGCCGGTCGTTAAGAAGCTTACGGTCTTCAAGATATTTCTTAAGCTGATAATTTATCAGCGTTTCCATGACCTTAGAAAGAAGGGACGTAAGTGCAATCGGACGATAATTGGAGGGAGAGGAGGATTCGCCTTTTTTGGGTACAGGCTGGACAAATGCAGTTTTCCAACTACTCGGAACGAGCCCAGAAGAATAGGATAGATGGAAAAGCTTACGCAAGGGTTTTGCCAGCGTGGAAGAACACCTCTTCAGAACAATAGCTGGGATACCATCCGGGCCAGCGGATTTATGTATGTTGAGATCTTTGAGGACTCTTGCCACAGCACGAGTGCGAAAAAAGATTTGTCCCATGGAATCATTGACGCGCTCAAGAACTGGAGGAGTCATGAGCATGACACTCACTGACAGCGAAGAGTTGGTGCCTAGCAAAAAGGTTAGCTTTCGCGAGAGGACTAACAACTGGAATGTCATTGTCAACAAGCGTAGGGACCGAGGAAGAAGAAGAATCCTTCATATTTTTTACAAACGACCAAAAATTCTTACTGCCTTTGGGACACTGCAGTATTTTTTGCCTTAATTTTTGGTCATGCAAGAACTTGGTCCTTCGAATGTGGGCATTATAGGACTTCCTGGCTTGTTTAAACTTATTCCGGTTTTCCTCAGTTGGGTTGGCTTTGTAACAACGGAAACTTACCTCTTTAACCCTGATAAACTCTTTACAGCTCACAACCATGCGTTCTCTTTGGGTTTGATGCTTTTAGCCCTGTATAGTGACCAGTTAAAGATCCTGAAGAAGTTATTGAGACCGTCCCAGTTGGCTTTCTCGTACTGCCAAACGGTTCTCTTAGGAGCTCTTTCTTTAACTGGAAGTTTTTGACACGAGAAATTAGCAGATATGACACAATGGTCAGATCGGCCTAGAGGCGATAGTACACTAATTGCATACTTATCAGGGTCAGAGGTAAGAAACAAGTCAAGAGTGTTTTCTTTTTGACCGTCAATGTCCGGTATTCGTGTGGGCTCGTTGACCATCTGAGTAAGATGGTTAAACTCAGCAAAAATCTCAGCACACACACCTTCGGGTGTTGTCTTGCTCGAATGGAGAAGCCAGGAAGAATTGTGTACATTGAAATCGCCCGTAATAACGATTTCAGTGTGAGGATACAAGGAAACAATTCTTTGGATGGACTCGGACAAAGCGTCAAATTCCTGAGAGGTTGAAGCTCTGTCCAGATTTGGGCTTCGATATGAAAAACAGTAATGGATGATGTGCTTATTCACGGCAAATTTGAACCACTTATAATTGAAAAAAGGATTTGAATTTAAAGAATACTGTGGTTGAAATTGATAAGCTACATCATTTCTGATATAAACGGCGAGGCCATGGTGGGAAAAGAATAAAGGCACTAAGTTATACCCATAAATATAAAATTCAGAGGGATCAGTAGCATCACCTACTTGGGTTTCACTTAGCGCCACAACAGCTGGCCTGTTTGAAACAGTATGGAGGTATGTCGACAGAAAATTCGTTCTTATCCCACGAATATAAGTATAGTCGACTCTGAAATTCACAGTCATTGCAAAACAAAAAAAAAACTCTAAAACCAAAACAGACGATCACTAAGAAAAATTATTGAGTTGAAATTCAGACTTCTTTTCGCTTCAGCGCCCCTGCTAGTGTTATGTCTTAGACCTCAGTTATAGCTATCAGTAAAATCCATCAGTAAAAATTGAAACATCTGGAATCTGAAATTTTTTACTGATGAGCGTTTATAGCTATCAGTAAATTTACACCTTCACGCCGCAAACAATTTCGTTTTTACTGTTCATCTCATCAGTAATTTTTTTAATGATGGCACCGGAACAGTAAAAAAATGAAACGCCATCAGTAAAACGAAATGGAATTTTTTTTGACATTTGGCAGTCAGTTGTTCAGTAAAAGGAAATTTCATCAGTAAAATTTATAAAATGGATTTGTTAGTAATATTTAACACTAAATGCATTCTTTTTTTTGAAAAAAATTGTCGAAATGTATTTTCAACTTATTTCATCAAAATTTTCCTCAAAATATGAAATTAAAGTATTCAAAATAGCAAAACAAAATTTTTACTGATGGATTTTACTGATAGCTATAACTGAGCCCTTAGCAGCGGCGTGAATCGATCCGACCCTGGAATTCAAGCAATAATTTTCTATTCATCCGTTGTTGATGTCCTTTCATAAACATGCATTACATATACAATGCAATGCAAGCCCATGGTAAGACATGCAACTGTTGGTGCAGGTTGATAGGAAAGGTAAGAGGATGGTACTCACTGTGCTGTGTTTGGCATTTTTTGTTATTGTTTTTTTGAGGTGCTTTGCTTTGCTTATTGTTATTTTTTGTTCACTTTAAAGCGAGAAACAGATTGAACCAGCAACAGCAACAGCACCAGCAACAGCGGCGGTAATTGTTTTAGAACCCATGTATTTTAATCGTCCGACACAGAATAAACCAGCACCAGCAACGTCAACAGCAACGTTTGGTACAAGTTCTAAATTTGCTGTTGCTGGTCCATTGCTGACAACTTTCAATGTACAAAATTCAGAGGCACCAAACAACAAAAAATAAAACAAACATTAAAACAAGGAGAACGCAATGTCAAAACAGATGAAATGACGTCGCTGGTGCTGGTGGCAATGTGTTTGGAAAATATTTGCTGGCCAGCGTGCTGTTGCTGGTTTAATCTGTTTCACGCATAAGAATTGCCGGATTATTGCGGTTTTTTTTTTTTGTATTCTTGGTTGTTTAATGTTGAGGTTTTGTTTTCGGTTATTATTATAATTTTTTTTTTGTGAGAGAGTAAGACAAGCTTGAGTTTAAGTGGATGTTGGAGTTTTTGATTTTTTTTCTTTTATTGTTTCTAATATTATTTATTTGATTTTGGTGGAGATTTTTGTATTGTTTTATTGTTTTTATTTTCTTGTTATATGACAAATAGGACGATATAAGGTATTGACTGGACGAAAAAAGTCACGATAAGGGGACGCGACGGACAGAAAAGACGGCACACAACACAGGGGGACAGGGGGACTTTCCCCATCGAAAGCACAGAAAGCAAATCAAGGCAGGACGACGTCTGCCGGGTCAGCTAGTGCGCCACAGGACTCATCTGTCAAATGAGCTACATATTAAACTTATATTTTCTGTAAGAGTTAGAGTCACCTCTGGCAACCAATATGGCGCTAGTTGACATGTGTCAAAATTCCCTTAGCAAGTTAATGCTTCCATAGACCGATTGGTGCGCCACAGTACTCATCTGTCAAATGAGCTATATATTAAACTTATATTCTCTGTAAAAGCTTGAGTCACCTCTGGCCACCGATATGGCGCTAGTTGATAAATGTCGTAATTCTCTTAGCAAGTTAGTGCTTCCATAGGCCGATTGGTGCACCACAGGACTCATCTGTCAAATGAGCTATATATTAAACTTATATACTCTTTAAGAGCTATTGTCGCCTCTGGCTACCGGTATGGCGCTAGTTGACATGTGTCAAAATTCTCTTAGCAAGTTTATGCTTCCATAGGCCGATTGGTGTACCACAGGACTCATCTGTCAAATGAGCTCCATATAAAACGTTTATTCTCTGTATGAGCTAGGGTCACCTCTGGCCACCGATATGGCGCTAGTTGATAAATGTCGTAATTCTCTTAGCAAGTTAATGCTTTCATTGGCTGATTGGTGCGCCACAAGACTCATCTGCCAATGAGCTACATATTAAACTTATATTCTCTTTAAGAGCTAGGGTCACCTCTGGCCACCGATATGGCGCTAGTTGATAAATGTCGTAATTCTCTTAGCAAGTTAATGCTTCCATTGGCTGATTGGTGCGCCACAGTACTCATCTGTCAAATGAGCTATATATTAAACTTATATTCTCTGTATGAGCAAGGGTCGCCTCTGGCCAGCGGTATGGCGCTAGTTGATAAATGTCGTAATTCTCTTCGCAAGTAAATGCTTCCATTGGCTGATTGGTGCGCCACAGTACTCATCTGTGAAATGAGCTATATATTAAACTTATATTCTCTGTATGAGTTAGAGTCGCCTCTGGCCACTGATATGGCGCTAGGTGATATGTGTCCAAATTCTCGTAGCAAATTTTTTCTAAGGCCGGTGGGTGCGCCAGAGGACTCATCTGTCAAATGAGCTATATATTAAACTTATATTCTCTGTAAGAGCTAGGGTCGCCTCTGGCCACCGGTATGGTGCTAGTTGACATGTGTCAAAATTCCCTTAGCAAGTTAATGCTTCCATAGGCCGATTGGTGCGACACAGCACTCATCTGTCAAATGAGCTATATATTAAACTTATATTCTCTGTATGAGCTAGGGTCGCCTCTGGCCAACGGTATGGCGCTAGTTGACATGTGTCAAAATTCCCCTAGCAAGTTAGTGCTTCCATAGGCCGATTGGTGCGCCACAGTACTCATCTGTCAAATGAGCTATATATTAAACTTATTTTCTCTGTAAGAGCTAGGGTCACCTCTGGCCACCGGTATGGCACTATAAACAAAACAAATCAAATTCCACTGAATTAAGATGCAATTAAGTTTTAAATGCAAAAATGAATTTATTGTACAATATTTCCATTTCGTTGTTTTGAATTTTTGTTCATCAATTTGTGAACATAAAATATTTTTAAAGTCGCATCACTTTCGCACCAGAATTCGCTCTATATCCGCCATCTTGGATTTTATTGGACATATCGAACTTGACAATCTTCGGGAGTATATTACCTTTGGTACTTGTATCATGGGTTTCCCCTCCTTATCTAGTCTGTGGCTTGTGTAATCTGTTTTTGTGGTATTTTTGTTCGTGTAATTACGCATGCATTCTCATGTAATCAGAATCAGCTGCGTATGTGTATGCACACATGTACGTAAGTGTACATTTAAAGCGTGGCCCGTCAATTTGTCTAGCTTCGCGGCAAAATACCTCGGGAGGTTTTCTCTCTGTCAATATATCGAATGAAAATATCGATAAATCAACGAAATTATCGATAACAATTTACAGGTACCCAATTTTTATTTGCGTTTTTCTCGCATGTAATTCAATAAAGAATTAGTTTTTCCAACTCAGGAACCATCCCGGGTTTATGCACAACAACTTTTCCAAAGATTATTACATGATCAAATGTGTAGTTTATGAGTCTATAGGTAATATACATACCAACATTCATTTTTATATATATAGAAGATAGAAGATTATAAAGCCTCATTTTGAATTTTGTTCAACAATTCTATACATGGGAAACGAGTTAGAAATAAGTCGTCTTCAAAAATTGCACAACAAAACGATGAGGATAATCCTGAGATGCAGTTTCTACACACCCATCAATATAATGTTGTCGTACTTAAAATGGCTCAACAATCAACATCAAACAGCGCATAAAATGTAATGCAGCAATTTTTGTATTTAAAATAAAAAACAAACTAGTTCCTAATTATCTTTCAATTAACTTAAATTTAATACAAGATGTTATTGTAGATGTTTTAAAAATTCAATATACTTTATTATAAACTTAATAAACTATAAATTATAAATTAAATTTAAGTTTTGTTGAAGTTGAGAGTTCTGCTCTCCAGCACGGTGACGACAAGAATGAAAAAGTAAATTAATCAAAAAAAAAAAAGAAAGCATAGAAACTGCGATAGCTGTCCAAACTGAACGAAAGCAAGGAAGGTGAAATGAATGTGTTCAGCTCGATTGACAAAGTGAACACGTTCAAATTAGCTTATTTCTTATTTAAAAGTAACCACTTTCGATTTGGCCTTTTCCACTACATCACCGTCCCCCAGTCGAGTGTTTACGATGGCTTTCCGTGTTTGGCGATGTTCTTTAATGTTATTCCGATCGGAGCACAAAACACTGTAAGCAGGCTTCAGTCTATCTATTGATATAGAAACATTTTTATTTTTTACATTTACAACGAAAGATTTTCGCATTCGGCGAATAACCTTATAAGGTCCCTCATAAGGTGGTGTGAGGCTCGTTCTAACTCTGTCTACTCTAATGAAAACATTTTCACAATCGTTTAGATTTTTAGGAACAAAAATATTTTGCTCACTTTTTCGGATTTCTTTTGGTATGAAGTTTCTCATAGTGCGTCGTAATTTTTCAATTAGAACTTCTTGTGAAGTATTTTGGGTATCGTTGTTTACAAAGATTTCTCCAGGTAACCTGAGATTTTGGCCGTACACTAATTCCGCAGCTGTACAATTGAGATCTTCCTTGATCGCACATCGGATACCCAACAAGATGATTGGAAGTTCGGTACTCCAATTAACTGTGTTGCACCTTGCTCTGAGGGAACTTTTTAGCTGGCGGTGAAAACGTTCGACCAACCCATTACTCTGAGGGTGGTAGGGTGTCGTGTGAATTTTATGCACTCCAAGTAGTTTCGAAAGTTCGTTGAATAATTTAGACTCAAATTGAGTTCCCTGGTCGGTAGTTATTCTTAATGGTGTACCGAATCTTGAAATAAAATGTTCAACGAATGTTTTGGTGACTGTGTTTGCTGTTATATCTCTGATAGGATAAGCTTCTGGCCAACGAGTAAATCTGTCAACGGCCGTTAGAATGTACGAAAATCCCTCAGCTGTGGGAAGGGGTCCTACAAGATCAAGGTGAATATGATCGAAACGACCCGTTGGCAACTCGAAACATCCATGAGCTGACTTTGTATGCCTTTGAGTCTTTGACTTTTGACATCCCAAGCAAGCTCTTGACCATTCGTTGACATCTCGATTCATGGGTGCCATGCCATTTGGCCATATGCCATATGGCCATATTTCAAAATATGGCCATATGACACTTTTGAATTGTGTCATATGGCCATATTTTAATATATGGCTATTTGTCGCTTTGATAATGTGTCATTTGACCTTATTTTCTTGTGTCATTCAGCCATATGGTCAAATGACGCCTACTAAAAGCGACAAATGGCCATATATTGGAATATGGTCATTTGACACATTTTCAAAGCGTCATTTGACCATATTTGGCATAGATTAAACACAAAATTTGCAAATTTTTCGAGCAGGAACTATCTTTTAGATGGTCCTTTTAGTGTTGTAACAGCTTGCGGCTGCAAATTTAGATTCAGAAATCTTAAATAAGAATCATTGATGATGTTTATAATTTTGGAAACATATGCAAAGTTGTTAGGTTAAAATTGTTGCTGTGTATATTGAGATTTTCTAAATTATTAGATATCAATTTTCGTAACGGAAACTCTTCCCAATGCAAACGTTCTTCTGAACTTTGCTGTTCAGTGAAAAAAAAAAAATAGAGTGGCGCGACAGCTCTTGAAGAGCCAAGGCCTAAGTGGCTTACTCTCATCAACAATTCTCTCGAGTGCGTGTGAAGAATTGAGGGGACCTACAATTTAACGCCGATTCCGATCGGCAAAGTTGAGAAGCACTTTTTCATGACACATTGATACTCTTGGAAGATTTGTCAGGTCTTCGTAAGAGGCAGTACCCGTGAAAGATGAAAGAAAAACTTGGCCTGAGTAGGACTCGAACCAACGACGTTCTGCTTAGCTGCCAACGCATTTACCAACTAAGCTACGGGCAACTGGTGTTCAGTGAGAGTAGGGCATTCTACAAGCACACTGTACTTGAATCCAGTTTCATATTATTGCATCTTTTTGTCACCTACAATAACTGAGCTGTTTTAATTGCATCAACAGCTCCATCAGAAAGACATTTTTGTTTTGATGGGATGTTCAGATTTCTTGAATCATGTCCATGTGGATGCAGACGTTAGTACTATTTTTGCAATACTAAACCTTAACTCAGTCTCACATGTTTTAAAATTTTATTTCAATAAAACAATATACAATAAATGCTAGCGAGCGAGAGAGCGGAAAAAATTTTGCCCAAAAGAGAATCAATTTGGGGTTTGAAAATAAAAAAATTCGCGCGAATTTTTTTATTTTCACACCCCAAATTGATTCTCTTTTGGGCAAAATTTTTTCCGCTCGCTTCGCTCCCAATCTAACCAAATCGATTTGAATGTTCCAGATCGTTATCGTCCTCAGACGAAAGTGAAAAAATATACTCAAAATGAATCATTGCAATGCAGCACCCAGACACAAAGGTGCGTGGTGGTTAAAAAAAAAAAAAAAATAGAGTGTCGGGACCACTCTTGAAGAGCCAAGGCCTAAGTGCCTTACTCTCAGCAACAATTCTCTGAGTGCTTGTGAAGAATTGTGGGACCTACAATTTAACGCCGATTCCGAACGGCAAAGTTGAGAAGCACTTTTTCATGACAGATTGATACTCTTGGAAGTTTTGTCAGTTCTTCGCAAGTTGCAGTGTCCGTGAATGATGAAATATAAACTTTTATGAGCACGAGTAGGACTCGAACCCACAACTTTCTGCTTAGCAGCCAACGCACATAACCACTAAGCCACAGACACTACGTGGTGGATCCTTTTCCAAATTAAAGAAAATGGCAGCAGTTTTGAAAAATGAATTATTCTGTCTGTTTCTTTCTGTTTAACTATTTGATTATTTCAGTTACTTACAATATTTTAATAATTATATTGTATTTTCGTTTTTCGTTTTTGCAGATTAAGAACAAATTTGAAAGTGTCATTTGGCCATAATGGTCAAATGACACATTACCAAAGTGACAAAAAGCCATATATTAAAATATGGCCATATGACTCAATTCAAAAGTGTCATATGGCCATATTTTGAAATATGGCCATATGACATATGGCCAAATGACATGGCACCCGATTCATGTTGGGCCAGAAGTATCGATCGGAGACAATTTTGCGAGTCGCGCGAATGCTTGGGTGGGAAATTCCGTGTAGAATTTTGAAAACGGTAAGTCGGAGAGCTAAAGGTATGTATGGTCTATTTTTAAGCTTTGAGGTTTCACAGAAAATACTTAAATTTGGGAATTTAAACTCTTTTAAAGTAAATTAAGTTTTTTTTCGCAATTCCATTTTCAAGCAATTTCTGTAATTCCTTGTCTTTGGATTGTAGTTTGGCTATTGTTTCAAGGTCAAGTTGTATATTTTCCGTGATGGAAATCTCATTCTCGACAATGCGAGACAGAGCATCCGCAACAAGGTTATCCTTGCCCTTAATGTGCTGGATGTCACACGTGAACTGTGAAATGAAATCTAAATGTCTCGCTTGTCGAGGATTTCTTTCTGTTTTGGTGGTTAAGGCGTAGGTAAGCGGTTTGTGGTCGGTAAAAATTGTTACTTCTCTACCTTCTACAAAGTACCTAAACTGCTTGATTGCCAAATAAATCGCTAATAATTCTCGATCAAAAGCGGAAAATTTGGTTTCAGATTTTGAGAGATTTTTAGAGAAAAACGCCAATGGTTCCCAAGATTCTTTATTCCTTTGTTGTAGAACAGCACCTACGGCGTTGTCAGATGCATCGGTGGCTATGCTGTATACACCGTTGGCTTTTGGGTGAGCAAGAAGCGTTATATTTGCGAGAGCATTTTGGGCAGCTTGAAATGATTCATCAAGATGATCGGGCCATGAAAAAGGTCTCTTTGGCTTTTTTAACTTAACGAGATGAGCCAGGTGTTCATGAAATGGTGCTAATATCTGGGCAATTTTTGGGATAAAACGATGATAATAATTTATCATCCCTATGAATCTCTGAAGCTGTTTGATCGAAGTGGGTTTGGGAAAATTGATAATAGTATCAACTCGATCCTTGCTTGGAGAAATGCCGTCTTTATTAATGCAATGACTCAAAAAATCTAAACGCACTTGGAAAGATTAATGTTAATTCCATATTCCTCGAGACGGTTGAAAAGTAATGTGAGGTTTTTTTTGTGTTCTGATTCGTCTTTACTCGCAATTAAAAGATCATTGATATAGCCGAATACAAAGTCAAGACCAAAACAAACTTCGTTTATAAACCGCTGGAATGTTTGTGCGGCATTGCGGAGCCCGAAAGGCAATCTGTTCCATTCAAACATTCCAAACGGAGTTGTTATGGCTGTCTTGTGAATGTCTTCTGGCGCTACTGGAATCAAATGGTAGGCTCTGACTATATCGATTTTTGAAAATCTAGTGCACCCTTCTGTATTCATCGTAAAGTCTTGGATATGTCGTATTGGATGTCGATCAGGTATGGTTATGGCGTTAAGCCAGCGGTAGTCACCACATGGCCTCCAATCTTGGTTTTTCTTTTTGACTAAGTGAAGCGGTGAGCAAGTGGGAGAAGAAGATGGTCGAATAATGCCTAGCCTTAGCATGTGTTCAAATTCTGTTTTTGCAGCTTTAAACCGTTGTGCATCTAGTCGCCTTGCTTGAGTAACTGGAAGCTGACCCTTTGTCAGAATGTGATGTACTACTGTGTGCTTGACGGGGCTAAAATAATTGGGTTCCTGAGATACTGCTGGGAAGTTTTTTAATATTTGACCGTATTCGTTGTTAATTTCGAATTGCAGTGGCGTTGGATCGCTTATTCTTGTTACTGAAGCATTCACGTGGATGTTTGTGAGAGGATCTAATATCCGTTTATTTTTATTATTATTATTATTATTATTTATTAATCTGAACATAAATGTTACAAACTAATCTTACTAACTAACAGCACTAGCTACAAGGCTTTCGGCTGGATCCGTTTATTTTTTATGTCGACCATTAGACCAAACTTCGCTAAAAAGTCGGCTCCGATTATGGGTCGCTTAACCGAGGCTAAGATGAAAGAATGGGCCAGATTTCTTCTTAAACCAAGATCTACTTTGAGCAATTTAGAGCCGAATGTGGGAATTGTTGTGCCATTTGCGGCAGATAACAAGAAAAAATGATCTTTGTTCGACTGAAATGTTTTTGGTTTGTGAGGCAAGACCGAAAGGTCCGCACCAGTGTCTATGAGGAAAAGTAAATTGTTCGTCTTATCTTTAACAAATAAGCGGCGGCTACAACTCTGTTCCCGCATGTTTGCCGCATGGACAGCAGGATGAATTAGTTTGGGTTGTCAGAACGCGTTTGAGATTGGGACTTGTTGGAAAAATTGCAAGGCTGGTGATACCAGCACACATTGGTGTGCGATTGAGATTTTGATCGTGAATGTGAACGATCTCTGTTAAATCTTGTGTTGAACTTGTGATTGTTTCGTGAGCGCGAACGAGAGTGATAAGAGGGACGAATCGTGAATTCTTCAATCATATTTTCTATTTTTGCTAGTCTATCTTCGAGAGTGTGGGTACTACAATTACTTGACTGGTTACCTGCTTGAGCTGCGTGAACACTACTAATGTTTGCATTTTGTGATGCTTCGTAGATCTTGTCGGCTAATTGGGACAATTCGGTGACGTTTTTGTCTCCGACTGAAAGCAATGCAATATTAATGTGTTGTGGCAAGCGCCGCATCCACAGATTTTTAACAACCCCCTCACTGAAGGTGTTGTCAGCTAGCATTGTCATTGATAGAAGAACCTCTGATGGTTTGCGATCACCTGTGTCTGTTTTGTCAACCAGAGCTTCAAGACGTTTAGTCTCTGAAACAGAATGCCGTTTAATAAGTGCAGCCTTTAAAGCTGCGTACTTGTCGTTGGCTGGTGGAGCAACTAAAATGTCTATGACACTTTCGCAGGTGTCGGGTGGAAGCGCGGCAACTGTTAGACAATATTTAGTTTCAGAACTACTGATTCTGAATACAGTGAATTGCGCTTCGGCTTGAAAAAACAATGTTAAAGGATTTGCATTCCAAAATGTAGGAAGCCTAACTTTTATTGATTCTAAATAAGCACTCGTTCTTTCATTTCAAACTTAATTTTGTTTGCAAATCGGAACTTAGAAAATATTACTTAAAATCTTTGCAGTAACTAATACATTTATAGTTTAAATGAATGTTATTTGTACATGAATTTATTATTAATTTATTTTAGAAACGCAGATAATTTATTGAAATTATAAATTTGGAAAATAAAGAAATCCGTGCTGAATAATAAAGTCTCACCTGCTACATAATAAATTTGAAGATCTTAAAATGTTGTCTCGATTTGATGAATTTTGGCTGATGGTATTGAATGCCTTACAGGTTGGGCGCAGAAGTCCTAGCTGGGGTATGCGCTGATTTCAATTGTGCGGCTTTATGAGTTGGAATGTATGATGGTTTATGGAATTTGGAAATACGTATGACAGCCTGCCTTTATATAGCAGCGTAACGGGTTGTGTGAGGAAGCACGTGTTCGCGGTTACCTCTGATAATAACCGCTAGCTTACGGTACTTTGATTCACACTAGCTTGCGGTACTTTGTTGCTCAAATTAAACAGCAGGTGGTTTTTAATGGATAGGCGATGAGGATTATGTCGTTGTTATCGGCCTTTCTGCCGAACTTCGTTCGAAATTTGGTTGTCGAGTCTTTGATGAGATGGCGAGTCAGTACGATGATGCGTTGGCCAAAGTGTTTGGCGGAGGCGACGGCGGTTAAAGCTGATACGATGGACTCGCGAATTGCTTTCAGCGTCGTAATTGGTTGATGCTTTTTATATCTTTCGATAATTTGATGTTTTGTCGAAATATTGATATTGATAAGGCTCGACAAGAGCACGTGTCTAACCAACACCTCGAAATTGTCGTCACCGCGTGTGCAATTTTGTGAACAGGATTAAAACAATTTTTTATTCTGAATGTGTGATCACTGTTCGGGGTCACCAATATTGTAGTCTGCTATCGTTTGTCCGAGATGATTAAGATAAACACAGACAATTTTAAAAATTCAATATACTTTATTATAAACTTAATAAACTTTAAATTATAAATTAAATTTAAGTTTTGTTGAAGTTGAGAGTTCTGCTCTCCAGCACGGTGACGACAAGAATGAAAAAGTAAATTAATCAAAAAAGAAAGAAAGCATAGAAACTGCGATAGCTGTCAAAACTGAACGAAAGCAAGGAAGGTGAAATGAATGTGATCAGCTCGATTGACAAAGTGAACACATTCAAATTAGCTTATTTCTTGTTTAAAAGTAACCACTTTCGATTTGGCCTTTTCCACTACAATGTTCAACCATATAATTTGAGAAATAATAATGATTTTAGACTACCTTTTTACAGAGATAATAGAACACAAAATATGATAATGTATAAAGGCGTTAAGATTTTTAACGAACTTCCATTTGAAATAAGAAATGAAACAAACTTCAATGTTTTTAAAAGATTGTCAATTAATTATATCAAATCAAATGTAAATTAATTCATGTAAACTAACTTTAACTTTATGGATGTAGTTGTTGTTGTTAATAGTTAAATAATACTTAATAAAATATACTAAACTGAATAAGTTGCTTCACCCATAGATGAAACTAATGTGAAACGATAGAGCAATAAATAGCCCTATATGTTAAATACTGAAGAGAAAAAACATAGGACGTCAATTTTTTAAATTATTTAATTTATTTGTTTTCCATTTTTGTACATGAACATTGACCAGCCAAAAAATCAAAAGAGACACCGATTACTTCTTCTTTTATGCTGATTAGCATCAATTCCCCTTAAAATACACCAGCAATAGTCACCAAACGTATTTTTATCCCAAAAACCTTTTATTTATTTATTTATTTTTTTATTTTTTTATTTGGAAATCGTTAAACACTAACTTTTTTTTTATAATTTGCACCCACTCAAGGGATTTTTTATATTTTTTTATGCCAGACACAGTGAGTGCATTAGGATGAAGGGAAGGAACATTTTTTGTGTCAATCAAAAGATTGTTTTTAATATTCATCTTGCAAGGTGCATATATTATATTGCGTAGAGATCACGTTTAATTTTGACAAAAAATTTCAAAAGATTGTTTTTAATATTCATCTTGTAAGTTGCATATGCATATATATTACGTAGAGGCCAATCATTTTAACTATTTCAGAATCATAAAAAAACTGCAGTACTTGGTATAGTGACTTTGCAAACCCAGTAGTAATCCTACAACTTCAAGATCTCCACACACTTTAAAGTTAAGTTCTTTATAATTTATAAGTTTTATTAACGTTGTCATTGTCTAATATGATTCCTTAGAATTTACCGCATGTCCAATGGGAATAGATGGTTTTTCGTTGCCATTATGCAATAGTACGGCTTTCAGATTTATTGCAGAAGACGAATCTATGAACAAACGCCATTCTTCAGGATCGTCCTCGAATATCATGGCAATACTGATATCCATCCTTTGATTGAAAATACTGACTGAATTAATCACTTCTTTTGGGGTAAAAAAGTCGCTCTGGTGTGATGAGCTAGTAAATTCCACTGCTGCAGTGGTAGGGGAAACTGGGGCACATTTGACAATTAATTTTAAAGAGCCTGTATTGTATTCGGTTGATGGATTTCAATCTTTTCTTTTGCATTCAATACGTTGAATGTTTGAGATAGAACTGGCATGCCGATATTCCGTTTTTAACATTTACATATTTTTTAAAAATGAATTTTGTAAAAGAAGTCATTTTGTCAAAAGTGCCCCGAGGACGGGGCACCCTTGACTTTGTACTGGGGAACATTTGACAATACCAGTTTAAGCTCAATAAGTCTCACCAAATGTGGTCTTTTATATGTTTAGATGGGTAAAAAATTCAAACTTAGGGCTGAATTAATTTTGTTCATAAATTTGTCGAAGATTCTGAAAAATGTTATCAACTGCTAATTTTGAAAAGCCGTTGAGCCTGGCTTAGCTCATATTTTTGAGCTTTTTTAGGGAGATATTTGGATTTCGTTTTAAAAATCCGTAAAGCCAATCGTCTGCAGCCTTTTTTTCAAACTTCCCAATTTGGTGAACAGCGAATGTTATTAGCCTTGGCAAAGGCATAAACAGATTTCTGAAAAGTTTCTTTTGATAAACCATTAAGCATAGAAAGAACACTTCTTTAAATAATAAACCAACTCTTTTTCTTGAATTTTTGTGAACGTCTATCGTGCTGTATATATTTCGATTGAAAAGGAAAATTTTCGTTACTTTCATTTCCCGAATCGGAGCAATCTTTTAAGGGATCCTGCTTTTTCATGCGCATTATCAATGTTGTTCTATTGATGCCATATTTTCTTGTTGCAGATGCAGGTGTTCCACGATTTTCGTGGATGTCTGAAATAGCTCTCTTTACTTTTTCTTCGTCGATTGAGTTTCTATTTGACTTTTTCTTGTAGTTGCGAACCATTTTTCCTGAAAAAAATTAACATGTTACAATCGAAAATGAAAAGTTGTGTTATCAGGATCAATATGGGGCACTTTTAACAAATGTCAAATGTACCCCTAACACAAGTCAAATGTGCCCCATTTGAAAAAGTCAAATGTGCCCCAAAGGTTGTTTACAGCTATTTTTTTATTTTCCAAAATTAATGTTACACTTTCACAAAATTTACTTTAATTTATAAATTTTAAATGGAAAGTACACTATCAAAATAATGTTTCACAATAAAAATACACTTTCACAAAACTCATAAAATGCTTACGTACCGCTCGTGGAAAATTACATCAAGTATCTGGAAATCACAAAAACGCGTGTTGCTCGTAGAAAAGTTGAAGCAAGACTGCCACAGTTTGCTACATTGTTTTTTTAAATCAAATAAGGCACCGTTTTCAATCCCAATTTTTCTTCTTAAAGGCTACGTTCACACTTAAAATCGCAAAGTCAAATGTGCCCCAACGTCAAATGTACCCCTGTTTACCCTATAGCAAGCAATTCAGATTTACTTTTTGAAAGCTGCAAGTCTCTGACAAAGTCATTTAATTCATTTTGTGAAATTAAATGTGGATCATTATCTTTAAATTCCAGTTCGGGAAGATTGGTGTAAGTCATGGCTTGATAAAGACCTAGTCTCCATGAACTGTATATCATTATTTCCTTATTTGAAGTACTGAGCAATGATGGTCACTCCATCAGAATGCAATACAGGTCTGTGACATATGGAATATCAGAGTATTGTACATACTTCTATGGTTTTGTTGTTAAAACCTGAAGTTTTAGTAAGGCTAAAGTAACAGTCAGTAGTGTAATTTTTCGGTTCCCTCCATAACCCAAACTTTCTATTTGAATTACTCCTTGTTAAGTGTTAACCTTGTTATCATCAGTGATTTTTTGACACCACCTGCCGCTTTATTTTTCTTATACTCATCGCCCGTGGATATTTATTTTCTTTTTTCATTAGTCATTTTAAGCATCGGCAAAGTTTGTCGAAAGTCACCAGCCAAAAGAAAATGGCGCAATTTAAGGCTTCAAGTGATTTTTTATACATACGCCATTGTGCTGTCATCCCACACAATAATCTAATACTTTTGCAAGACATTGGCCATTCTCGACGTTTTTGAAATATCACATTAACCACCATATTCATAAGACAATTTAAGAGCAGAATGCGCTGTACGGCTACCATAGTATAATAACATGGCTGCAATTCCAGAAGAAGCCAGAGCCAATGCTTTCCCGATGTGCCAACTCAACGGTACAATAAAAACGGGGTCTCACGTAACTTGATACAATCGAGAATTATTCATCGTCCATAAACTCGAAACAAATATACCTAACCCAGGCAGCACGTAACTTGAAACGAGTTTGATTGTAATTCTTGTTTAAAATTCATAATCAATAAAATCAATAAAATTTGAATCATTAATTCAATTAAAATTTGTAGGTAATTTTTCAAGTCAATACAGAAATTATTTTTTTTTTTTTGTTATTCTGAATGTGATGACTGATGAATGATAATAATTCATTCTGGATGGAGAAGGATCCAATGCAAAAATAAAGAGAAGATATTTAGCGATAAAAGCAATCCTTGTGATTTTGGTGTGTTATATTCACATTCCATCAGCGTCAACGTTCTTTATTATAGACACAATCAACTTGAATAAGTAGTATTCCAATAAAAACTCAACTCATCGTCACTATCCAAAAATTATAGCGCTAACCTCATTAAACTAATCTAGACCGCGCCGCGCGCCGGCCGTTTCCATTTTCTACGGCAAGAGTGTCATAAGCCATTGCCATCTGTGACATCAGTCATCCATGTTGTAATAAAAGTCTAAAACTACTTTATACAATACTTCACATATTAATAAAACTTGCAGTTTTAATTTACTTCAGGGTGTTACATAAAATAATTAATAAATAATATATTAACCACAAAACTTATAAAATTATTTATTGCAAGCCACTCTGGCAATGCTATACTTCTTTGGCTTAGCGCTAAAAATTAAAGCTTTTTTGACAAGAAACTAGTCTTTCATAATCTGTACTTGCTTTTCAACTATTGAATAAAATTGACATTTTTGGTTGCACATTTTTCTGAGAAAAATAATCGCGTTTTATTTCTTTAATCAATTTGCATTATTTATCAACAAATTTGGTGACTCCGACGTGATCGTCGGTTAAAGTCAATTATACTCAAAATAATTTCACTGAAACTTAGTTTGACACCACATATAAAAATGTCGAAAAACCCGGAAGAACTTCGCAATAAAAGAAAGGTTTGTACGAAACAAATGGAGCGCGTCGAGACGATTTTAAAAGAAAATGCTGCTACAGCAACCAAGCAGGAGCTAACAATTCGACTCCAAGCTCTGGAAACAGCATTTAAGTTATTCTCTTCGCTTCAAAGTAAACTAGAAGAATCCGATGCGGAGGAGTTTGCAAAGTACGATCGTTCAAAATTTGAAGAGCTATATTACACCCTTCAACCAAAAATGGAAGCCTACTTGGAAAAACTAGGAATACTTTCGACTACGGCAGTTGAAAACAGATCGAAAAATATGAGCAACCAATTACACGCAAATGCAGATTTAATTAAATAACCCAAAGCTAATATTCCTACATTTACAGGAATTATCACTGAATGGATGTCTGGATGTCGTTTTTCAATGCATTAAATTCCTTAGTTCGTTGTCAACCAAATCTCAGCAACAACGTGAGTAAATTCCATCATCCCTTGGTGGAAGCGCAGCATTAATAGTCAAGTCGTTGGAGGTTACCGTCACTAACTATGATGTGGCAATCAAAATGCTACAAGATCGTTACGAGAACAAAAGAATCATTGCTCACGAGCATTTAAAGCAGATATTTGAGGCACGATAAGTTATCAGAGCTTCGGCCGCGTCACTTCGAACGCTTTTGGGCACCTTTAATGTGCACCTACGATCTCTTAAATCACTTGGCCGTACTACTCAATATTGGGATGAACTCATTGTATATACCTATCATAACTTCGAAGCTGGACTCAACATCGCTGAACAAATGGCAAGAAGACGCACCTGCAGATCGCCTTGCTACCTATGAAGAGATCCCGATGTTTTTTTTTCCAAAATTCATTTTTTATTCATTCACTTATTACTACTTAATACTAGACAATAGAATTCAAACTAGCTTATAATCTAAAATCTTATATTTACTTATTGGCCCCAACCGGGCGCTCTAAGGAATTCATGGTTTCTTACAATTATTGCCTTTCGGCTTATGAACTATTTCTTTTTTTTTTTATATTTATTTGTATTTAAAATTTGTTAGAAAATTAAAAAAAAAACTAACATCATGTTATCAATTTTATTTTTTCTTACAAGCTACTTAAAATTAGGTCCTTAAAAAATAAAACTTAAAATTAATTAAAACTACCTATTCTACCTAACAACTACTTACAAACTAGAACAGCCACAGCAGCAAATCTCTATCTTGTATTTTTTTTTTCCATATCACTTTTTTGTATATTTTTTTTATTCTTTTTTGTAAATTTTTTTGTTTTCTCTTTTGTTTTTTTTTTGTTATTTTTTGTATTTTTGTTTTTTTTGTGTTGTCCATGTCAATGTTTGTGCCACCATGCCTACTCTACTTAAACCTAAACCCAAAACCCTTAGACCAAAACAAGTATACAAGCCGGCCAAGGCTTAAAACCCCACCCCGACTACCCATTATCAAGTGCTGACTGAAGCCACCAGAACTGGTGCTCCTGCTTCACCCTATCAATTCGGTCCCGTTCGGACACAGCCCTACTGAACCGGAGGAGCTCTGCTCCGTCCTGTGCGAGGACGTCTCGATGGTAAAGGAGCCGCCGATCGACGGTTCTCCGCCTGACGTGGTAGATTAGCGGGATCGTCAATCTGTCCTGTATCAGACCGCATTTATCTAGGTGGAGGAATGCCTCTGGTGGAATGAAGCCGCTCGAGCGTGCACTATCAAAATATTCGTCGTTCGGATAGAACGCCCCAAAGATCAAATTATTCGTCGAAGTCATAGCTCTCGCAATGTGACCCCGAATAAGTTTTATCACGAAATTGTCAATTCTGTTAATCCGAGCCTCGTTGTACAGAACCTCGTTAGAATAGTAATGTACATAAGAAGATTCCGGTGTCCGATGCAAACCGAGACAGCGCCGAAGACACTGCCTCTCGAACACCCGAATCTTCTCCATTTGAGATGGTGCAACGTTGAACCACACTGGACAGCCATAAACGATCATCGGCCGTATGAGGGCCATGTTCATGTAGCAAATTACCTTCACTCTGGGGTCAAGCCGACTGCTGTAAAACAGCCGTTTCGTCAGAGCGAAGGCTCCTCTGGCCTTTGTCAGAGCAGCATCTATATGTCTGTCGAAATACAGATACTGGTCCAACCAGATACCGAGGTACTTCACTTCACTTTTCCTCGTTAATCGTTGTTCAAGAGGCCCAACGATGACCATCTAGTGCCAATTCTTGCGCGTATCCCTCGTGGCCTCAGCCAACGAGGTCCGGAACAGAATTGTTTCGAATTTCTGGACATTTATTTTCAGTTTCCAGTCATCGCAATATCGCTGAATCTTCTCGAAGTCACGTTGCAAGAGAATTCTTATGACTTCGACCTTTGGGGCAGTTCTGTACGCACGCAATCAGGTCGTCGGCATACGCAATTGCCTGGGAAAGGCTACCTATCAGATCGCTGGTGTAAATGCTGAAGAGGATCGGCGAGTTCACCGCTCCCTGTTGAAGACCGTTTTTGATTTCAAAGGTGGTGGTAGAAGTTACATTGCCACTTTTGACAACAAACTTTCTACCGTTGAGCATATATCATAAAGCATATACTGTAATGGTTTACTGATGCCCAGTCTAGTGAGTTTTAGGTACAAACCTTCTAACCATACAGTGTCGAAGGCCTTCTCTAAATCAACCAGAACAGCACCCGTGCATTGTTTCTTGGACTTGTTCCATTGGATATAAGAAACTAGCTTAGACGCAGCATGAATGGTGTCATGTCCTGCCTTGAACCCGAACTGGTTATCCGGAATTATACTGTTGTCCGCAGCCCACTCAGCCAGAGCCCTATTGATTAACTTTTCGAATACCTTGCTGATGCTTGGAAGAAGACTTATTGACCGGAGATTCGAAGGATTGGAGTTGTCCTTTCCCTTTTTCGGGAGAGGATGAACCACAGCTGTCTTCCAACGCACTGGATAATATGCATTATTCAGCGCGTTGTTGAACAGAGTGGTGTAGATGTCTATTGCCTCAATCGGTAAGTGTCTTAGTACAATGTTGGCTATACCGTCGACACCTGCTGACTTCTTATTCTTTATTGAATCGAAGATGAGCTGGAGTTCTACCTTCTTGATGAGCAAGGGACTTGGGCCCGTTCGTTCGGCGATTATAGCGTTTGCTAAAAAAACGTCATCAAACCGGGTAAAACCACGGTTCTCGGATCGCCATTGCGAAATATCATTCCTCAGGTAGAAGTGGTGAAGTAGAGCTCTGTTCTCCAGGTCGTGGTTCGGGCGAGTGCAAGCATTCACCTTATACACTTGCTGGAAAGCAGCACCAACTGTCTCCACTTTCTCCTGCGGATCTTCAATCACAAAGAAGTCATCGTCCAAGACGGCTTCCTCAGGATCAATTTGCGCTGTCAGGAGTACGTCTCTGTTCTCTATAGTTCTCTGGAGTTTCAGGCACGGAAGGTCATTCTGATTATTTTTTCTAAATATCTTATTGATTTGGGGAAACATACTCGGGTCGCTAGAATTAACGGCCCGAATTTTGTTGTATCAAAACAAGTTGATAGATAGTCTATAATCTTCTTTAATCAGTTGGTTGATGTTT
Source organism: Sphaerophoria taeniata (assembly GCA_943590905.1). Lineage (NCBI taxonomy): Eukaryota > Metazoa > Arthropoda > Insecta > Diptera > Syrphidae > Sphaerophoria > Sphaerophoria taeniata. The sequence continues at coordinate 98,206,054 of OX016541.1, forward strand.
TTGATCGACGACTTCAGAGCCCTTATCTATACGTCATGTGGGTCTGTGAAGCGTCTGTACAAGTTGTTCAGTCTTGTGAGTAGTCCACTTTTATGTCTGTGAAGTGCGTCTATAGTCGCGTTTTGGTCGCGTTCTTTGTATTTCGGTATGGTCCGTTCCATCGTTCGTTTTATCGTTTCGTCCATCTGTTGTAGATGTTGGTCCATTTCGTTATTCGTTAGGTTTCTGTTATTTGGTGGGGCTATGTCACTCGAACGGAGTTCTCTCGCTAGGGCATTGGTGAAACGAGGCCAGCGCATCTTACTGTAATTGTAAGAATGCGTTGGAACGAATTCATCCAACACCACGCGCTCGTTCGGAATCAGAATTACAGCAGCCAAGCCACAGTGATCACTGTCGTACTCGATTGTCTGTAAGCAGTTTCGAGGGTGATTACCCACTTTGTCCGTTATTGTCAGTCTGGTATCGTACAGCAAAAGGTCTAAGAAGGAACCGCTCCTTGGGAACGATGGCCTTTCAGTAGCCAGCAGGTCGACACCATATTCAACACTGCAAAGATTCATCAAATTAAAAAGATGATTACCTCTTGGATTATTTGTTTGATTTCCCCAATCTCCATGTCTTGCGTTCAAATCTCCGGCCATAACGAAATAGTTTTCTTCCAAGCTCAGTTTCAGTACTCTGAAAAGAATCTCGGGCTCTGAAATGAAGATATTAGCCTACGGAGCTTCAGCCGCATAAGCCGCAATCATATACATCCGCTTCCCTTGAGTGAGGGAGATGCATATGACGCAAACTTCTAGCGTCCTGAGCTTTCGCAAATTGTATAAGAGGAGGCAACACCGCCTCCTTCTTACGATATTGTAATTGTTGTTAGTTAGTCGTTGTTTCTGGTTTAGCTTGGTTTCGCTAGCCATAAACACATCGGGACTGTGGTCTTTCAACAACTGGAACGAATTAGCTCGGCGTTCAATCCTAATCAGTGAATTTAAATTCACAGCTAGGATCCTTAGGCGCGTCTCCGGCAGCGTGCCCTTAACCCTGAATTTGCGCTTGGCCAGCCATCATAGAGTAGAGTTTATCTACTCTTCCGGCTTGCTCCACGATCTGACTTTGCAGTCCTGCCAACTGGCCTTGAATGCTCAGCAACAAGGACAGAATGTCTGGCTGCCCCGCCGGTGCCTTAGGCTCTTGGGCCTGTGGGGCGACCGGTGTTGGAGCCTGTCTCGCTTTACCCATTCCTTTCGCAGAGTTCGCGTAAGAAATATCGGGCCTTACGAATGAATTTGCTGTCGGAGCTTGTCGTATTGGTCGACTTTCTACGGCCTTCTGACTGGCCTGTTTGTCTTTAATTTGTTGGACCTTAGGGCAACCCCTATAGTTAGCAGGGTGCCCCTCGTTCCCACAGATAATGCACTTGAGCTGGGTTAAGTCTTCAATCCGCTCCGTTCCTAACCTGCATTCCTCTCTTATGTGGGTTTCTGCGCACTTGACGCAGCGCTCCTGCATTTGGCAGTTGGCTGCGGCATGGCTGAACCTCTGGCAGCGCATGCATTGTAGCATGTCGTCGTGCCTCATTAGTTTTTCCCATCTTATAACTTGGAAGTCAGGGACGGAAATACTCCTTAGACTGTCCAATTTACTTTGGGGCGATAATGTTACTAGGAACATTGGGAGCTTGTAACCCCCACGCCTGGACTTGACCGTGGAAAACGGCTTGACCCCGATTAACTCGAGATCGTCACTTGCTTTTTGACGGAGCTCATCTAAGAGCGCCTCAGGTTCCGTGCAGGAACTGATGCCCTTTAAAAGGACCGTCTTCAATTTTTCGCTTCGAGGCGTGAAACTGAAGAACTCAGCTGTGGCCGCCCTCAAGCAATCTTTTATCATGTTGTATTCGGGCAATGTGGAGCAATGCACCGAATACCTTTTTCTTTCTCATTTATGATTTTTACATTACATTACATTTCACAGTACTTCGTACATAAATGTTACGAACTACAGACACATAGCAGCACTGGTGACTGAGACCATCGGCTGGGACAGAACAAGACATACAACAGAGAGAGACAGATAGACACATAGAAAGAAAGCACACATAACAGAAACCTACGTGGTTCAGAGGAGGAGACTTAGATTTGTATTGTCTCATGTTATCGCACAGGTGGCCTCAGATAAGCTGGCGATTTTTGTAGAAAAAGAATGCTGCTGAAGCTGGGGTTTGAACCCGTAGCGTTCGGCTTAGCAATCCACTACTCTATCCTCTGAACCATGGCCACCTGCCATTTATGATTTTTATGTTAAAATTACCATTTGTGGCCGACTTACATACCTGTTTTATGTCGTCCAGGTCTATTTTATGGGTCCTTATTGGTTGCACATTCTTGTCTTTTTTAGGCTGTGGCTGCTTCTGGTGTTGCTGTTGTTGTTTCTGTTGTTGTTGTTGTCCTTGTTGTTGTTGTTGTTGTTGTTGTTGTTGTTGTTGTTGTTGTTGTTGTTGTTGTTGTTGCTGCTTCATTGGTGCAGCCAACGTAGTTGGGCCCTCTGCATAAGGGCCTGATTCTGCCGCTGGTTGCACCGCTCCTGTGCTTTGTTTTTTCATGCTTTTTTGCTGCTGTGGTTGTTGTTGCTGGTTCTTTGAAACTTGAGGGCTTGAGGTTGTTGTTGTTGCTTTGGCTGCTGCTGCTTTTGTTCCTGCCATTTCAATTTATCGGCTGCCTCCGTTTGCCGGCGCGCCTCCTGTTTTTGTTTCATTATATTTATTAGGGGCTTCATGTCTTCTCTAAGTTTCTTCAGCAGCTCCTCACATTCGCTTATTTTGGTTTGTTTGTCTTGGAGGGCCTCTTCAACTTCTTCGTCCGAGAGGTCAGACTACAGCCCAGCGAACCTATTGCTGCCTCCGGACCTGTATTAACCTTCTCCTTCTTCGGACACATATTCAACCTCCTCATCTGATGACGAGTCCGTTGTCATTTGCCGTTGTATTTTCTCGTTCGCCGTTGTTTTCGCTGCTCTGGTGTCAACCACCCCAGCTTGCAGCTGTACTGAGGTGGTGGCTTGCCTTTTGCAATCCAAATTCGGCGTAGGTTTCGAGCTCCGCCTCCTCTTCGTTGCTATTTCGGTTGCGGTGGTTTTTACCGCTGTCCCATCATCCGCTCTGCGAAGAGTGGGTGAGGGTTTGGAAAGGATTGCTTGCAATTCCAAGTACAGATTTCTTGCCGCTCATGTGCGGAAGGTTCAACCTCCAAGTGGTGCAGAGCGTCAACCTGACTTCGGTCAGGGCGAATGAACCTACGTTTTTATTGTACATGTATCATAATCACTTTTTACCCAAACGCCGTGATTAATGAGACTGTACTTGATATCATTGTGATAGAATAAGGCACTAATGAGTGTTTATAAAAAGTTGGTGGTGCATGGCAATATGTCATGCAGTCTTCCAGTTTGGTCGACCCGACTCCTCTCTGGTAAAATGGACTGCATGACAATGGACACCAGTGTTCCTGTGAGCCGTTAAGTCACGAAGCTGGAAAACTATCCTTTTGGTTTGTACGGATGTGTGATAATTTCACACATCCGATAGAATGTATGATGATAACGTCATACATTCACAGAGTACAAAATAACAAAAGAGACTACCATGTCTTCTGAAAAACTGGTGCTCTGGGGTAGTTGTGCCCGGATTCTAATTGAATCTCAACTACAGTTGCGGTCGGCCCCCTTGTGGGAGTTTCAGAGTGGCTGTGGTTAACGAGAAATGCGTTCTCGGTAACTGAGTGATGGTGTTCCTTAAGCTCAGTTACATAGATAAAAACACATCTACCAGTATGGCTTTTTTTAACGGGAAAAGCAAACTGGTACTTGAGAAAAATGGAAATGACGGAAGGTAAAGTCTACGGCAATAGGACAGATGCAGAAGATTAATCTTGCCTTTTTTTTCATATTCTACAAGGCAACATACACCATAAATATGCATGTAATTCATGCATATAAAAATGGAGTGGATTGGAATTCAATCCACCACGAAATTAGGGCCTTGAGCCAGGTGTTCGTGTGTATTTGTTTTCCTTATCTGTCCCATCATCCAATTTATGTTTTGCAACAGCATCTTTCGAAGCTGCTGCCGCCTTCCCCTTCACCATTTGGTGAAATCGAAACATATGCGGAAATAAAAAAAATTTATGTTCCGACCAGGTTTCGATCCCACGACCTCCTGATTACTAAGCCGATGCGCTAACTTTGTGCTACCGAACACTTGAATTATAACTTGCCAAATTACTATATGGAACACTTGCTACTTATTTACACTGATAAAGTCGATTTGATCCGTGTACGCCCTCACACAAGCGAAGTCAAATATCGACTGAGAGAGAGATCACGATGTTTTTAATAAAACGAAGTCAAATAATTAGATGGTATGGTAGGCCAGTTACCAATAATGAAGGTGAGCTTAGCAGTATGTTAGATAATAAATTCAAAAATGCACCTAAGACTTTTGCTATAACAAAGCATCAATCATCTTGTTACCATTGCTCTAAGTCTGGCCACACCTTGATGAGATGTTTTCGATTTTTGCGTTTATCACCAGCTGACAGAAAACAAAAAATTATGTAGCTCAAACTATGCGAAAATTGTTTTCAACCAGATCATATTTGTATTTTTGTATTTTTATTTGTATTTATTATTTATGAAATTACTTGATACATCAAGATTAAATCTTTTAGTTGTATCTAAACAAATTTACAAGTTATAACTTATTACAATACAAGCTTAAGTAGACAATATTTATAAATAAAAACATAACAATATATGAAAAAAATACAAAAAAAAACAAGGAATTTAAGTAAATAAAACAAGAGAAATCAAACATTAATTAATTGATGAAAAGTAAATGAATATCTTCTTCTTAAAAACAGCCAATAAAGTAATTCTCTGAATATCAAAGGGAAGGCCATTCCAAATTCTAATGGCATGGATAAAGAAAGATCTGTCGGCAATGCAATGTGTAAAACGCGGCAATATCATTCGAAGTCCTCTACGAGAATGTGTAAATTGAAGCATTTCCCCCAAGTACCCTGGACATTTACCATGAATTATCTTGTGTAGAAGAATAATGTTACGTGTGACCAAGTAATTATCAACACTAATTCCTAACAAAGAAGACTGAACCCTAGATACACTTTCATAACGAGGTATACTGTAGATAAAACGCAAGCAATCATTAAAGGCAACTCTAAGCTTACGCTTGCACTCATAATCAAGACAGGGATACACTGAACAGTTAAAAGTAAAAATGGAAGAATTAGACTTTTCACAAGCTGTTTTTTGATAACAGGATTCAACATATAAGATGACACTCTTAAAGAACGAAGAACAGAGTAAATACGTCTAACAGTTTCTGATATTGCATTGCAGCAACTAAGTTTATCATTGATTTGAAAACCAAAATATTTAACATTACGAACAAATGGAATAATTTGGGAGTTTAAAATTACTTTTGGAAAATCTTCAAGGCATAATTCACTTTGAGAACATACCATACTTAAGGATTTCAAAGGGTTTAGTTGAAGTTTATTAGAGTGGGCCCATTCTAGAATATTGTGTAGATCGTCATTGACACGTGCAACAGCATCTTCCGACATTCCTAACTTACAAAATTTATACAACAAAACATCATCTGCATAATATGAACAATCATGAACATAATCAGGAAGATCGTTTATAAAAAGTGAGAACAATAGTGGTCCAAGAACAGATCCTTGTGGCACTCCACAGCTAACTAAGAAAGGAACAGATGTACCCTGTGCAGTTTTTATCGTTTGGAATCTATTGCTCACATAATCCTTAATAAGCTTAAGAGCAGAACTTGAAAAATTAAACACATGACACAGCTTAGAAATCAAAATTTGATGGTCTACACAGTCGAAAGCTTTAGAAAAATCTAGAAGCACCATTATGCCCAACTGGTTTTTATCAAGCGCAAATCTAAAGTCAGAAGTAACCTTAAGTACAGCAGATTCACAGCTGTGCTTGTTGCGGAAACCAGACTGCCATTTGGAGAGTTTATTACTCATTTGTATATAAACCTGTATTTGGTTAGCCATAAGACGTTCAAGAACCTTACCAAAAAAGGGCAACAAACTAATGGGTCTATAATCAGATGGCACTGAAGGTCTGCTACTTTTTGGAATGGGGACAATTATTCCAGATTTCCAAGTTTCAGGGAATTTACAACTGTAAAAACAAGCATTTATGATATGTAGTAAAGGCTTTATGATGACTGGAACAATCAAACGGATGAACTTAGGCGAAATGTCGTCAAAACCAGTTGCATCGGATTTGACAGATTTTAAAGCACTTACGATTTCATTTTCAGTCACACAATAAAACGAAAATAGCTCAATATCATTTTCAGGTATAACTAAAGGCAGGTGAGAGTTATATTGGGGCAATGAAAAAGTTGAATCGTCAAAATTGTAAATAAGTTGCGATTCCTCGATGCTCTTTATCCATTTGGTCACAGGAAAGCTGTCATCTTCCGAAAATGTTTGAAGGGACTCCTCGATGTCTCTAAATGAAAAAACTGTACGATTTACCTCGACAGGCTGGTTAAGCTCAGCCAATTTCTTCTGCAACGAGCGAATCTCCTCCTTTTTTGCCACGATCTGCCTTAAACTTTCCAATTGATCTGACAATGACCTACTTTCCTCGTCAAGTTGTGAAGATTCGTTTGAATTTTGCTCATCGAAATCAACGTGTGAAAAAAGTTCTTCAAGTTGGGACTCTTCCAGTTTGTCTAAGGCTTGCTCCAAAGGAATCTTAAAAGCTGATTTGAGTTCAGTAGTTGCAAGCCCCATTTCGTTAAGCTTGTCCTTAAGTTGCTGCACAGTTGCAATTTCCTTAAATCGTGAAGCTCGTGTGGTCATTTTTAACTCGAAATTGTGTAGTTTTGTTATAAGAATCGACAATAAAAGTATTTTGCATAAAAATTAACTTGTTTAAACTTCTTAAAACGCAATATTTGCCGCGTTCAAATTAAAAAAAACTTTTTGAAAAAATGTCGAGACTGTACTTAATCCCACTTCTGAAGATGTGAGGGGCACGGAGTGGAGACGGCGACCAAAATCGTTTAAGAAAAGACACAAGCTTCGGCTTCAAGTGTTTTATTGCAACTAAACTAAGACCTGATCTTAAAACTTAAAACTACATATAAGTACATGCATATATCACAGTTCATTTCTTATAATGCGAAAGTAAAGCATACTATGTACATACATAACTTAGCTGTTCCATCATACGATTTGCGGATTATAACATTTGTAATAATTGAGTTGGATACATACGAGAACGTTATAATATAGAAATACTGGGATATAGGGTATTCTTGTTTTTAATTGATTTTACAAATATATTTCTTACACTGTTTTTTTTTTATAATTTGCACCCACTCAAGGGATTTTTATACCCTTTTTATGCCAGAGACACAGTGAGTGCATTAGGAAGAAGTGAAGGGGTTGGAAAGGAGGTGTCGATGTACATTGGTCTTGAATTCTTGTACATTGCAATGATCGGGAAAGACAGAGTGTGGAAGAGAGTTCCACATTCGCGTAGTACGGCTAAAGAATGATTCTCTATACTTGAGAGTACGTCCGAAGTTGGGCTCGAGGGTAAACTGATGGGCATTCCTAGAAGCGCGAGTATTACGGGCGAATTGTTTGAGGGGAGGAACGCAACTGGCTATTTCACTAGAGCAATTACCATAGAAGTAACGGTAAAACAAGGAGAGACACGCTACGTTGCGACGGTGGTCTAAAGGGGTGAATGAGTCAGTGATCTCTCTATCACCAATCATTCTTACAGCTCTTCTTTGAATTCCATCTAAGAGGCTTAAGTAAGTAGCTGGAGCACCAGCCCAGAGATGGGAATTGTACTCAAGCTTTGGACGGATATATGTTTTATAGATAATAGCCAGATCAGAAGGGGAGAAAAATTTCTTGCACCTTCTTAAGAAACCCAAATATCTTGCGGCATTTTTGGCGACATCGCATATGTGCTCGCTCCACAAAAGGTGGTCTGTAATGCACATACCGAGAATCTCGAGATGTTCGGTCTCATTGATGCAAGTGCCACTCATGGACAGTGGCAAGGGGGTACATCTCGCTTCGACGATACAAGACAGCATTGAGTTTTCGAAGCATTAAACTCGACGCGGTTTTTAATTCCCCATTGTACAATGCTGTTTAAGTCAGAGTTTAATGAGCTTATCATATTTTGCCGTTGCAGGTCCACATCCGAAGTGGAGGGATGTGAGTCTGGGAACGAATATGAAAAGCTAAGGGTACTATCGTCAGCGAAACAATGAATTGGATTAGAAGTTACAGACAAGAGATCATTTATGAAAATGAGAAAGAGGGTCGGAGACAAAACGGAGCTCTGGGGTACACCAGCATTTATGTTGTGGGTTTCAGACTTGAATCCGTCCAATACAACTTGTATTGAACGGTTCGAAAGAAAGTTTCTAATCCATCGAAGAAGGGATTCATCGATACCGAAGGCACGCATTTTCGATAAAAGAGCAAGATGCCAGACTTTATCAAATGCCTTTGAAATATCAAGTGCAACAATCTTACTTTCTCCAAAACGATGTAAAGATTTGTTCCACTGTTCGGTGAGATAAACCATCAGATCACCAGTGGACCTGTTGCTGCGAAAGCCGTACTGCCGGTCATTAAGAAGCTTTCGGTCTTCGAGATATTTCTTGAGCTGATAGTTTATCAGCGTTTCCATGACCTTAGAAAGAAGGGACGTAAGTGCAATCGGACGATAGTTGGAGGGAGAAGAAGATACGCCTTTTTTTGGGATTGGCTGGACAAATGCTGTTTTCCAACTGCTCGGAACGAGCCCAGAAGAATAGGATAGATGGAAAAGCTTACGCAAGGGTTTTGCCAGCGTGGAAGAACACCTCTTCAGAACAATAGCGGGGATACCATCCGGACCAGCGGATTTATGTATGTTGAGATCTTTGAGGACTCTTGCCACAGCACGAGTGCGAAAGAAGATTTGCCCCATGGAATCATTGACGCGCTCTAGAGCTGGGGGAGTCATGACACTATCTGGCAGCGAAGAGTTGGAGGCGAACTGCCTAGCAAAAAGGTTAGCTTTCGCGAGAGAGCTAACAACTGGAGTGTCATTGTCAACGAGCGTAGGGACCGAGGAAGAAGAAGAATTCTTCATATTTTTCACAAAAGACCAAAAATTCTTACTGCCCTTGGGACATTGCAGTATTTTTTGCCTTAATTTTTGGTCATGCAAAAACTTAGTCCGTCGAATATGGGTATTGCAGGCCTTCCTGGCTTGTTTAAACTTGTTCCGGTTTTCCTCAGTTGGGTTGGCTCTATAACACCGGAACTTTACTTCTTTTTCCCTGATAACCTCTTTACAGCTTGAATCAAACCATGATTTTTCCTTAGGTTTGATGCTTTTAACTCTGTTCGGGATAAAAGTTTTCATTCCCAAGATAATCATATTAGTAATCATATCTGCGCTGGCGTCTACGTCACTATCGAGGAAGCATAGTGACCAGTTAAAGATCCGGAAGAAGTTATTGAGACCGTTCCAGTTGGCTTTCTCGTATTGCCATACGGTTCTCTTCGGAGCTCTTTCTTTAACTGGATTTACTCTCTATTGAAATGCTACTAAACAAAAAATGAGGACAGTTATTTAAATATTGAAAGTAGAGTTTGTCAACTGCATTTTGAGAATCAGCAAAAGATGTACCTACTGAAATAATTTGCAAAACCTTCGCAGATTTCAGGGGTTGTGGTAAGGTTTACACTATCTATATATATAAAAATGAATGTTGGTAGGTACATATATTACCTATAGACTCATAAACTACACATTTGATCATGTAATAATCTTTGGAAAAGTTGTTGTGCATAAACCCGGGATGGTTCCTGAGTTGGAAAAACTAATTTTTATTGAATTACGTGCGAGAAAAACGCAAATAAAAATTGGGTACCTGTAAATTGTTATCGATAATTTCGTTGATTTATCGATATTTTCATTCATTCATATTGACAGAGAGAAAACCTCCCAAGGTATTTTGCCGCGAAGCTAGGCAAATTGACGGGCCACGCTTTAAATGTACACTTACGTACATGTGTTCATACTCATACGCAGCTGATTCTGATTACATGAGAATGCATGCGTAATGACACGAACAAAAATACCACAAAAACAGATTAACAAGCCACAGACTAGATAAAGAGGGGAAACCCATGATACAAGTACCAAAGGTAATATACTCCCGAAGATTGTCAAGTTCGAATTGTCCAATAAAATCCAAGATGGCGGATATAGAGCGAATTCTGGTGCTAAAGCGATGCCACTTTAAAAATATTTTATGTTCACAAATTGATGAACAAAAATTCAAAACAACGAAATGGAAATATTGTTCAATAAATTCATTTTTGCATTTAAAAGTTAATTGCATCTTAATTCAGTGGAATTAAGTGCCATTGACCTTTCACTTCTAGCTCTCCGTGCTCTCGTCGGCGGATTCTTGAAAACATGCTACGACTTGGGCGCCATCTATTGGGATATTTTTCAGCGTAGAGTCTTTCGGCTTCCCGATCTCGACAACAAGTTAAACCGTAGCAGAAGTTCCTGTCCGCTAACTCTTCTCGAACATATGAGTTTGTTATTGTTATGTGTTGATGAATTAATATTTTAATTATAAATGGTTGTTAAGTAAATATGCGATGCCTTTTATTAACCTTTAGGTTGTTAATTGTTTTTTCATTCAAGAAAAATTGCGGTTTAATTATCTTAAGCCCCCAGCAGGTAGAACCCTTCGCCGGCGAGTGGCCGCGGCCCCAGGTATAGTAAGAAAAAATTGCAGGTCAGTTTTCAGACGTTATCAATGAATAAAATGGTTAATCCATGGAAAATCCAATACTTTTCTACTTTATTGAGTCGTCATAAAACTCCAATTACAAAAAATTAAATTTGTAAATTAAACTAATAAATTAAACTAAAAGTCCAGATGGGTAAAAATAAAAACAAAGATTTTCTTAGAAAAAAGTGGTTTTGGTTTTTTTTTAATTTCTCAAAAACGAAAAGACATTTTTGCATCCGGTTTTCTGTTTTCGACTAAAAATTAACAAAGACATTGAAATTTTAAAACAAAATTAGTACTTAATTACATAAAATTTTGAAAAAAATTAGTTCAAAAATTTTTTTTTGGCTTTTTTTTTGAAAATTTTGAGTTTGAAAATTAATTTTTTTAAAACTATTCGTTAAAACAATTTATTTTAAAAACAAAGTGAAAGAAGAAGTTTTAAGCTTTTCAGAAAGGTATAGCACGGTGTTATAAACTAAGCCGTTGATTTTTTATATTTTTTTTTTACAAAATAAGTCAATTTTTCAGAAAATTGCCCCTCCCGGCTAAACGGGGGGGAATAGACCCCACCCTCCGATACGATTTTTTTCTTGTCTCAACTCAACCTACGCTCTAGCTTTTTGGCACAACGCTCGTGAATCACCCTGTATAGCTCATTTGACAGATGAGTGCTGTGGCGCACCAATCAGCCAATGGAAGCACTAACTTGCTAAGAGAATTACGACATTTATCAACTAGCGCCATATCGGTGGCCAGAGGTGACCCTAGCTCTTACAGAGAATATAAGTTTAATATGTAGCTCATTTGACAGATGAGTGCTGTGGCGCACCAATCAGCCAATGGAAGCACTAACTTGCTAAGAGAATTACGACATTTATCAACTAGCGCCATATCGGTGGCCAGAGGTGACCCTAGCTCTTACAGAGAATATAAGTTTAATATGTAGCTCATTTGACAGATGAGTCCTGTGGCGCACCATTCAGCCAATGTAAGCATTAACTTGCTAAGAGAATTACGACATTTATCAACTAGCGCCATATCGGTGGCCAGAGGTGACCCTAGCTCATACAGAGCTTCTTCTGGATTTGTCTATGTGGTTGCATGCTATGTTCCACCTGGTTCTACTAACGAAATTTATGAAAATTTGATCAATTCGCTAGAAACGATTTTTGAAATAATTGAGCCAACTGATGAGATTATTATTATTGGTGACTTTAATCTTCCCAACTTGGTATGGTCCCGATCAACTAACGACGACGTATATTTGCCTACTAATGCTTTGAATACAAACGAATTCTGCTTAATAGATGGAATGGCATCTTTTGGACTAAATCAGCTGAATGGTGTTAAAAACGAAAATGGAAGAATATTGGATCTTGTCTACTTCTCAGACGTTATGAATACTGATGCTGCCATTATCCCATGTGATTCAAAGCTCGTTCACGAAGATCGTCACCATCCTGCCCTCACTATTTCCTTAAACTTAAGTATATGCAACGTTTTAAACTTATGTAAACATCATATTGAGTTTGACTTTAAAAAATGTAACTTTTCTCAACTATTTAATTTACTTCTCGAAATTAACTGGGATTCAATATTTTCAAAATTGTGTTTGGATGAAATGATATTACGATTTTATGAAATCTTATTTGACTGTTTTCTAGATACTATCCCACTTCGCAAATTGAAATCATTAAACAATAATCCGCCATGGTTTGATTCGCATTTAAAAACATTAAAAAATAAAAGAAATAAGGCCTGGTTGAAATTCAATCTTTCGAAGAATGATGAGACGTTTCGAGTCTATCAAGAACTGCAATCCGACTTTGTGACCTATTCAAACTGTTTGTATTCTGACTTTATTTCGAACACTGAATGTGACCTAAAATCGAACCCCCATATATTTTGGCGATATGTTAATAGTAAACGTAAATTTGACGGCTATCCAGCATGTATGACCTTTCAAAATTCTTCTAGCCATTTTCCAGAGACAATTTCTAACATGTTTGCAGATTATTTTAAGACTGCCTTTGAAGATTTCTCTTCTGCAAACACTTGTTCTCTTATCACTCCTAACACACAAGAATACAGTCATCTTTCATCAATTAATTTTTCAATTTCTGAGTCTTCTATACGTGACAATATCTTAAAGCTAAATGAATGTTTTAGTCCTGGTCCTGATGGAATCCCATCGTTTATGTTGAAAAAATGTGTGTCCTATATTTCTTATCCGTTGTTTCTTCTTTTCAATGAATCTCTGAAATGTTCCAAGTTCCCAGATCTTTGGAAATATTCATACTTAACGCCGGTCCATAAAAAGGGTTTTAAAAATTTAGTTACTAATTATCGTCCTATAGCGAAACTGTCCGCTATTCCTAAACTGTTTGAATCCCTCATTTGTGATATAGTTTCTTTTAATTGTTCTTCTATCATATGTGAAAATCAACATGGATTTGTTAAACAAAAATCTACAATAACAAATTTGTTACAATTTTCTACTTTTTGTTTGGATGCATTTGAAAAACACTCTCAAGTCGATTGCATTTTTACAGACTTTAGCAAAGCTTTCGACAAATTAAATCACGAGATTCTTCTCAGTAAATTGAGTAAAATTGGACTTTACGACCGTTTTGTTATGTGGATTTCGTCATACCTTGAAGATAGATATTATAGTGTCATGTTCAGATGTAACCCTTCATGTCAATTTAAAGTCAATTCTGGTGTACCCCAAGGTAGTCACCTTGGCCCGTTGCTGTTTGTTTTATTTATTAATGATTTGCCTTCTGTTTTAAACAATTCTTTATCGCTTATTTATGCAGATGATTTAAAAATATTTCGAATTATTAACTCGATCAATGACTGTGACGATCTACAAGAGGACCTTAATATGTTTTGGGAATGGTGCAAGAATAATCGTTTGATTTTAAATATTGACAAATGTAAAACAATGTGTTTTACACGCAAACGTAATATAATAAACTATGACTATGTGTTGAATTCGTCATCCTTGAGTAGGGTATCTAACTTTTCTGACCTTGGTGTTGTACTGGACTCAAAATTAACGTTTACTGATCACTATAATTTTATAATAAAAAAAGCTAACAAAGTACTTGGTTTCGTCAAAAGATTATCGCGTGAGTTCCGTGATCCATATGTCATCAAAATTCTTTATGTTTCTTTTGTCAGGCCAATTCTCGAATACGGTTGCGTTGTATGGGCACCATACTACTCTATTCATATAAATAGAATAGAAAGTATTCAACGTAGATTTTTAAGATTTTGCCTACGATTTTTTCCCTGGCCTGATAGACTTCATTTACCACCATATACTCAAAGGCTTCCCTTAATAAATCTCCCATCTCTTTCTGGTCACAGAGAGTATTTACAGTTCTGCTTTATAACAGGAGTAATGAATGGAACTATTTCATGTCCATCTATTCTTTATAGATTGAATTTCAACTTGAGTCAGGCCACCTTAAGAAGAAATTTACCGATTCGAACTATTTTTAGTAGATCTAACTATGGCGCTAACAGTCCTCTCAATCAATTAATCAGTATTTTTAATAAATTTTCTATTCTCATTAACTCTACAAATGACAATATCAAATCTGCAAGCTTTAAATTTAATTTTTTTGTTATAAGTAGTTAAACAATGTTAGTTTTAAGTTTAGTTTTAAGTAATCAATGTAATCTTAGCGTTAGTATTTAACGTATTTGAATAAACAATAAACGTTTTATATGAAGCTCATTCGACAGATGAGTCCTGTGGTGCACCAATCGGCCTATGGAAGCATAAACTTGCTAAGGGAATTTTGACACATGTCAACTAGCGCCATACCGGTAGCCAGAGGCGACAATAGCTCTTACAGAGTATATAAGTTTAATATATAGCTCATTTGACAGATGAGTCCTGTGGTGCACCAATCGGCCTATGGAAGCACTAACTTGCTAAGAGAATTACGACATTTATCAACTAGCGCCATATCGGTGGCCAGAGGTGACTCAAGCTTTTACAGAGAATATAAGTTTAATATATAGCTCATTTGGATTTGACAGATGAGTACTGTGGCGCACCAATCGGTCTATGGAAGCATTAACTTGCTGAGGGAATTATGACACATGTCAACCAGCGCCATATCGGTGGCCAGAGGCGACTCTAACTCTTACAGAAAATATAAGTTTAATATGTAGCTCATTTGACAGATGAGTCCTGTGGCGCACTGGCTGACGTCGTCCTGCCTTGATTTGAAGAATTAAATGAAACTCCGTCAAGGAGTTTTTGAAATTCATTGGAATGACTATGGAGCCAACAGCTGAAAATTCATTGTACCATCCCAGAAACCTTCGGGAGTTTCATTTAATTCTTCAAATCTAGGCAGGACGACGTCTACCGGGTCAGCTAGTTATAAATAAACATGGATAAACATCACATTTCTTTTTCGAATTAACGTATTTCCAGAAACTTTTTGGGTCAGATTTCAGAGAGCTTCCTATAGTGAGCAGATATTCGCTATAAAGTTCGTTAGAAACTTTCTTGAACTCTTCAAAAAAAGAAATGTATACCACTTGGTCTTCCAAGGTCATGGATTTGATATACTTTTTCCGAGCCTTATTTCTTTTATTCCGAAGAGCTTTAAGCTCTTTCGAGTACCAAGGATGGTATGAACCATTAGTTTGTATGGATCTCTTTATGGGAACGGTTTGATGTACCTATGCATTTCATTAAGATACCATAAAACCTTTCAACAACTACTTCAATATCAAGTATAGTAAGTCTCAAGTCAAGGGGAGGGTGAAATTTATCTATGTTAGATATAACTGAGGAAGACTCTACCACTACTGTATTAACAGGGACAGATGTAAGAACTAGGTCAAGTACTCGATTCATATGATTTTTAATGCAGCTAACTTGCTGTAAATCAGCTGAAATAATATTATCCAGTGATTGAAGTTCCAGTTGTGGTGAGCAAGTGGAAGCTTCGAAATAGGATTCGTCGTCAGAAGAAACCCAATCGATGTCAGGAAGGTTGAAATCGCCTAAAAGGAGGACACAACTATCAATGCTGCCGATTCCTAAAATAAAGTCCAGTGCCTCGGAAAGTTCCATGAACATGGCTATTAGACTTTTAGGTGGAATGTAAGCATTTAATATAAAGATAGATTTCTCTTGTAAGATTATTTTTATGCATAAGAGCTCAATTGATATTTTAAAAAGGAAAACAATTTGAGCTGAGAAATTATTACTAATGGCAATAAGGACATTATTTATCAACACAGGGTGTTTATTTTAAACTTCAATTTACAATTTAACAATTAATATAAGTATAATAATATGGAGAAAAGAATTAATGAAGACGAGTGGTCTCGATGAGGTCCAGAATCCAAAGAGGCAGAATAATTTTGCGGAAAAGTAAAGGTGACAAAAAGTGACAGATGGCACCGGCGCACAGTGGCCCGTTTAGGCTAAAGTCATTCCAAAATTCATTTTTTTCGTTGTTCCAGAATTCAAAATTTGTTGTTTCGCTGAATTAACAAATATTTGAAGTTCTTGAAACCGAAGTTTTTTTTTAATTTTCCCAACGGTTTGGTTTTGAGAGGGGGTCAAAGTTGAACTTTTTTTTCAGTTTTAATAACAAACAATTTTTTTTTTCTTTTTCTTGACTTTGAGAAGCTATATTACGAACGTGGGGAAAGAATTTTTGTTTTTTCTTTCTGAAATTAACAAATACGGTAAAATATATGTTTGGAAAAAATATTACAAAAAAAAAAAAAAATGTCTATATATATTTTTTTTTTTTTTTTTGGACACCACTTTTTGTACCTTTTCTTTACATTGCATGGAAAAAAAAGCTTCAAAAAGCATTAAGCAAAACTCAACGCATAATGAAAGCTGAAGTATTTCTTAATATAATCCTGAAGAAATAATTTGCGCCAACTTGCGCCCAACTGAGCTAGAGCGATTTTATTAATCGATGGCAGGCACTTTTTTTCAATTTTCTGGGTTTTCAATGGCAAATTAATAAAATGTTTAATACTGTAACTTTTGAACAAGTTGAGATATCACCACAATTTTTTTTTTAATTCGAAGAAAATGTTCACGGCTAACAATATGATGAGTTTTAAATTTATTACATTTGCAGGGTGTTCCAGAATTTTCGAACAAAAAATTTTTTTTTTTCAAATTCAAAAAATTATCTGAAATGGGGAATGAATTCACCACAATTTTGTTTTTGATGACGGAAATATTTTAAAATACGATATGTCATAAATATTACATAAATCGGAGGCAATAAAAAAATTAAATTGAAGGGTTTATATTATATCCATAATAAAATATTAGCAGTTACTTTTGACTTAAGGAGATTAAATGTTCAGTGATTATTTATGTAGGTATTAATTTTTAATCGGATTAAATGTTTATTTTTATTGCTCGATGTCATAAAATTTTAGATTGACGGAAAAGTTTTAAATGAACTTACAGAAACAAAATCAACGCGGTCATGCCCAATATGCAAAAGGACACAAAAAAGTTTCAATAGCCAAGATGAATCCAATGCAAACATTGACGAACATAACTACCAATATGGAATATCTCCACTGCATGGTAGAATCAGATGCATGGAATTTATATTAAAACTTGCATATACACTTCGACAGGATGGAGAGGATTTCGGTGAATCGATTGGGATCAAAGAAGCACAAAAAAGAAGAAAGGAAAGGATACAAACGTGTTTCCGTGATCAGCTTGGACTCGATGTAGACAAACCAAAGCAGGGATTCGGAAATACTAATGATGGGAACACTTCGAGAAGATTTTTCGAGCAATCGGTGATAACAGCTTAAATAACTGGAGTAAACATAGAGGTTATTTCCAGGCTGAAAATAATGCTTGATGTTTTGAACTGCAGGGAAGTTGTGAACGCAGTTAAATTTGGGGAGTATACTAAAGCAACAGCAGCTCTGTTGACTCAAAAGTATCCTGAAAAACAACTGACACCTACTCTTCACAAAATTTTGGCTCACAGTCAAGATATTATAGAGTATCAATCACTTCCCCTAGGAGAATTATCTGAAGAAGCCCAGGAATCCAAAAATAAGGACTACAAAAGGTATAGATATCAAAATACCTGCAAAGTTTCGAGAATAAGGCAGAATGAAGACTTATGCAACATGCTTGCAGCCTCATCTGATCCGCTTATTTCTTCTCTGAGGCACGTAAGGACCCAAAACGATATGAAAGCACTTTAT
Source organism: Sphaerophoria taeniata (assembly GCA_943590905.1). Classification (NCBI taxonomy): domain Eukaryota; kingdom Metazoa; phylum Arthropoda; class Insecta; order Diptera; family Syrphidae; genus Sphaerophoria; species Sphaerophoria taeniata. The sequence goes on from OX016541.1 coordinate 98,224,205, forward strand.
TCTCCGGAAATGTTGAGTTTATTGAATATTACCACGGACCAAGATGATAGTTTTCAAGAAATCTAATGTTTATACGTACATTTCAACTGTTTTTATTGTATAATTTGCTGTTCAATTTGTTATTTATTATTATTCTAATGTCAATTTACAAAAAAAAAAAAAAAAAAACTTTTTTCGCCACTGTTCCTCTAAAATCGGTGTTTTACTTTTTGCGCTACTGTTAAACGTCAATTCCTTTTGTTTTACGCCAGAAAATGAATTTTCTTGTTTGTTTAATTCACATTTAATCATTTTTATCTCACTTAATATAACTAAGCTTTTTGACAGCTATTTCCGAAACACCCTGTAATGTTTTTATTTTGAAATTCACCAATTTCATAGCGTTGGGTGTAACCTTCAAAATAAAAAAAAAATTGTGGAAATATCTCAACTCGTTTAGGAGCTATGATTTTTGGAACCAAAAAAGCCGAAACGGGCCACTGTGCGGCGGAAAAGCGTATCATGTCTGACATTAAGAGAAAATCCTCTTACTTCACTGAACGTCATCGATCCGACATAACACATATTAACTCAAGTTAAATTATAATTGAATACATTTGATTAAGATCAGATGCAAATTGAAACGAAAGAAGTAAGTACGAATGATGTACACGTTGAAGTACAGTACATTGTACCAAATGATGTACACGTTTGTCATTAAAATTTATTGTTGTATTTATTACTGTTAAGTTTGTAAGGAAATCATAATCCATTGAACACAATACATATTTTTCGGGTCTTAAAAGGACAATTCATTTGATTTGATTTGTGGGAAGGCTTGCTCTTAAGAACAATCGTTTATTTATTTTTTTCGGAATATTAAATAAACCCTATCTACTCATGGAAAATCAGCGAAATTTTCAGATACCTTAGTTGCAATTAAAATGTACCTAATTACTTATGAGTTATGTACACTTTCAAATTATAAAACCTTCTATACCTAATTCTGAATCATGAAATCCGTTGTAGGTGCTCCTGTATTCCAAATTAGATAGATAGATAGATAGATAGCTATATATTTATTCAAATTTCAAAATGTATTTTCATTGTTTCTTACAAAATAACATTATAGGCATACATGGATAGTTGTCGTCTGCCTATTGGCACCTTATATTTCTAATAATATTGTTGTTTTTTTTTCTTATTTAAATTTTATATAAAAATTTGTTTTAATTCATTCTAAAATAATTCAAAAATTATTCTGTTTCTATAATTCAATGCTTCTTTACAGAATTCAAAAAGTATTTTCCAGTTTTCACCGTTCAGAATGTTATAGATCTCGAGGTCACTTAACTCGTTCTTACTATAGTAAACTCTTCGGAGTTCTTTAAGAATCGGGCATCGACCTAAAAAGTGCATTAGGTACATCTTCGCGTTCATTTGGGTTGCATATTGAGCACAATTGAGCGAGGTCACTTTTGTGGTGCATAAAATTAAGATGTAGCATTTCCACTCTTGCTTTGAAAATAGTAGATATCATTGATAATGTTATGTGAAGTTGTCAAGTTGTGTGTTAGATTTCGGTACACTAATCGTTCACTCGACGACCTTGCTTCTTCTAGAAATAACATTCGTTGTTTCTCATCGAATTTTTGGAGCAGACCAAAATATTCAAACCTACTTAGTTTTAAAACTGTTTTTTTTTCTTTTTTAATGTCCTTTAAAATTTCAGGACACAATTTTGTCATGGTTGGTTTTGCGTTATATAATGTACTTACATAATTTAGACAAGCGACGAAAATTTCTAGCTAGAACGTTATTTATAAATTATAACCCACGTCCATAACAAGAATACGTTATTCTTATTATTTCTTAATTCTGTTTCAGTACAACTAAGACTAGTGGAATCAATACTCAAAAATGCTTACCTATAATTAGGGACCTGTCGGGGGAGGGGAACAATTTGTTTTCATATCTCAATGGTCTCGGTTATTGCCTTAAATTATAGGCGTAAAGATTCACCACTATTTGTCGGTACCGTCCCTGACCAAAGACGTTAAAAGAAACAACATATTAAATAAAGGAGGGAGGACCTCGAACATGGATCCACATTCTCAGCGCCGCATCGCGATCGAAATAGCCACAAGCGATAGTCTTATTGCTACGTTGACCCGAACCCTGCCATCCAAAGGGGAACAGCAAACTAAATTACATGTGTTTAGATGGCCAGGAAGATGATATAGATGAGATGTTGATGATGATTATGATGACGGCTGTATTCAGGTACCTCATTGATTAATTGTTTCATCCCAACATAATTAGAGACTTTTGGATTCTACGATGTTGTTGTTTTTGCTTTATTTAATCAAATTCTTTAGGCTGCCTGAAATTAGGTAAGCTATAATGACTTCATCACATGCGAATCAAGGTATTGAATACATCATGATTAGATTCAAAAATTGTTCCACCGGATGGAGCACCTTGGAGTGATTTGCTTGGGTATGAGGCATATTAACGCTGTTTGTCCGTATATGTATGTTGGCATAGGTGCCTCCAGAATGGCAGAATATGAAATTTTAAATCCAATTAATTATCAATTTGTTTTCAAATTTAACGAGGTTCTGATGTGTTTTAAGATAAAAGATTTAATTTTCGATTCGGAATAAGACTTAAGGAAATAAAAGTTATCAAATGATGTAACTGCACCAAAAGAGTGAAATGTAAATGTAATATTAATTATTAATTGATCACTGGGTATCTACTTTATCCGTTGAAAGAGCTTACAACTTTAAGTATTAGAAAATACAACGATTAAAGAAATAATGTCTCGTAAGTCACAAAATTTATATATGTAGCTTTACTGTACAAAAAGTGTTTAAGTATTCCCTTGAGCCTTGAATGTTTTGGACTTTTAAAAACTTAAACATAATGATGATTTTCTTATGATTGTGTTATTTATGTTAACGAACTTAAGTCGTTTTACTTGTAGTATTCCTGGACTGAGAAAATGTTGTTTTTGGGGGTGGTGTTGATATTTTGTTATCTTCAATCAATAAGATTGTGTGGGTATTTCAAATTATATTAATATTGTTTGGATATTGTAATTGGATACTTTATTGTGACATATGAAGTTGCATGGAAGTTGTTTTCGTTCTTATCCATATCCATCCGCTGAGATGTTATGAAATCTTTCATTCATTCCATTTTTCACATGGATTTTATATGAAATCCCAAACACTGATTAATACTGTTTGTTTTTAGAACATGTATACCTACTGTTCATTACATTGTACATTAATTACATAGTATAAGTAATTTTTCGCCAAGAAAAGTCATAATTATTTTGCATGGTACAGGTGAGATTTAAATAAATGAGTTTATCTAAGTCTTACAATCACGTTGAACCTACCATTTTGATTTTACTTAGGTACTCACTACCGACAAAATCGATCGACAAAATTAAATACATAATAAGCAAATTGAGTATAGTTGTATAGTACAATTCAAATCAATGTTTAATTCTAACTAAAACGATTGTACGTATGTACATTACATATGTACCTACCTATAATATAATTTTTATATTTTTATTGAAGAGTAGGTATTGTAAGTATAAGTATGGCCCTAACTGTACTGGAGCGAGTTCGCTCCCAAAAAAGAATTTCAAAGCTGCAAAGAAGGTGTTAATAAACGAATCAAAGAAAAACACAAGCGTCAAGTAGGTATTTCAAATTTTCAAGTTATAATTAATTTAATTTTTCTGACATACAGATGATTCAATTACGACAAAAAAATTGTAATTCAAAGTAGTTTGTAGAAGTAGAACACGAAATGAAATATTGCTTAAAAGATTCTCAAACAAAAGGTATATAGGGAAAGGCGTCTTGTTTATAGGATTCTGAAGGCCTCCGGTGAAACAGTGGAAGCTGGCAAGGATCCTAAGCTTGAAACCAAGATTAAGTGGGCCAAGGACCTTATCGCAGGACACGAGACCAGCTTGGGCTTCACGTCAGAACGACAAAGGTCAATGGAGGAAGCTCCTCCAATTCCTTAAAGGTATAGAGTGTATAACACCAGCTCTCCACTTAATCCTCCCACTGGACGGTTAGGTAGGCCTTTAAATGACGTCCTTAAGGACAACACTAAAACCTTCGAAGGCATACAGATGGCTCGATCTTTCAAGATCAGTGGCAGATGGTGAAACTGGGTCTCAATGGAAGATTCTTAAGTATCATACATGGTAACTCTCGTTCTGTACCTGCTATAGATGATGGGAGTTAGCCTTGGCATCAAGGTGGTAACACTGGTTTTATTTATCTCAGTTGTGTTGTGTCTGCCCTCTGCAGTTTTTACAATTAAATAAACATTTAGCTTTGGTTTTAAATCTTGTTCTGCAATAAATTGTGCTTTTTGTTATAAGTGCTTTAGTTTACTAAACATGTTAAATAGTTAACTCATGTGTAGAATTTATTTGAAATGTAATTAAAAATTTGGTAATTGTGCTCTCTTTTTCCAAGTAAGTCTTTGTTTCGTATTTAATTGGCTTATATACTTCTTGTAACAATAACAAACGCGTTTTCTCAGTGGGCATGCTCTTTCATTTATTCCGAAAATTTCCCCTCAATACATAATAGTTTTAAATCTAATAATAGGGTATCTAGTTTAAATTTTTAACCACCAATTCTAACGTGCTCCGTGGTCAAGCTTGTCTGAGCGCCGATCCTATACTTCACTCATCAATAGTCACAGGTTCATATCCTACCATTATCCAAAGTTTTTTTTTTTTTTATTAACGTTTTACTTCATTCCTTTTTTTTTTTTTTTTAATATTCTCTCATTTTTTTTCATTTCTTTTCAATATGACTTGCGCTAATAAAAATTGTTCAGATCGCTCTGACGCATCTCCCCTCTACGCATGCTTCGGTCCATGTGGAAACTTTTTTCATGCAAAATGCGTAGGTGCAACAGTTGCTTTTTTGGATAAAGTAACCGCATCCAAAATCGCTTTCTGGTACTGTGAAAATTGTAGAAAAATTTCTTTAGGCAGTTTATCTTTCAAACTGTCAACCTTGAAAGATGACATTTCAAAGATTTCTAAAAGTTTTGAAGACTTGAGCGTAAATTTTTCAATAATGGCTCAAAATGCAAACAATTTCCCAGTGCCAAATACTCTGATTGACAAATCCTCCTCCACGGATGACCTTGAAACGCCAGATACGTTAAGCTCTCAGACCGTTAAGTCAACAGCCGAAAACCCTAATAAATCCAAAAAGAGAGGACGAGAACTAGCTTCTTCTTCAATTATTGCAGGTCCAGCTGCAAAAAAGTCAAATTTGAGGAGTCACAAAGAAGCAGTTGAACCTGAAAATCCGCCATCTAATGGTTTAAATAGTGGAAATGAAGATGTCCAAAATCCTTCTCAAAATTCTATCGCCCAAAATATGATATCCGAACTTCCTTCGACGAGCCTGGCATCTGTTCAAACCCTAACTACTGCCCATAAAACTCTTGCGTCTGTTCCTAGGCCCAAAACAATATTTGTTTCACGCCTTTTGCCCACGACTGAAACAGATGACGTTTTGAAACATCTAGTAGAATGTAAGGCTTTAAATAATACTCTACAGGTGAAATGTCAGAAAATAAGCAAGCCAAATAGTTTTGTGGCATCTTTTAAAATAATCGCGCCAAACTCCCTATTTGACAGTATTTTAAATTCTTCTTGGCCACCTAACACCCTGGTAAAGGAATTCATCATTTCTAATAAACGGAGAAATTTACAAAATCCGATTTCCCGTACAGAAGAGGACCCAAAAAACTGCAAAGGATCTCCTTCTATTACCAAAACGTAAGAGGACTTCGTAGTAAAACTACTTCAATTTTTAAGAATTCACAAGCCTTACCGCATGACGTGTTTTTATTTACTGAGACTTGGCTTAATGCCACCATACTTGATTCTGAACTCATTGATGAAGAGTTCTTAGTTTATAGGAAAGACCGTCATGTGGATGCTGTTAATCTTGTTGGTGGAGGAGTTCTTATCGCAGTTCAAAACAGTTTCTGTTCATCACAAATTATCTTCCCGTTTAACCTTTCAATAGAACTCTTATGCGTAAAAGTGACCATACAATCAATAGTCTTTTTTATTTTAAATGTATATATTCCACCAAAAAGTCCTGTTTCAGTGTTTAATGAACTCTCATCAGCAGTTGACTATGTCATAGAAATTGCTGGTTTTGAAAATAATATTCTCCTGTTAGGTGATTTTAATCTCCCAAACGTAGATTGGGTTTCTTCAGACGACGAGTCTTATCTTGAAGCCTCCGCAAGTTCATCGCAACAGGAACTTCAATTTCTGGACGATATTATTTCAGCTGACTTGCAACAAGTAAGCTGTATAAAGAACTGCATGAATCGCTTACTTGATTTGGTATTCTCATCAAATGCTGTTAGTACAGTAGTTGTTGAATCTTCCTCTGCCATAACTAATATAGACAAATATCACCTACCACTTGACATTTTTTTTGACTTGAGCGGTCATTTACTAGAAAATAGTAATTCTCACGACTGTTCGTACAAATACGACTTCCGCAGAGCTAATTTTCAGCAGCTTTCGGATAGTTTAAGAAATTCCGGTATTGAAAATATACCGCTTTTAAATGATATCGACGCGACTATCTCAAGTTTCTACTGTGTTTTAATGAGATCCATTAATGAAATAGTACCCAAAAGAAAAAGCTTTAACCCTAATAACTCCAGTCACCCTTGGTATACTAAAGAACTGAAAATCCTTCGAAATAGAAGGAACAAAGCTTGGAAAAAGTATATCAGTTCCATGTCATTGGAGAACCAAGTTGTTTATATCTCTCTTTTCGAAGAGTTTAAAAGACTCTCTTTTGATCTTTACAGTGAATATCTCATAAACATGGGAAATTCACTGAAACAGGACCCAAAAAGTTTTTGGAATTTTGTCAATTCTAAAAGAAAATGTGATGTTTATCCTATTAACTTCAATTACAACAATATTGTCTTGAACTGTAACTCAGAAATCTGTGATGCTTTCGCAAGTAATTTTAGTCAGTCTTTCATCGATACTCCTATTTCCTTGGATACTGACTTCTTTGCCTATCTGCGAAACTGTCCCCAGGTAACCTTTAACAACGTTCTTATCGACTTTGATAAACTTATAAATTGTATGTGCCTTCTTAAGGAAGACTATTCTTTTGGACCCGATGGTATTCCGCCAATTGTTTTAAAAAAATGTAGGACGGTCTTGGCTATTCCTTTACATAATATTTTTGAATTGTCGTTAAAGCTAGGAAAATTCCCTAGCATGTGGAAAAACGCATACATAACACCTGTTTTCAAAAAAGGTGACAAGTCAGATATTACTAATTATAGGCCCATATCTAAACTGTTTTGCATTCCTAAGATTTTTGAGCAAGTTGTTTGTGAGAATTTAGCCTTCTACAGTAAAAATATTATATGCTTTGAACAACATGGCTTTATGCAAAAACGTTCTACGGTGACAAACCTTCTAGCGTTTTTGCATAAATGTCTGAATTCTGTAGAAAGTGGACAGGAAGTTGATTGTGTTTACACAGATTTTTCCAAAGCGTTTGATCAACTTTCGCATACTATTATCAAGTTTAAATTGAATTCATATGGATTTCCTCCAGGATTCGTCAAATGGATTTCTTCTTATCTTGATAATAGATCTTACCAAGTTAAATTCAGAAACTCTTACTCAAAACCTTTCATCGCCAAATCGGGTGTTCCACAAGGTAGTCACTTAGGACCCCTTTTATTTATTTTAGCTATTAACGATGCTCCGTTAAGTGTTCGAAATAGTAAAATTCTTATCTTTGCAGATGATATGAAGATCTTCAAAAATATTTCATGCAATGAAGATCGCGTTCAACTGCAAGATGATATAAATAAGTTTGTTGTATGGTGTGAAAAGAATTATTTGAATCTTAACCCAAGAAAATGTCAGACAATGACAATTTCCAAAAAGCGTAATCCTACATCTTATGATTATGTTATATCCCAACACATATTATCCCGTGTCTTTAAAGTTAGGGACTTAGGAGTTCTTTTCACATCTAATTTAGATTTTTCAGAACACATTAATAACATCGTCAATAAAGCTAATTCAATGTTAGGGTTTATTAAGCGTTGGTCCAAGGAATTCCTAGACCCTAACGTTTCCTATGCATTGTACAATAGTTTGGTTCGACCCCATCTCGAATATGCATCACAAGTTTGGTCTCCTCATTATGCGATACATATTGAGAGACTAGAATCAGTTCAACGCAATTTTACACGTTTTGCCTTTAAAGGGCTTCAATGGTTTGACCCCAATAATATCCCTTCTTACGATGATCGACTTGCATTTTTCCAGATGCAAAAACTGTGTCAAAGGAGAACAAATAATGATATAGTTTTCCTTCATCAAATTATTACTGGTGTCACTGATGCTCCAGATATCTTGAGATCTATCTTCTTTAATTACAGAGGTGGAGATTATATTTTGCGTTCTCATAATTTGATTAAAGTCCCCCAACATAGAACTAACTACGGAATGCATGAGCCACTGACAAGAATGAGTAAGCTATTGAATGCGTATGAAGACTTATTTGACTTTAATATCAATAAAAACAAGCTAAAACTAATCCTTAAAACAAGTGTTCCACGTTCTTAAATGTTTTTTGTATTGTTTGTCTCATTGTACTTTTACTTTTTTACTTACTTATTTACCTGACAAGTGTCTTCTACACGCTTATTTATTGTTTTTTTTTCGTGTTTTTATATAATTTTTTGACTTTAAAATTTTAAAATTTTTGATTTTAAATTTTGCATTTTTACTTTTTTTTTTGCTTTTTGTAAGATTTTTTTTTAAAACTTTGATTTATTTTGTTTTTCCTTTTTGTACCTGCTTGAATTAAGCAGTCCCTAACTCTTGCCTTCCTAACGTTTATCGCCATCGCTTTTTTTATTTTATTTATTTCAAATAATTTGTAATTAAGTGCCGATACGACTAGCAACCGTAATTGCAATCGTACTCGGTGAAAATGGACCCCAGCGCGTGCGGTATCTGGGGGGGAAAGAGGCGTGGGAATTAAAATAAAAAGGTTATGGCAAACTTATCGTCTGTGATGATCAGAGATCGTGTGATCTATTGAAGCTTGCTGTCGGCATGGTTGGTGACATTTGGCCAGGTGCGATTTGGCCAAGAGCTCGTGCTTGGGTCCTGATCGAGCAGTCGAGCAAGGAAGACATATTAAAGACCATCAAGATTAGTAATCCCCACCTGCCTTGTGATAACTGGAAGGTTGCGAAACTAGAGGAACCTTGCCTTAGCGGACAAGGAGCTTTTTGAAGCTTTTTTCCTTGCCTAAGTATTCATTTATGGGCAATGAGGCGAGCGAAAATAGATTTTTAATGCATTAAGTGAATGCGTTAAAGCTTTTGGAAAAAGCTTTTTTTTGGTAGCTTTCAGTTTCATATATCATTTCTCGCCATAAGGGTGAGACATCTGTATAAATTTATTATCTGTGGTTAAGTATTGCAAAAATAATACTTACGTCTGCATACACATGATGCAAGAAAACTGAACATCCCATCAATACAAACACGTCGTTCTGTTAATGTAATTGAAACAGCTCAGTTATTTTAAGTGACAAAAAGATGCTATAAGATGAAACTGGGTTCAAGTACAATGAGCTTGTAGAATGCCCTACTATCACCGAACATTAAAGTTCAGAGAACGTTTGCATTGGGAAGAGTTTCCTTTACGTCACATAGACTTAGAGCATGCGGTAAATGAGAATATGTTCAAACGGTCCACTCAATTTATTGTTTTACAAAATGTTTACAACTAATCATGAAGGTCAGAAACCACGAATTTAATTTCTGGACTGGCCCCAAAACAGAATTTTGCACTTACGTCCCACCATTGTTACTGTGCGAAAAAATAAATAATTATTTAACTTGTAAAAAACAATGTTCATAATTCAATAAATTGGTTGGATTTGTCACATATTTTGATTGCATTATAATAATTATAATAACTAACATTCCTCGTAAGAACATGTATAGCTCAGTTACATGCTGGGAAATAATTCCACCAAAAAAATTGTGCAGTTATTTCGCAACCACAGTGGAAATTTATTCCACTTTAAAATGTGGAGCAAACTGCCGCATTGACTCGGCTAAATTCCCGTGTGGAGCAGATTGCCGTTAAGTTATTTCCCTGCATTCCGAATACTAAAAATATTAAAATACTAAAATATTCGGGGTTATTTCCATTATTTTGTTGGCCTTATTTCTTTTTTTTAATCGAAATAAAGCCAAATTGGTCGTACTTCGTTTTGAAAAACGAAATAAGACCATTTGAAATTTGGCGTTATGTCATTTGGCATTATTTCACGTCACCGTTTGGATAATCGAAAAACTCGAAGATAGATTTTTGGCTACAAGTACAAGTTTTGATAACATGTGCTTAGAAAGAAATAATTATTAAATTAATTAATTAAGTAATTATTCCTATTTTGAAAACGAAATATGTAGATTATAATAGGATTAAGACAGGTGTGATGTTGCATTCTATTGCATCTATTCCACCCCGTTTAACCGGGCGGGGCAATTTTCTGAAAAATTGACTTATTTTGTAAAAAAAAATATTAAAAATCAACGGCTTCGTTTACAACACCGTTCTTTTTTATTACTAGATTTATGTAATAAGGAAATTAAAGAAATTGTAAAACGGTTACACAAGATTTATGTTTATTCACTTCTAAAGAACATTTGATAATAATATTTTTCTAATTGACATTTTTATTTTATAATATTTTTCATTTATTTTGGTTGCTAATATATTTTTAGCCTAAATAATAATTTCTAAGTGTTTTCTCTTCGTACTACCGTACATTCTTCCGCCTCGAAATGAAATTGATGGTAATTTATGGACATCAACGTCGCGTTTGATTTATGGAATTATGGTTAGTTGTAACAATTTTATGCATTTTACAATCGATCTTTATTTTGCTTACATGCCAAAATATGAACAATGTTTTGTTTAGTGACAAAATTCAAAAAAACACATTAAATAGAGGCAAATAGTATAGCCTTTTACAACAAATATTATATATAGACAGAAATTTCATTCATCAATAAATTTCATGAAGTTAAATTTTTTTTTTTTTTAAATGATGGCGGTTAGTTCGAAGGCATTTGAGATGCTCTTTGCCGTTAGAAAGAGATGCATTTATGAAGTTGATGCTTCACACTTCGTCTAATTTGCCCAACCCAATATCGGACTTTGGTTTTTGACAGAAGAAGATTCACGTGATTTTGAAACAGCTTGTTGTTCTTCTTTGTTCCGAGACACCGAAGCATGATCCTGTTGACCTAAAACCTCGAGAGTCCGGAAGCGTGTTCTAAGAATTCGTTAAATTCATTAAATTTTGGTAAATCCTTTCGATTTCCTAATTTCTCTTCCCATAGTCGTTGACTAGAATTCGGAAGTTTTTGGTACATGAACCAAATAAGTTCTGTATCCCAGCTAGAAACAGGCACATTCATGTTTTTGAGCGCTAGAACACACTCTCTTGTAGTATACAAGAGGTCTTTCAACCCTGTTATGGTTTTACGCGTTAAGGACGGTTGGCCAAAAAGCGTCCGCATCTGGATGTGGACCAAAATACGCTTGTGGTCATATCGCTCTTTCAACAGATTCCATGCCGCCTCATAACTTGCAGCCTCAATTGAGATATTTTGTAAAAATCGACTTGCATCACCTTCTAAACATGATTGCAGAAAATGCAACTTATCAATGTCATCCAGATTCTTGTTGTTGTGCACAATTGCCTGAAATCTGTCGTGAAATGACGGCCAGGTGACATAAGAACCATCGAACTTAGGAAGATCAATGCGTGGCAGCCGAATTCCCGATGACGATTCTTGGACAATAGTTACTTGTCCACATCCATCGATGGATGGGACTGCAGCCCCACTGTTTGATGCGACCTTCTCCATCACATCAACTAGCTCAGCCCTATAGTCCATGTACAGTTCATTAATTTGATCATAAACGACAATTAATTCTTCTTTTTTAAGCTCTTCTTCCAGCTTTAATCCCCCAACAATAGCTTCATGGTACTTTGCAGAAGTCAGCATATCTTCTTCCAATTTGCTTAACCGACCAGAAGTGTATGCGCGACTCTGACGCTCTCTTGGGGCCTTTTTAAAATTGATATAGTCTTTGCTTAATTTTGTTAAAATACCCTTCTGCAATTCCCCATACTTGTAATCATTTTTGTCAGTCATTTTGTTTTTAATAGAAAGTTATTGTTTGCAGAGATTTACCAGAGTGAGTTTAGGACAAGGAACAAAAATTACTTACTGCGTAAGCTGTTATTACTGTTGATGCAGGTGATGCTGAATATGGTTAATGATGACGCTGTTTGTGGTTAGAAACTGCCGCTGTGTCTGGACTGGAATTTGTCGGAACACTATAATGTTTTTTTTTTTAATTTAAAGTTTTTCAAGTTTTTCGCGGATTTGTCTTTGCTAGAGCAGATCGTTTGAAATTTAATTTTTAATCCTCGATGAATCGTTAATTCGATCGATTTAAATGTTCAATGTTTTTTAGTTAAAACTGATTCAGAAAAATCCGGCTCTAAGGACCAATGTTTATTACTAGATTTATGTAATAAGGAAATTAAAGAAATTGTAAAACGGTTACCTACACAAGATTTATGTTTATTCACTTCTTAAGAACATTTTTTGATAATGATATTTTTCTAATTGACATTTTTATTTTATAATATTTTTCATTTATTTTGGTTGCTAATATATTTTTAGTCTAAGTGATAATTTCTAAGTGTTTTCTCTTCGTACTACCGTACAGTTCTATACCTTTCTGGAACGCCTAAAACTTCTTCTTTCATTTTGTTTTTAAATGAAATTGTTTTAACGAATAGCTTAAAAAATATAAATTTTCAAACTCAAAATTTTCAAAAAAAAAAACATTTTTGAGCTCATTTTTTTCAAAATTTTATGTAAATAGATACTAATTTTTAGGGCAACCAAAAATATGCTCTATAAAAACCATTTATAGCGCTTTAAATATGCTCTAAAAAGCCAATTATATGCTCTAAAAATATGCTCTAAAAAATTTCGAAATACCAAAAAATATGAAATTTCGTGTTGTTTTTTTATTTATTTACTTGTCAACAAAATCAGGAGTGCTCAAAATATCCTTAGAGACAAATAAAAGAACAATAAAACAAAAACATAAAAAAATAAATAAATACCAAAAATCAAAAATGAAAATATAAACCAGAATAATTAACAAACAAATATTTGTTAAAATTTTTGTTGCAATAAAGGAAAACAGTTTTACTTACATTTTTTTCTGAAAACATTTTTGTAGGCACATCATCCGCCAGTTATATCTACGTGCAAGCCTTAATGCCATTATTTCAGATGCAGTTTTTTTTTTCTAAGAATAAATACTGCCCTAATAAACAATTTGAGCCCTCTAATTTTTCCAAAACATCGATAATTTTTTTTTCGATATTGGAGTCGACGGTATTAACTTTAACTTGGGCATCGATCAATAAATTTAAGTTAGCTGAAGGCTGCTTGTTTCCAGTTGTGCAATACATTTCGATAAAAATGTATAATTGGATGATAGAAATATCAAGTCACATTTAATGCCACTTCAATTAAACAATTTTTTAACAACTCGTATTTAATGTTTCGAAAATGCTGTCCACTTTTCTTAAACATTCCTACACAGTAAACTGCTTCCCTTCAAGATACCCAACGAGTCGTAATCGGTTGCGAAGGAAGTGGTGTTTCCGGTGCAATATCCTTGAATACCCTTATTCTTGACGGAGCTTTTAAACACTTATTTTACGTTTGCGATGAAAATATTAGCTTCTGGAAATTGACCTCGAAGTGTTACACAAGTTCTATGGAGCCTGTGGGCCTCACCTGTCACATGCGTTACTTTTGGATTGTATACTTGAATGGCATCGCGAATCGCAAAAAAAAATTATATTAACTCCAAAATTTGCATCAAAAATCACAAATAATGATGAAATATGCCAAAATATGCATTTTAAAGCAAAATATGCAAAAATATGCATTTATAACAAAATATGCTAAAATATGCTCTAACGAATGGGGTCCAAAATGCTTGTTTTTTCGTGAAACGTATTTCTATCTTGTCAATTGTCAAATTCAACGTTCCAAAAAAAACATGCTCGAGCATATTTTTGGTTGCCCTACTAATTTTGTTTCAAAAATTCAATGCCGTTTTTAATTTTTAGACAAAAACAGAAAACCGGATGCACAAATGTCTTTTCGTTTTTGAGAAATTGAAAGAAAACCAAAACCACTTTTTTCTAAGAAAATCTTTGTTAATTTATTTTTACCTATCTGCAATTTTGTTAAATTTATTTATGAAACATAAACCTTTCTTTTACTATTTGTTTTGTGAGTGGAGTTTTATGAGGACTCAATAAAGTAGAAAAGTATTAGATTTTCCCTGAAATAATCATTTTGTTCATTGATAACGTCGGCCATTGACCTTTCACTTCTAGCTTTTCGTGCTCTCTTAGACGTCAGCGGATTCGGATACATGCTACGACTCGGCCGCCTTCTATTGGGATATCTTTCAGCGTAGAGTTTTTCGGCTTCCCGATCTCGACAACTAGCTAAACCGTAGCAGAAGTGCATGTCCGCTAACTTTTCTCGAGAGTATGAGCTTGTTATTGTTATGTGTTGATGAGTTGATATTTTAATTGGAAATGCTTGTTTATTAAAAATGTGCGATGCCTTATTTACCTTTAGGTTGCTTATTGTTTTTTTCATTCAAGAAAAATTGCGGTTTAATTATCTTAAGCCCCTAGCAGGTACAACCCTTCGCCGACGATTGGCCGCGGCCCAAGGTATAATAAGAAAAAATTGCAGGTCAGTTTTCAGACGTTATCAATGAACAAAATGGTAAAACCACTGAAAATCTAGTACTTTTCTACTTTATTCAGTCCTCACAAAACTCCACTTACAAAACAAATAGTAAAAGAAAGGTTAATGTTTCATAAATAAATTTAGGAAAAAGTCCAGATATGTAAAAACAAATTAACAAAGATTTTCTTAGAAAAAAGTGATTTTGGTTTTTTTTTTTAGTTTCTGTTTTCGACTAAAAATTAACAACGGCATTGAATTTTTAAAACTAAACTAGTACTTAATTACATAAAATTTTGAAAAAAATTAGTTCAAAAATGTTTTTTTTTTGTTTTTTTTTTTGAAAATTTTGAGTTTGAAAATTTATATTTTATGAGCTTTTCGTTAAAACAATTTCATTTAAAAACAAAATGAAAGAAGAAGTTTTGGGCGTTCCAGAAAGGTAGGTAGGTATAGAATGGTGTTGTAAACGAAGCCGTTGATTTTTAATTTTTTTTTTACAAAATAAGTCAATTTTTCAGAAAATTGCCCCTCCCGGTTAAACGGGGGGAATATACCCGCCCCCTCCCATACGATTTGTTTCTTGTCTCAACTCAACCTACACGCTCTAGCTTTTTGGCACAACGCTCGTGAATCACCCTGTATAGTAATCATAGAGGTAGCAAATCGAATTTTTATTTCACTGTCATGAAAAAGAGAATGGACGCTAAATTGCAAATATGTAAATGTTACTTCCATTTGTGGGTGAAAATCTTACGAACATATTGCATTATACATGTACCTACAATGTACCTAACCAACCTACATAATATGCACAATGTCGTATTTTAATCAAAAGGAATCACAAACTTCGCACATAATCTAGACTCTAGAGTGACTAATAAGGTTCTTCTCTCCCATCCTTTCTTACCAATAATTCATATGGTCATCATCTTACTTGAAAAGTTATGATTTAATTATCCACAGCAAAGTTATGAGCAGTAGATACTTGTTCACCTGTTCTCTTGAGATTTTTTTGACAAATTTCTTTGTAATTCAAATTAGAGCATATTATTAAAAGAAAAAAAACACACTAACCGATCAAGAAAAACGTTTTTATATACTCTTATTTCAAACAAAAACGAAAATCCCATTATGAATGTCCGATAAATTATCACCTCAACTGGATACTACTTTCGTTGCACCAACCATACTTGCATGGGACACCGATACATAATGTTATCCCATTATCAAACAGATACCTGCTCATTGCATTAAAAATGAAAACATCAAAATCGTTAGACATGAAAATTACCATAATCTCATTGATGCTTGGCAGTCAAGATCGGTGAGCAATAAAATCAATAAACTATCTACAGCCGCCAGGGCCCCGCTAATTCCCTAACAGTGGGAACTTTGAACGGCTGGCCGTTAGTTTAAAGAGGCAGAAAAATTGAATGAAACAGGAATTATCCATAGCATTACGGCAGTCTTTGCCGCCACGATCAGGTTCCTAACAATAAAATCCTCTATCCAGTGAGCAAACGCTGTGCTGTAAGGCCATAAATTTTAGGATAAACATTAATTTACGAGTCGATAAAGACAAAGCGATTCGTTTGATTTGAATGCTTAGTCACATGCTTTGGAGGGAGTAGTAAAAAGTAATAAAAATACCCTATTAACGCTGACAGTTTCGATCGCTATTAGAGGAACGCTGCGGGATTATGGTTATAGTATGCTTGAAGAGATCAACTATCAAACGTGACTAAATGACTTACGAATGGGTGCTTATGTTATTCAATTATTGTGTATTTCTTGCCACGATTGTTTGGACGAATTTGTTGATTGGAAATCATTGGATGTTCTGTTGTTGATTTCGTTTTTCGTTTAGAAAACAACAACTGCTTTGTATTTAAGGTATCTTACACATTCTTTTTTTTTTTTTCTAGTGGAAAAAAAAATTATGAAGGTACGTAGGTACACATTTAATAAATTCTACTATTTCAAAATGCTTTTGTTTGTTCATTTAATGAGTAACTTTTCTATATCCAACACTACATCATGGGCTGTTTTACCCAAAAAAAAGAGTAGTTTTGGAAAAGCTAGCACAATGCAGTTAGAGAGAGAATTAGTATGTACGATACTTGATTAATAAATTCGGTGGAATTCAAGTCGCCCACGGACGGTGATATCACTGTTGGAAAAATGGTAACTTTGGTACTGAAATCAGTACGATTTGATTTTCAGTACAAAAGTAACTACATTTATGCCATTTTTAGTACAATTCTGAATTATAGGAATAAAATGGAATAATTCCTTCGGTAATATTTTTTTCTATTCTTGACTAGATAATGTATAAGTCTCTATGTGATGTTAACATACCTTTTCTCCAATTATTAACTTCCCAGAGGAAGTTATTGTAGGTAATGTTCGTATGAGCGTATGTACGTATGTGCGTTACGTTATTTCGGCTCGATTATCTCGCGAACCACTCATCGTATTGTCATGAAATTGGTATCATTCGACGCGGTATTGTCTTGTTAAGAGCTGACTAGGTTTTGAGTTTTTGCTCAGCGGTTTTTTTAATGGCAATCAAAAAGCTAAGACAACCCTAATAGAATGAAAATTATGATAATTTCTGCAAATATTTCAACAGTAGTTAAAAAAAAAAGTAAGCCTCGCAGGCAAATGCGCGTTGCTCTTTCGTCCAATGCATGATGTCGACTGACTGCGGTGTAGATGAAAATTCAGGAAGTCCCCTAAAAAATGAGACACTCTCCACCCACATCCAAACACTCCCCTCCGCTTGGCGCCAAAAACAAATCAGCAAGTTTGGTTGCCGCACCCTGTATATAATTGATAGTAACTTGATTTGTTATGAACAGTTTAGAATATAAGTCTTGTGAGTTAAAACCTTTCTTTATATAAAAATGGATTCATGTATCATGTTTGCTTGTTTGGATGTCCGGTATTGAATCCTAAACGGCCCAACAGATACTAATGAAATCTTCGGAAATATATTTATCCGATAAGAAAAATTCTTTCACTAATAGAAAACTACAATATTCAGGAGTAATATAGGCTGCATTTTATTTTGCAAAGTATGAGTCCATGAGTTGGTACGAACAACTTTTGACACCACCCCCACCACTGTTATTCAAATGAACTTTGAAAATCAACGTGAGCGTACAACTACAACGGAATACATCGTAATGTATAAATATCGATGTGAATTGAAAGACGGCTATTGTCTGACTAACATTTAATTTCATTTATACCTAACTTAAAGGTAAATTCACAGAATTGACAGCTGTCACTTATAAAGTAGTAGAAGATTATATTGATTATTTTAAATAATTATTATTAAAAAATAAACGTTATTATAATTTGAATATATATACATATACAAGAATTCAGGATAAGGTAAAATTCTTTTTGTTAGATATTACGGTGAATAAGAATAAATGCGGATGTGTTTACCACAATCCCTTTTTTCCATTTCGGACCACGACCATAGTTTCTAGCAAAAACGGGCTGTCCGACAGCAAAACGACTTTGTTGGATTCGTTCTTCCAGCTTGTTGTTTGAAGTTTGTTGTAGAAGCGAAAGAAGGTTGCGGGCTTGTCTGCCATGCAAGATTTCGGCGAATAAGTCTGTTGGTAGTGGGATGAGGAGTAACTCGGTATGTACTGAGGCACATAGATAAAGCATTGTCTATGTTGTTTGGATCATGAAGAATTTTTTAAATAGAAGTGTTGAAAGTTCTAACGAATCTTTCGGCTTCACCATTCGAGGCTGGGTAAAATGGAGCAGGGGTCATATGAATTATACCATTCGAAGTACAGAATTCCTGGAAATCGTTTGAAAATATACTTTTCAAACCTTTGATAGTTGCTGCTGTAGTAATTGAATTCATTTTTATAACAAATGGGAATTTAGAGAAAGCGTCTATGCATATGAACCAGTAACCTCCGATGTAAGGGCCGGCAAAGTCGATATGCAATCTTTCCCAAGGTTCTTGCGGCTGTGGCCATGAGCTGAAGTTTTGTCTTGGAAGCGAACTAGATTGCTGGCAGTTTTCACATGTGGATATTTTAGACTCAATGCTTTTATCGACATTTGGCCACCAACAATATCGGCGAGCTAATTGCTTCGCATGAATAACACCCCAGTGGCCTTCGTGGAGCATTTGCAAAACTTGTTTGCGCAGAGCTGTTGGAATAACAACGCGAGTAAATTCAGTTTGAAGCAAAATAACATCGTTTTCAATACTTAAAGATAGAATGCGATTGAAAAAAGGTGCAATATCTTTTTCATCATCTCTAAGTTTTTCGGGCCATCCGTGTAAAATATAATTTTTTACGCGTCGCAGAATAGGATCACGTTTTGTATAGTCTGCTACAGTTGTGACGAAAATAAGAAATTCTTCCAAGGCTGTTTGGACTTCCATGTCTAACTGCAAACAGATTTTACTGTCAAAAGCAGGATCAGGTCCTATGGGGAGGCGGGACAGTGCATCAGCATTGCCGTTCTTAGGAGTAGGCGAATGATATATTTATAGCCCATAAGAATCATTGCCCAACGCAACAGGCGATTGGCTGTCATCACCGGCAAATCCTTATCTGGACTGAATATGGCGCGTTAAAGGCTTGTGGTCAGTATACAGGATAAACTGACAGCCGTATAAATACTGGTGGAATTTAACAACTCAAAAAACAATAGATAGGGCTTCTTTTTCCAACTGACTGTATCTTTTTTGATGAATATCTAAAGTTTTTGAAGCATGCGCAATAGGTCTTTCAGACCCATCAGGAAAAATATGCGAAACTACGGCACCTATACCGTAAGCCGAGGCATCCGTGGCGAATACAACAGGATAGCTGTCATTAAAATGGACTAAATTGGTTGTCTGAACAATTTGTTTTTTTAACTCCCGAAAAGCTTTTTCTTGTTGCTCTTTCCATATAAATTGCACACCTTTTCTACGTAGTTCATTTAAGGGAGCACAAATTTCCGAAAAATTGTTGATAAATTTATTATAATAATTTACCTTACCGATAAATGCTTCTAATTGTTTTAAGTCCTCTGGCCTTGATAATTTCTTGACTGCTTCCACACCATCATCCGAAGGTCGAATACCAGATGAATTAATTTTGTGGCCCAGATACGTGACCTCAGACTGCATGAAAATACATTTACTTCTCTTGCATCGTAGTCCACTTTCCTGCAGGCGCTTGAAAACTTCTTCCAAATTCTGAAGGTGCTCTCATCATTCCGTCCAGTGATTATTATGTCATCGAGGTAATTTACAACGTGGTCCATTCTCGAAAAATTTTGCTCAAGTAACCTTTGAAATATCGTAGCTTTCTTTTAACTGCAGGCTTGCCGTAAAGTTAACACATTTCCCTAATGAAGAATCAAAAATAAGTTTATATTTATCACAAAGAGCATTTATTTGAGGATTTAAAGAATCTGCTATGGCTAATTGGTTAACACTGCATGCGTTTTTATTGATTCCCGAATAGAAGTCGAAAGCTTTAAACCAATTCATACCAAAAATATTTCCACCTTGCGTGGATTTGGTGACTAACAGTGGCAGCAACTTTTCTTCACCATTGAATTCCACGTACACGTCACTTAAACCCAAAATTGGAACAGGCAAATTTCCATAAGCAAGGAGTTTTTGTGATGTGGCTCGATATGGCGGACATCCAAGTTGGTTAAAACCATCCATACTTACAACTGAACAGGTGGCTCCAGTGTCCAATTGAAATTCCATGCTGGTGTGGTTCACTTTAATGTTAATAAAAAAAAATTTTTCTTGCTTACCGCTTTCTGTTGAAGAAACCAAATTTATAGAATAAATTTGCTCAATCGATTCTATTGTATTAATATTTTCTCTATTTCGCGGAATAAATTTGTTTTTACTATGCATGCGACAAGCAAGAGTGATATGTCCCATTTGTCCACACTTATAACACGTTGAATCTCGAAACTTGCAGAACTTTTGTAAATGATGTGACCCGCAACGCAACGCAACTCCACGGGACATAAGTCCATAATGGAATTATGTCCCACTTAGGTGGGACATAAGTCCGTAAATCGACTTTGTACTTAAGTCCCACTTTGTTGGGACATTATTCCGCAAAAAATAATCCTGGATTTATGTCCCATTTCTCAATATGTTTTGATTGAAAACAGGTAAAAAAATTGATGCTTTTGGACGAGTTTTTATGGTCTTGAAAATCCGTTGTCTGAAGAATCGAAGTGATTTCATTCCTCCTATTCAGTTTTTTCTCTGCTTCGATATGCAAACAGTTTTGTTATATATACAAATACAGTTACTGTATCATAAACGAATAGATTGGCTTCAATAATATGAATCATATGTACATTCTTTTCTTCTGAATTGCTACTCATTGTCATTATAGAGGAAAGAAAAGGATATGGTACCGTTTCATATGGCGATGTATCATATGACACATTGTGAAATTGTCATATAGCCATATTGGAACATAAGGCTATTTGTCACTTTTCAAGTGCGTTATTTTGCCATATTTACTTGCGACATTTTGGCATATGACCATAACATACAGAAAACATTATGAATTTTTAAGAAAAAATTTTAATTCATAGGCTTCTGCTATTGCTAAAACATCAGCCAACAATGGATTAGCTTTTTGAAGGGCAGCAGTACGCACGGAATCATGCGGTGTGTGCAGTACCAGTACATCTCTCATTAATTCGTCTACATAGTCATGCTAACATGTTTCAATACTGCATGCGTACTTACATTGTCTAGCTATTCCCCTTAATTCCGCTATCCATTCACCTTAACTTTGATTGCACTTCATTTTAGATCGAAAAAATTCACATCGTGCTGCTAATACATGCGTTTTTGACTCAAAATGCTCCGTCAATTTTGCAACTAAATCCTTGTATTCTCTACCATTGAGATCGTCATTTCCATACAACTTTTGCAGTAGTTCGTATAGTTCCGCTCCGATCCAAGACAGAAAATATGCTTTACGAGACTCCTCCTTAGTTACTTCATATGCCTTGAAGTGCTGCTCCAATTGAGATTTATACGTACACCAATTGTCTTTCGATTTAGCGAAATTATGAAATGCAGGAACTGTTTCAACTGCAATCATAGCTGAAGAGCCCTGTAGTGAATGCGTCTCCATCCAACTCTTTTGGTCCTTTAATAATTTTTCCATGAAAAGCTTCTGACCATTGAGTGCATCGGACAAAGATTTTACTAATTCTTCCATTGCTTGATTGTTTTACGGGGGTGCTTAAATTTATTTCCTCGTCGCCAGGATGTTAGATTTTACGGTGAATAAGAATAAATGCGGAAGCTTTGTACAAGAATAATATAATACTTTATTTAAAAGGTTTTAATGTTAATTCAAAGAGTACAATATTATTTCTGATTGTATGAAAGTAGAAGTGTGAAGCACATGCTTAATAAAAGAGTTTATAATATAAGTAAATTGAAATGAGGCAGTTGCCCGTAGCTTAGTTGGTAAGTGCGTTGACTGCTAAGCAGAACGTCGTTGGTTCGAGTCCTATTCAGGCCAAGTTTTTATTTCATCTTTCACGGGTACTGCCTCTTGCGAAGACCTGACAAATCTTCCAAGAGTAACAATCTGTCATGAAAAAGTGCTTCTCAACTTTGCCGTTCGGAATCGGCGTTAAATTGTAGGTCCCCTCAATTCTTCACACGCACTCAGAAAATTGTTGATGTGAGTAAGCCACTTAGGCCTTGGCTCTTCAAGAGCTGTCGCACCACTCTATTTATTTTATTTATTTATTTTTAAATTGAAATGAGAGTATGAACTTTAAAGATGAAATTACAGATGGTGTTAGAGATGATGTTTACATTTGATTGATGGTACATTTACATCAGTTTTTAACTCCAAACGCTTTTTTCGGCTTCACCATTCGAGGCTGGGTAAAATGGAGCAGGGGTCATATGAATTATACCATTCGAAGTACAGAATTCCTGGAAATCGTTTGAAAATATACTTTTCAAACCTTTGATAGTTGCTGCTGTAGTAATTGAATTCATTTTTATAACAAATGGGAATTTAGAGAAAGCGTCTATGCATATGAACCAGTAACCTCCGATGTAAGGGCCGGCAAAGTCGATATGCAATCTTTCCCAAGGTTCTTGCGGCTGTGGCCATGAGCTGAAGTTTTGTCTTGGAAGCGAACTAGATTGCTGGCAGTTTTCACATGTGGATATTTTAGACTCAATGCTTTTATCGACATTTGGCCACCAACAATATCGGCGAGCTAATTGCTTCGCATGAATAACACCCCAGTGGCCTTCGTGGAGCATTTGCAAAACTTGTTTGCGCAGAGCTGTTGGAATAACAACGCGAGTAAATTCAGTTTGAAGCAAAATAACATCGTTTTCAATACTTAAAGATAGAATGCGATTGAAAAAAGGTGCAATATCTTTTTCATCATCTCTAAGTTTTTCGGGCCATCCGTGTAAAATATAATTTTTTACGCGTCGCAGAATAGGATCACGTTTTGTATAGTCTGCTACAGTTGTGACGAAAATAAGAAATTCTTCCAAGGCTGTTTGGACTTCCATGTCTAACTGCAAACAGATTTTACTGTCAAAAGCAGGATCAGGTCCTATGGGGAGGCGGGACAGTGCATCAGCATTGCCGTTCTTAGGAGTAGGCGAATGATATATTTATAGCCCATAAGAATCATTGCCCAACGCAACAGGCGATTGGCTGTCATCACCGGCAAATCCTTATCTGGACTGAATATGGCGCGTTAAAGGCTTGTGGTCAGTATACAGGATAAACTGACAGCCGTATAAATACTGGTGGAATTTAACAACTCAAAAAACAATAGATAGGGCTTCTTTTTCCAACTGACTGTATCTTTTTTGATGAATATCTAAAGTTTTTGAAGCATGCGCAATAGGTCTTTCAGACCCATCAGGAAAAATATGTGAAACTACGGCACCTATACCGTAAGCCGAGGCATCCGTGGCGAATACAACAGGATAGCTGTCATTAAAATGGACTAAATTGGTTGTCTGAACAATTTGTTTTTTTAACTCCCGAAAAGCTTTTTCTTGTTGCTCTTTCCATATAAATTGCACACCTTTTCTACGTAGTTCATTTAAGGGAGCACAAATTTCCGAAAAATTGTTGATAAATTTATTATAATAATTTACCTTACCGATAAATGCTTCTAATTGTTTTAAGTCCTCTGGCCTTGATAATTTCTTGACTGCTTCCACACCATCATCCGAAGGTCGAATACCAGATGAATTAATTTTGTGGCCCAGATACGTGACCTCAGACTGCATGAAAATACATTTACTTCTCTTGCATCGTAGTCCACTTTCCTGCAGGCGCTTGAAAACTTCTTCCAAATTCTGAAGGTGCTCTCATCATTCCGTCCAGTGATTATTATGTCATCGAGGTAATTTACAACGTGGTCCATTCTCGAAAATTTTTGCTCAAGTAACCTTTGAAATATCGTAGCTTTCTTTTAACTGCAGGCTTGCCGTAAAGTTAACACATTTCCCTAATGAAGAATCAAAAATAAGTTTATATTTATCACAAAGAGCATTTATTTGAGGATTTAAAGAATCTGCTATGGCTAATTGGTTAACACTGCATGCGTTTTTATTGATTCCCGAATAGAAGTCGAAAGCTTTAAACCAATTCATACCAAAAATATTTCCACCTTGCGTGGATTTGGTGACTAACAGTGGCAGCAACTTTTCTTCACCATTGAATTCCACGTACACGTCACTTAAACCCAAAATTGGAACAGGCAAATTTCCATAAGCAAGGAGTTTTTGTGATGTGGCTCGATATGGCGGACATCCAAGTTGGTTAAAACCATCCATACTTACAACTGAACAGGTGGCTCCAGTGTCCAATTGAAATTCCATGCTGGTGTGGTTCACTTTAATGTTAATAAAAAAAATTTTTTCTTGCTTACCGCTTTCTGTTGAAGAAACCAAATTTATAGAATAAATTTGCTCAATCGATTCTATTGTATTAATATTTTCTCTATTTCGCGGAATAAATTTGTTTTTACTATGCATGCGACAAGCAAGAGTGATATGTCCCATTTGTCCACACTTATAACACGTTGAATCTCGAAACTTGCAGAACTTTTGTAAATGATGTGACCCGCAACGCAACGCAACTCCACGGGACATAAGTCCATAATGGAATTATGTCCCACTTAGGTGAGACATAAGTCCGTAAATCGACTTTGTACTTAAGTCCCACTTTGTTGGGACATTATTCCGCAAAAAATAATCCTGGATTTATGTCCCATTTCTCAATATGTTTTGATTGAAAACAGGTAAAAAAATTGATGCTTTTGGACGAGTTTTTATGGTCTTGAAAATCCGTTGTCTGAAGAATCGAAGTGATTTCATTCCTCCTATTCAGTTTTTTCTCTGCTTCGATATGCAAACAGTTTTGTTATATATATAAATACAGTTACTGTATCATAAACGAATAGATTGGCTTCAATAATATGAATCATATGTACATTCTTTTCTTCTGAATTGCTACTCATTGTCATTATAGAGGAAAGAAAAGGATATGGTACCGTTTCATATGGCGATGTATCATATGACACATTGTGAAATTGTCATATAGCCATATTGGAACATAAGGCTATTTGTCACTTTTCAAGTGCGTTATTTTGCCATATTTACTTGCGACATTTTGGCATATGACCATAACATACAGAAAACATTATGAATTTTTAAGAAAAAATTTTAATTCATAGGCTTCTGCTATTGCTAAAACATCAGCCAACAATGGATTAGCTTTTTGAAGGGCAGCAGTACGCACGGAATCATGCGGTGTGTGCAGTACCAGTACATCTCTCATTAATTCGTCTACATAGTCATGCTAACATGTTTCAATACTGCATGCGTACTTACATTGTCTAGCTATTCCCCTTAATTCCGCTATCCATTCACCTTAACTTTGATTGCACTTCATTTTAGATCGAAAAAATTCACATCGTGCTGCTAATACATGCGTTTTTGACTCAAAATGCTCCGTCAATTTTGCAACTAAATCCTTGTATTCTCTACCATTGAGATCGTCATTTCCATACAACTTTTGCAGTAGTTCGTATAGTTCCGCTCCGATCCAAGACAGAAAATATGCTTTACGAGACTCCTCCTTAGTTACTTCATATGCCTTGAAGTGCTGCTCCAATTGAGATTTATACGTACACCAATTGTCTTTCGATTTAGCGAAATTATGAAATGCAGGAACTGTTTCAACTGCAATCATAGCTGAAGAGCCCTGTAGTGAATGCGTCTCCATCCAACTCTTTTGGTCCTTTAATAATTTTTCCATGAAAAGCTTCTGACCATTGAGTGCATCGGACAAAGATTTTACTAATTCTTCCATTGCTTGATTGTTTTACGGGGGTGCTTAAATTTATTTCCTCGTCGCCAGGATGTTAGATTTTACGGTGAATAAGAATAAATGCGGAAGCTTTGTACAAGAATAATATAATACTTTATTTAAAAGGTTTTAATGTTAATTCAAAGAGTACAATATTATTTCTGATTGTATGAAAGTAGAAGTGTGAAGCACATGCTTAATAAAAGAGTTTATAATATAAGTAAATTGAAATGAGGCAGTTGCCCGTAGCTTAGTTGGTAAGTGCGTTGACTGCTAAGCAGAACGTCGTTGGTTCGAGTCCTATTCAGGCCAAGTTTTTATTTCATCTTTCACGGGTACTGCCTCTTGCGAAGACCTGACAAATCTTCCAAGAGTAACAATCTGTCATGAAAAAGTGCTTCTCAACTTTGCCGTTCGGAATCGGCGTTAAATTGTAGGTCCCCTCAATTCTTCACACGCACTCAGAAAATTGTTGATGTGAGTAAGCCACTTAGGCCTTGGCTCTTCAAGAGCTGTCGCACCACTCTATTTATTTTATTTATTTATTTTTAAATTGAAATGAGAGTATGAACTTTAAAGATGAAATTACAGATGGTGTTAGAGATGATGTTTACATTTGATTGATGGTACATTTACATCAGTTTTTAACTCCAAACGCTTTTTTCGGCTTCACCATTCGAGGCTGGGTAAAATGGAGCAGGGGTCATATGAATTATACCATTCGAAGTACAGAATTCCTGGAAATCGTTTGAAAATATACTTTTCAAACCTTTGATAGTTGCTGCTGTAGTAATTGAATTCATTTTTATAACAAATGGGAATTTAGAGAAAGCGTCTATGCATATGAACCAGTAACCTCCGATGTAAGGGCCGGCAAAGTCGATATGCAATCTTTCCCAAGGTTCTTGCGGCTGTGGCCATGAGCTGAAGTTTTGTCTTGGAAGCGAACTAGATTGCTGGCAGTTTTCACATGTGGATATTTTAGACTCAATGCTTTTATCGACATTTGGCCACCAACAATATCGGCGAGCTAATTGCTTCGCATGAATAACACCCCAGTGGCCTTCGTGGAGCATTTGCAAAACTTGTTTGCGCAGAGCTGTTGGAATAACAACGCGAGTAAATTCAGTTTGAAGCAAAATAACATCGTTTTCAATACTTAAAGATAGAATGCGATTGAAAAAAGGTGCAATATCTTTTTCATCATCTCTAAGTTTTTCGGGCCATCCGTGTAAAATATAATTTTTTACGCGTCGCAGAATAGGATCACGTTTTGTATAGTCTGCTACAGTTGTGACGAAAATAAGAAATTCTTCCAAGGCTGTTTGGACTTCCATGTCTAACTGCAAACAGATTTTACTGTCAAAAGCAGGATCAGGTCCTATGGGGAGGCGGGACAGTGCATCAGCATTGCCGTTCTTAGGAGTAGGCGAATGAAATATTTATAGCCCATAAGAATCATTGCCCAACGCAACAGGCGATTGGCTGTCATCACCGGCAAATCCTTATCTGGACTGAATATGGCGCGTTAAAGGCTTGTGGTCAGTATACAGGATAAACTGACAGCCGTATAAATACTGGTGGAATTTAACAACTCAAAAAACAATAGATAGGGCTTCTTTTTCCAACTGACTGTATCTTTTTTGATGAATATCTAAAGTTTTTGAAGCATGCGCAATAGGTCTTTCAGACCCATCAGGAAAAATATGTGAAACTACGGCACCTATACCGTAAGCCGAGGCATCCGTGGCGAATACAACAGGATAGCTGTCATTAAAATGGACTAAATTGGTTGTCTGAACAATTTGTTTTTTTAACTCCCGAAAAGCTTTTTCTTGTTGCTCTTTCCATATAAATTGCACACCTTTTCTACGTAGTTCATTTAAGGGAGCACAAATTTCCGAAAAATTGTTGATAAATTTATTATAATAATTTACCTTACCGATAAATGCTTCTAATTGTTTTAAGTCCTCTGGCCTTGATAATTTCTTGACTGCTTCCACACCATCATCCGAAGGTCGAATACCAGATGAATTAATTTTGTGGCCCAGATACGTGACCTCAGACTGCATGAAAATACATTTACTTCTCTTGCATCGTAGTCCACTTTCCTGCAGGCGCTTGAAAACTTCTTCCAAATTCTGAAGGTGCTCTCATCATTCCGTCCAGTGATTATTATGTCATCGAGGTAATTTACAACGTGGTCCATTCTCGAAAATTTTTGCTCAAGTAACCTTTGAAATATCGTAGCTTTCTTTTAACTGCAGGCTTGCCGTAAAGTTAACACATTTCCCTAATGAAGAATCAAAAATAAGTTTATATTTATCACAAAGAGCATTTATTTGAGGATTTAAAGAATCTGCTATGGCTAATTGGTTAACACTGCATGCGTTTTTATTGATTCCCGAATAGAAGTCGAAAGCTTTAAACCAATTCATACCAAAAATATTTCCACCTTGCGTGGATTTGGTGACTAACAGTGGCAGCAACTTTTCTTCACCATTGAATTCCACGTACACGTCACTTAAACCCAAAATTGGAACAGGCAAATTTCCATAAGCAAGGAGTTTTTGTGATGTGGCTCGATATGGCGGACATCCAAGTTGGTTAAAACCATCCATACTTACAACTGAACAGGTGGCTCCAGTGTCCAATTGAAATTCCATGCTGGTGTGGTTCACTTTAATGTTAATAAAAAAATTTTTTTCTTGCTTACCGCTTTCTGTTGAAGAAACCAAATTTATAGAATAAATTTGCTCAATCGATTCTATTGTATTAATATTTTCTCTATTTCGCGGAATAAATTTGTTTTTACTATGCATGCGACAAGCAAGAGTGATATGTCCCATTTGTCCACACTTATAACACGTTGAATCTCGAAACTTGCAGAACTTTTGTAAATGATGTGACCCGCAACGCAACGCAACTCCACGGGACATAAGTCCATAATGGAATTATGTCCCACTTAGGTGAGACATAAGTCCGTAAATCGACTTTGTACTTAAGTCCCACTTTGTTGGGACATTATTCCGCAAAAAATAATCCTGGATTTATGTCCCATTTCTCAATATGTTTTGATTGAAAACAGGTAAAAAAATTGATGCTTTTGGACGAGTTTTTATGGTCTTGAAAATCCGTTGTCTGAAGAATCGAAGTGATTTCATTCCTCCTATTCAGTTTTTTCTCTGCTTCGATATGCAAACAGTTTTGTTATATATATAAATACAGTTACTGTATCATAAACGAATAGATTGGCTTCAATAATATGAATCATATGTACATTCTTTTCTTCTGAATTGCTACTCATTGTCATTATAGAGGAAAGAAAAGGATATGGTACCGTTTCATATGGCGATGTATCATATGACACATTGTGAAATTGTCATATAGCCATATTGGAACATAAGGCTATTTGTCACTTTTCAAGTGCGTTATTTTGCCATATTTACTTGCGACATTTTGGCATATGACCATAACATACAGAAAACATTATGAATTTTTAAGAAAAAATTTTAATTCATAGGCTTCTGCTATTGCTAAAACATCAGCCAACAATGGATTAGCTTTTTGAAGGGCAGCAGTACGCACGGAATCATGCGGTGTGTGCAGTACCAGTACATCTCTCATTAATTCGTCTACATAGTCATGCTAACATGTTTCAATACTGCATGCGTACTTACATTGTCTAGCTATTCCCCTTAATTCCGCTATCCATTCACCTTAACTTTGATTGCACTTCATTTTAGATCGAAAAAATTCACATCGTGCTGCTAATACATGCGTTTTTGACTCAAAATGCTCCGTCAATTTTGCAACTAAATCCTTGTATTCTCTACCATTGAGATCGTCATTTCCATACAACTTTTGCAGTAGTTCGTATAGTTCCGCTCCGATCCAAGACAGAAAATATGCTTTACGAGACTCCTCCTTAGTTACTTCATATGCCTTGAAGTGCTGCTCCAATTGAGATTTATACGTACACCAATTGTCTTTCGATTTAGCGAAATTATGAAATGCAGGAACTGTTTCAACTGCAATCATAGCTGAAGAGCCCTGTAGTGAATGCGTCTCCATCCAACTCTTTTGGTCCTTTAATAATTTTTCCATGAAAAGCTTCTGACCATTGAGTGCATCGGACAAAGATTTTACTAATTCTTCCATTGCTTGATTGTTTTACGGGGGTGCTTAAATTTATTTCCTCGTCGCCAGGATGTTAGATTTTACGGTGAATAAGAATAAATGCGGAAGCTTTGTACAAGAATAATATAATACTTTATTTAAAAGGTTTTAATGTTAATTCAAAGAGTACAATATTATTTCTGATTGTATGAAAGTAGAAGTGTGAAGCACATGCTTAATAAAAGAGTTTATAATATAAGTAAATTGAAATGAGGCAGTTGCCCGTAGCTTAGTTGGTAAGTGCGTTGACTGCTAAGCAGAACGTCGTTGGTTCGAGTCCTATTCAGGCCAAGTTTTTATTTCATCTTTCACGGGTACTGCCTCTTGCGAAGACCTGACAAATCTTCCAAGAGTAACAATCTGTCATGAAAAAGTGCTTCTCAACTTTGCCGTTCGGAATCGGCGTTAAATTGTAGGTCCCCTCAATTCTTCACACGCACTCAGAAAATTGTTGATGTGAGTAAGCCACTTAGGCCTTGGCTCTTCAAGAGCTGTCGCACCACTCTATTTATTTTATTTATTTATTTTTAAATTGAAATGAGAGTATGAACTTTAAAGATGAAATTACAGATGGTGTTAGAGATGATGTTTACATTTGATTGATGGTACATTTACATCAGTTTTTAACTCCAAACGCTTTTTTCGGCTTCACCATTCGAGGCTGGGTAAAATGGAGCAGGGGTCATATGAATTATACCATTCGAAGTACAGAATTCCTGGAAATCGTTTGAAAATATACTTTTCAAACCTTTGATAGTTGCTGCTGTAGTAATTGAATTCATTTTTATAACAAATGGGAATTTAGAGAAAGCGTCTATGCATATGAACCAGTAACCTCCGATGTAAGGGCCGGCAAAGTCGATATGCAATCTTTCCCAAGGTTCTTGCGGCTGTGGCCATGAGCTGAAGTTTTGTCTTGGAAGCGAACTAGATTGCTGGCAGTTTTCACATGTGGATATTTTAGACTCAATGCTTTTATCGACATTTGGCCACCAACAATATCGGCGAGCTAATTGCTTCGCATGAATAACACCCCAGTGGCCTTCGTGGAGCATTTGCAAAACTTGTTTGCGCAGAGCTGTTGGAATAACAACGCGAGTAAATTCAGTTTGAAGCAAAATAACATCGTTTTCAATACTTAAAGATAGAATGCGATTGAAAAAAGGTGCAATATCTTTTTCATCATCTCTAAGTTTTTCGGGCCATCCGTGTAAAATATAATTTTTTACGCGTCGCAGAATAGGATCACGTTTTGTATAGTCTGCTACAGTTGTGACGAAAATAAGAAATTCTTCCAAGGCTGTTTGGACTTCCATGTCTAACTGCAAACAGATTTTACTGTCAAAAGCAGGATCAGGTCCTATGGGGAGGCGGGACAGTGCATCAGCATTGCCGTTCTTAGGAGTAGGCGAATGAAATATTTATAGCCCATAAGAATCATTGCCCAACGCAACAGGCGATTGGCTGTCATCACCGGCAAATCCTTATCTGGACTGAATATGGCGCGTTAAAGGCTTGTGGTCAGTATACAGGATAAACTGACAGCCGTATAAATACTGGTGGAATTTAACAACTCAAAAAACAATAGATAGGGCTTCTTTTTCCAACTGACTGTATCTTTTTTGATGAATATCTAAAGTTTTTGAAGCATGCGCAATAGGTCTTTCAGACCCATCAGGAAAAATATGTGAAACTACGGCACCTATACCGTAAGCCGAGGCATCCGTGGCGAATACAACAGGATAGCTGTCATTAAAATGGACTAAATTGGTTGTCTGAACAATTTGTTTTTTTAACTCCCGAAAAGCTTTTTCTTGTTGCTCTTTCCATATAAATTGCACACCTTTTCTACGTAGTTCATTTAAGGGAGCACAAATTTCCGAAAAATTGTTGATAAATTTATTATAATAATTTACCTTACCGATAAATGCTTCTAATTGTTTTAAGTCCTCTGGCCTTGATAATTTCTTGACTGCTTCCACACCATCATCCGAAGGTCGAATACCAGATGAATTAATTTTGTGGCCCAGATACGTGACCTCAGACTGCATGAAAATACATTTACTTCTCTTGCATCGTAGTCCACTTTCCTGCAGGCGCTTGAAAACTTCTTCCAAATTCTGAAGGTGCTCTCATCATTCCGTCCAGTGATTATTATGTCATCGAGGTAATTTACAACGTGGTCCATTCTCGAAAATTTTTGCTCAAGTAACCTTTGAAATATCGTAGCTTTCTTTTAACTGCAGGCTTGCCGTAAAGTTAACACATTTCCCTAATGAAGAATCAAAAATAAGTTTATATTTATCACAAAGAGCATTTATTTGAGGATTTAAAGAATCTGCTATGGCTAATTGGTTAACACTGCATGCGTTTTTATTGATTCCCGAATAGAAGTCGAAAGCTTTAAACCAATTCATACCAAAAATATTTCCACCTTGCGTGGATTTGGTGACTAACAGTGGCAGCAACTTTTCTTCACCATTGAATTCCACGTACACGTCACTTAAACCCAAAATTGGAACAGGCAAATTTCCATAAGCAAGGAGTTTTTGTGATGTGGCTCGATATGGCGGACATCCAAGTTGGTTAAAACCATCCATACTTACAACTGAACAGGTGGCTCCAGTGTCCAATTGAAATTCCATGCTGGTGTGGTTCACTTTAATGTTAATAAAAAAAATTTTTTCTTGCTTACCGCTTTCTGTTGAAGAAACCAAATTTATAGAATAAATTTGCTCAATCGATTCTATTGTATTAATATTTTCTCTATTTCGCGGAATAAATTTGTTTTTACTATGCATGCGACAAGCAAGAGTGATATGTCCCATTTGTCCACACTTATAACACGTTGAATCTCGAAACTTGCAGAACTTTTGTAAATGATGTGACCCGCAACGCAACGCAACTCCACGGGACATAAGTCCATAATGGAATTATGTCCCACTTAGGTGGGACATAAGTCCGTAAATCGACTTTGTACTTAAGTCCCACTTTGTTGGGACATTATTCCGCAAAAAATAATCCTGGATTTATGTCCCATTTCTCAATATGTTTTGATTGAAAACAGGTAAAAAAATTGATGCTTTTGGACGAGTTTTTATGGTCTTGAAAATCCGTTGTCTGAAGAATCGAAGTGATTTCATTCCTCCTATTCAGTTTTTTCTCTGCTTCGATATGCAAACAGTTTTGTTATATATATAAATACAGTTACTGTATCGTAAACGAATAGATTGGCTTCAATAATATGAATCATATGTACATTCTTTTCTTCTGAATTGCTACTCATTGTCATTATAGAGGAAAGAAAAGGATATGGTACCGTTTCATATGGCGATGTATCATATGACACATTGTGAAATTGTCATATAGCCATATTGGAACATAAGGCTATTTGTCACTTTTCAAGTGCGTTATTTTGCCATATTTACTTGCGACATTTTGGCATATGACCATAACATACAGAAAACATTATGAATTTTTAAGAAAAAATTTTAATTCATAGGCTTCTGCTATTGCTAAAACATCAGCCAACAGTGGATTAGCTTTTTGAAGGGCAGCAGTACGCACGGAATCATGCGGTGTGTGCAGTACCAGTACATCTCTCATTAATTCGTCTACATAGTCATGCTAACATGTTTCAATACTGCATGCGTACTTACATTGTCTAGCTATTCCCCTTAATTCCGCTATCCATTCACCTTAACTTTGATTGCACTTCATTTTAGATCGAAAAAATTCACATCGTGCTGCTAATACATGCGTTTTTGACTCAAAATGCTCCGTCAATTTTGCAACTAAATCCTTGTATTCTCTACCATTGAGATCGTCATTTCCATACAACTTTTGCAGTAGTTCGTATAGTTCCGCTCCGATCCAAGACAGAAAATATGCTTTACGAGACTCCTCCTTAGTTACTTCATATGCCTTGAAGTGCTGCTCCAATTGAGATTTATACGTACACCAATTGTCTTTCGATTTAGCGAAATTATGAAATGCAGGAACTGTTTCAACTGCAATCATAGCTGAAGAGCCCTGTAGTGAATGCGTCTCCATCCAACTCTTTTGGTCCTTTAATAATTTTTCCATGAAAAGCTTCTGACCATTGAGTGCATCGGACAAAGATTTTACTAATTCTTCCATTGCTTGATTGTTTTACGGGGGTGCTTAAATTTATTTCCTCGTCGCCAGGATGTTAGATTTTACGGTGAATAAGAATAAATGCGGAAGCTTTGTACAAGAATAATATAATACTTTATTTAAAAGGTTTTAATGTTAATTCAAAGAGTACAATATTATTTCTGATTGTATGAAAGTAGAAGTGTGAAGCACATGCTTAATAAAAGAGTTTATAATATAAGTAAATTGAAATGAGGCAGTTGCCCGTAGCTTAGTTGGTAAGTGCGTTGACTGCTAAGCAGAACGTCGTTGGTTCGAGTCCTATTCAGGCCAAGTTTTTATTTCATCTTTCACGGGTACTGCCTCTTGCGAAGACCTGACAAATCTTCCAAGAGTAACAATCTGTCATGAAAAAGTGCTTCTCAACTTTGCCGTTCGGAATCGGCGTTAAATTGTAGGTCCCCTCAATTCTTCACACGCACTCAGAAAATTGTTGATGTGAGTAAGCCACTTAGGCCTTGGCTCTTCAAGAGCTGTCGCACCACTCTATTTATTTTATTTATTTATTTTTAAATTGAAATGAGAGTATGAACTTTAAAGATGAAATTACAGATGGTGTTAGAGATGATGTTTACATTTGATTGATGGTACATTTACATCAGTTTTTAACTCCAAACGCTTTTTTTAAGTTTACAATTCATTAATTAATACGTATATCCCCACCTCTCGGGAACTTTCTTCACTCGGCTGGATCGTCGAAGGTTGATATCGTTGTTTTGCATTGGTATATTATCCGTTGCCTTCTCATTGCTGTGTATTGGTGGTACAATAACGGATTCAGAATTTTGTAAATGATTGGAAGTAGACGGTCCAATATAAAGGTTTATTCAATTCAATTCGTTAAATACTAACGTGACACATGCTTATAAAACAAATAAGTACTTAAATGCTAACTTAAAACTAAATTTAATTTAAACTGTTATAAAACAATGTTTTAAATTTAAGGCTTTTTAAATTATCATTTGGTGAGTCAATAAGAAAATGAAATTTATTATATAAGTTAATTAGTTGATTTAGAGGGCTATGTGCACCATAGTTCGATTTGCTAAAAATTTGGTTAATGGGTCTTTGTAGTCGAATGCTTGACCGACTGAAACTGGAATTAATATGAAGAAGAACCGATGGCGATGATATAGCTCCATTTATTATTTTCACGATAAAACAAAATCGTAGATATTTTCTATGGTTTGACAAAGAAGGCAGGTTAATGAAATAAAGTCTTACAGAATACGGGGGCAGAGTAGTTCCACGAAACCAAGGAAGAGAACGGAGACAAAAACGCAAGAATCTTCTCTGAATCGCTTCAATTCTAACTATATGTACAGAATAATAAGGCGCCCACACTACACAAGCGTATTCGAGATTTGGTCTCACGAAAGAAACAAAAAGTAATTTTAGAACGTATGGGTCACGGAAATCACGACCAAACCTCTTAATGAACCCAAGGACTCTATTTGCTTTTTTAACTACAAAATTAATATGTTCAGTAAATGTAAGTTTGGAATCTAAAACTACTCCCAAGTCAGAAAAAATAGATACCCTACTAAGAGGACAAGAATCAAACATATAATCAAAAATAATTGGATTTTTCATGCGTGTAAAACTCATGGTTTTACATTTGTCAACATTTAAAACAAGACGATTTTTATTGCACCATTCCCTAAATAATATTAAATCTTCCTGCAGAATAAGACAGTCAGATGTACCTAGAATTTATACTTTTGAAAAGTTTAATGTCATCAGCATATATTAGGACAGACGAGTTTTTTATGATCGCAACAAGGTCATTTATAAATAAAATAAATAAAATCGGGCCTAAGTGGCTGCCCTGGGGGACACCAGAATTTACAACAAATGGACTCGAAGACTCATTACGAAATATTACACTATATTGTCTATTTTCTAAATACGATGAAATCCAATTTTAGAAATTGTCGTTAAAACCTTTTTGAGATAGTTTTAGAATAACTGTTTTATGACACAACTTGTCGAACGCTTTACTAAAATCAGTAAATACACAATCTACTTGCTTACGCTTTTCAATAACATCTAAGCAAAAGGAAGTAAAGTAAAACAGATTAGTAACAGTAGACTTTCAATAACTTGCGATTGATGGCTAACAGCCAGCGTCGATAGTCTTTCCTCCAACAATGAAAATTGGTCGTCATCTACCTCCTTTGTGTCATCGTCAGTAACCATATACCTAATCATTTGGCGATTCGCCCTATCTTCCTAAGCTGATCTGCAAGTCTCCTCCAGTACCGATTGTCATCCAATTTGATGTTGTAGTGTAGATCACCCAAAATTGCTTCTACAGTACCAAGTGGCAGTCTTTTTCGTCGCCATATAGTCTAGTGCTGCAACCCTTTCTCCCACAGAGAATTTCTTTTTTGGAAGTTCGCGATTTGTTATGACCTCGGCTGGCAAAAGTAGGTCCAACTTCGAATGTATTTGACGCCCTAGCATCAGCATCGATGGGGATTTTCCTGTATTTGGATTAATCATTCGCCTGTAAGCAAACAAAATAGTATTTAAATAACTTTTCATAGAATCTTGACTACAGTTTGCTGTTTTGATTTTATTTTTGATTGTTTGGATGAATCGCTCCGCAAGCCCATTGGTAGCTGGGTGATATGATGCCCCCTGTTTATGAAGGATACCGTTCCGTTTCAAGAACAAGTGGAATTCCATGATCACTCACGAAAATCTTCGGGATCCCAAAAGCAGCAAAAATTTGTTCGCAAAACTGGATTGTGATATGTGCTGTTATGCTGGGTATGATGTGGACTTCTGGCCATTTGCTGAATGCATCCACAAGAACGAATAGATATTTTCCCATGAAAGGTCCTGCGAAATCGGCATGCACCCTTTCGAAGACATTGCTCGGTGTCACCCAAAAATGGACTGGAAATTCTTTCCTTGGATCCGGACGCGAAGATTGACATAGATGACAATTTGACACCATCTTTTCGATATCTCTATCCATTTGGTTCCACCAACAATAAGCTCGGGCTAAGCTCTTCATGCGATATATTCCAAAATGTCCTGTATGCAACTCGAGGAGTACTCGCTCCCGCAGCTCATTCGGAATGTACACATACACACGGATACCACGTAATAAGCATCCTTTTTGTAGGGCAAACTCCGCTTGCGATATTCCAAATCGATAATTATTCGGCTCACAGTCACGTCCATATCTAGGACATTCTAGTAGCAACCTTACTTCTTTGTCCGATTTGGTTTTTTGGCTGAGTTCTTCTACTGTCACAGGCAAGTTCTGGATGGCCTCCACTTCCAGAATATCTACCTCTTCTATGTGCTTATAAGTTTCCGGACTGGGCAGGCGTGACATCGCATCGGCATTGGCATTATCTTTAGATTTTTTTAGTTTGATTTCGTAATTAAAATGTTCCAGGTAAATTGTGTAGTGCTGCATCCTTGTGGCTGATAGAGTAGGCAAACCTTTCTGAGGAGAGAAAATTTGTGAAATTGCTTTATTATCAGTTACCGAGGTAAATTTATTTCCATACAAATATTGGTAAAATTTGTTTACCCCAAATATGATAGCGCACGCTTCTTTGTCTACCTGACTGTATCGTCGTTGTGGTTGATTTAATGTCTGTGAAGCAAATTGTAGAGGCTTCTCCGAGCCATCTTCGTATAAGTGTCTCAAAACCTTTCCAACTCCCACCGGGCTAGCATCTCCCGCAAGAATGACATTCAGCTTAGGGTCATAAAAAGCTAACAACGTGTCCGATTGCATTTGCTTTTTAATCTCATCAAAGGCTTTCTCGCAATCTTTGTCAAACCGGAAAGGCACGTTGTCCTGGAGTAACCTATTTAAAGGATAAAGAATGTTACTTAGATTTCGTATGAAACGACCGTAAAATTAATAAGTCCTAAGAAGGCTCGAACTTCATCTTTTGTAGTTGGCTGTTTGAGATCTTGTAGGTATGGCTTTTATTTTGCTGGGCATTCTGTGGATGCCATTTTTGTCGATGACATATCCACAATATTCGATGCTATCTTTCATAAATTCTGTTTTGGTCCTTAACCCTCATGTTATGGTTGTTCATTTGTTCAACCTAGCCAAAACCTCTTCCATGAGGCTTATATGTGTGTTGTCGTCACCTGCGGTTATTTTTATGTCATCCAAGAATACCGATGCACCTGGTATATCACCAATTAATTGTTCAATAAAGCAGGTGCACAAGCGATTCCATACATCATACGTGTTGGCTGAAAAAGGCCCTTGTGCGTGCTTAAGGTTAAAATGTGCCTATCATCGGGATGTATTTCGAGCTGAAGATAAGCAGTTGACAAATCTATTTTTGTGAACTTTGTTCCTCCGGCCATTTTACTAAACAGCTCCTCTATTGTAGGTAGAGGGTGGACATCAACCATTGATGCTGGATTCACGGTGACTTTATAGTCGCCGCAAATACGAACGGCACCATCTTTTTTAGGGACAACGGCAATCGGAGTGCCCCATTCGCTCTGATCAACCTTCACAAGCAACCCTTCTGCTACTTGCCTAACGAGTTCCCGTTCCGTTGCATGCCATAGTGGAAAAGCCAATCTAATCGCTTTAAAGAACCTTGGAGTCGCATTCGGTTTCAAATATAATCGGGCTTGCATTCCTATAATTTTTCCAGTAGATGGTTCAAATAAATTCGGGAACTTACTCACCTTGGATCATAACCATGTGCTTTCTCTCCGTTAATTTGGTTGATTTCATCTTTTTGCATATGTGTCTGCAGTTGATTAGTAAAGATTTTTATCTAATCCATCTTTACTTTGCGCAGCCATTCCCTTCCCAATAACGGCTTACGATCAGAGCGGTCACGTTGACCCAGATATAACCTGCACAATCCAACGGCGGCGGCGTCTTACAGTAGCTGTATAGCTCTATGTCATTTGTATTGACTTTGAGTTTTGAAAAAAAAAAACTTTTTGCATCCATCAAGCTCATTAGTGTTACTGGAGCACCTGTGTCGATTTCAAAATTAATAAATATTACAAAATATCTTAGCTCTGTCGTTTAATCCACTGCCTTTGTCTCCGACGTGGAAAAGCTCGTCCACCAACAGCGTATCTGTATTTTGCTCTTCTTCTTCAATTTTATTTAATTGTTTATTGGCCTTGAAACAAACTTTTTGTAAGTGGCCTTTCTTTTTACAGAAATGGCAAACGGTTTCTTTGTGAGAACATTGATTAGCCATATGCGATGTCACGCCACATCGAAAACATTTTCTTGTTCCGTTATACTTGCCATCAGGTTTATATTTACCGTACTTTTTGTTGGTCCGTTTTCCTTTGTGTTTTTCGTGCAATTTGCTAACGCAACCTTTCTCGCTCTCTCTCCCATACTGGTGAAGTTCAACGCCTCCTCTTTCAGCACACCCATATGCCGCAGCAGCATTCACCGCATCATCTAATGTAAGAGTTTTTTTTCTCTAGCAATCTGCTTTGGATTTTTTGATTACGCAGACCAAAAACAAATTGATTTCTCATAGCGGTGTTCAAATATGTTCCGAAATTACAGCTGCTTGACAATCTGCGAAGGGCGATTAAGAATTCTGCACAATTTTCATCTCTTTTTTGCTTTCGCATATAGAATCTATAATTCTCAAGAATCTCATTGGGTTTCGGATTGAAGTGGGCTTCGAGAGTCTCAACTATTTCCTTGTACTCAATTCGTTCTGGTACCTGGGGAAGTAATTTGTTGCTACATAGGGATTGAATAAGCTATACAAACGTTGAGGGTTGTATAAAGCTTATTATAAGGTACTATAGTACGTATGTGTCAGACATCACACGTCAATAAAACAAAAATTATTAATTATTATCATAATCTGTCAAAGAAATTTGGAATTTATTTGAGTCTTGTCAGCAACAAAAAATGCCATTCCAATTTAGCAGTGTTGTAAATGACATGAATTCGCTTTCCCGAGGGCTTTTATTTTCGAATTTGTATTCAAAAACAACAACCTGTTGTTTCCTGTTGACAGGAAATAATACTTTTTTTTATTCAAATGGCTGTCGAATGTAGTAGATCATCGTTTTGGTACTTTTTTTTTGACAGAGATCTAATATAACTATGCTATGTTGAACAATTTTTTATAAACAAGAATTTATTCAACGTAACATAAGAGCCTATTCATAGCATAGCTATAATACTGTATAGAGGTGTATAAGGAGAATCTAATAAATAAGGCTGCTAATGTTTTCACATATTTTTCTACTCTGGGAAGTTAGTCGTGTGGACCACATGGGTCACACTCATATTTTTTTAATATCAAAACCTTTTCCCCTTCGGCTTTCTAAACGCTGCGCTGCTGAGCCCATAAAGTCAATTAAAATTTTAGAAAATAACCTAACAGTCATGGATGTATATTGCGGTACTGAGTGAGCGGTTTTTTACACTTCGAAAAAAATTTGTGAAAAAGTGAGTTTCAAGGAACATGCAAAAATGTTTAATATAACATTTCTGAATCGTATCA
The DNA here is from genome assembly GCA_943590905.1 of Sphaerophoria taeniata. Lineage (NCBI taxonomy): Eukaryota > Metazoa > Arthropoda > Insecta > Diptera > Syrphidae > Sphaerophoria > Sphaerophoria taeniata. Next base: position 98,265,426 of record OX016541.1, read on the forward strand.
GAAAACGATTTTATTTCGATGATGTTTTCTTGTAGGTACTCGCAAAGGAGTAGTTTTAGATGGTAAAATGAACTCAATTGCTTAATTAGTTTTAAAATGTTTCACTAATGAGCCTAAAAACAGTGAAAATATAAATAATGAGTAAAGAGCTTTAGCTGACTGTGACTTTATTAAGAACCTTAGAACTTAACCGTTATCGCAATTTTGAGTTTATGTTTGCAAATATTTATCGAATTGGTCAGGGTGCTTTTTGTTTTTGTGTTCCTCATTCCTCTATAAATGTTGAAAATTTTATTCATATCAAAACATTATAAAAACAAAATTAAGAAATCGATTACAAGTGATGATATATTCTGCACTAATAAGAACAAAAACCCTGATAAAAAACTAACGTTGTCATTGTCACAGTTATATTAAAAATAAAATCCTTGAGAGTAAAAATGTGACAAACAAAACAACCCTCTGAAAAAAAAAAGAATTTTTAGGCCGTGTGCGAATTGAGATAAAATGTTGGTTAAATTTTCTACCACGAACAAATTTTGACTTTTGGTTAAAAAAGGATCATATTAATATATTTGCTGTGCGAATTGGGTTAAAACGAGTTACATGGGACTTTTTTAGACACTACTTTGATAAAATTTCCCTCAAAATAAAACAAAATTACCCTCAAAATGGTTCTGTCTATGTTCCATTAATTATTCTTTTTTTTTAACAAAAGCCAAATGCAAATTAAATTTTCTTATATGTAAATGTAAGAAATTCAGTTTTCGAATACTAGATACATATACCTATTCATATAGTTCACAGCTGTCAACAAAATAGAAAACGAACAATCAATTCGTACATATTCTATTTTGCTGTTTTGCAAGATCAATACTGTATTGAGGAATTACTTTGTGTTACTAATTTTACAACTATTAATCTATCAACGCATCATAACACGAACTGCAATTATTCGGAGAAGTTTACTTGAGGTAAATATGTGTACATATACGTTCATGTGTTCTCATATACGCTGACGACATTCAACTTTACAAAAGTATTAAATCTATTACTGACTGCTTACTTCTACAAGACGATCTATTAAAATTCAGGGAATGGTGCAATAAAAATAGACTTATATTAAATGTTGACAAGTGTAAGGTTATGAGCTTTACACGCAAAAAAACTGCCTTAACTTATAACTATACAATTAGTTCGGACCCTTTAAATAGAGTCTCACAATACTCTGACCTAGGAATTATTCTAGACCCGAAATTGACTTTTAACGACCACTTAGACTATATAATAAAGAAAGCTAATAAAACACTTGGATTTATTACAAGATGTTCACGCGATTTCAAAGACCCCTATGTTCTCAAGATATTATTTACCTCATTTGTCAATCCCATTCTTGAGTACGGGTGCGTGATCTGGGCACCTTACTATGCCATTCACAATTCAAGGCTGGAAGCAGTTCAAAGAAGGTTTTTACGTTATTGTCTACGTTTTCTACCTTGGACCCAAGGATCAGCACTGCCAATGTACTCACATAGACTAGTATTAATCAATCTGCCGTCACTTGAGAACCATCGTAAATACATCCAGTTCTGTTTCATTAACGGTATAATAAATGGAAATATCTTAGCTCCGTCGATTCTTTGTAGACTTAATTTTAACTACAGCCAATCTAATATTAGACTACGGCAACCTCTGTGCCAAATCTTTAGCAGGTCCAACTATGGTGATAATAGGCCTCTAAATCAGTTAATTGTCATATATACAATAAATTTTATTTTCTCATTAATTCTGTAAATGACAACTTAAAAAGTATACAATTCAAAACCTTGTTTCATAGATCTATTGAACTTGTTTAATTTTTGTTTACTGTTAAGTTATATTTAAATAATTGTAACGTTAGCATTTAACGGTTTCTAAATAAATAAAATAAATGAAATGTGAATTGAAGTTGATAAAAATATTGATTCCTTGTTCAGGGAACGGATTGTGTGCCTCATGCTAGACAAAAGAAGTGGACGGAAAAACGAATACGAGCCTTTATTTTTCTTCAGCGGTCCCTATAGTTTAAACTTTAAAGAATACATTTTTACAATTTTAAATTTCAATTTAATTTTTTGAAACTTACATTTATTATATGGTCTCCCACATGTTCTTGCTTTCTTTGCCCGGCCGGCGCGGTCCATTTTTCGAAAATAATTTCAAATTAGCTTTTCTTTTGAGAAGCATTAAAATTTTAACATTTTACAACTTAGCACATTTTTTATTCATCAGGTTTTGATACAATTTTAACTCAATTCCCACACGGCCTTAGAATAGTATGCACTGGACCTTAGGTTAAGTTAAGTTTACGAGGCTGAATTACTTCACGCTTAGGCCGCGCGGGCCTAAGGAAACTTCCTACTCCTTAAACCATTAGGATTTTGCCAAGATTTTGCCAAAAATCAATTTTGGAACGGTGTAGTCAATGTACTTCGGTATTGAATTGAATGAATTCAAAATTGTCGACAGGCCAAACATTTTATTTTTCCACTGAGATGATGCTGAGAGACGGATGGCTGCGCTCTCAGCAGTGCGTAACGCCCCGGTTATGTTTATTTACTGCATCATCGATACCGCAACCCCATATTATGTAAGAATCGGTCGGATAACCGACATAGCCAATACCTAGATAATGCGAGGTTGAAAACACCATATGCATGAGAAGAGAGCAACTGTAGTTTCTTTCACTCTTTCTTCTGTGTTGGTTTACCAACTCAGTTTTTTATCTAGTACAAGGCCTAAATATTTTGCTTCATCGGCAAAAGTCAGAGGAATTCCTTTAATTGCGGGCGCGTTGATATATGGAATTTCGTGTCTTCTTGTGAAAAGGACAAGATCCGTTTTCTGGGGATTAACACCTGAACCACAACGATCGGCCCATGCTCATTCAGAACATAAATGTACGTTCAACTTAAGGTTTTAATTTTTATGTGGAACGTTCTCGATAAGTTCTACATAAAATCCCCATACTAAAAATGAACGTTATGTAGAACATAAATTTATGTTCCGAATGAGCCAAAAGTGTGTTAGGATGCTTTACTCTGACGAAAATAGCAACGTCATCCTTGTACCCCACAAGATTCTACAGGAGAAGAAGGAGGACTCCGCCCTGAGAGGTTCCTATTTCAACAAATCTTTTTGCTGAGAAATTACTGAACTAATGATCCTGCTACTTAGCATTAGCCATTAAATTTATGAATTCACCAAGTGAGTTTTCCACATAAAGACAGCTTAAAGCGGATGTAATTGCTGATGCGTCGTTATTGTAAAAAGCGCCTTCTATATCCACGAAAGCTACCATTGTGTCCAGTTTTTGTTGGAGGGAAATGCATTGGACCTTACCAATAGTCAAATTTAAAAGTCGCTTTAAAATTGTAGTTGTAAAGGGTTTGTTTACCAGTTCATCTACTTAATACAAAGCCTACGATTCCGTTGGTTGAAAGGAAATATTCAACAAGGAGTGCTTAAATTGGCAGGTGTTCGTTGGGTGGGGATAGGCAAATATCTAAAACAAAAATATATTTCTTAAATACTTTCTTGGTTAGTTTTTCATTGTTATTTTTTTTTTCTATCCACAAAATTTAGGTACATATGAATATTTATGTCTTAAATGAATACATAAGGAAGGATAACACTGCATAAGGAACTTGCAGTTAGGTTAGGTTCAAATAAATACATGTTTTATGCAGTCTTAATAGTATCATTTAGTTACTCGTCAGATAACTCAGTTTTGTTTTGACATTTTGTCGATAATTTTTGACCACTTTCGGATCCACTTTTCTAGCTCTTGATTCATTATAAGATTTAAAACTGAAAGATTTGACTGGCAGGTTTCTATTTGAAGACAATTTGTAGGTATATTTTTCATTAAGAATAGTTTTGAAAAAAATCTTTCTGCACAAGCACTGCTATATGGGAGAGTTAAAATGTCTGCTACAAAATTCTAGCGCTCGGAGAAACAGATCGTACTATTTTCGTTTTATTCTTTCTCATTTGGTATTTTTCTTTTTTACCTCTGAGCAGATTAGATCAGATCACGGATGTGTCAAAGCGAAGCTCTGAGCAGATCATATTCAATGTCGTCGGATTTAATAAAGAAACAAACCTGAGCACTGAAATTTAATATTTTACTAATTATTTTTTTAACAATTTTTTGTTTACCTACGGTAGACGCGCGACTGTCTTGGGAATCCATTTTTAATTTTATGTTTGTTTTTGTCTGTAAAATCCGAAAAAACAAGTGAAGTTGTCTTCGCTCAGCTATGTGATCTATTTACTTACCTACTTACTTAAGGTGGCGCTACAGTCCGGGGTGGACTTGGGCCTCAACCAACAAACCTCTCCAGCCAGCTCGGTCCCTAGCTCGCTGCCTCCAGTTTCGCACGCCGAGTTGGTTGAGGTCGTGTTCAACTTGCGCGCGCCACCTGAGCCTTGGTCTTCCTCTACTGCGTCTTCCCTCTGGGGTGGATTCGAAGACTTTACGGGCCGGAGTATTGGTGTCCATTCTCTCCACGTGACCGAGCCATCTGAGTCTTTGGACCTTCACTCTTTTAGCTAAGTCAGTGTCGCTGTACAGCCCGTACAGTTCGTCGTTAAATCTTCTCCTCCATTCGCCGTTTATGCAGTCAGGACCATAGATCTTACGTAGAATCTTTCTCTCAAAACGGCCAAGTGCGCTCTCATCCGTTTTTGACAAGGTCCATGCTTCTGCACCATATAGCAGGACGGGGATGATGAGGGTCTTATAGAGCGTCACCTTAGTTTTTCGGGAGAGGGCTTTACTACTCAATTGCTTTCTTAGCCCAAAGAAACAGCGATTAGCAAGAGTTATTCTTCGTCTGATCTCGGCGCTGATGTCGTTGTCCGTATTGATAGCGGAGCCAAGGTATACAAAGTCCCTAACTACCTCGAAATTATATGCGTCTATCGTGACGTTTTGTCCAAGACGTCGGTGTTGGGTGTCCTTTCTAGATGACAGCATATACTTTGTTTTGCCCTCATTGACCGCTAAACCCATTTTTTCAGCCTCTGTCTGTATACTCGCAAAAGCACTGTTGACATCACGCTGTGTTCTCCCAATGATATCAATGTCATCAGCGTACGCGAGTAGTTGCACAGACTTCTGGAAGATAGTGCCTCTAGTGTTGACGTGGGAGTTCTGCACTATTCGTTCCAATATGATGTTGAAGAAATCGCATGACAGTGCATCACCTTGTCTAAAGCCTTTTTTGACATCGAAGGCGTCGGTGAGGTCGTTACCGACTTTGATGGAGCAGCGCGAGTTCTCCATTGTCATCCTGCTCAGGCGAAAGAGTTTTGAAGGGATGCCAAAACTGGACATGGCTTTATACAGTTCTTCTCTATAGATGCTGTCATACGCGGCCTTGAAATCGATAAAAAGATGGTAGGTGTCGATTTGGAGTTCTTGAGTTTTTTCCAGGATCTGCCGTAATGTGAAAATTTGATCGATGGTGGACTTTCCTGGTCTAAAGCTACACTGATATGGACCTATCAGATTGTTGACAAACGGCTTCAGACGTTCACATAGTACTGCAGAAAAGATCTCATAGGCGATGTTTAGGAGGCTGATGCCTCTGTAGTTGGTGCAGATTAGAGGGTCTCCTTTCTTCAGGATCGGGCAAACAATGCTGAGGTTCCATTCATCGGGCATGCTTTCTTCCGACCATATTCTGCAGATGAGTTGGTGCATGCTCCTAACCAAGTCATAAATATATAACATAAATAACATAATAATAGAGTTCGGCAGTGATGCCGTCAGCTCCCGCGGCTTTGTTGTTCTTAAGCTTAGATATTGCTATCTTCACTTCTTCAAGGTCGGGTAGACGGAAATCTTGGCTTGCGTCGTCTTCATTGAATGGTTCATTCTGCCTGACAGCGGAATTTGATTCGTCATCGCCGTTGTACAGTCTGCAGAAGTGGTCCTTCCATATCCTCAGCATTGACTGTGACTCTACTACGATATTACCCTGTTGGTCTTTACAGGCCTCAGTTCGTGCTCGGTAACCTTGAGTCTTTCGTTTTACCTCTTGGTAAAACTTCCGAACCTCATTCCTGTTTTTTAGTCTCTCAATATCCTCGAAAGATCGCTTTTCATGCTCTCTCTTTTTCTTTCTGAAAAGCTTGTGTTCTTCTCTCCTCTTCTGCTCGTAGAGCTCCCGAGCTGATCTCGTCTTCCTGTGCAGCGCTGCTTTGTATGCTTCTTGCTTAGCTGCATGCACCTGCCTGCATTCTTCATCAAACCAGGGGTTTCGTTTTGGTGGCTGTGTGAAACCCAGCACATCAGAGGCAGCATCCCTAATGGCTTTCTGGCAATTCTGCCACTGGTTCTCAATACTCGATGCTGGCTGTAGCGGACTTCTTCTGAGGTTACTTGAAACTCGGTCGGAAAAGGATCTGGCGATCTCTTGCGATAGTAGCCGTCCGACGTTATACTTTCTTCTAACACTTCCTGTTTTTGGCTTTGGTTGAGATATCCGCTGCACTACCTTGGCTACAACGAGGTAGTGGTCCGAGTCGATGTTGGCCCCTCGGAAGGTTCGGACATCAATAATGTTTGAAGAGTGTCTTGCGTCGATCGCAATATGATCAATCTGGTTGACAGTTGATTGGTCTGGAGACCTCCAGGTTCCCTTGTGGATGTTGAGATGTGGGAATCGTGTGCTTGCTACTACTATATTTCGTCTCGCTGCAAAATCGATAAGCCTGAATCCGTTATCGGAAGTTTTTTCGTGCAGGCTGTGTTTTCCGACTGTTCCACCAAAGATGTCCTCTCTTCCTAGTTTGGCGTTAAAATCTCCTAAGACTATTTTTACGTCGAAGCTTGGGCATTGCTCGTATGTCTTGTCAAGGAGCTCGTAGAACTTGTCTTTGGTGTCGTCATCTTTCTCTTCTGTGGGGGCGTGAGCGCATATTAGGCTTATGTTGCCGAATTTAGCCTTTATCCGGATTGTCGTGAGGCGCTCGTTGACAGCTCTGAAGCTTAAGACATGCGACCTAAGCCTTCCTCCAACGACAAAGCCACATCCAAACAGACGCTGTTGTTGTTCTTTGTAGCAGTTGCCATAGTAGATATCACAGTTTTTCATCTTCCTTTTGCCCGGCCCATCCCATCGCATTTCCTGAATGGCGGTTATATCCGCTTTATAACGGTCTAGGGCCTCCGCTAGTTGCTCGGCTGCGCGTGGTCTGTTAAGGGACCTAACATTCCACGTGCAGATCCGAATCTCGTTGTCCTTATTTCGTTTGCATGGTTCGTCATCAGTAAATCCGTCCGTATCCGAGGCTTGTTGATGCTTCGCAACTAGCTTTTCTTTATGTGATTGGGAAGTCACCCCAAAGCACGACCCCCAACCTGGAGGGCCAGGTCCTTGTTTAAACTCCAAGGGCGAAGAGCCGGATAACCGCTCCTTATCGGCCTGGGCTCCAAATATGTCGAAGTAGCCCGTATAAGGTGTTCACTGAGTAGTTCAACCTAACTGGAACTGTAGACGCCACCGTTGACTCCGTCCTGGGAATTCGTCCGCCGCCGCCTGGAAAAAAGGAGTAGTGCCTCAGTGGAAAACACTCTCCCCGCCCTCTCTCGTTAGCTGTCGCCAAAGCCTTCCATAGGGGTTTTCACCCTATCTCCAGCAGAGGTACTAGACACCCGGTGGTCACCACGTGGAGGTGAGAGTAGGACTTGGTAGACAGAGGTTGTTGAGGACCCTTGGGTCCTCATGAGTGCACTGTTATCTACCATTTGACGCACCATGTGATCTATTTGCTCGGTCTTTTTATCCTGAGCAAATAGATTAAGCTCAGAGCATGAAAATTTTTAGCTCCGATATATGTATCCGAGCTAAAAAGAAACACAGATTTTTTTTGACAGCTCTGTAATCTGATCTGATCTGGTCAGAGATTAAAAAGAAAAACGCCAATTATCATTACTGTCATTTTACATTTACCGACGGCGGCGGCGGCGGCGGCGGCGCGACTTATAGAAAAAGATCTCATTAGAGAGATAAGAAAAAAATTCGGTGCCTTTAGGTGCCAAGCTAGCTTGTGTCGTCCTTAGAGTGTATGTAGTTTTATCACAATTTCAGAACAGTTTTACACAAAATAAATTCTTTTATTTGAAGGTTCGTCTGATTTGTGCATTTTAACTAAAAGGCAGTTGTTTAATATTATGAATGAGTGTGAAGAGATTGATTTTGATGCCAAATTAAATCACCTTCAGAGCTATTTGCTCAACAAAAAAAGTGAAGAAAATAATAGCGATTTCAATTTTCACCTCAATTCGTTTTAAATAAGCTTTAAACTCTTTTAAGGGTCTTTTCAAACATGAATCAATTCATTTTCACAAACAAATATTTTTGATTGTTTTTTGGGCTAAATACCCCTATGTGCGACGGCTTATAGCTAAGAAAATATATAAAATGAACGCGTTCAGCTTTAAAGAATTTTGTCTATTGAGAAAGGTATTCAGCGCAAAAAAAAAAAATAAGTGCAAATAAATGAATTTAATCAAAGTTAAGAGGTTCTTAATTTCAGTGGTGGTGTGACCGTACTTTGTAAGAGCCATTACCAAGCTCTTTCGGATGCTATGGCAAGGTCCGTCATATTTCTGCCTTACCCCGGTAAGCAGCTCTGCTGGGCCTGGGCTGACTGTCTTTCCGCAATACTTGTGGGAACAAAATGAAAAACAAATCTAATAGAAAAATCGTATAGAAAATAAACCGCGCCAGGGATGGTATGCGGTCACATCTCTTGGGATTTGGGAAGGCTGTCGAGTAATGACTCGACGGGTGAGGATGTTCCCCGATTTGTATAGGCAGCGAATAACTCTGGAGATGGTTCCACAGCTGTGGCACACGGACAAAAATCTGGGTCGGCCAGAAAGAGATCTTGGAAGGCACAGGCTGATAGGGATGAGCGTAATGCTACGTTGATTCTGGCGGTAGCCGGTAGCCGGTAGCATATGTACCGGCGTCGGAAAGAACCTCGGAGCAGATGCGAAAACTCAAGTGGGCCAGTGGCTTCTTTAGCAAATCCATTAAACTGACCTGCAGCGACTCAACGTCAGATCGTAATAGGTCTCTCGATGCGCTGAAAGGCGTTAACATCTCCCACGAGTAAAGGGCAGACGTCAAGGCTCACCTTGGTTTCAGATTTTTATCTGTGATCGAGGAGAACCTGGACCTCTCCCAGACACAGTCGATGCAGGTTGGTACCAGAATCGTATCAAACTCATCGCATGTGGTGATCGGAGATCTTACGATCTATACAAGGCTGCTGCCAGACTCCCAGGAGTCTGGCCGGGTGCCAAGCTCAAGGTCGGTACAAGGGATAACATTCCGTGTCGACCAAGAGCACATATAATAATCCCGGCGTTACACAACTGCCAAGACATAATTCTTAAGCTAATTAAAACGAGTAATCCAAGCCTACCTCCTGACAACTGGAAAGTCTCAAAGGTTGAGAAGACGACAGTGGGTTATAGATTAGCTCTCTTGGTGATCAGTAGGGAATAAGATGAGGACACTCTCTCAACTCAGGGGAAGGAAACGCTTACAATACCAAAATTATGATGGTCGATGCTACACCACAAGTAGAAGCATAGATCTCTACTGTCATTAATAAGCCGTTCGACATGGAAGCTGACCCTACATCACTTTAGGCATCACTTTGAGCGAGGATGTATTACTACTTTTCTCCTAAGACGAGGAAAATGCTAACTTGACAGTGGTGGAGGTTGATCCAGCTAAAAGTAGCAATGCTGAGATAAGTTCAGTTTAATCTCCATCACGCCATCATGGCCTCAACTAACCTCGTACTCCGATTGCACGAAAACAAAGAAGACATTGCCTTAATAGAGGAGCCGTAGGTCTCAAAATCCACTGTCAACGAGCTCAGGACTCTTGGATACAACTTATTATATGCATCAGAGAAAGGTGAACCAAGGTCATGTATATTAGTAAAAAAAGACATATATGTATTTTTACTCCCCAATTAGAGCGATTATATTAGGATATAACGGCTGCTGTCATAACAACCAGTAAGGCCACCTACTGGCTTATATCCGCATACCTCGGCCACGACAGCCCAATTTCCGGAGAAACTCTGAAGAGAGCAATAATTGCGGACGAGCAATCAAAGATCGGATCGGACGCTTACGCCCATCACAGGGTATGGGGTAGCTCTGACATAAATGAAAGAGGTGAGTCTTTGTTTGATTTTCTACTAGGTACTAACCTCCTTATATGTAACATATATATATGCACAAAGAATAGGAATGAGGTACTCATGCACAATTTGATTTTAAACTGGGTAGTCTCAAAAGAGAATTCCTTCTTCCCTCACAGATATATTCTGTTTGATCTCAACGACACGTGGCAAATAAATCTACGAGGTTTCGTAGTCACCGTAACACAAACTGGGAGTTATATAGGGAAGCACAACTGCTTGACTACAATCTTCTCAAACGACCCTCACCCAACATAGATGAACTAGATTTTTCTGTAAATAATCGCAACCAAGCCTGTAATGAATCAATGATAATTTCATGTCCCTTAACTATTGTAAAATAAATAAATAGAGTGGCGCGACAGCTCTTGAAGAGCCAAGGCCTAAGTGGCTTACTCTCATTAACAATTTTCTGAGTGCGTGTGAAGAATTGAGGGGACCTACAATTTAACGCCGATTCCGAACGGCAAAGTTGAGAAGCACTTTTTCATGACAGATTGATACTCTTGCAAGTTTTGTCACGTCTTCGCAAGAGGCAGTACCCGTGAAAGATGAAATAAAAACTTTATATGCACGAGTAGGACTTGAACCCACGACGTTCTGCTTAGCAGCCAACGCACCTAACCACTAAGCCACGGGCAACTGCAACTATTGTAAAGGGTAAAAAAAAACTTCACTGGTGACATAAAGAACTAGAACCATTCTGAAAGAGCTGGCGCGAGCTCTTCAAGAGATCTAAACACACTAGATCTCCCACTTACTAGAATTTGTTCAAACAAGCTCCAAAGAAATATAAAAAAGAATAAAGAAACAATAAAGAAAGAATAAGAGGTCCTCATGGAGAAATTTTTGTAGCAAAATAGAAAATACTTCAGAAGCCTCAAGGCTCAGGAAAATTCGATCAAAAAGTTCCACAATTAATTTGCTTTGTAAACTGATGCGGGCTTGTGGACTACCACAGATGAAGAATCCATAAATCTGTTATTAGAAACCCATTTTCGAAGGAGCTTTAACATTTAAACGACTCAGCATCTGAGTCTCACCACATTACAAACAATAAAGTGGAACGGGGGAAAAATATAAGGCTGTACATATACATAGCTCCAGGGCCAGACAGAATCATTCATGCCGAATTACAAAAATGCTCAGACATAATCATTCCACCCTTGGAGATCATTCTAGCTGTGTAAGGTTGGGATATAATCCCAAAGCCTGGAGAATGGCATAAATAGTCTTCATTCCTTAAACAGGAAAGCCTTCCTACGTTAACCCCCAAAGATCTACGACCGATTAGCCTTCCGTCTTAAAACCCTGGAAAGGTTGATTGAAATTCACCTCAGACATAACTTGAAACCATGTCTCATTTCCAGAGCTCAAAATGCGTACTCCAAGGGAAAATCAGTAGAAACTGCACTTCATTCACTGGTGCGTAGTATTGAACATTACCTCATATACAAAGAATAGAAGCTAGTAGCATTCAACTACGATCACAATAGTATTGGAAAAATTTCAAATAGAGAAATCACTCATTGATGTAATAATTCTGATGCTTAATAGCAATAACTTCCAGCATGAGGACTTAAATGATTTTTTTTTTCATTTTTTTTATGCTGTTTAAAATCAGAAACATTTCATTTGGGGAAAAAATTAGTTATATTGAAGCAATTTTCGTATTGTTTGGTGGAGTGTCTATACTCCCCGTTTAGCAGGGATTTTATAAGAAAAAAATCCTATTTAAAAAAAAAAAATATCCACAATGCCATGTTATACCTTCTTGCAAAGCTAAAAAGTGCATTTAAATAAAACTGTTTTCAGGAATAGTTTTCGAAAAATTCATCTTCAAAGTCAAAATACGTAGGGTAAAACCAAGATGGATTAATTTTATTTTTTTATTAATCGCATCCAACTTACTGATCATCAAAGCCCAAGAAACAAAAATTTGTCAAAATATTGATGTTTTTAACTTCGAACTATGTGTTTTCGAAATTTTATGTAACTAAGTGCTGTCACTAGTTCTCAGTGATTTTGGTTTTTGATACAGACAGTATAAGTACTTACCGCTTATATTGTTATGTATGCATATTTAAAAGTTTTATAATTGATCGTCAGAGATAAGCCGCTAAATAACTTAGGTGCAGCCAGCACTGGTTTCTTTAATAAAAATAATTAAAAATAAAAAATTTTCAAAAGTAAACTTCGTAAACTAATAGATACATATGTAAAAGCTACAAAAAAAAAATTGTCCAAAGTCCTCGGCTGATATAGTAAGAGTGCCAAATGCCAGAGCGTATAGTGATGCGCTATATTTTCAAGTCGTCAGCTGAGCACTTTTCCACCGCTAAAAGTCCAGCGGACTACTTTTTTCGATTCGTCATAGAGACTCTAATATTACAACTGTTGGTGGCGGTTTGTTGATCGCTGTTCGTCCTCACCTGACATGCAATCTAGTCAACGATTTCTTGGACCTTAACTTGGAAATTTTGTGTGTGAAATTGAAATTGACATCCAGTTATCTGTACATCGTCGCTAGCTACATTCCTCCATCCTCAAATAATGACACTTATAGCAGATTCTTCGAATGCCTCGATTCCATAAATGATATGTTGGATACCTCGGACGAATTATTGATTGTTGGTGACTTTAATCTGCCTAATATTGAATGGACCAAATTACCTGACTTTAATATCTTTACTGCGTGCAATATATCTTCGTCCAATGAATCTCTGTTGCTTGATGGAATGGCTTCCTTGGGACTCAGCCAAATAAATGGAATCAAAAATCAACATGAAAAGATTCTTGACCTGGTTTACTTTTCTGATGATAATTATTCTGATGGCACAGTACTTGCATCCGACACCATACCTACTTGTAAATGAAGATCGACACCATTCTGCACTTTCTATCGCTTTAAGTCTTAATTTTACTAGCTCTTTTAGTCATTGTAAGAATATGCATGAATTCAATTTTAAGAAATGTAATTTTGATGATCTCTTTCGAATGCTTAGTGGTATTGATTGGAATTGTTTATTGAATAACGCTACTCTTGATGAAATGATTCTTCACTTTTATAAAACTCTTTTTGAATGTTTCTTAGAAACTATTCCTATACGTAGAAAAAGACACTTAAATTCTGCTCCACCGTGGTTTGACCCGCATGTTAAAACACTTAAAAATAGAAGAAACAAGTCATGGATCAAAATGAATAGGACTTGGAGCTACGAAGCTCAGAATGACTATATTACTCACAGAGACGAATTCATTAATTACACGAATCTTTTGTACTCTGACTACATATCTCAAATTGAAAATAATCTCAAGACTTATCCGCGAAAATTTTGGAATTACGTTAACTGTAAGAGAAAATCTGACGGGTATCCTACTAGTTTGAACTATCTTAATTCGGTCAGCCATATACCAGGTGAAATTGCAAGCATGTTTGCCAACTATTTTCAGAAGTCATTTGATAATGACTCCTCGCATGACACTTACAATAATTTTGACATTAATGGTTTCTCATATTTAAATTCAATTGATTTTTCAATTTCTGAGGCAACTATACTCAAGTACATTCAAAATGTAGATGATTGCTTAAGTCCGGGTCCTGATGGTTTGCCTTCTTTTATGTTAAAAAAATGTGCAATATATATGTCTTATCCCTTATTTATTCTTTTTAACCAGTCTCTTAACTGTTCCGTATTCCCAACTCTTTGGAAGAATTCTTTTTTAATTCCTATTCATAAGAAAGGTATGAAAAATCAAGTGTCAAACTATAGGCCAATTGCTAAACTCTCAACTATGCCAAAACTTTTTGAATCATTTATCTGTGATACGCTGACTTTTCACTGTTCGTCAATTTTATGTGAAAATCAACATGGTTTTACTAAAAAAACTACTGTGACGAATCTACTTCAGTTTACGACATATTGTATTGACGCATTCGAAAAAAAAGAACAAGTTGACTGTATATTTACCGACTTTATTAAAGCATTTGACAAACTTAACCATAAAGTTCTGTTGAGAAAATTAAGTGTAATTGGTCTGAATAAGAGATTTATCAAATGGCTTTCTTCCTACCTTCATGATAGATTGTATAGTGTAAGTAGTCTTTAAAAATGAACGCTCAAAAGATTTCAAAGTAAACTCTGGTGTACCTCAAGGTAGACATCTTGGTCCCCTATTGTTTGTATTGTTTATCAATGACTTACCTTCTGTCTTAGTTAACTCTATGTCTCTATGCTGATGACGTGAAAATTTTTCGAAAAATCGACTCAATAAATGACTCTGATCTTCTTCAACAAGATCTCAATAGATTTTGTAATTGGTGCAATAATAATGGTCTTGTCCTTAATATTGATAAATGTAAAATTATGTGTCTTACTCGTAAGGAAAATACTCTTGACTATTCTTATTTATTAAATTCGTCTGCTCTTTGTAAAGTCTCTAGTATTACTGACCTGGGTGTAGTGTTAGACTCAAAACTTTCTTTTACTAACCACTTTGACTACATAATTAATAAAGCTAATATGACTCTCGGTTTTATCAAAAGATTTGCACGTGAATTTCATGACCCATATGTTCTCAAATCCCTTTATGTCTCGTTTGTAAGATCTATTTTAGAATACGGATGTGTTGTTTGGGCGCCGTACTATGCAGTTCACATTAACAGATTGGAGTCAGTTCAAAGAAGATTCTTAAGATTTTGTCTTCGGTTTTTCAACTGGCCGGATGGGTTTAATTTACCACCTTACATTGATCGACTCAAACTAATAGACCTTCCAACTTTATCATGTCATAGAGCGTATTTACAATTTCGCTTTATTGTCAATATTTTAAATGGAACGATTTCATCTCCAACGATTCTTTGTCGTTTTAATTATAATGTCAGTAACTATGCACTAAGAAGGCAGTTACCACTTAGCAATAATTTCAGCAGGTCAAACTACGGTATGAACAGTCCTTTAAATCTTTTAATTAATATTTTTAATAAGGGTATTCACGTAACGAGATATTTTTCTATTTTGCGGAAAAATAGAAAAATCCGCAAAAGATTTAAATGAACACCCCAGCAGAAAATAGCTGCGTAAACAAGGGAAACAAACAGCTGTTTGTTAAACGTCAAAGTGAATTTGTTCAATTCACGTCATTCGATAATTTATGTTAAAGTGATTCTTTTTTTTTTATTCTAATTACATTTTAATTTTTGCTCTTCAAGATGCCAAGAAGTAGTTTTAAAACAAAATTCATTCAATTGTATGAACAAATCATTTAATTTGACGAGAACTTCCCGCTTATGTCAGTTCAGTTGGAGAAAAGATAGAATGAACGCCAAATTAAACGTCAAAATAAACGTCATAAATTTTATCAGGTTTTTTTTCTGCAGTTTCTGCTTCAAATTTGTGAGATAAAATTCTACGATTTGCAGAAAATTTTTCCCATACAAATTTTGACAGTTCATTTCTACCGATAGAAAATTCTAAGGTTTCTACGGTTTCTATGGGTTTTCCGCGTTTACGTGAATACCCCTGATAAGAATTATGATTTAATCAATTCAGTAAATGAAAATTTGAAATCCTTTCATTTTAGATTCATTTTTTATATTCAAAATCAATAACTAATTACATTCTTCAACTTAAATTATTATTGTTATGTATTTTTAGTTTTTAAGCTTATCTGTAAGTTTTGTAATCGTTAGTATTTAACGAAATTTAATAAATAACGTCAAATTTAACTTCCCAAAATTTCAGCTTTGCTAAAATAATTTTTTTTTACGGATTTTTGTACATGTTTGGGAGAAAGCAGACGTACAACCCCCGGGGTTGTGCGCCAGCTGACGGTCGCTTTGTTAAATAACAATACTAAATGAACTATAGGACAAAATCTCAGCTCTCCTAAAATTGGTCACCAAAAATTCCAGCTGCCTCCAGGGCTATAATAGTTTCGATGTCAAAGTCAGCACTCGTTGCTGCCAGCAAGTCAGATTGGAATAACTATACTTTTAATCCTCTTAATGATTTCAGTGTTAAAAATTTCCATACCTATTACCTATAATAGAAACTATCAATTCTTAGAAAATTACCAAGCGCTTCAAAAAAAAAAAGGTAAACAACCCAAAATTCGAGGCTAAATTCCTTAACATCAGTTCTTTCAGGGAAATTGTTCTTAACATGGATCAGGGTACATGTAAGTAAGCATTTTCGTCAAAAAGTGATGAAAAAATAAAGTAATCAGATCTTACCGTAGAAAATGGTTTTATTCTTTTTTATTATTATTCTACGTTTTTATCTTCTAATAAGTACCCTAAGTCCCAGAAAAGTGTAGAGATCTCATTTAAGGCAATTTTTTAGTAAGTATTCTTAACTGAATAATGTTAATTATCAAACATACCTAGTAACTAATGTACGATGTAAAATCTTCACTTCATTTATGAGATATTATAGGTAATAGGTCTGTTCTTTTACTCCCTAAAACTGCCGAAAACTCCCAAATTCTCCCATTTTTCTGTTCTTTTACTCCCGACTTTTGTAAGTTCTGTCACTTTTGAACTTTGAAGGAGAAAAATATCTCCCCTATCTCCCGATTTTAGCCTTATGACAGCTTATGACAGCTTGTTACTAATTAAACAAACAACTAAAAAAAAAAATCTAATCACACCAAACACCAAAGACATGCAGTAGGTATGCAAATATCCCGAATAAACTTAACGATGATCTTAAAAAACATCTTAGTGGTCAGAAGACCATCCTTACCTCGACATTTCTAACTAAATCTAAACTAAATCCTGTGAAAGGGGTGAAATTGACCAATCTAAGAATTTCACATTTTAGTTTATTTCTTGAAAATAAAAAGAGAGAAAGGGAAACGTTTATGTCATCAGCAAATTAAGGTCTGGCTCTGATACATACATAGATACACGTATAGTAAAAATAAAGGCCCCTATTTTGACACATTTTTAGATTTATACTCTGTTGTCAGAACTTCATATCAACGTTCACTCACTCCATTGCATGCAAATTAAAATTGATCGTTTAAATCATTTCCACTTGATCACTTTAATTTTATTTGAACGTCTTTTTTACGCTGGTATTTGAAGAAATTAAGTGTTTGGCATATGTTCACTGGTAGGTAATGTATTTATCAGCCTCAGAAAACGCACGAACGCATTAAGTTAACATCTCACTTCGAATAACGCCTTGAAGAATTTTACCTTATGATGATGAAGAAGTCAGTCAAAACGTCAAGGCATGGATAATGAAGCCGTGCGTTGGGTTCTTTTAAGGTCTGCAAATGACTTAATGCCTCACGTAGTCGTAAAGGCAACATCTTCCCTGGAGTTCACCATGTTGCTCCTGGTGATTTTATATATGAATGTACCTACGTATGAATGCAAGCATATGGGTTCGATTTGACGCTGACTAGCAACTAGCATTATTTGCACGCATTTAAAGGCCCGTAGAGGTGAGAAATATTTTTTCTGAAAAATCCGAAGCGCGCGCGAAGCCTCTTCCTTTTGTAAGACATCTCCAGAACAGATTTATGTTTAGCGCTCTATTATTAAACACCATAAATCATTGAAGGATCAGATTTAAAAGGCTTAAAAGAAAATTAACAACAGCGAGAGTCACACACCGGTTCTTGTATATTCGGCTGGACAAGGGTCCATGAAATCTTAGATTTGCGGTGAAGTTGGTCCTCTTCAATTATTCGAAAACCAAAAAAAGGAAGTGATTCCACCAGACAGCATAGCAAAACTTAAAAATGAACAACATAAACGGTTCATATTTAAATGGTATCAAATCGCTTTTGTGTCTTGCCGATTCGAGATAATTATTTTATTTTCGTTTGTAATTGATTTCTCCTCTTTATGGTTCACTTTAAGACATGATGCGGCATGATGCAGACTGGGTATTTAAATCAATTATGTTTTTTATCTAATGTATTCTTTTTTTTACCGATAAGAAAATGTGAAGATCTCAATAAGTAATTTATGGCGGGTCCCTAACTTGAATTTTAACTATTGATTTCCACAGAAATTAAATATCGTTTTTGACTGCATATGATAGCGCAAGTAAAACGTATCATTATTATATTATTTGCACAATAGGCATAAATACCTGCATCACAATTTGGCACACATTTTTTTTTTCTAAATTCCAAAATGACGGGGCTTAGTTGATGGACATACGCGAAATAGATGATAGATATTTTTATATCTTTCAGCTCAATTTAAGATGAGTAAAAAATGCACAAAATATTCTATACAATTATATGTTAAAATAATAATAATAATAAGAAAATTAGAAAATCAAATATTATCTATAAATATTCAATAAGAATATTACTAAGAAATAAGTAAATAAGTGAAAATTTAAATAAATAAATAAATACGTAAGTAAAAAAAAATAGATAAATTAATACATAGTAACTAAATAAATTTAAAAAATATATATATAACAACAAATTAATAGATGCATTTGTGGCGAACCCTAGTATTTCATTCTAAAACTAAAAAAGTTTTGTTCTAACTATACCTAATTTAACTGAGATGTAACTAAGTGTACTTGATAAGCAAATGCCGGAAGGCTGATAGACGTTTTTAAGAGAATCGAACCTTCTTCTCTTTACTGGCCTCGTGCGACACAGACGTGTCTTATAAGTATCCAAATGTTATAAATAATTTATCAATTTTAACTAAGAAATATAATTTTAAATAAAGTGGATTATTAGTATTGTAAAGATAATCTTTTATTTCAAAGTTTATAAAGCTACTCCGCTAATTCCGCTAATAAGGCCGTGTGCGAATTGGATGAATTGTGGTTAAAAAATAAAAATGGATGAATTTTTAACCACTACTGTCATATTTTAACCTGCTCCGCAGCTAGTCTAATAATTTTATTCAATGCGAAGTGTCAGAATTTAACCAAACGTAAAGTTTTGACCCATTTTTAACTGAATTCGCACACGGCCTAACATAAATAAATAAATAAATTAATTTAATATTTAAAAATATGAGTGCGACCCGTGGTGTTCGAGCTGAGTATAAGTGGACTGTAAATTAGACAGAAATGAAGAGAGTAACAATAATTATTTGTATTAAGAGCTTTGTTATACTGAATGTGACGACCGCCGCGGTTGGTAGCTAAATTAAGACTAAACTATGTTATATAATATATGGTTCAAATGTACATTTATGATTTGGCGGCAACATTCTGCCCACCTTGAGAGAATACATTTTATTTTCTCAAAACTCAATTGTTAGGCGTGTCATCGATGAAAGATAATAGTGGTGATACCTTAACGACTGGTCGCATAAGTACCTACTCCATCTGCTGTCTTTATAGTGACGAATCGCACTAGATCGTCATGTCCGGGGTGTAAACGAATAATTCTGCCTAGCTTCCACTTTGTTGGTGGCAACTTTTCATCACGCACTAACACCAAATCTCCAATATTGAATTTAATACTCGGACGATTCCATTTTGCCCGTTGTTGAAGCTGGACTAAATACTCCAAGCTCCACCTTTTCCAGAAGTGCTGTCGTAAACTTGAGATAATTTGCCATCTAATCATCAGATTTCCCTTGAATTCATTTACATTGGATTCCGGTATTGTTTTCAACGGTTCTCCAATGAGAAAGTGGCCCGTCGACATCAGATAAGGTAGCACATAGAGGCCTCGAGTTGACGCAAGCTTCGATTTCTGTTAGCAGTGTTGTAAACTCTTCGTAGGTCAGCAGAGTATCTCCGAAAGTGCGACGAAGATGGAATTTGACTCGTTTTACGGCGGTCTCCCAATATCCACCCATGTGGGGAGCGGATGCTTCGCAAGGTGTTCGTCTTTCATTGCAAGTGAGAGAAGCATCTTAAGCTCCTTTTCAGCCTCGACGAAATTCGTGCCATTGTCGCTGAGTAATTCCTTGCAATGGCCTCGTCGCGATACGAATCTTTTAAATACAGCGATAAACGTTGCTGATGAAAGGTCGCTTGCTAGTCCTAGGCGCATGGCACCAGTGGACATACACACGAAGATGGAAATATACCTTTTCACAGCTCTAGAACCACGTCCTTTCGAAAAACGTAGCTGCACAGGTCCAGCGAAGTCTACGGAACTGCACAAAAACGGTCGGCAAATTTTAACTCGTGGCCATGGCAAATCGCCCATGAGTTGCTGTTGAACGACGGCAGTATACTGCTGCATATGATGCACGATTTATAAACCTTGCGTACAACTTGTCGTGCCCTGATGACCCAGTATCGGCTTTGTAGAGTAGCAAGCATAGTTTGCGGGCCAGCGTGAAGCGTAAAGGAATGAATGTCTTCGCAAAGAAGCAAAGCAAGTCTCGAATTTGCCGGAAGTACCAATGGATATTTTTTGTCTGTTGTAAGAGGCGAGTTGGACAATCTTCCTCCAACTCGAATGAGGTGATTTTGGCCAAGAAATGGATGCAATTTTAGAAGTTTACTACACTTACCCACAGGCTTGTTGGATTGCAGTCTGTGAATCTCGTCTGGGAAGAAATGCTTCTGGGTTTGGTGTATCCAAAAATCTAGAGCACTGCTTAGCTCAGAAAGGTGAAGATGTCGACTTGATTTATGAGGAGGGGTTGATGTTTCGTCTTCACTGGTCTCAACAGAATTGCTTAGCCCTAGAAGCTGAAGACTTTTTCTCACTTCTTCTTCTTTGCGGAGTTTAACATGACGACGAATCTGGGCAGTATATCGGAGAATATAACCGGTGATGCGTTTTAACTTTCGTAGAGATGAATACTGGCTGATGAGATGCCAGATTGGTGGCGGTGCAGTGACGAGATTGGCTGATTCTGATCGTTGGTCTAATTTTGTTGTGAAAATATGTTGCGCAGGCCAAGCAGATTCATCTTCACGGAGCCAAGTAGGGCTGCTCCACCAGAGAGGATGTTCAGATAGTTGATGTGGAAAGACACCTCGAGTAGCACAGTCTGCTAGGTTTTGCGATGATTGAACGTGAAACCAGTTTTCAGCCGGAACGATCTGCTGAATCTCCGACACACGATTTGCAACAAAGGTCCCCCACTAGCCAGGTTCTTGACGGATCCAGGCAAGCGCGACGGTGGAATCGGTCCATCCATAAACTTTGCGTACATGCGTTGACGGACAGACTTTTGCGTGTTTCATCAGCTGTGCCAAAAGAAATGCTCCTCACAGCTCTAGGCGTGGCAGCGATAAAGTTGTGGTCTTCAAGGGGGCGACTCTTGTTTTTGCGGTCAATAGAGATACGGAGATCCTTCCGTTGGGAGCTACTGTGCGCACGTAAACGGCTGCGGCATAAGCTGATTGAGAAGCATCCGCAAAACCGTGTAAATCAGTTGTAGCCTCGGGGATCCCTGTACCAACGCACCTCGGCACTTTGATTGCTGCGAGGCAGGTGATATGGTCCCTGTAATGCGACCATTTGCGTTTGATGTCGTGTGGCACAGTCTCATCCCAATCCACCTTAGGTCTCCAAGGACTTTGAAAGATCATCTTTGGAATTATGGTTGATGGAGACAGCAAACCCAAGGGGTCAAACAACTTACAAGAATCTGAAAGTAGAATTCGTTTAGTTAGGATTGTATTTGGTATTTCATTGACCTGGACAGCAAATGAAAGGTGGTCGAGTGAAGGGACCCACTGAAGGCCTAGTGTCCGGACGTCATCTGTTTCATCAAATTTCAAGGATTGCATGACCTCACGTTGATCAATCGGAATAGAGCTTATGACGGTTGATGAATTAGACGTCCACTTCCGGAGATGGAACCCACTTTCGCTTAACACGTTGTCTAACTGCAGACGCTGGAGATCGTCTTCCTCATAGCAACCAGTAAGGAGATCATCCATATAAAAATCACGTAAGATAACTTAAGTAACTAAGGAATTTGGGCTTGTGATAGTCGCAGCTTTTTCAAGAGATTTAACCGCCAAATGAGTAGCGGACGAAACCCCATAAGTAACTGTCAAAAGTTTGTAATCTTTGATATCTTCGGATGGTGAATCTCTCCATACGATTGTCTGGAAGTCGACGTGTTGCTGATTTACTTTTACCTGGCGGTACATCTTTTTCACATCAGCACTCATAGCAAAGCGATGTGTACGAAGTCGAAGCAGAGTTGAAAATAGGTCTGACTGTAGTTGTGGACCTATCATCTGTGTGTCGTTGAGCGAAAATCCCGAACTGGTGCGGCAAGATGCATTAAACACCACCCTACGCTTGGAGGTGGTGCTTGTATCTTTGACGACCGCCAATTCCAAAAACTCGTGAATAAATTTTTTATAATTTATGTATATAGTGGTCTTTGTTCTTGGCAAATTGTTTTTCCATGCGAAGTAATGCGCGAACGGCTGAATTGCGGGAGCTTCCTAGAGGACAGTCAGGCTTAAAAGGAAGCTGGACGCAGCCATCCGTCTGACGGTAATGTGTTTCCTCATAGAACTGCTCACACAAGCTATCCTCGATGGTAAGGTGTTTTACTTCAGGCAACGACTCTATTTCCCAAAGTCTAGACACTGCTTTTGTTAAAGCAGCATTGTTGAATAGGCACAGAGAATAAGCGGTATATGTTGGCACTGGAGCTGGCATTGGAGTTGAGTCCGACACTTTGCCCATTAATACCCACCCAAGTGTGGAGCTCTGAGCAATTGTTGTGCCAACTGGGTCTTTGATCAATCCGGTGCACAGAAATTGGCTTAGCTCATCAGATCCAATTAATAAATCGATGGCTGCAGGTTGTTTTAGCATGGATCTGCTAGTGCGAGTCCACTGATATGTCGCCAATTGTAGTTATGAACCGGAACCGGCGGTAGATGGCTCGTTATTTTGTTCAAGCATTAATTGTTGTTGAAAACTTTTGATCAATTGAGGTTAAGGTAAGTTCGACTTCACCTTTCGAGGACCCGGCGTCTGTGGCGCCAATTCCTTCAATTGCTGTAGTCACTGATGTACGCCTTAGATGAAGTTGCTGTACACAGCTTTCGCTAATGAAGGAAGCATGTGATCCGTTGTCGAAAAGGAGCCTGGCTGGCTGAGGCCTATTAGACTTGTCCATAACCTGTACCATTGCGGTACCAAGAAGTACATAATGTTTAGAATGAGAAGCATATGCTGGCGTGAAGCTGGGGGAAGATGCGGTTTGCGATACACTGGAGTCTGATGGTGGCTCGCAATGTAAAAGCGTGTGATGATGGGCGTTGCAGACTTGACACGTGTATTTACTTTGACAATTGGTTTGGTTATGACCAGATCCCAAGCAATTGGAGCATAAATTGTTGTCGTTCGCAAATGAGATTCGTCTTGGAACTTCTGTAGAACGAAACTTGTCACAAGTAATGATAAAGTGCTTACCTGAGCAATATGGGCACACGTGGTTTTGAACCTGACGACGAAAACGACATCCTTGAATTTTCTTGCTAGGTGCTGCAGCTGTCGCAGGTGTCGCGCAGTGAAGTGAACTTAATTTTTTACCTTTCACTTGTTGACTTGTTTGGTTCTTGCTGCTGGATGTTTGCTGGTGGCAGATGATGGCATCTAATGAACGACATCTGTTTTCCAAAAATGTCACAAGTTCGTTAAAGTTCGCAACTTTATTTCCAGTCTGAGTCAGCTCCCACTGCCTATGCGTCTCGATATCAAGCTTGCTGATAGTTAGATGAAGTAGCCAGTCATCCCAATTATCGACAGGTCTCCCAATGGCCTTGAGAGAACGGAAATGCTCTTGAGTTTCATCTAAGAGACATCTTACGGCAGCAGAAGACTCTGTATTTATTTTTTTGAGAGAGAAAAGTGCTTGAAAATGCGGATCGACAATGATTCGTGTAGAGTCGTAGCGCTTTTTCAATAGTTCCCAAACCTCGTCATAGTTGTTGCTCTTGATGCGAAAACCTTTTACAACTTGTAGTGCTGGCCCTTGAAGGCTGTACAACAAAAAGTGTAAGTTTTGGACGCTGGAAATCGACGACTCACCATCGATGAATGCTGTAAATGCATCTTCAAAGGGTTTCCATTCCCATCAAAGCATGGTAATTTCATTGGAGGTAAACGAATGTCTGTTCGAGCAGCGTGCAGCAATTTATCAACTGTAACTACCTCCTTGCTGGTGTTGGGAGAATCGTTTTTGATTTTGTTGCGTGCACGTGTGAAATTTATAAGCGCTTCTCGATACCATGTCTCGCCTTGTTCTCGTTCAGACTCTTGTTCTGCAATAGTTCCTGCTCCACACGAAAGTTTAACTTCTTGTTGGGCTGCTTGGAATTTATCCCAATGTTCGGCGAGGAGTGAGAGATATACATCGATCTCAGCTGCATCAAATGACTCGGCTTTTTTACTGTTCACCATATAGCACCTGATGGAATTGCGAGCCGTATCTCGCTTCGTTAAACTAGCTGCGTTGCTCATGGTGCATTTAGAACTGCTTCTTAATGTCAATAAAATTCAAAAAATATCAAACGCGAATTATTTGTAAGAAGTTTAACAAAAAAAAAGCAACGGGTCTCGATAATAATGTGCCGTTTTAAAGAAAAGCCACGCGCTACGGATATACAAAAAAAAGAAGGTCTTTCGTATCAGAGCACATTTTTCCCGTTACTGCACAATAAAACATTAAGCTCCAACACAAGGAAAAACTTCCTATCGGTTTCTTACGAATTACCCAAAAAAAAAAACAAAAAACCCAGAATATTCCAATAAAAAACCCAAACAAACTTACAGTCTACCCACACTTAACGAAAGAAATCAGCTGATGCAAGAAACTGCTGTCATTTGAACTGAAAGGTGAAGATCAAAATGACAAGAAAAAAGCAAATACACCAAAGATTTTGACATTCTGAACCCAGTCATGTGTTTATCAAATAAAAAATACAGACTTTTTGTATGAGAAAATGAAATTTTATTAATTAAATTAAAAATACTTTTAACAATTGCGGACCAATAAAACTAATTGTGTAGAGTGTTTTAAAAGATTACCTATCGAGTGAGACTAGTTTTGTGCCCCAAACCCAAAGCCCTATCAGGAAAGTAGAGCCACCACTTTTTCAAGCTGTTTAATGGCGATGACGAGCAAAATTCTGCCAGCAATACAGATCTATTCAATTTGGTGAAGCAAGCCAACAATTCCACCCACCCGACATTGACGAAGTGAAGATAGCCATATCTAAACTTAAGTCGAACAAAGCCGCTGGAACAGACGGTCTAGCCGCAGATTTGGTTAGGAGCATGCACTAGGGCCTTAAGTTGTCCCACTTCCGCATTTTTTTTACTGACTAGGTTTTATCCTCGGCTTCGCCCACTCTATACAAAACTAAAACGAATGTATCCCACGGGAACCGTACATTTTATCGGGATAAAATCATTTTCATGATAATCGGTTAAGTAGTTTTTGTATGATTGTGTAACAAACTTACATCATTTATAATATTAGTAGAGACCTCTTGTCTGTAACTTCTAATCCAATACATTGTTTCGCCGACGATAGTACCCTTCCCTTCATATTCATTCCCAGACCCACATCTCTTCTCCTCGGATGTGGAACAGCATCAACGACCACCTGATGTGGAACGAAAATGCTGTAAGATGTGTAGAATTCTTAAGACGATGCAAGAAACTTGTTTCCCGTTCTGATCTGGCCACCATCATGTACGAAGGCTTTCGGACAGTGTTTAAAAAAGGGCATTCAAGATGATTGGTGATCTTAGCTACCTTTAATCATTTACGTCTATTGAACAACGACGTAATGTCTCATGCCTCACCCTCTTTAACCAATATTTCAACGGTATATGCTCTAGTGAAATAGCCAGATCCAGTCCTCCCTATTGAAAATTATGAAACTACTTTGAACATTCACACTTTGTACTTTCCTATAATCTACTTTTTTTTTTTTGTTATTGAACATTTTCTAATCAAGAAAATTTTCATTCTGAAGAATTTTGATTTCAATAAAATATATCGTTTCTTGTTAATACGGATGTTCTAAGGATTTATTTCGGTGATATTCAAAAGATTATGAGACTTACTCATATCTAACTAGAAACATTAAGGAAAATATTTGTATTGCAAGGAAATTTCTATATAGAATCAATTAAGGCATAAAAGAATTATATTCAAGAATCAAGATGGAAGGAACAATTAGCAAGATTCCAGTGTTGAATAATTCCAACTATTCGAACTGGAAGTTAAAATTGGAGCCTCTCTTAAGAAAACAAAATTTATGGAAAAAGATAATTTTGAACAAAAGACCAGATCCGATGGTAAATACAGCAGGACAAATAACCAATCAAAAAAAAAAACTTTATTTATGGGACGAATTAGATGATGAAGCTAGAGGAACAATTTGTTTATCGGTTGAAGATGATCAACTCCCTCTTATCCGTTTAAAGACGACTGCAAAAGAATGTGTTATGTTCTTCTACAGCCCGAATCTGTGCGTATGTTACAACATAACGACAAATGCATACATACATGGCACAAAAAAAATGGTTCATCGATGTCCAGATGCAATAAGAAGAATGAATTCAAAAGGAACCATTGAAGACTTAGCACTTAGAGATAGTTGAATGTGGCATTAAAAAAACCTGCAGTACATGCATGAAGAGTAAACTAAGTAGACTTCCATTTCCTAAAAAGTCTGAAACAGAATCAATTGCACCTTTAGATTTGGTGCATACGGATGTTTGCGGACCAATGAAGACAATGACTCCAAATGGAAAGCGATACATATTGACATTTATTGATGATTATTCTAGATTTACCATAGTCCGGTTATTGGCTCACAAATACGAAGTTGAAAAGAGTATCAAAGAATTTGTAGCATTTTGTGAAACAAATTTTTCAAGAGAACCAAAAATTATTCGTTCTGATAGAGTTGGTGAATATACTGGAATAAACGTACTGAATTTTTTGGAGACCAAAGGTATGCAGATTCAACTCACAGCACCATACAGCCCTCAGCAGAACGGAAAAGCAGAAAGAAAGAATCGAACTTATCGATGCGAATTTGCCTTACTCTTTTTAGGGTGAAACAGTGGCCACAGCAAATTTTATACAGAATCGTATATTAACAAGAACAACAAATCATGACACCATACGAAAGATGGAACGGCACAAAGCCTAGTACAACTGTTTTTTGAAGTTTTTGGATCGAAATGCTTTGCTCACATTCCATCAGAAAGAAGACAAAAACTAGATAATGTTGGAATAGAAGTAATTTTCTTAGGGTATGACGAGCAATCAAATCCATACAGATGCTACAATCCAAAAACCAAGAAAGTGATTATCAGTCGGGATGTAATATTTACGAATAGTTACCACGCAGATCAAATTAATGAAAATATTGAACCATCTAATGAAGTTAGTTTTATTGATAAACCGAAGAATAAGAACAAAGAGTTATCGGAAACAGAACCAGAAACAGAACCGGAAACAGAAAAGTTAATATACAACGCGAATAATCAAGGCCAACAATTTCAAGAACAATCAAACATACAAGATTTTTATTAACCTAGCCAAGTAAATATGCCAGAACGGGTCAATAAAGGAATACCACCAAAACGATTTAGTGATGAAAGAGAACAAAAGATTTTCGTTACAAAAGAACTTATTGAACCAAGGACATATACAGAAGCATTCGAAGGTGATGAGGTGATGACAAAGAGCGTTGGCTCCTTACCATGCAGGAGGAAATTGAGGCACACATGTCCAATGAAACTTGGGAATTAACTCAGTGTTGACTAAAAGTGAGTTCCCATCTGTAGGCATTAAAAAAAAAAGAACACCCTGTAGTGTAACTCGTTACTTTTAATTCGTTGATTTGTCACAGCGTCTATCGAGTACATAGAAACCGATACACAAATCTCTATGCTCTAATCGTATGATTATCCCGTATGCAATTATTATACATAACATGACTAAAGCTATAAATACAGCTTTCGCTAGCTGTTTCTTTCTTCTTTATTAAATGAATGTCAAACTGTACAAGCTCGACTCAAAGTGTTTTTAATTTTTGGCTAAGGACTTCTCCCTATACATCAAAATGGAAATTTTCCAAAATCATCCCTGTTCCGAAGAATAGAATTAGGACTGAGTATCGTCCCATATCCATCCTTCCTTTTTTGTCCAAGTTGATGGAGAGATTGATGCATAGGCAAATTAATCAGCACTTTGACAATAACCAGCTTCTATGTTCTATCCCCTAAGCAGTCTGGTTTTCGGTCTTATCATAGTAGTACCACTACACTCCTTGATGTGGTTGAGCGGATAAGGAAGGCCATGGACGATGATAAAGTCACATTCTTGATTCTTCTTGACTACTCCAAAGCATTCGACACGATTGACCATAACACATTATGTAACAAATTAAACATAGATTTCGGGTTTGCTCCGGAAGCAACTAAATTGATTAATTCTTATCTAACGGGGAGGAGTCAGGCAGTTGTTTCTGGGATTGAGGTTTCTGACTTTATCACTGTGTCGCGTGGTGTTCCCCAAGGTTCCATCCTTGGACCGCTTTTGTTCTCGGCATACGTTAATGACATTCCCAGAATAATTAACTATGGGAATGTGCAAATGTTTGCTGATGATGTTCAATACATACAGAGTTCATCTCTGGGTCTCATAGAAAACTGTGTTAGCAACATCAATGATGACCTGTCTTCTATTCACAAATGGTCTAACGAATGTGGCCTTGTCCTCAATCCCCTTAAAACCAAATGCTTAGTAATCTCACAGAGTATGGTTGACCTTTCCTATTTTCCCACAGTGCTCTTAAATAATGTTCCAGTGGAATACGTGCAGATGGCCAAGAACTTGGGAATCTGCTTCAATAGGACTTTGACTTGGAATGATCATATAAACGCTGTGGTTGGAAAGACATATGGTGCTCTCAGGACCCTAACGATTTCAAAAAGTTTACACCAATTGAAACTAGAAAAATGCTAGCTAAAACCCTTGTTGTTTCAATCCTGACGTACGGATGTGAAATCTTCTTCAACTTGGACTCTGTGTGTTTAAGAAAGATGACAGTTGTGTTCAACAATATTATTCGCTATGTGTTTGGGTTACGTCGTTATGACCATATCTCTAACTTCTCTTTAGAATTGTACGGTATAAGTTTCATAAACATATTAAACCAAAAGACTCTTACTATGCTATTTAAAATCATCGAGACTAAACAGCCACCTGACTTGTTCAATCATATCCAGTTCTTATCATCTAACAGAACTCAACTTATTTCAATTCCAAGATTTACCTGGCTCACATCTGAGCGACAGTTTTTCATTAGTGGGATTCGTGTATGGAATACGCTGCCCCGTGAATTAAGAAGAATAGAGCAACTTAAATTATTCAAAAAGAATCTTTTCGAATATCTATCCACCTTGTAGATACCTTTTATGTTCAATTTCAATTCAATTCATTTTATTTAGACAGTTCATAATAAATACATTTGTTCAGTCTTACGTTTAAATAAAGTAGCCGACTATTAAAAGTATGTCTGGCTGGTTATATATATATATAAAGTAGGTAATACATATTGGTAATACACTAAATTTTAAAGTTAATTGGATCTCTTTTGTTATTTAAGAGTATGCTTGCTACCGGCTTACAAATCAATATTGGCTTCTTTATTGAGCCCTTAAACTATTTTTTTTTTGTTATACATAAAACTTACATCTAACTTAAAAAAAATAAATGGAAAATCCTTTTAGGAGTCTCAAAAAGAATAATGAAAAGGGATGTATTAAACATTTACACCTACCTAACTGAAATAAGTACATAAACGTTGCTTTTCTTTATCTCCTTATTGTATTATATACTTATATATATGAACAAAAAAAATAAATACTTTCAACGTCGGTCTATATAAGATATAGGCTGAGTTCGTAATTGTAAAACTTCCGCAGTACTGCCAAAATTGTGTTCGTAAATGTAAACAAGCAGCAATAGTTCTGCATGAGCATGGCAACAATTGTGTCCATAAAAGTATTACGACTGTCATTTTGCGGTCGAGTCGGCATTTGTTTTTATTTTGTTGCTCAATTTGCAGGAAAATGGCAGGGAGCAAATTTGATGTTTGTTGCTCAATTACTCCAGAAGTACCAAGCGGATCAGGATGAAATTTAGCATACAGACAGATTATAGTCTAGAATATCACATGGGCTATTTTATATGCCGGTAAAATCTATGGTGCCCGTGGAAAACATTTGTTTTAAGTATACAAAGATCATATGTGATTGACATGATTTTCCGAATAGGTAGTGGTGGTTAAAAGGTCATGACAAAGGCTACTTTTAACCCGTTTATCCAGGGCCGGCCTTAGCTATTTTGGCGCCCCAGGCGAGTCAAATATTTGGCACCCTTTTTTTTAATTACAAATTATATTTCCTCCTCCTAAAAAAGATGAAACTTGTATCTCACTTAAAAAATTGCAAGTTGATGAAGAAGTAGAATTTATGCTTTAAAGAATAACTGTGTACAATTCTCCTATACGCAAATATTGCAAGAATTTCAAGTCACTATGTTACACGCTAGCTTTTCATATTTACATGCGTTTACATTAATTTTTCTTAATAATTTAGTAATAATAATTAATTTTATCCTGTTAATAGTGATTTTTTTTTTAATTTGAAAATGTCATACACAAATACACTCACCTACGCCTAGTTTATTGACAAAGTTCTAAGCGCTTAGAACTTGTTATTTTTGAAACCTAGTTCAAGCATGTTTTTGAAACTTTTTAGTCACCCGGCAGTATTTTTTGACAGACATTTACTTCAATTCGAAACAAAATACAAATAATTTTTTACTTTGTGCTCATTTTTGCTGTAACATAGATTGTGGGATTCGAAAAACTGTCAAGAAAAAAAAGTGCATAGTAAATTCATTCCAATTTTTACCGTGGTTGTGGATGTTGAAGGTCTTCTGCGCCACCAGTGACCAGTTAAAGGACTGCTAAAAACGTTTGCTTTGTTAAACGGAAGCGCCGAAAAAAATCAGTGTCGTCCCATGTATTAATAGTGGCACGTATTGGTATTCGATAAATACGCCCTTCTTCCAGTATAACTTTCGTATCGTACTCAAAATCAACGTCCATAAATAGGAAATCATCGAAAATCTGATCCATTTGCTAACGGCAAAAATTAACCTTTTCATCGGGGCTCAAATTGTTCTTAGCCCTGGAGTGTTCTCTCAAGTCGCTACATATATAGATATAGTGACTCCGTGGTCACTACGCATCTCCTACTAGTTTTAATATTACCTTGTTGAATGTATTTCTTAAGATGTTATGATATTTGATTCGTCATCATTCCGCAAATTTACAAGAAAAAATGTCAAAATGCCAAGAACAGAGGAAAATTACAACAAAATTTGCTGTATGGCAGCAAAAACAATACTAAAAAAATAGTCGAAAATAATTGTAAAATACCTAATTTGCAATCTCTTCTCTTATGATAATAATTGTATAATGTGATATGCATATCCATTGTATTTCTAATCTCTAAAAGTCCATGGGTTGATTTTGAGTGGTTGCGCTTTAAACGGAAAGATGACTTACTAAAATAGATCATACAAACGCAATAAGAAATTAACAGCGTCAACTGGTGAGAAGCTATAGCGATAAAAAATGTGTACAATGCCATGACAAAACTCAAGTTTTTTTTACTAAACACTACCTCAATTCACTCTTGTGTTTTCTATGTGTAGTGTATGGTGAAAATAAAAACAAAATGACATTTGGAAATAGTCTGTTATAACAAAACAAGATGAAAGTCATGAAACTTTTCGATATGAATTTTTTGAGCAAGAGCTTGACAACTTCACAACTTGTTGATTTGCTTCTTGCCTATGTTGAAGTTATGCCAGCTGTCGCGGCGCCCCTAGATCATGGCGCCCCAGGCGACCGCCTGGGTCGCCATACCCTAAAGCCGGCACTGCGTTTATCGCGAGTAACACCGCGGGTATAACTAGTTCATTAGATAACAGTTACAGAGACAGTATTGAGCTTAAGAAAGGACATATAGGACTCTTGAACGTAATTAAAAAAAGGGGGATTAAAAGTGTGCAAGCGGTTAAAATAGTTGGCCAAAGTTTGTATGGATATTACGTCATTCTTGATAAACAAAATATGAATACCATACGAAAAGTCCAAGGGGTTTCCTGTTACTTAACTTTTCAGTTTTCTTATTTCCGCAAGTTTTTGTACCATGTTTTCGAAAACGGTTTCTTCCACAAAGCTTAGAACAATGTGTTTTAAAATATTTAAGTTGAAAGCCATTTTTTAAATGAATGAACTACAAATCAAATCAAGAACAAATAAACTTTGTTTCTAGTTTTGTCAACGTTTGCTTTTGTGAACTCATTTTAAATAAAGTATGATGACTACACACATGCAGTTGTAATTGAGTTCATAAAAGCCTTTGAGCATATTTTAGGCAGGGCATGGGCAACAAAGCCTGCAATTACGAACTCAGCCATAATTATGTACTTTAGGTCAGTTTGAATTCATCCTCTCAGATTACCGGGTAGTGCCTTATCATAAAAAGGCACAATTAAGTCTCTAATTGCATCTGGTCTTAAATGAATAAGTGATGTGCTATGAAGAAGGTTAACTGGGGAAAGGTAATAGTTGTCATTTACACTCTCATTGCTATTAGACTCAAACACGGCTTTAACTAGAGGATTCGAATGTGAGCTGCAGCTTTTAAGTCTTCTTTCTAAAAGGCTAGTCTGATACACCATCAAAGGTATTACTTTAGTGTGTTCATACAAAACTTTGTTTGAAAACCTTTTTTTTTCGAAACTTGCCGCTACAGAATCTTAAAATTTTTCTCTCAAAGTTTTCCAACTCCTTGGCAACGGTTGGGGAAATCGAGAACCATATTCCAAACCCATAAGTTAATATGGGTCTTATAAGAGTTTTGTACATTAAAACTTTTGTGTTTCCAGGCATATGTTTAGATGACAAGAACGGTTTCAAATTAGATGTTACCATTTTTGCCTTATTCAGGGATTTTCTAGCTGTTTATTAAAGACGAATCTATTGTGAAAGTTTATACCCAAAAATTTTGGCTCAGATATGAGTGGGACGGTCCATCGATTTGTAAGGCTAAAGATTTGCTTTCTTTCACAGCTTTGTAGTAACCCTTTCCGCTAGCATTTCTAAAGCAAGTGAGATAGCATTTTCCGGGGTTAATTTTTAAACCCCATCTTTTGTAGTACTTTTCTAGGATTGGAATTTTTTCTTGAATTTTACCTAAGGCAACGCTCGGCTTTTTGTCATTTGCCAGGATAATAGTGTCGTCTGCGTACAGTAAGGCAAAAGGGTCTTGATTTCCAAAATCGTTTAAAGGAAAATCGTGAAGGAAAATGTTAAATAATGTTGGACCCAATATCGATCCTTGAGCTATTCCTGAAAGAACTGCAATTTGTTCTGAAAAATCTTGCCCAATGTGAACAGATGAAAACCTGTCTTCTAAGAAACTATCAATGATTCTAGTAAGCCAGTTTGGAAAGCCTAAATTAATAAGTTTGAATATTAAACCTTTGTGCCAAATACTATCAAATGCTTTTTCTAGATCTATATCAAGGCATAGAGTAACTTTTTTGTTTCTTAAGTTTTGTGTTATTTTGTTATGTAAAACCAACAAAGCATGTTCTGTGGAGTGGTTTTTCTTAAATCCAAATTGATTACTGGGGATAACATTTAAACCGTTGCATATTTTATTAATGTGTTCAACTAAAACTCTTTCAAAAAGTTTGCCAATATTTGAAAGTAAAGACACTGGGCGGAAATCTTTTACATCTTTTGCGTTTTTGCTTTTCGCTAACGGGATGAT
Organism: Sphaerophoria taeniata; assembly: GCA_943590905.1. Lineage (NCBI taxonomy): Eukaryota > Metazoa > Arthropoda > Insecta > Diptera > Syrphidae > Sphaerophoria > Sphaerophoria taeniata. The sequence goes on from OX016541.1 coordinate 98,299,538, forward strand.
TTTGGCTATTTTCCACAATTTTGGAAAGTATCCAAAGTTTATGCAATGGTTAAATATCGATGTCAGAGCTACGTCAAGGGACAGGGGGCATTTTTTTAAAACAAAGTTGGAAATTTTGTCAACTCCAGCCGACTTTTTATTATTAAGACTGCTTCTCAAGCAGGAAACTTCACTTAAGGATGTGAATGGCGAGTCATTTTGATCAATTGAAGAGTTAGAAAAAGAAAATGTTGTTAATGGATGTTTCATTTCTGTTCGACGGAATTCAATGATCTTGGACGTTACTTCATTTGTGAGTGTCATATCGTACGTTGGTATATTTTCCAAATATAATTCCGAATAGAAATTTTTAAATGCTCCAAGTTTTTGGTCTATGTTTTCTAAAGTGTTACCATCTTTACTGAGCGCATGCTTGCGAATATCAGTACCGAAAAATTTTCTGCCCGTTATCTTGTCGATTTCTCTGAACGCTTGGGGAGACGGTTTTATAATTTCCAATTTCTGTTTAAAACTTTCATTCATCTCTAATCTAACCCTTTCTTTGATTATTTTGTTTAAACACTGAATTCTAGAATTCAATTGCTGGTATTCTGAGTTCACCCTATTGAAATGTCGATGGAAAAGTCTCTTTAATTGTCGTAACCATATATTTCGTAGTTTAAGTAATTGTTTAGTATAATCCGAAATATTATGGTATCTTAAGGATTTTGTATGACATATTTCGGAGTGATTTTCAACACTTGAATTAATTTGATCATTCATTTCACCTATAAGTGAGTCTAGATCCGAATTGGATGCGTTGCTTTGATCGTTTATATTAATTTGTGAAATGCGGTTATGCAGTTCATACCTGAAAATTTCCCAATTAGTGTTTTTAAAGCTGACATATGTATCTGGAGGTTGAAGAAGTGGGCTCAGGTTTGTAAAATTAAAATCGAGAGAGATTCCGTAATGGTCTGCGATTGTTGGGAAAGTAGCACATATGGGAGGATGCGCATATGCCATAGTGGATGAGACCAAGAAATAATCTAAGACTGATGAAGACCTTGGAAAAGTAGGGCTAAAAGGAGAAACTAAATCTAGTGTTAGGTAAGGACCATCGAAAAACCAACTATGGAGCACATTTCCATTTTGGTTACTTTTTGAATCACCCCAATCCGGATGGCGTGCATTAAAATCCCTTCCGATTATTACAGCATCAAATGTTTCCGTAAAAGCGTAAATTTTTGTAGTTCCCCTTTTAACGGTTCACCAGCCTTAGAAGGAATATATATACTTCCAATTAGAATTTTACTTGTGGCTCCTGCACTGTTACAGGTTAATGTACATAGGGCAACGGAGAGTATTTCGCTCGGAAAATTACATATACTGTACTTATATTTTTTATTTAATAAGATTGCAGACCCCCTTCCAGAGTCGTTTCGAATCATATTATAGTCATTAAAAACCGGTTTATGTCTTATATTTAATCTTGTTTCTGATATGAAACAAATTTGGGTTTTTTTTTTATTAAGCAAGTTTAATAGTGCAAGTCTTCTGTCATGAGAGATAATTGAATTAAAATTTGTTGATATTATTTTAATTTTTGTTAAATCCATCATATTACAATAGAAGCAACAAAGTCGAGATATGCGAACATTTTCTCTTCTTTAGATTGTAATTTTTGGTAATTCGGCCAAAATTGGGGAATTTTTACCAAAAGATCCTGGAATGATAAATTAAAAAGATTTTTAGCTTCATTTAAGAAGTTGTTTAGCTCACTAGTTGGTGGACTTAAAACATTTGTAGTGACTTGTGCCCTAGAAAGGTTAGGTCGAGGTTGATTAACATGTTTTTGGGCAGCATTGGCATAAGAAAGGTTTGAGTTTACAAAACTATTTATATTCTCGTTTGCTAACATTTGGTTAGCCTGGGTAGCTTGTTTGGATCTCTGAGATAGAGATTCTTTTTTCTCTTTATATTTTAAGTAGTAGGGACAACCTATATAACTGGCTGCATGACCTATTTCGCCACAGTTAACACATTTTGGGGTTGGAATATCTCCATTAGCCTCTTGAAGGTTTTTAACAGAATCAATGCATTCCTTTGAATCGTGATTCTCCACAGAGTAGGGGGAGTCCGGGGACTTGAGCCACTTTTTGTTAAATCGTTCATAAAAATGTCCCTATTCATTTCAGCCAGATGTTGCATACATCTTTTTAAAGGCACATTTATCTACCTCAAAATTAGCCTCATAAACTTTATGTACAGCTAAGTGATTTTTGCCAAATGCAAAATAAGTGAAAACAGATTTTTGGCTCAAGTCTCCCGCTTAGCCGGGAGACTTGACCACCCTCTTGGGGAGACTTGATCATACTTAAATTTTTCGAGTAAAACTAAAAAATAGATAATAAAATCCGTTCATATCTTATAAAATCTAAATTTCATTATATTTGAGGTGTTTTGTATGGACACAAAATCTGTTTTAAACGTGTTTTATAAAAATAAAATAAATAACTTAATTCCTTTTGAAAATCACAACATATAAATGACTTTTCAATAGTTTCTTTGCAAAACACTACTTTGCGCTGCTCCTTATTTTCTTTAATAATGCTAATAGCATGTTAATATCTAAAAAAGAATTAAATTCGTGCATTTTCAACACATCTGATCATAGATTACCACAAAAGCCTATGGTCAAGTCTCCCCATCAAAAATTTCTGAAGTCTCCCACTCACGGTTCTTCGCAATTATTGATCAATAAATATTGTAAAATTTAAGATAGCTTGATTTTCTTTTAATGTTTAGAAAGTCGATTAAATGTTTTATGAGTACATGTCAACGTTTATTACCTACCACGTTAAATAAAAATTTTATCTTGAAAAACAAAAACAAAAAAGAAGTTACTATTTTCGACAAAAAACAAATTTTTGCATTCACCAGCCAGAGTAAATTGAGGATCTAGAATAATTTTTGTTTGCAAGTAGAACATCGAAGGATGAAAAAATTTGGTATACTCATGAGTCATTTGAGTGATATTTCAGTGAATTATTTAGAGTGGCTCATGTCTCCCATATGGTCAAGTCTCCCGGACTCCCCCTACATACCTGCTGTTATATGCGCAACATTCTCCTGAATGCCCGAATCTCTAACACCGATAACATCGAATAACAGACTTGGAATGAGGTTTTTCCCAATAAATTCTTTGAAATAGTAAATAGCTTATGCAAGTTAGATCTTTGGTAGATTCACCTGAATCTAATTGAATTGAAAAAAATGTTCAGTTTAACATTCTGCTCCCTAGTTCTGGCCGTGGAAAATGGAGAAATTTTATGAATTTTGAGGTTAGGCGACGTCGCAACTAATGCCTGTTTAACCTTCTCTATAGGAGTGTCACCATCAAGACCCTTCAGCAAAATAGTAACACACTTATTTTCTTTGGGAGAGAACGAGAAGGCACCAATACCCGTACCACGCATTTTTTCTATTATTAACGAATGTACATTAGAATTATTAACATAGACCTTCGTTTTTTTGTAACCAATATTGACAAATTTATGTTTGAGATTGGAGACATTACATTCATTAGCTGCAAGAACAACAACCTCACTTAAGAGTTCGCAATTCGCACCAAAAACAAATATTGGGGGGCAAAAATTTATATTTTTTACATCACATTGGTTAGTATCATTGGGTGATATAACATTAGAAGTATTATTAGTAGGCTTATTACTATTAGTATTATAATGGCTATGGTTTTTAATCGATGGGTTTGGCAAAGATGAACCCAGATTTAATAAAGGTACAAATGCGTTATTTGATAGATTTCCGTGCTCTTGTGAGTTAGGAGATGACTGATTCTTCACATTTTTTTGTTTTTTTCCCTTGATTTGGTAAAAAATCACTTGCAGCACGTTTCAGATTTCTGATAACCGTTGTGCACTCCATTTCTTGAGTAGAATTTTCGTCGTGTTCTTCAATAGCTTGGCCTTGAATGTTGATTGAGTTTCTCATCAAATGTTTGAGAATTCTGAGTATTATGTGCTCGCGCAGCATTGCTGGCTTCGTCACCGAGAGATTGAGAAGAAAACTGATTCATTATTAAGGAATGAGATTGGAGGGGATTATCTCCGTGATTGTCTTTATCAAATGTATATTGAGTGATTTCGAGGTTTGGCGCCTTTTTTGGCAAATTTTTTTTGCACGGCGTTAAACTCGCAGTTTTATTTAGATTAACACTTTATTAGATTAACACTATATTCCAGCTTAGAAGCTGGAATATCTGGATTTAACTTTTCACTTTTCTCCACTGTTTAGAGTCACTGTCTCAGAGGGAAGAAAAATTAATATTTGCGGAGCAAATCCGCTTCAAATTGGGGAATGGGTAATAATTAAATAATAATTTATCACTCTGTACTAATAAGCACGTCTGTTCTCGTTGACGACTCAAACGAAACTCCCGATACCTTTTATGTGTCAAATTATTAAAATTGAATCTTTTATGTTCTCAAATCATTAAAATTGATCTGATGGCGAGTATGGGGATAATTCTATAATTGTTGCTTCGTATTTCCTATATTTATTCTATCTATTTCTTCCTATTTTCTATCTATTATTATCTACTTTCTCTGCCCTGCGAAGAGTGGGTCGAGTTATTTAACCATAATTTAACCATAATTTATTGATACTTAATACAAGCATTTCTTAAAAAAAAAAATATAAATAAATCTTAAACAGTCTATACTTATACACTATCTTAAAATTAAATAAGACTAGGAAAAGAGGCGATAAAGGTCAGTGCGGAGGCGGGAAGGGTTGGTATGAAAATCGAAAACATCTTGGACATTATTTGCTGAACGTAACATGCGGGTGACAGGATTAAAGTGGGCGTAATTTGTTCGGTGAGATTGAAGATTAAAAAAAGGAACTGAACGTAGATTGCGAGGATTAGTATTCAGGGAAAGCAAATGGAGAAGAGAAGCACAGTCAATAGCTCCGTTTATTATTTTAAATACGAAAATTATGTCAGCGATTTCTCGACGTTTTTCAAGAGAGAGAAGGTTGATTATGTGAAGACGATCCTCATAAGGGGGTAAAATAAGAGGGTTATTCCAAGGAAGATGGCGTAGAGAAAACCGAAGAAATCGTTTTTGGACAGACTCAATTCTTTGAGAGTGTGTGACTTGGAATGGAGACCAAACAGGACTAGCATATTCAAGGAGGGGACGAACATAGGTAGTGAAAAGTGTTTTGGTGACGTATGGGTCAGAAAATTCTCTTGACCAACGTTTAATAAAGCCAAGAGCTGAGTTGGCTCTCGAAATTATGTGGTCAAAATGAGAACGAAAGTTTAATTCCTTATCACATATCACACCAAGATCGCGAATAAAAGAAACCACTGGAATAGGTTGATTCGAAAAGTGAAACAGACGACGGAAGGAAGGCAGACGCTTACGAGAAAAGGACATAGACTGACATTTACTAATATTCAGGTCAAGGAAGTTTTTATTGCACCAAGTGATGAAAGAATCGAGGTCTTTCTGGAGAAGAGAGATGTCAATGGGAGATGAGATTACTTTTATAATTTTGATATCGTCAGCATAGATTAGTAAGTCAGAATGTGATATTATTTTATCAACGTCATTTATGGCAATAAGGAAAAAGAGGGGACCAAGATGGCTGCCCTGAGGGACGCCGGATGTAGCAACAAAAGGATCGGAAGTGCAGTTTCTAAATAGAACCCGGTAGAGACGGTTTTCAAGATAGGATTTTACCCATGTTATAAACGATGGAGGGAAACCAAAAGAATTAAGCTTGGTATAAATAATTTGGTGGCTAATTTTATCAAGAGCTTTACTAAAGTCGGTGGTGATAACATTCACTTCGTTTCCCTTTTCCAAATCTTTAAGAGCATTAGAAACAATTACAGTAAGGTTGGTTGTGGTTGATCTGCCTTTTAGAAAGCCATGTTGGAAAGGACTCAAGAAAGATTTACAATGAAAGTAGAGGTGGTCATAGATTACAGATTCAAAAAGTTTGGAAATACAGGACAATTTTGCTATAGGGCGGTAGTTAGAAACATCGTTTTTACTTCCTTTTTTTATGAATAGGGAAGATGTAAGAATTTTTCCATACTAAAGGAAACGTTGATTGAGAAAGGGAGAGGTTGAAAAGTGAAGTGAGTGGACCACAAAGAGTGAGAGCGCATTTTTTTAAAACAAAAGCAGGGATGCCATCGGGACCCGGGGAGAAGTTATCTTTCATGGAGTTAATTTTTTCCATAACTGAAGATTCTAAAAGACTGAAAGAGGAGAGGGAGGTGTTATAATAATGGGGGAGAAATTTAAAGTAGTCAAGATCAGGAGAATCACCGCATTCCTTATAAGATTTACTGAAGAACTTTGCGAAAAGGTTTCCAATGACGAGAGGATCTACGGATGACGTATCCCCAAATTTAAGAGAAGGAGGAAAATTATCAGATTACTTTTTAACATTGATGAACTTAAAGAACTGTTTGGGGTCAGTAATGATACTATCTTGCATTTTGATGACATAATTGTTATAAAGAGAGTCGCAAAGATGAGAAAAATTAGTGGCGGCTTGATGGTACCTATAGCGAAAAATATTGGGGGGAGTTGGAACTAAGGAACTGTTTCCAAAGTTTATTTCTTAAGTTTCGGAGTGACCTTAATTCTTTATTGTACCAGGGAGGTGAGGATGTGTTGTTTTTCCTACGGGTAAGGGGGGTACTGTGGTGGATGCAGCCTAAAACTGCAGTATAAAAGAAGGAAACCGCAACATCTATTGGCACACTTAAGTTAATGAAGAGGTTAAAATTAATGTTGTTTAAAAGAGAATTTAGTTTACAAAAGTCAGTTTCGTGAAAATTGAACATAAATGAATCTTCATAGTCGGACAAAGGAAAGGAATGACAAAGAGAAAAAATGATTTCCAGAGGGGGGTGATAAGTGTCTAGAGTGGAGAGAAGATGTGTGCTTTTCGAAACAACCGAGTTAAAAGGGTCAGTAGAAAAGCAGAGATCTAATTGTCTACCCAAATTATTCGTTACAGCACTGAGTTGAAAAAGTCCAGCAGCACAGAGTCTATCAAGAAAAATGGATTCTTTATCTGAGAGATGATTTTCTGGAACAAAGAACAGTTCGTCCTCGGAGGAAGTCCAGTTTATGTTGGGAAGATTGAAATCACCAACGATGAGAAATTCATCGTTCGGAGAAAGAGAATCGATCAAGGAATCGATTGAGTCGACAAAGGATTGGTAAGTAATAGTAGACTGTGCTGGACGGATGTAACCACAAAGAACAAAAAGGGAGCGGGTGGGAAAAGAAATTTTGACACAAACATATTCTAAAAGGGGGGAGTTAGATGTTAAATGAAGTGATGCATTAAACTTAGAGTGGATGGCTAATAAGACGCCGCGTCCTGAGAGGCCATTATCGAGAGAAAGACCATCTGCACGAAATACTAGGAAATCTGATGTTAATAGCTCATTGTCAGCAATATTAGAGCACAGGTTAGATTCAGTGAGGGCATATAGATCAAAGGGCAATTTTTGAGAATTGAGGTACACGGAAGATGTTTTAAAACGCAGGCCTCTTACGTTTTGGTAGTAAAGGGAAAAGGTGGATAGATTTTGCGAGGGCGTACGATTGTTAAAGACGAAATTTTATTGGTCGATTAGAATGAGGAAAAAGTTTAGAAGCAAGGTGAGAAGCGTATGTCGAAAGGTCGTTCGAGACAGATGATTGGGATATTTTTAAGTCATCGTGATAGCGACGATAAATATCCATAAGAGATGAAAAATCTGTAGGAAGCCCTTCCTTAAGAATTGAAACCAAAACATTAGTTTTTGTTCTACCATTAATGCACACAGTATCAGATTGCTGGTGCAAAAATGCAAGGTAGAGACGAACATTGTCATAGACTTTATTGTCTCGTAGTCTTGCTATCAGATACCGACCATTCAGGGCATTTGATGAAGAGTTGGACACTTTCGCGAATTTAGCGGATAATTTTGCTCTAGGGGGGCACATAGGATCTAAAAAGGGGGCAGTTGAGTTAGTGGTAGGAGGTGAGAGAAGAAGATTTATTATTATAAATTGTATGGGAGAAAGAAAAGTTAGGGTAATTATTTTTTCTAGGTGGTGAGGAAGGTTTAAAAGGACGAGGGTTAACAGTTCTTAAAGGAGAATAGTTACAATGGTTATTATTAGTTTCAATAGAAGAATAGAATTTAACATTATTCGAAAAAGAGGGTGTATTTTTGTTGAAATTGGAAATTTTAAATTTACTTTTATATGGAGTCGAGGAGCCAAACAGCCATTGATATTTTTGTGGAATGATAATATTATAAGTTGAAGGCTTAAGACAATTACAACCAAATAAATTAATATGATAGTAGTTAGCGAAATAAAGGCGAATTGAGTTTTCAGTCTCATAATAAGGTACATTAGAGATAAGGAATGAATAAGGTTGATTAGCGTCAAGTTTCTGTAGTCGGTTATTCCAGTCAGTAAGATACCATGATATTCTAAAATGGTTGATGAATGCAGTTTTGGGCTGATGAACAGGTGGTGATGAACAAGAGACTTGTTGACAAGCATTTTGCGTCTCAGGATGAGTCGATGGTTTTATGGGTTCGGTAGAGGCAGCGGTGAGTTCCTCTAATAAAGAGTTGGTTTGGTACGTGATATCTGACCTGATATTAGTGGTTGGATTCATGTGTTTAATTTCCTCCGAGAGTTCATGGATCGAACGATGGATGTATTTGGCTTCTTTATTGAAAATTTCAGCAAGTGTGATAGAGTGTTCACTTATCATTTTATATGTGGTTAGAAACTGAGCATGGTGACTTAAAGATACAGACATATCAGACAAGGTTGTACTAATATGATCCAACGAGGGTGGAATAGGTTCACATAAGGCAGATATCTCTTTTAATGTGTTAGAAAGTGTTGCTTTGCAATATCGAGTAAATATTTCTCCAAGCTCAAGTGCGGAAAAGCCAACCTCCGCGCGGTGCAGGGTGGAAACTAGATGACGATCTAGGCGAATGGTTTTACGCTAAAGTCATGCAGTCTTCCAGAATTGTTCAACCGCCCTGACAACTGGCAATGGGCTGCATGACAAGGACACCAGTGAATCCTTGTTAATCCATGATAAGAACGAAAGCTGGGAATTTCCTATTGAAAAAGTGTAACGTCAAGAGTACATATAAAATCAACAGAAAGACTACCAGGTCTATTGAATAAATTGGTGCTCTGGGGTAGTTGAAAGCCCCATTCATTGAGTCTTTATGACCTTTGAATGTCAACTACAGTCGCGGTAGGCCCCCTTGTAGGAGTTTCAGAGTGGCTGTGGTTGTCGGGAAATCCGTTCTCGGTAATTGGCACTGATTATTCTAAGTTCCAATTATATAGATAGAAAAACATTTACCATTATGGTTTCTTCATGGAAGAAATAAAATGGTACTTAAAAACACAAAAGAAATTAATTATATTAAAATCGATAAAGAATAACATACGCAAAAGTTTGATATCGGTGAGTTTCAAACAGTGTGATTAAGGGAGAGTATCAACTCTAACAAACAGATACCAATGTGAATGGTCACACGTCGGATAAGGCTTAATTGCTAGGTGCCGACGTAAAACTGCTCACTACTTCTACTTTCTCTACAATCTATATCTTTATCTTTCAACGTCATTATTTATTTTTCTGTTTCTTACTTCTTTTTTTTTAATGTTAACTTTAATTCTAGAATATTTACTTAATTTTTATATAATTTACTTAATTTTTTTTTATATATATTTAATTTAGTGTTCTCCTTGTTTTTATGATCCTAATCAATTATCTAAAAGATGTATATCTTAATATTGAGTTCTGTTGAAATAAATAAATGAAATGAAATGAAATGAAATTAGTTGATCTACCAAAAGCCAAAACGGCTATCGGAGGAAAGTGGATATTCAAGATTAAAACAAGTGCAAGTGGTGAAGTTGAACGTTATAAAGCAAGGAATGTAGCTCAAGGATATTCTCAAAAGTATGGCGAAGACTATGACGTGGTATTTGCACCAGTTGTTTCACACACCACATTTAGATCTTTACTGTCAGTAGCGGCTGAAAGAAAAATGCTTGTTTACCACATGGATGTTAAAACAGCATTTTTGAATGGAAATTTAACGGAAACTGTCTACATGCGAGATGCGACAACTAGAAGGAGAACAAATGAGTCAAAAGTTTGTTTATTGAAGAAAAGCATATATTGACTCAAGCCAGCAGCAAGATCATAGAACAATACACTACATGATATCTTAACACAAAACAATTTTTCCAAGAGCTACAATGACCCATGTATGTATTCAAAACAAATCAATAATGACTTCTGTTATATAGTTGTCAATATTGATGACATACCTACTTGTGGCTTGTCATACTACAAATGAATTTCAAGAGATTGAACGCACCTTAAAATCGAATTTCAAGATACATAATTTGGGACTAATAAAGCATTATCTGGGAAAAGAAGTCACTCAGGATTCAAATGGAAATTTGAATTGTGTCAATCAAATTATATCCTGAACAGTACAAAAGATTTTGGTCTGATAGATGCTAAAGAAGCAAAAACACCTTTAGAAGTTAATTATGGAAAGACACATCAATCAACTGAGCTAGAAAATAATACCAAATAGGTACAGAAAATTTATTGGAAGACTTTTATACTTAACAATCAAATCAATACAAGACCAGATATTACAGCAAGCATTAGTATTTTAGCACAAAAGGTATAGAAACCAACTTCTGAAGATGGGAATCAAGTGAAACGCTTAGCTAGGTACCTAAAATCCATATTTGAAATTAAATTTTAACTCAGAAATATTCAATCCAAGAACCTTTTGATGCTTTGTTATGCTGATACAACTCGGGTTGATGACAAAGCTGATCGTAAATCAAACAGTGGAAGAATAATTTTTCTGAATGGTGAAACAATTAGTTGGTCATGTCAAACACAGAATATGGTATCAGCATCAACTTGTGAAGCCGAATATCTGTATCAAAAGCGTCAAAAGAAGTAAAATGGTTACGACAACCATCCAATCACCAATCTGCGTGTGCAGATTGAATCACCAACTACAATCTATGAAGACAACCAGGGCTGTATTGAACTGGTACGTGACATCAAATTTTCATACAAAACCAAACACATATTTAGATACAAGATACAAGATGTTTCGCGATTTTGCAAGAAAGAAATTAATTGAACTCGAATATTGTCAAACTAATGAAATGATTGCAGATCTACCTACGAAGCCATTAAATTTTACAAAACATAAGTATTTTAGAGAAAAATGCAATGTCGTGTGAACGAGGAGGAGTATTGAAAATTGTTAAACTACTTTGAACGTTCACATTTTGTACTTTCGTATAATCTACTTTTTGTTTTTTTATTTTTTTGTTAAGCCTAGTATACAGTTCTTCAAAAAAAGAAGTAATGTATTTCTTATGGGAGAGATTTTTGCCGAAAAAAAAAATATTTTTCATTTCACCACTGTCATCCGAGCTGTACCTACACCAAAATCGAAAAAAAAATGTATACTCACCTCGATTATTTTTCACACAAAACAATGTGAAGCTCATTGTTTTGGCAGAAAAAAAACATTAAAATATTCGACATAAGTTTCACAGTGACAGCTAATTTATTTTTCAGAATTTTTTTCATGAAAAAACTTTTTGTTTTTCCTCTTATTATTTTTTTTTCATACAGAACTGTATATATATGTACTAGGCTTTATTGAACCTTTTCTAATTAAGAAAATATATCGTTTCTTGTTAATACGGATATTCTATGGATTTATTTTGGTGATATTCAAAACTCCTCTTAAGATATTCAACCGTGATACCCGCGCTTCCAGGAATGCCCATCAGTTCACCCTTGAGCCCAACTTCGTACGTACTGTCATGTACAGAGAATCGTTCTTTAGCCGTATACTAACCATATGGTACTTTCTTACGCACTTTGTGTTTCTAGTAATTGTAATGTTCAAGAATTCAAATTCAAAACCAGCTTACACCGACACCTCCTTTTACATCCTCTATCCTTTCCCTAATGCTCGCGCTGTGCTCTTTGACATAATTATAATTTATGTAGCTATGTATGTATTCATAAGCCAAAAATAGATAAGGCCTACACTTTTATTTATCACTTTTTCGCAAAATTCTTTGAAGTAGGTACATTTGTACCTATGTACAAAGTTTTCTAGGACGAAAGAGAAATTATTTTCTTTTGTTAATTTTGTAGTAAAATGTTAAAGATATAAAAGGTATTTGTGAATTTTTACACGAATGTAGCTATCAGGCCCATACTCAACTGAAATATGCCGCTATCATCTCTTAACTTACCTCTAATAACCTTTCAATCAAAAGAAGACCTCAAATTACTCGTTGTATTAATCATTGTAATTAATCATTTATTTCTTGTGATATAAGACCGATAAGAAAAGAACGACTCTCGTTTTAATAACAATGAAACTCTCACACCGAATTGAAATGTCAAAAAGTTAATTAATTAAAAAAGACGTTGGTTCAATACTCTTCATGTTATAGCTACCTAACTTCGTCTCATTTACTTTATATTTCATATAAGTTACCTCACGTTTTGAAAAAAAAAACTATTACCTGCAATGCCATTGCTTAAAATAAGAACTTCATGCCCATGGTAGGTACCTAAAACTATGTTTTTTTTCACCTGCAAGACGCACTGCTAATTTGGGGGTTATTATTTTCACATTTGTTCGTCATTCAATTTCTTTTTTGGATTTTCTGCTCTACCTGGGCCGTATTTTTTTTTTAGTATTTTTGGTTTCGAATTTAAAACGGAAAAGACAAGAAATTTAATCAAATTAAAAACAAACAAGGTTTCTTCAAATTTTATAACACACAAAAGTTCCTTATTCCTCATATCATATCATATGAATTGATTACCTATTATTGTTTCAAAAAAAATAATGTCTTTTCCGATATTTTGTTACACAGTGGAATTGTTATCCGGAACAAAACTCCGAAGAGGAATTGAACTTTTCTTTTTCCCAGTTCAACACAAACTTGTTGCTTTTCATTCGATGGTCCATCGACCTTGCAATCTTCCATTGTGAATCGCTAATTAATCAAAAGAATACAAAAATCTAAAAGAAATTACCACCATCAGGGCTATAACGAAGAGAAGCATCAATGTACGATTTAAAGAACATTTTAGCGACATAAAATACAACCGACCTGAAAAATTCTTCGTCGCCACCCACGCCCTCACCACCAAACACTTTGATCTTAAATCAGGGGTGGAATTGTGTAAGCTGATTTCTGATAGTTGACAGTCAAATTCAAGAAAATTCGTCCGTGTAAGCTGATAGTCAAAAGTGACAGTCATATTTTTTTTCGACATTTTCAGCTGACACCTATTTAGGTGTCAATTTGATACAACTGGGGTGGAATCGGCTAAGGTAATTTGTGATAAATGATAATCACAGATCACAAATTTTGTCTGTGTCACTTGTGTTATACGACTACCCTCGCAGTAGAAACTGCCTACATTTGATGCAAAGTTATTTAATCTTTCCTATCAACAGCTTCTACTGCAACGCTAGCCAAATAACGCTTTGAACCATCCGACCTTATACGACCAAAAATATTGTTAATCGAAACGTATTGCAATAAAAACCTATTCAATAAAGCACAAATAAAACAAATATTTTGTTTACGCCCTGCGAGCCTGGCCTTCCCTTACATACCTACATATTAACAACGTGTACATATGTAGGAAAAGTGACCTTAGATGGCATAGAGCCTAATACGGCACACTGCCCTTTTCTCCGGTTCAAGTTTATGGATTCAAATATATGAACATGTCCTTGTTTGGTAATTTTGTACTAAAAACTTCTGTTGAAGTGCGAAAAATTAATTGAAAAAATCAGAAAAGAAAAAGTAAATAAACAAAAAAATATTCTCAGTTTTTGCATGTTGCAACGGAAGTGAATATTTAAACTATATTGAAGCAATGTTTGGTTAAAAAAAAAATGAGTTTTTCTATGAAAGTGCTAGCGAGTGTGTGCGTAATACAGTGCTGGCTAAGTTTATTATTTCGAATTACAAGTCAAAAAGGCCAAGATGGCAAACCATGACGACGGGCAAAACGGCACACTATGCCTTTCTAGCGATCCCTTTGCAACGGAAGAAAATGAGGATGATGCTCAATGCCTATATTGCAATGACCTTTGGTCTGTTTCTAAGCAACAGGATAGATGGATCCAGTGCCAAAAGTGTGCAAAATGGGCGAGTTGTAAACTCGATTGTGTATATTTGCGATTAATTTACAACAATTTTTTTGTTCGAGCTTTAAGCACCATTAAGACGATCAGTTCAGTTTCAGTTTCAGTTTAACTATCAGATTGGCTTTCAGTTAAACTGATGTGTAAATGCTGATTTAACTGAAACTAATGTTGAGCTTAAGGTTACGTATGTCATCTTGCCTAAATTTGGTATGCAATTTTATACACCCCGCTGGGTAGGATCGACTTTCGTGGAGTTTTTATTTTATTGCTGGAACAGCTGATTCAAGAGACCTTTTCTTTAAGGATGTGATAATAAAACGACATCGTAACTTTTGTTATCCATACCAAATCTTGTAAGTTCCATATCTGAAAACCAAAAAGTGGGCCATCTTAGGCCATTTCCCCTATTAAAAATTCATCGCTGTGTCCTTAACGAAGGCTGTATCACATTTGTGCAGCTAGCCCTGTGTAGTTATATGTTAGTTTCATTGGCTCAAGATTTCAGTCCACAAGTCAATTATGGTTTTGGATATCTTTTTGTTTTCATTAAAGTATTTTTTATTTATAAAAGAAATAACCTTAAATGCCACTATCAGTTTCTGCTGTGATCAATCATCAATGGACAAACAATAATAATAAATTAATAATCAATGAAATTTGAAAACTGAGTAGGAAGCGAGATAGGGCTAGGTGGTATGGAGTTGGAAATTAAGGACTGAATGTTTTTCTTAATGCCACACCATAATAAAATAATAAAAAAAAAAATGCGCAAAAACTGCAAAAACAAAATGTGCGGGTGAACCACCATTAGCCATAAAAATCGGCGGTATAAAAATTAATTATAAACCTACTGAATACACAAACACATCTAAAATTTCATCATCACCGGTCGAACCGTTTCGGAGAAGTTTAAACACTAACACTGTGACACAAGATTTTTATATATGTAAATAGAGATTATGAACATTATAAACAATTGCTGGGTCACTTTTATCGACATCGAATGTAAATTGTTAAGGGATGCAGAACTAGTTATAGTACCAAATTGTCGCAAGTAAAAATACCTAAGGTTTTTTTTTCTTGGGAATTATATTGAGTATGTAATACATCGACTATTATGATATTATGATATTTATGATATTCATATTGAGAGGTTAAATCCGTTAAACGGAATATTTCTAGGTTTGCCTTCATAGGGAGCGATCCCTTAATCATTCCTCCTTATGCTTTGTAAACTCTTTAGATGGAAACATTGTCACAAAGAAGAACCAATAATGACATTGTAACTGACACTCTGGACTTATAAGGCCTTATTGCCTTTAGCCATAGAGGAGCAGGTTAAAACTTTCGTGGGCGCTTGACGCGAATGAGCAGATTTTCTATATGTAACTGCAACTCAAACCCTTTTGATTCTAATCTTTCTTTTTCTCCTCCTCTGTGCCAAGTGCCACGTAGGTTTATGTTATGTGTTCTTCCCTTCTATGTATCTATCTGTCTCTCTCTGTTGTATGTCTTGTTCTGTCCCAGCCGATGGCCACAGTCGCCAGTGCTGATATGTGTCTGTAGTTCGTTACATTTATCTGCGAAGTACTATGAAGTCAATGTCAATGTCAAAATGATTCTAATATTAGTAAATATCATTTAAAATCAGTGCTCAAGGCCAGTGTTCCACGCACTTAAATGTTGTGTTTTAGTGTATTTTTTTTTCTACCAGTTGACCCGACAGACTTCGTACTGCCTCAATCGATAAATAAAAGACCTAAACTTGTGTAACGCAGCTACCACACTAAACGCTACCCTCTTTCCTCTACCCGCTATCCAGCTATCCCACAACCCACTACCCCGGCCATATCTCATGAACGGCTTGCTCGATTTTGTACCTAAAACTGAGCTGACACGATCTTTATAACTGACCCAGCAAACGTTTTTTTCTTGTATATAGGTCCGGCAAAAAGACCTCCCACATTAAAAAAAGGTTTAAAAATATATTTCAACATAAATTATTATGCCACTTTACATTACTTGGTCTTAAAAATTACATCAGATAAATGACGTCTTCCATTATTATGACACAGACGAAGCCTCTCCCGGAAGTTTTCCATGACTTTCCTAGTCATTTCAATGGAATAGCAGCCAGCTCCTGAGTGATTGCTTCCTTCAGTGTTTCTAGGGTTTTGGAGCGATGTGTGTAAACTTTTGTCTCCTCGCAAAGAGAGGTCCAGGAAACAATTGTCTCAAAGTTTCCATGGAACGCCGAGCAGTATGAAATGAGCTGTGGCTCCGTCCTGTTGAAACCCAAACTTTAATCGTTTTCCTATCAGGAACACTATCATGATGCGCACCCAACCAAGCCATAGCGACTACTGACAATGGCACGCACGCCGCTATCGATCGATACCCCTCCACTTCTTTCCGTCGATCACAACTCACATAGCAGCTTCAGCAAATGTGGGAGGTCTTTTTGCCGGACCCTATATACAAGAAAAAAAAGTTTGCTGGGTCAGTTATAAAGGTCGTGACAGCTCAGAAACTTTCGCTGACTCATGCACAACTTTGTTAATGACCATGGTCAAATGCATAGTTAACGTTTTATAGGAAAAATGGGGTTTCCACATTTCTGGCCATAATGTCATGAACGGCTTAGCCGATTGTGTACAAACTTCTTTAAAACCATCTAAACTACTGTCCGAACATTCCGTCAAGATTTGGTGCCAAACAGTCTAGCCGTTCTCCTTTTTATATTATCACAGGAACTGCTTGGCCGATTTTAAGCAATTCTTAAAAAGCGTTTTACTTTTACATCCTCGGATAACATATGTATGTAAGTAATTTGTATTTTTTTTGTTTCGCTTGTGGAAGTGTTTGCCTACTAACAACCGAATTAAGTGATGAGCCGTTGGCTTAACACAGATTCTGTATTGGCAAACCATTGGTCGCTAAAGCTAAACAGAGTTTGCAATAGATTTTCTTCGACCGATTCTGATAGTGTGAGAAAAAAGAACATCCTTAATTTAAATACGTTATACTTCTTTTGTATGTATGTTGTTGATAACTTTCAACTGTTGTAATCATTACGTCATTTGTTTATGGTTGTAATCTTTTTGTTTATAGCAACAAAATTAAATGTTAAATGGTACCACTGTACCTGTATGTTAGTGCAGTTTTTTTTTTTGTTTACTATATTGCGGTATGTTATTTTAAAATAGGTTGCACAGGAAAACATGTCCAAATATCTGTTTCGCCAGCAAATCGTTAAAACCCTTTTTAATATAAAATCAATGATCAAACATCGTTATATACATTTTCATCCTTCTCATAATTGCTATTATCTTTTAGTTAATATAAAGTTTCATTTTGAACAGCTATGTGTAAAACGGTTGAAGATCAAGAAGTCCTGTGACTGGAGCAATTTCTTTACGAATACACCATATCTCCTACCCCCGACCGATTTCCAAATGATTTATTGCACGTTAAGAACAAATTGATTCGATGTGGCATGGCTCGAGCGTTGAGCAAGTATATAAATGAAGCTCAGGTATTTTACAAGGTGTCCGTTCATTCCCGTCAGTTGTACGCCTATGTTAGGTGTGAATGAGGCAGCAACAGCCGTGCAAATTATTTAATTTAAATTCGACAGAACACTTGGTCTTATGGAGATAACGTGCAAACAACACAAGTGTCTTGGATGCCTGCAATGTCTTACTCCAGGACTGGATCAAGACTCCTCTAATAATGATGTTAAGGTGATGACTATGTTGTTTTCTTTTATTGCATTTGCACACTTAAATTGATGTCTGAGTTGTTTGTGCGATCCCTGAGGGGCACATTGTGAATATCTTGCTTGGTTTAGGAAGGACGCCGGACATCAAAGAAGGTAAAGGTGGCTGTTGACTGTACGTTTATTGCTTTGCAGATCAGAGGGCAGACTCAAAGAGATTGGTGGGAACATTTGGAACAAGTTGTGGATGAGAATGTATAAGAAATTTGGCATGCCATTCAATCAAAGACACACTTTGGCAAAACGAACCGGAAGACTTTATTGTGATAGCGAGTCATAACTGGTATGAGGTTGATAGTTTTATGTTTTTCTTTGTTTCTTTATATGAGTAATTTAGCCGATCGGTTTACTCGTACAAATTGAAGTTAATGCATTTTTATGTTGATACTCGCGATTGAAACTGTGTGTATAGAAGAGTTTTTGAAAGTTAGAGAAATTTAAAGACTGGATGTTTTTCAACAGTCTTGTCTTAAAAAGTGAGAAAGCACCGCTTTGATTACAATAATTCAAACTTTTACCGATGGGATCGACATGGCTCTTAAGAAACTCCAAGTTAAACAGTAAAACAATGGGGATGAAGCCTTTGAAATAGCACAATTTCTAATTGCTGATATTATTCTGCTTTGCAGATAGTAATTTCAGTAATCTTATAGTTATTAATCTAGATATGTTAGTACTTCTGTATAATTGGTGTGGGGAACGGTACTAAATAACATTGCACAACACAACACATTACAAAACTTACCTTTACATATTATAATCTAGCATATTATTTAACAATAGGTACTTACCCTACACTAATTTATTAAATAAAAAATAAAAATATACTTACCATGTATGTACTCATAACACTTACAATAACATATTATACACTACAAAACACTGTACACTAAACTACTGTAAAATAAAAACAAGCTTCTTTTTTTTTGATCTAGTATGTAGGAAAAACGTAAACATAACAAACTCAAAAAGAGAAAAAATTACAGATTTGAGTTTCAGTTCATTATTTTTACTGTTGGTTGTAACTCGTAGGTAGGGATTGCAATCCCGGGATCCCGAAACCCGGGATCCCGGGATCCCGTTACATTTTTCAATCTTTTAAATCCCGGGATTGTACTATCTAATCCCGGGATTTTCGGGATTGGTAGATTAAATCATTGTATATAAAGACACCTAGTTTAATCAAGAATGGGTTTTTCGACATCATAAAACCAAAAAAAAAAAAAAAAACCCAATACCAAACTTATGTAAAAAAACAGCACTGTGTCAGGTCTCAAGATGGCACTACAATCGATTGCCAGGTCGCGGGTACTAGCTAAATAGATATACAATGGATTAAATATTTACATACAACTTTTTTCCTTATTTCATTTTAAAAACCTTCTAACAGCAACCATAGAGAAATTATTATAAAGAAGACAGTCTTGTGGACATAGACAAGAGCCGTGTTTTATTGGGAACTTAGCTTAGCTCAGTAATAGGAATTCGAATAAAACGCTATAGTCAGTTTTGAACAGAGTTTCGTTCAACAGAATGTCAAATATCGAAACATTCCAAACGCCATCTTTACACCTATCTGAAAGCAATTTTTTTTTAATGAGTTGCTATGGTGAAAAACTATTTTCTTCCAAAAGGTTTTGACATTTGATAAACGAAAAACATAACGAAAAACTCAAGTGTCGAATTGCTGAAATCTTATCTTCAGGAAAGTCCTAACTAAAATTCCTAACTTATTTTTACTCAGTTGTTGTTTTTTGACATGTAATTCCTATTGCTCAGCTGAGCTAAGTTCCCAATAAAACACGGCTAAGAGAAGAGAAACCACATGATCACCGATGAGTTAAAAGGGAGATGGGAAACCAAGCTGTCAAAATGACAATGGGCCCATTCACTAACGTAGTCACTACGTAGTCAACTCATTCTGATTGGCCAAATACAACTAAGAAATGAGTGGAAATTTCCCCTCCGACGTAGTGTAAAAATTTCAACTTCAAAGTTAGTTTGACATTTCCTAATCAGCTGTTGAAAAAGAAACAAATCCTCAATTTCAAATTTCAAAAATTTCAAATGAAATTAATCGTAAAATATGACAATTTTAACTATCAGATAAGGTCTAAAGACGAAAGTTATGCAATCAAATCTTATCTGGTAGTGTTTTTTTGTTTATTACAACAAGCAAAACAACACAGGAAGTTCTTTAAAAGTTCTCTTAGCTCCATTCACAAATCCACATACATTTCTTACTTCAAATGTTTATAGTCCAGCCGTTTTAGTTATTTTAAACCCCAATCTGCTGAAAAATTCCTAGTGAGATGAATTTTTATATACAATGTTAAAACGGTGCTGTAATGAAGATTTTAAAAATTTTCATTGAGAGAGGGCCCTAAAATCGGTTTTTAAGGGTAAAAAAATCAAAAATCCAGTTTTTTCGCGAATATCTCTTGTATTTAGAAAGTTGCTCGTCGTGCAATTATTTACAACGCTTTATGGCCAGCGTTGTAAATAATTGTGTTTGCAAAAATTCAGGTCACTTCTAATTTTTCCGCAGATAAAACCTAAAATTGCTGGACTATCATTATTTGACAGTTTGTGTTCGACTAGCTTTGTAGTGCAATTTTGCATTCACAAGGCTAGTTGATTTTCGACTACGTAGTGACTAGGTTAGTGAATGGGCCCAATGTCTACAAGCTGCGGTCCAAGTTTACTGCAAGAGTATGCGTGTTTTTACCAATACTATCTCAGTAAACTTAGGCACCCCATCTGGGGAGTAAATTAACCGGTAAATTTGAAAATTTGTAGTTTTAACGTACGAAAGGTGAGTAAAAGTGAGCAGAAGAGGGATATGTTCAAAAAGATAGCTAAAAAGTAAAATTGTGTATAAAAGCAGCAAATGGCATCAAATGTATCAAGCAGTAGAATTTCCGACATCAAAAATGGAAATTAATATATATTTTTTTTTTTTAGAGTTTTTATGAATTTTTTTTTTAAGAGGTTAATATTTTTTGTTAAATAATCATGGAGTTATTGCTTTTAAGAGATTTTATTAAGTTATTTCTTTTTTAAGTTGTCAAATAAAGAAAATAAAAATTTCCACAAATATCTTTTATTTTTTCTTTAGATCCCGGGATCCCGGGATCCAAATTTTTGAATCCCGAAATCCCGGGATTGAAAGATCATTCCGGGATTGCAATCCCTACTCGTAAGCCAGTTTGTAGATCGAATAGTGTTTTCGGCAGAGACAAGGGAGATCGGAAACTGACTTACGTTTTACTCCCTATCCCTATAGATCCCGCAATTTTCATTTTCTTTCATTTTATTTTCTTTCCTTGCACATGAATAATACCAAAAAAAAGAGATGAGGTGGGATTTTTATATTTTTACAGTTCTCTTTTGTTTGTTTTCGTATTTTCAAATTTAACGTAGATTGCTAGATTGAATTTTCAAATTGGCAAACACGTTTTTCTTAAACTCACCACGGAAATACTAGAAGTCATGATTGTGGATGCGTTCCGAAACATTTGTCCGAGAACCTACTTCTGCCTTACATTGGCCTTGTTCCTATGTGAAGAACGATTGTGTTCATACGTTAGTATTTTTCTTCTGTAGATTTTGCTTACTCCTTAATTTATTTTTAATTTCTTTAATGACGCAGAAAACAGAAAAAAAGAATAATGAAAAAAAGCCGTTGATATAAATAGTTTACTTGTGTTCAACAAACAAATATTTTGGATATGCGGGCCGAAGAGAAGAACACAAGGAAAAACGTCAAATTTCTACACTCAATATTTTTATTTTTTTTTATTTTTTCTTTCCCCTTACGTCTTCTGCAAGCAACCCCGTTTGTCATCACTAATCAAATAAAAATTTCGATTTCATTCACGTGCGAATAAGGCCAATAAGATGTTTGAAGGCAGAAGCACACACAAATATTTGAACTACCTCTTTTAATTTTATATCGGGTAGAGGTCAAATAACACGTTTATACCTGCCGATTTCATAGAACATGGATTAAGTATGAATTGAAACCCGATTTGCTTGCATTTCGTTACTGGTAAACCCAGGTATTTATATAACAAAAATAAGATTTCAAACAAAAGCTTTTCAGATGTTCAGCATTCTTAATTAGACTGAACGCTTTTTTTTATTTTCATTTTTGTTCATTTTTGATGTCGGAAATTCTACTGCTTGATACATTTGATGCTATTTGCTGCTTTTACGCAATTTTACTTTTTTGCTATCTTTTTGAACATATCCCTCTTCTGCTCACTTTTACTCACCTTTCGTACGTTAAAACTACAAATTTTCAAATTAACCGGTTAATTTACTCCCCAGATGGGGTGCCTAAGTTTACTGAGATAGTATTGGTAAAAACACGCATACTCTTGCAGTAAACTTGGACCGCAGCTTGTAGACATTGTCATTTTGACAGCTTGGTTTCCCATCTGTCTTTTAACTCATCTGTGGTTTTGGATAGCGCCGTGGAATTTTTTTACTTCTGGAAAGGAAAAAACCAGAAAATTATGTAAAAGGAAAAAAAAAAGTTTTCCAAATTGAAACGTGAACATTTTGTCGATGAAAAATAATATGTAAGAAAAAATCTGAAACCGAAAAGGAAAAGAATGAATCACTGAAATTTCTTCTTTTTCCGATTTAGATTCTGGCGACATACTTTGGCTTAGATTTTGATTAGAGTCCATCGGTGTTGAGCATGGATTGTAGCTCGTGAAGCCAAAACGTTCAATCATTTCATTGATGTACTTTTCTTGGTATATCCAAAGCCTTCCATTTGCTTTGTCTCTTTGCAAATGAAGACCCAATGTCCTTCATATGAAAACTTTTCATCAAATCTTTCTTTTGTCTGTGTTTCATTTTCATTTCAGGGTTGTCATCTACAGTAATCCCCGCTTAGTTGCACCTAGCTTAATTGAACATCCCGCTTAATTGATCGAAAAAATTGGCT
Organism: Sphaerophoria taeniata; assembly: GCA_943590905.1. Taxonomy (NCBI): domain Eukaryota; kingdom Metazoa; phylum Arthropoda; class Insecta; order Diptera; family Syrphidae; genus Sphaerophoria; species Sphaerophoria taeniata. The sequence goes on from OX016541.1 coordinate 98,322,596, forward strand.
TCGAAAATTGCCCGTATTAGTAGCAAAGCTTTTTAGACGGTTAATTGAACCCCGCTTAATTGAATTACTCGTTTAATTGATCTTAAAAATATGCAGCAGAAAAACTTAATACATGGATATTTTTCGGATAATTGGGCGGACAAAAAAATTATAATGAAACATAATGAAACTGTTCGCTGTATAACAAATGACAGCTTATCATTGTTTGTTTTTGGTTTTTGCATTGAATAAGAAGTACAGGAAGGGGTCTTATGAAAAAGAAGTGAAACATTTTTCAGAGTAGTGTGAGTTTCACAAACACAAATGCATCACAACAGGGTTGGCCTGTAGTTGAATGGTTAATCTCGTGGGCGCCAAGCGAATTTTGATCGAATCAAGATAATCGATTGTGCTTCAATTTATTTTTCAATTTCCATCCTTTTTTTTTTTTTTTTTGATTATATGGTGTTTTAACGCTCACGGTGCACACGCACGATTTGTATTGTTTTTTTTTTTTAATTCTTCAATACTTTTTATTCATTTTTCATCAGTAATATATCACATTTATTGCACCTTCTTGGGTGTTATTTGAAAGCGCATTCTATGACCAACTTAATCAAGTGTTAAGAAACTCAGAAATTGTGCTTGTGCAGCGCTTTACGATCACCAATATAAACAAATTCGCCCCTGAACTCGAGTTTTTGATTTTTTAACAGAAATAAAACTAAAAATCAAGAACAAATAATATCTATGGAAAAAGAATTTTCATTTTTGAGAAATTTATTAGATTTGTTTAATAAATTTAACTACGAAAATCTCAAAAGAACTTTTTTACAGCTCGGCAAAATGACAGCACAGGAAAAATTTTGACAGTACAGGAGAAAAATTTGACACTATCAGAAAATTTTGTTGCTTCACTCACGTACACTGTACAGGAAGCGGTGTTAGCTAGCGCTTCCTGTACTTCTTATTCAATGGTTTTGTGTCATAGGAAATATTTAAACATATTTGCTTGCGTGTGCATTCTTTTTAATATTTTTCCAGGTTTTCGTAAGTTGACACTGAAATGTTTATAAAGTGAATTTCTGGGATGGATATTTTATTTTTTAGTTGACCTACTTGCGCAATTATACGGGTTTCGCTTAATTGAACAGATATGTCAATTAAGCGGGGTTTCGTTAATTGAACCACCCGGATAATTGACCGAAAAATCTGAAAAAATGGTCAGTGCAATTAAGCGGGGAATACTGTACATTATGTAGCAACGATTAAAATCTTCTTTTCATTCCGTATAAAGTATATACTACATGGATCCAGCTTTGATTGATTCATTCCAAATTCTTTTAGTACCTTATCTAATTTTTGGTTCCACAACCGTAAAGACTGTTTCAAACCGTCAATAGAAAACATAACAAAAATTCATTGAAACGAAAATCATAAGCAAATTATAAACGAAATAGCAAGAAGATTCTTATAAGTTTTTCCAACAAATATCCAATCCTCCTTCTCTAATATTGCATCTTATGATGAGGTTTTTATAAGCTGCCTTAAATTGTTTCACAGATGTGTTATTCTTATTATAGTACTCCAGATGTGATCATGATCATTATTGAGCCAAAATATAGTTTAATGTTGTCCTGATTCAATTTGTAGGGAGGAACATATTCCAAAACATTACTTCTAATGAACCTTTCGTAGATAGGTTTGATGCTTTTTAAGCAAGTTATTAGACCAATAAAACCCATCTTCCTTTCTGCTCACTTGCAAAACTCATCAGACTTTCGGTGCTTTTTTCGCGTAATGCCTTTTTATGGCCTATGTTACAAAAGCTCTAGCTACACCTGATTCTTATAGGTAATTATCTTTGATTGTCTATTTATTCCAATATTAATTTGGTTTATCCTATAGATCCGTTAGTGAGCGTTTTAACTTGAGCAAAGATCATTTGTCTTTTTGCTTTGTTAGAATTATAAATGCTCTGAACGAACTTGCGCCGAAATACATCAAATGGCCGACGGATCTAGAGCTTCTGACAACCAAAGCTAAATTTAGTTCTAAGTCTCCTTTCAAAGACTTGATTGGAGTTGTAGATGGCACTTATATTCCTATCAAAGCTCCAAAGAATCAAGTGAGGTCATACACAAATCGTAAAGGATTTACGTGTGTATTTGTGACTCGGAGATGAAGTACATAGATTGCTATACTGGTTGGCCAAGTTCTGTGCCAGATATAAGGATGTTTAAAAATAGTGATATTTTCTCAAAATGTGAGCAATATGAATGGGATTACTTTCCAAACGGTGAGTACATTCTGGGCAAAAAGGCATACCCTTGCTTAAGCTGGTGTATTCCACCGTACATTGCTCGATGACAACTTACGCGAGCAGAAACTGTGTTTAAAAAGAAACATGTATCAACAAGAGTTATAATTAAAAATAGTTTCGCTTTATTGTTTGGAAGATTTGGCCGCTTACGCGATTTAGACAAAAAACGATTTGTACTATATAGTTCTCTTACATTGTTATAATTCTTATTTTGCATATCACAAGATTTTAGACAGTATACATAACATAAACATTAAATTAAACATTTAACAAAGGGTTTTAAACTACAAATTTAAAATAATGTTCAAAGTTTTTCTAACAGCCGCTCCATTAGGGACTTAAAACTTCCCGTCCCTGACGAACTTCATCCATTTGGCGGCTAAGGAGCTCTGAACGTGTGGCTGCTTTCTTTAGTGGAGAAGAAAACATAATGAAAACACAGCTGAATAAATACTTGAAAAACATACCTGTTCCATTAGCTGTTTTCTCTCTTCCCATCGTGCAGCTCGCTCCTCTCGCATCAATTTGATTTCCTCTAAAAGAGGAAAATCGGACTTCCGTTTATTATTCCTAGGAGCTGGAGACTCGACCGTTTCGTTGACAATGGCTTCGTTGTCCGTTTCCAACGGCTCTCCGCCATCTCGTTCAATAGAGATGGGGATCTCATGTTTGAACTGATACGTATGGGAGTTATGGAATGGTCTTTTGAGAAGAGTTCTTCAAACTCTTCCCAGAAATCAAATCGAACCGGAGATGATCCGGTTTTTTTAAGACCTTCCTTTTTCTTCCCATACGCTCGTTTCTAGTTACTAGTGAGTTTCTAATATTATAAACACAATTCCTAACCTGTAAGGAAGAGAAGCTGTAATTTGCCTTGGCCATTTCTCCCGTCATTATCTCCCACACCCTATCAATCTCTTCTTCGACAGGAGCCGATTCGGGGACAACACTCCAACTGATCGACGGCATGTCGATGACACTGCTGCTGCTAGCTGCATAGCTGTCCGGTATGTTGAATCTGTGCAAACTGATGGGGTCAGCGGAATATACGCTGTAATCACTTTGATACAAAATAAATAAATAGAGTGGCGCGACAGCTCTTGAAGAGGGCCTTGGCTTACTCTCATCAACAATTCTCTGAGTGCGTGTGAAGAATTGAGGGGACCTACAAGTAAGCCAGCTGCAGATATTCTCCATTGCTGCTTCCAGATTCGGTGAAAAACTATCAATAACAATATCTAGTTCGTGCTTTTATATAAATAAACGAAAAAGTCTTTATGTTCTGAAACTAATTAAACATTTTTTTATTGCCGACAGAATACATAAAAGCAATGATTTAAATTCAAAACTAAACTACTTATGTACTACTCTTACACAGAGACATGTCTGCAAATACATGAAATACATGAATTGAACCACCAATTGGAAGAAGGGAATAAAACACAAAATTTACAAAATTGACTTTTTGATGCAAATGTCATCTCTATACGTAGACGCATCTTTTAGGTAAAAGAAAGAAACGAAAATCATTTCGATCACCGAAAATATAGGTGATTTTGGAAGCATAAGTTGGAAGAAGGGGACAAATCCCGATTTTATTTCCTTCTTCCAACTAATTAATTTTATTGCATTGGAAGACAACACGATCTAGTCGGTTTTTATTCCCTTCTTCCAACTGACCATTTTATTGTACTGGAAGAAGAAACTTTCTAGTTTTTTGTTTAAAGCTACTGATTAAGACAAAAAATACTTCAAAACCGCGTTTTTTTTAAGAAAAGTATCTATTTTTTTTAAAGTTTAAGCTTTATCTTTAATGAATAAAACCTTTTTCCATTAACTTTGTTTTTTATTTCGAATTTCAAATTTTCAGTTGGAAGAAGGGAATAAAATCGAGCTTTTTCTTACTATATATAAAGCTACCAAAAAGCGACAGAAGAAAAAAAATTATATCATCCGACTCAGAACGTCGAGAGCAATATTTTATTCATATGTCAAAAATCTCAGAATCGTCAATTAAAAAAGTTATACAGTTTTTTGCTCTTTACCAAAAATAAGGTCAGATGGTTTTGTTCCCTTCTTCCAACTGGTGGTTCAATTGAGGTTGTCACAAATCCCGGAATTCCCGGGAGACATCAAGATTAATTAAATTACTATTCTAATGATTACAAATAATACAAACAGAATGAAACCAACTAAAAAGAATATAAGTACAAGAAAATTAAAGACGATTACAATTATTCAGAACGAATCCAATGTTGCAGTCATCAATTCCAGCGTCACACAAGTAGCCAATTCTCCAATAAGACATTCAAATTTTCCTTGAACACCTTAACCGCATCCAAATTATGCACTTCCTGGTGTCCTGGGGGGTCAATTCTGTAACTGTGAAGTTGTTAAGTGATAAATTTTATCACAGCTTCACATTATTTCCGATTCTGTATGTGTGAAAAAAAGAAAAAAATCTGTCTAATTTTTTTCACAACGCTATATTTTTATCACAGCCAAATTTATTTGTGAAAAGATGAAATGGACAGGTGAAAAGAAGAGCTAAAGTACTACTATTCACATTAATAAGACCAAGAAACGAGTTGTTTTTCAATACGAGTTTTAATACACATTTTAACGGAATTCACATACGCTCAAGTGCTCAGAAGCCCAAAAAAAAGAATTTTTTGAAGCAAAATTCAAACTTTTCTAAATTTGTGGACAAACAAGACACAAGACCTTTTATTTAAAAAACATATTTATCTATATTTAAAGACAGAATAATATGAAAACTTTTTTTTTCATTTTGTTTGTTTGATACACAGCGACTCACAGACGTCTGTGATAAGGAATACAATAATTCCTGGCCACGTTTTAAAGACCAAACAAGCAACGCGCTCAATAATTGTACATCGCACGGGATCGCACTGTCTCACTGGCTTATAGTTAGTTTTTGCGTCGTTTATAAGACGCAAACAAAGTTGTTTTGGTTAGCAAAATATGAAATGCTCATCGGTCGTTTTCTCTTACAGATTCCACTACGTCGCTACAAGATCCTAGATAAAAAAAAAAATGTAACAAAATATATTGTAATTGTTGTATCTCCTCAGCACACTTCAATTGTGTTGTACTCTTTGATTGTCAGTTCGATATCATATGTGAGGATCTGCGAAAACAAAACAAAACTAAACTGAACGTATACAGTATATAGAACACATACCCATACTCACCACATCAACATTATTAGTACAACATACATTACACACACGCACTATACTTACACACTGAGAAAAAAAATAAGCTTTGAAAAATTTTGATTTTGAAAAAAAAAAATATATATATATATTATGTCATTCAATAAGATCAGAAACGATCGGTTCTGTATCTGAATATTTATTTTAATCGAAGGATGTAAATATTATATGTGCGTGCATCAAGTCGGTACAATTCTTTTTAAATGCATAATTGTCTGAATACAAAAAAAAGAAACTATCAATAAAGACACATATAAATAAAAGTGAAGATAAACAAAAATATGCAAATCTATTAAAAAAAAGTAACAAAATAAATAAAAGAAGAATTAGTTGAAAAAAAAGGAATTATTGTGATCATTGTGATTTGAACCAAAAATAATAAAATTAAAGCAAAACAAAGTTATCCAACAATATAAATAAAAAAAAAAACATTAATTAAAAATATACCTGATCAAAAAATCAAGACAGAAGAGAAAAATATCAAGAGATTCAAGTGTTAATATATTATTTATAATTAATTTTCAGTGTTTTTTTTTTGTTGTTCAATTTTTTTTTATCGTTTACTGTTTTTTTTTTTGTTTTATATGTTATTCATCATGGTGCACCATAAAGGATAAAGGTAAATCTATTTTTTTTAAAATCAATTTCAATTTTTTGTATTAAAATAATTTTAAAAAAATATTAACTATAATAATTGTATTAAATTTAATTTTTTTTTTTGTTATTTTGTGATAATGATTTGAACATTTTTTTTATAAATATTCCAATTTAGTTAATTTTTTTTTTGTTCAAATCATGATTAAATTTTACTTCATTGTGTTGTAAATTTACATGTATATATATTTAATTTTATCGATTTCTATGAATTATTTCTATGATTATTGAATGAAGATCTTTTTTTTTGTTATTGATATGAGCGTATAATTTGTTTATATTGGTCATGGTGAGTGAGGTGTGAGGACGTAAGTATGGAATTCTCTACATGTTCTCTTCCCTCCCAGTAACACGCCCTTTCCTCCTTAAAGCTTCGGGTCCCAGGATTTTTTTTGAACCCCGAACATTTTTTATTGGCATGAAAAAGTAACAACATCCAGCGCTGCGGCTACAAGAACCCCCCCTCCGTCGAGCAAGCCTTAGGCATATACTAGCATGCCGCGAAGCCGTTGCCTGGATCCATCTCCATCCTGCTGCCTGGACCGGCCTTAGGGTCCTGTAGTAATAAGGTCGTAAAGGTGGTATAGGTTTTAGAGGGGGAACATTTGCTCCGTTACACATATTACGGATATTGTTTTGGGTCAATCAATGTGCAATCATACAATAGTTGAATTGATCTGACTCTTTAAACGTGCCGACGATTATCCACTGCGAATGTTTGGGCTTGCGATCACCTAAATGACACGACAAGATTGGTCTTTTGAAAACATCCAAAGAAGTCGGTCGTTCCTTGTACTTATCAACCTAACACTTTAACATAATTGAAAAACAAATACCTCCGCTGAGTACGGTGCCTATTATTTATAATTAGTTTAATAAATTATTCTTGAACATTGAATGCATTACGACCTAACTTCGAATACTAGCAAAAAATAATGTAAAAAACTGACAGCATTTATCATTTAGAACTCTTTAGTACAATTTTTTTCACAAAGAGTAACAGAATCGCATTTTGTGATATTGTGAACTGATAAAATGAAAACCTCCTGTGAAAAATGAAATGATATTTTTTTATCACTTCACAACTTCACAGTTACAGAATTGACTCCCAGGGAGAGACTGAGATTCTTGAAATTGGCGCTGACTTTTAAGTCACTTGGAAAGGCGATCATTTCCTTGGCGTGACTTTCCTCGCAGGGACTGAGGATTTTCGAGTATGCCTCGTGGACATTGTGGCACTGTCCTCGTGAAATGGTGTGACTTCGCAGATGAGTTCATAGCCTATAATACCCATGGATCAGAAGTCACAGCTGACCTGTAAATAATTTTTAGTATCAATGTTTTGTTTAAAACTTGAGGTTTGAAAGACCTTATGCTATGCTGATATTTGGTCAATCTGCAGTAGGAAATTGTCTCAAGCAGTTCTGAAGCAATGTAATCAGGAGTTCCAACCGGCGAGGAACTGTACCTACACATGCCCATCACGATTCAAGGCAGCGGGATTTCCAAAATCTTCCAGTTTGATATGGCCAAGGCGGTCGATTAGAATGTTTTCCGGATTGATGACGCGATGGACATAGCCCATGCAATGGAGAGCATGAATGGCAAGGGTCAGCTCGGGCAGATAGAATCGAGCCAAGTCTTGGTCGAAATATCCATTGCAAATCATCAAACTAAGGAAATCTCCTCCAGGGAAGTACTCCATAACCAAGTAGAGGTATTCAATGTCCTGATTGAATTTTAAGCAATTGTAAATTATGCGGTTTACTCTCTTACTTCAAAAGATTTACCTGAAAAGCGTATTGAAGATTTGTGATCCATTCCAAACTCCGTTCATACAACGTTCGCAGATGTTTTTCTACATTTTTCTCGTGTGGGCATATTGATAGATTTTGGATTTTATGTACTTGGTTGGGATTGGCGAATACTTTTTATGGCGTATTTAATTGGCAATCTGGAAGTTAAGCATTCTGAATGCGTTCGATTGGGAAAAATGACAATTTATTCTGATTTTCCAAAAAAGAGAATTCCCTTCTGATTTTAAAACCAGAATGTTTTTACGAGTACACCACATTTTGAAACCAAAAAAAAAGTGCACGAGAGAAATTACCTCATGATTTGTTTTCGTTTTTCTAATGAAGTTCCTTTTGCAGAATCTCCGGCGAAATAAAGTTCTTTTTTTCCGACAATTTCCTTGATAAAAAAATACATATAAATACTAAACTTCTTGAACAAGCAAGCTTTAAAAATTGTAAGGGAAACCTTATTTTCTTTATTTTGTAATGAAATACTTTTAATTGAAGACGAACAGAATTTTTTTTTTTTTTAAATTCCCACGCCTCTTTCCCCCCCAGATACCGCACGCGCTGGGGTCCATTGTCACCGAGTACGGCGGCAATTACGGTTGCTAGCCGTATCGGCACTTAATTAGAATTTTTTAATATTATTCTTTTAGTATAAATAAAGTTATGGCGATACGAATATTAGGATGAAAAGAGTTAGGGACTGCTTAATGCAAGCAGGGTCAAAAAGGAAAAACAAAATCAAAAAAAAAATATAAAATTCAAAATTGAAATTTTGCAAAAAGTAAGAAAAGAAAAAAGTACAAAATTTTAGAAAACAAAAATTTTAAAGTCGAAAATTTGAGAAAAAAAAAATAATAATAATAATAATAATAAAGTAAATAAGTGTGTGGAAGACACTTGTCAAGTTCGCAAAAAACATTACATATACTGATACAAATAAATGAAACTAATACAAAATTAGACAAACAAAAAACATTTATTGGCGTACCACACTGGTTTTAAGTATAGTCTTAAGTTTATTTTTATTAAAGTGCAGGTCAATGAGATCTGAATTACAATTCAAAAGCCTACTCATCCGTGTCAAGGGTTCGTGCATTCCATAATTGGTCCTATGTCTTGGGACATTGAGAAGATCAATGCTACGAAGGTGATAGCCTCCTCCCCGATAGTTAAAAAGTATAGCACTAAGAAGGTCTGGTGCATCTGTAACGCCAGTAATAAGTTGATGAAGGAAAACAATATCATTGTTAGTCCGTCTTTGAGACAACGTTTGCATATCGAGGAGCGATACTCGATCCTCATAAGATGGAATATTAAGAGGATCATGCCATTGAATACCTTTTAATGCGAAACGAGTAAAATTACGCTGCACCGATTCTAACCTGTCAATATGAACCTCATAAAATGGAGTCCAAATCTGCGAAGCATATTCAAGGTGAGGACGAACTAGGCAATTATAAAGAGAAAGGGTCACATTAGGATCAAGAAATTCTTTGGACCAACGCTTAATGAACCCAAGCATAGAATAGGCTTTATTAACAATATTGTTAATGTGCTCAGTAAAATCAAGATTTGGTGTAATAAGAACTCCAAGGTCCCTTACTTTAAAAACACGAGATAGAATTTGCTGAGATATAAAATACTCATAAGTCGAAGTTGCTCGTTTCTTAGAGAATGTCATTGTTTGGCATTTAGACGGGTTAAGATTTAAACTGTTCTTATTACACCATACAGAAAAATTATTTATATCATTTTGCAGAAGAATGCGATCATTGATAGTTGTAATTTTCTTGAAGATCTTCATGTCATCTGCAAAAATAAGAATTTCACTACTTCTTACACAAAAAGGAGCATCATTAATAGATAAAATAAAAAGAAGAGGTCCTAAATGACTACCCTGAGGAACACCCGATTTTGCAACAAAAGTCCTCGAAAACATTTCTCTAAACTTAACTTGATAAGTTCTATTATCAAGGTAAGAAGAAATCCATGAAACAAGCCCAGGAGGAAAGCCTAATGAATTTAATTTTAACTTGATAATTGAATGAGATAGTTGATCGAAAGCTTTTGAGAAATCAGTGTATACACAGTCAATTTCCTGTCCATTTTCCAAGCTGTTCAAACATTTATGCGTAAACGAAAGAAGGTTTGTGACAGTTGATCTTCCTTGCATAAAGCCATGTTGCTCACTGCATATGATGTTTTTGCAGTAAAAGGATAAACTGTCACATACAATTTGTTCAAACAGCTTAGGAATACAAGAGAGCTTAGAAATTGGTCTATAGTTGACAATATGCGACTTATCTCCTTTTTTAAACACAGGCGTGATGTAAGCAATCTTCCAAAGGCATGGAAATTTACCGAGTTGCAATGATAGTTCGAATATTTTACTAAGGGGCTTGGCTAAAACTGTTTTGCATTTTTTCAATAAAATAGGTGGAATACCGTCAGGACCAGAAGAATAATCTTCTTTGAGAAGGGACAAAAAATTTAGGACTTGGTCAACCTCAATCGGAACATTATTAAATGTGACTTGTTTGCTTTTTTTCAAATAATTGAAAAAATCAACATCCACATCTATGGGAGAATCTATGAAGGATTGACTGAAATTATTGGCAAATGCATCACAGATCTCAGTAGTAGAGCTCAAAATTAAATTGTTGTAAGTAAAATTTACTGGGTAAACATCGCATTTTCTTTTGGAGTTTACAAAATTCCAGAAACGTTTAGCGTCTTGCTTCAAGGAATCACCCATAGTAACGATGTAATCATTATAAAGAATGTACGAAAGTCTTTTGAACTCTTCGAAAAGAGATATATAAACCACGTGGTTCGCTAATGTCCCAGATCTGATATAGTTCTTCCACGCCCTATTTCTTTTATTACGGAGGTTTTTTAATTCTTTTGTGTACCAAGGATGACAAGAGGTGTTAGCTTGGATGATTCTTTTCCTTGGCACAGTTTCATTTATGCATCTCATCAGTACAGAATAGAAGCTAGAGATAATTTCGTCGATGTTATTGGAAAGTGGTAAGTTATCAATACCATAAGATATTAAATTATCCGAAAGCTGTTGAAAATTAGCTCTGTGAAAGTCATATTTATACGAGCAGTCATGAGAGTTACTATTTTCTAGTAAGTGACCACTCAAGTCAAGAAAAATATCTAAAGGGGGATGATAATCGTCAATATTAGATATTGCATAGGCGGACTTAACCACAACTGTAGAGGCCGCATTAGATGAGAATACCAGATCAAGTGTCCGATTAATTGAATTTTGAATAGAGCTTACTTGTTGCAGGTCAGCGGAGATTATGTTATCTAACATTTGGAGCTCTAATTGGTAAGAGCTAGAGGAAGCTTCAAAGTGCGAATCATCAACAGAAGGTTCCCAATTAATGTTGGGAAGATTAAAATCACCTAGCAAGATTATCTCACTATAAACTCCTGCCAAGCTAATGACATAGTCAAGAATCGAGGAAAGTTCAATAAAGACGGAAATAGGACTTTTCGGTGGAATATTCACATTCAAAATAAAGACATCTTTCATTTGCAAATTTAATTTGATGCATATTAATTCTAAGTTATCAACGCCAGGAATAATAATTTGGGAAGAGCAGAAACTATTACGAACAGCAATAAGGACTCCCCCTCCAACTGTACTCAATACATTTTCATGACGATCTCTTCGATAAACTATGAAATCTTTATCAAAGAGTTCAGCGTCCAATATTGTGGCGTTCAGCCACGTTTCAGTAAACGCAAAAAGATCATAAGAAAATGTTTGAGAATTTTTAAAAATTGTAGTTGTCTTACTACGAAATCCTTTGGTTGTAATTAAATTTGCGACGCGCGTTACGGATACGGACTGCTATGCGGTTGTAAAAAATGTACAACCAGAATGTTTTTTTTTAGATTCCAGATTGACAATTATTAAAAACGCCATTATACAAAAAAAAAAAACACTTTGACACAACAACCACTTTCAACTCACCTCCTGAGATGAATTGGGAATATGTAGTTAGAAAAAGTTACGATTTGACACATTAACACTGACCGCAAAAACAACAATTGTGGTTACGAATCGTAACTATTGGCGTGCAAAAACGAGAAATAGTCAACCATAGTTGATTATAGTCAACTATAGTCAGCGCAAAAACGCAGCTCTGGATAAACGACGAAATGAAGCGTAAAAGTTGTGTCTCTTGCTGCAAGCGTGTGGAAGGACCTCACACGTTTGATGTTTTGGCCAAGGAAATCCAAAATGTCATGAAAAAAGTTGGAATTGAAGATTGAACGCAAGGTGAAATATATTGTGACGGACAAAGGTCCAAATTTTATGAAGTTATTCCGATTGGCCACTGAAAGCACACGAGCTATCAATTTAATTTACAATTGTCAGTTGTCAATTTACAACCAATGACCGATAATGATAATTTAAGATTTTCAATTTAATGGCGTCATCAAAAATTGATGATTCGAAAACCGGGGTTGTCACATTGATGATTTGCGTTGTTAAAAGGAAAATTATAGTCGAAATGGTTGAAAATAAATGAAAATGGTTATCAAATTGAAAACCAAGTTATCAAATTGAAAAACAAGTCATCAAATTGAAAACCAATTTATCAAATTGAAAACCACGGTAATCATAATGAAAACCACGGTTATCAAATTGAAAATAGTGGTTGAATAAATGAAAATCGTTGTTAACAACTAGAAAACAAAGGTTGCCAATATGAAAACCATTTTTTTTTTGTGATTTTCAATATTACAACCACTGTGATAGGCTTTTAAATTGAGTTTATTGATTTGATTACCGTGGTATTTATTTATTCAATACGTTAAATTCTAACGGTTATATAAAAAAAACTTACAAACTAATTTAAAAATAACAAGAAAAAAAAACAAGTTTAAATTAAGTTATCAACTTCATTAATTAACAATATAAAATCTTGATTTGAAATTGAACGTTCTTACATTATTATCGTTTGAATCAATTAAGTTATAATTTTTATTATAAACATTAATGAGAAGATTTAAATTCTAACAGTGCTGCTGCGGCTGCGAAACGTATTACAGCGGTTCTAAAACAATAAAACAAGTCTCATTTTCCCTTATGTTTTCAATCCAAAGGTTGCACTCGAATCCAGGAAACCACGAATGCACTCGTATACTTACTTCCTCCAAGCTGAGTAGTCCTTTCATTCTGATATATAACCTTTAAGAACTGTTTAAAAATAAATCAGATTTAATATTTTGGAAAAATGTTAATTAAATAAATGTGAATTTTAAATTTATAACAGAGTCAAATACTTAAGTAAATTATAAAGTAAAAAGTAATAAAGTTGACTGCTGGATGGCCAATATCATCTATCCATTTTTTTTTTTAAATATTTTGTTCGATCGCCGCCGATTTGCACATCTTTCAAGAGCTCTCGTGAAACGAGGCAATAGGGAGGATATGGGTAGGAGAGGGACGGGCGAGGAAGGAATCATCAGGATAGGGACTCGGGCGGAATCGGGGAAGGGAAGGAATGTCCACTACGGCAGCTGCGGCATGCTCGCGTTGCTCAGCTATACTCGTCGGATGGGGGGGTCTTGCCACCGTAGCTGGACCTCACCTCTTTCCAAAAACATAAATCATGCCTTGATTTGTATGCTAGAAGTCAAAATTAAAGATACACCACCACCACTTGTTCGCTTTCCTCGGACACCGTTGATGACGTCACGGTTTGGCCTGTTCCCTCCCAGCCTGGAATCCATTCGGCCGGAATCTCGGATTCCCCAAATCTGGAGACAAGTCAGTGGTGGACTCTGTTGCAAATTCTTTTGCACCGCCGAAACGAACACTCCCGACTTGACTTGAAACTTTAATCAAGATAATATTGGATGTTCGCATTCAATATTATCAACAAGCGAATGGGAACGAAATTAACTAATAAAATTAAGGAATTAAACACCAAAACGAAATGCACCAACCCGATGTGCCGCGAATTTTTTATTGAATATTGACAATGAATATTGAATGACAGTTGACAATTGAAAGACAATGTCAGAGGTGCGTTTTTGCGCTGACTATAATCAACTATAATCAACAATGGTTGACTTTTTCTCGTTTTTGCACGCCAATAGTTACGATTCGTAATCACAATTGTCGTTTTTGCGGTCTGTGTTGATGTGTCAAATCGTAACTATCTCTAACTATTTCCAATCCATCTCAGGAGGTGAGTTGAAAGTGGTTGGTGTGTCAAAGTGTTTTTTTTTTTGTAAAATGGTGTCTTTAATAATTGTCAATCTGGAATCTAAAAAAAAAAAAACATTCTGGTTGTGCATTTTTTACAACCGCGTAGTCGTCCGTATCCGTACCGCCGCGAGTTTAATTACAATCAGAGGATATTTGTTCGTCTTCAATTATTTCATTACAAAATAAAGAAAAAAGGTTCCCCTTACAAATCTTAAATTATCGGAAAAAAAGAACTTTATTTCGCCGTATATTTTGCAAAAGGAACTTCATTAGAAAAAAGACAACAAATCAGAAGGAAATTTCTCTCGTGCACTTTTTTTTTGGTTTCAAAATGTGTAGTGTACTCGTAAAAACATTCTGGTTTTAAAATCTCTCCCTGGTCACAAACTCTTCCAATCGAATTGACTATACTGCGATCCGCAAACATCCCTTTTTCGAGGAGCGAAGAGCGTCGGCGATATACTCGAGAAGCAGAATGAAAAATTGGAGGATAAGTTGGCCGCTGCCCGTGAGCAAATGATTGTCGAACGTCTGTCGGCACGAACGGGAAACTTAAACTTGTAGAAGGTGGAGAAGCAACTGGAGCACAAAATGTAGGAAAAGACCGAGCAGGAGAGGATGAAGGAGAAATCTGAGGTAAGGTTTTTCATCTCCAAACAGATCTCATTTAACGTTCATTGTATTCTTTAGTTCGTCGAACAAATTTTAGAACAAGAAACTCCTTCGTGAACTCAACGAAGAGCGGGAAAAGTCCTCAAACACCATCGATTCGGCTTCAGCTATCGAAATCAAGCTCAAAAACCTCGAAGACAACTACGAACGACTTAAGTAAGCATGCAACATTACCGACAACCAGCTGACCGAAGTCGAGGCAATGCTGCAAGCCGAACAGAAGCGCAGTCAATCGTCGCAAGAGAAAATCGATGTCCGGGAGAAGGACAAAGCCATCAGTAAGCTGAGGAAGATAATCAACGAGAAACATGCGAACAAACTCGTCGCCGAAGGACGGTGAAACCGAGACACAAGAAAAAGTGGAAATCCTTATTATTATTATTGCTTTCATGTATTCTGTCGGCAATAAAAAAATTTGTTCATTGGTTTCAAAAAATAAAGACTTTCTCCGTTTATTTATATAAAAGCACGAACTAGATATGGAATTGATAGTTTTTAAGCGAATCTGGAAGCAGCAATTAGGAGAATATCAGGAGCTGGCTTGCTTGGAACAGCTTGAAGATTTCTTTATGGAGGGTGGTCTTCAGTTCTAATATGCCATTTGCCTTTCTTGCTGTGGGTTGTTCAAAAATAAATAAATATGATCTTATTTCAATTGTCTTTAAGAACTGACCATCAAGATCATTGTTTAATTTTTGCAATAAATTTAGACTAACGAAAATTGTTGTCTCTTTATCCATTTCAATTATTATGATCAAAAGAAAAGAAAAATATAACCTCAAAAGAATTGTTTTTTTTTCTCGTTTGACAGATCAACCAAACCTTACTAAAAAGCGTTTTTGGATTATTTCAACTATGTCTAACTATTTCAACTATGACACATCAACCATGTTTTTTTGACATGAAAACTATAGTCAACTATCGTCAGCGCAAAAACGCACCTCAGGTGTGTTCAGCGAGAAGCGAGGATTTACAACCGACAGCAATACAAGTGCTGCCACACCGGTAGCTCAGGTTAAGGGGTGGGTTTAATTAATCGAAGATATTTTTGATCGAGGTAATCGAAATTAATTTGATATCAAATGATATCGAAGCAAGTTGATTAAAATTGAAGTACAGGGGCGTACTCAATTTTGCAAATGGGCGCCAGGAAACTTTTTTTTGGTAGTTTACCAAACCAATGATGGAAAAAAAATACCTGTAAAGTCTTCAAAATAATTAATAATGAATAAGAAAATTTAAATTTTAATTGTTTTATTGACTGGAAAACCGTGGGAAAACCTGGATTAAAAACCAGTGGCGCAAATTTATAGTCAGATAAAGTAGACTTTAAAATTATTTTAGTCGATACTAAGCTGATACTATAGTTTTTGACAATTATAGTCGAATTAAAACCAACTTTAAAGTTAGTAGCTGGTGCTAAAATTAATACCGAGGAAAGTACCTTTTATCTTTTAATATCGACTTCAATGTTCTGTGGAGTAGAATGTTTTCAAATAGTTTATTTAAAGTTTTTAATATTTTTGATGATTATGAACTTTTTCGAAAATCGAAAGTGTATTAAAACAAGGCAAATCCTTTTGATGAACTCGACGAAGATGAATTTTACTCTCGATATAGGTTTGATAAGATCACATCTGATCGAGAAACTTTGTCAAATCGTGGACTTCATTACCTGCATCCTTATAAGTTCTTATCACACTTCATTTTCTTGGAAGGTGATATATTGAGTTATCGTAATGAATAGATTTATTATTCCAGATTTTAGACACTAGCTACTTGCATGGAATGTTGTCAACCGGATTAACTTCGGTTCGTTGCCCCTGTCCTATATAGTAATATATGTAGTTGAAATGTGCTTCTGGATCAATTGCCTTAAAATTTCCTTTTCGCCGTGGCTCATGACTCCAATTAGGCTCCCTTCCAAGCTTTTAATACATTTTTCTATAAATAAATCAGAATAGTTTGGAACAGCAAATGTGTCAATGAACACCAAAAAACTGTACTTTTCTGTTCCAAACTGTTCCAAAGCAGTGATCACTTATACCAAGATTGGAAACCTTGCTGTCAAAGTGACATTTGCCTACAAGCTGAGGGTCCAGGTTAGCTGAAACAGTATGCGTGTAATACAAACTTAAGGGGCCAGGTTAGCTGTAAGAGTATGCGTGTTTTTGTAATAAAGATTCAGTTGCCTACATAATAAAAAGCAAGTGAGCTGCAAGAGTATGTGTGCATGAAAAAAATAACTTTTGCGGTATTTGGAGGGTAAAACGTAGGTAGGTTTCCAATCTTGTTATAAAGTGATCACTGTTCCAAAGTGTGCAGAACAGTGTCGCTGAACATACCTAAATTGTATTTAATTGTGTAAAACAATCGCTCCCAAACTGTATTTGATTTCCCAAACTGTAATTTTTTTGGTTTGTTCGACTAAAATGCATTGTGTGTGCAACCTAAGGCTTACACTAGTTACAGGCAGGTTACAAAATGTCTATAATTTGATATGAAATTAGTAGCTGGTTTTAAATTTAAAATGGTTTTAACTAGTATCTACTAAAGTTACTTAATAGGTGCTGACTATAAATTTGCGCCAGTATCTTTTCAAACTAAAGAACAAAGATTCTATAAGAGTACCAGAAGGGCACTCTTGAAGATTAAAGAAATTAGAAAAAGGCAAAAGAGGCAAACAATTTTGTGTCGAAACACAAAGAAAAACCACCCAAGAAAATTCGAGATAAAATTTTCCAAGTAAGGAAAGAAACAAAATGGCCACCAACCAGGCCAATTAAAATTCTGACAAAAAGCAAATAAAAATAAGCAAAAATTGTTAGCTCCAAAAATTCCTCAGCAGAAAATCGAAATGGTTTCTCCTCCTCTCCACTCAACTCAAATCGTATTTCCCAAAAAAAAGTATAGATATCGCAAAAATTACGAGAAAAATTCTCCAAAACAAAATTGTTCCAAAATGGCTGTTCTTCGTCTCCACGCTTTCGATTCTATAAGAGTACCAGAAGGGCACTCTTGAAGATTAAAGAAATTAGAAAAAGGCAAAAGAGGCAAACAATTTTGTGTCGAAACACAAAGAAAAACCACCCAAGAAAATTCGAGATAAAATTTTCCAAGTAAGGAAAGAAACAAAATGGCCACCAACCAGGCCAATTAAAATTCTGACAAAAAGCAAATAAAAATAAGCAAAAATTGAAATGCTCCAAAAATTCCTCAGCAGAAAATCGAAATGGTTTCTCCTCCTCTCCACTCAACTCAAATCGTATTTCCCAAAAAAAAGTATAGATATCGCAAAAATTACGAGAAAAATTCTCCAAAAAAAAATTGTTCCAAAATGGCTGTTCTTCGTCTCCACGCTTTCGTGATTCTTCCAAAAGTGAAAGTTCAAGATGGCCAACTTGGCTCGTCCGGCTACTCGACCCTCAGGCCATCTCCTTCGGACCTTTTGTGTGGTGAACGTTCTGTCTCGGTCCTGCACTTGCCTCCGTCCATAAGACTGGGGTGTGCGACCGGGAAGCCATGAATCGTCCATCGCACGCGGTCAATGCACACAGGTGATGCGATCACCCAGTAGCACAGTGGACGAGTTCAGCTCACATCCATCACTTCCAGTCGAAGATTCGAACTTCGAAAAGCCATTTGGAATTCCGTGTATTACAAGGACTCTCCATGGGTCCGTCTTCTAGCATTAACAATTTGAAGAGAAACCATTTCCTTCAACTACTTTGCAACGTTTGGACCTAAGTTTAAAGAGAAAGAGAATGGTGTGGTTAATCTTTTAATGTCTACGACAGTTTACGATGGGCACTCGGCCATACTAAATTTATGTTGGTGTGATTCAAATTCACACATTGTTGGGCATGGGTAAATTCTTCATGCCTTCTCCGATCATATACATATAGTGTCCTCTAATTGTGGACCGCCCGTCGCACAACTCGTTGGTGTGGGCACCCTGCCGCACACTTCTATTGTTCGAACCTGTTGGGTTTACGTTCCCAAAACTTTAGGAGAGCAGGTCACTGGCTGATGGCCCAGGTTTCTACTGAACTCTTCAAGAATTTTGGGATCGCAAAAGAAAATGGTTAGTACAGGGGCAGGTAAAACTTGTTGTGGTAAAATTTACCGCAACAAATCCCACCCTTACCTCCTAGGAAATGTGCTTGCCTTTGGTTAAAACCGTAGGTAACACATTTCCAAAGACGGTCCCTCAAAAAAAATCCATCAGAAAACGAAAAAGAAGCAATGAATGAAATTTTAAAAGAAAAGAAAAAAAGCAAAAGCAAAAAAAACAAAAAAAACAACAAAAAGTAAGCTACTCTAATCGTTAAAGATTTCGGATGCATTGGCAAACGGTTTTAAATCTTTAACATGCCAAGTTCCGCGATCTTTACCATTACTATCCTTTAAGACGTATGTCCAAGGTGACACACGCTTCGCAACAACAAACGGACCGACAAACTTCGGTGCTAACTTGGCAGCATAGTAATTCGCGGCATCCGAAAGAGTAAAGTTTCTCCGCCATACAAGTTCGCCGGGGTGATATTGAACATCACGCCGTCGAAGATTGTAGGCTTCAGCAGCGCGCTTAGATGCTGCTTCCAATTTTTTCCCTATATCACTCCTAAGCTTTCGGAAACGTTCCCTGATCCCGTCCTGATCCTCAACGTCCTCCGAATTACCGCTAACTAATGGTACTTCCTGACCCGAAGTTACCATATCCCTCCCGGAATTTGCATAGTATGGGGACACCCCTAAAACCTCGTGTTGTGATGTGCGAATTGCACATGCCACTTTACTCATTTGAGCATCCCAAACCCTGTGGTTTTCACCCACATATGCCCTCAAAGTTGTCTTGAGGATCTGATTGATCCTCTCCGCAGGATTCGCCTGCGGATGATAATGGGCTGTAAATTTTAGAAGTGACCCGTACGCCTGGCAAAGCGTTTTCAATTCCTTGGATCGGAATTGGGGACCGTTGTCACACACGGTCACCTTTGGTATGCCAAAAAGTAAGAAGACATTGTCTTCAAGTTCCCTACAAATGGCTTTCGCCGTAGCCGACCTCAACGCAAACAGTAGTGGAAGCTTTGTGAAGTTATCCACTACCGTAAGTATGTACGTGAAACCCCTACTCGATTTTGGAAGTGGGCCTACCAAATCTATACAAATCATCTCCCAAGGTGATTTGATTCCTACCCTCTCCGTCATTAACCCAGCTGGTCTTTCATTAATCGGCTTTACCTGTTGGCAAACTTGACAACTCCTAACATACTTAGTAATATCGGCCCTCATTTTTGGCCAGTAAAACTTTGCCGCTATCCTGGCGAAAGTTTTCCTAACACCCATGTGTCCTGCTAAAGGACTATAATGGTTCTCCTGCAAAATCCCTAACCTATCCTTTTTCCCTACAACTCTCTTCCATTCCTGATTATCCTGATGAACTACGATGTGATTAGCCTTCACGAGTTTGAACAACTGACCTTGTTCAACTCTCCAGGACGGAAACCTAAGTGGATTTGAATTGACTTGTGAGATCATTTTGTCCACCCAAGGGTCTAAAACCTCTTCCGAGATACCACCCAACTGTGGCACTCCTCGAGAGAGCATATCCGGAACCACATGCTCTTTCCCCTTGCGGTGAACGATCTCAAAGTCAAACTGTTGAAGCCTAATGGCCCAGCGAGCCAACCTACCCTGAGGATCCTTTAGATTGCTTAGCCATATTAAGGAGTAATGATCGGTCACGACAGTAAATCGAACTCCTTCGAGATACGGTCGCAACTTCTCAATAGCCCAAAGTACAGCTAAGCATTCCTTCTCTGTTGTGCTATAGTTTCTCTCATTCCTATTTAAAGACCTACTAAGGTAACAGACAATCTTCTGCCCCTCCTCAAAGTTCTGCGAAAGAACTGCACCGATACCGTAATCTGACGCGTCTGTTTGAACGACAAAGGGTCGTTTGAAATCTGGGCAAGTGAGTATAGGTGCTGTCACCAAACACTCCTTTGCCTTCCTAAAGCTATCCTCACATTCTGTTGTCCAATTGAACTTCCTATTCTTTTTTAATAAGTCTGACAATGGCCGAAGTAATTCAGCGAAGTTCGGTACAAAACGACGGTACCAAGAAACTGTCCCTATAAAACTCCTAACTTCTTTAACATTCCTCGGTGCTGGAATCCTAACCATACTCTCTACTTTTTCGGGATCGACATGCAACCCATTCCGATCCACGATGTACCCTAAAAACTTTAGCGAGGGCATGCAGAAGTTGCATTTCTCCCTGCTGACCTTAAGTCCCGCATCACACAACCGTTTCATCACCTCACTCAGAACTTCGAGATGTTTCTCAAAAGATTCAGAGATAATGATGATGTCGTCTAAATAGACGAAAACGAATGGCTCAAGATCGGCACCCAAAACCGTGTCGATAAATCTCTGCCAAGTCGCCGGTGAGTTATGAAGACCGAAAGGCATCCTCCTAAACTGATATAATCCCCGCCCAGGTACCGTAAAGGCAGTATAAGGCTTAGATTCCTCTTCCATAGGTATCTGCCAGTAAGCTGACTTGATATCTAGGGAAGACAAACATCTAGCACCACGAAGCCTATCCAAAATTGAACTAATATACGGTAGGGGATACGCATCCCTATCCGTATTCCTATTCAGCTTCCTATAATCCACACAGAATCTATAGGAGCCATCTTTCTTTTTAACCAAGAGTATTGGAGATGACCACGCACTTGTCGATCTCTCAATAACTCCTGCCTCTAACATCTCATTAAGTTCCCTATCTATATGTTCCTGTATTGCCGGGGAGACCGGATAATACCGTTGTTTTATCGGTTCCGCCGACGTCCTAATTTTGTGCTCAACTAGTGTTGTGCACCCTAAGCCCTCAGGCATTTTCCTAAACGATTCCTCTACTAATGACTCTAAAGTCCTTATTTCCCTATCACTCAACTCTGATCTTTCCATAAGAGAATGTACCGAAACAGCACTAGCCTGTTCGGAGAAAGTCCACTCACGTGACCTAAGATCCGGGACAATACCCGACAGCGCCCAAAAATTTGCGCCTAGGATCACGGTATGTGGCAGAGTTGGTATTACCAAGCAATCAACAAGGATTGCCCTATCCTCAACTACAACTGGAAGAGAGATTGCTCCTAACACTTCGACACTTGACCCATCTGCCAAACACACGCAGTGGATAGTGTCCTTCTTCAAAGTAAGCCCTAAATTACTGAGTATTTTCCAAGAGTCCCTACCTATTATGGTTCTAGAAGCTCCTGAATCTAATAAACCTAAAAAGCTAGAACCATAAATGCTAACTGTTAAAAATGGTCTCCTATCATTACCGTTTGCCTCCAAAGTAAACCCTAAGTGAACCCTACTAACCAGCTGGTTTCCAGCAGGCGAAACCCCTAGCGTCTTCGAACTTCTCGCCCTGCTGCCGCAGAAGTCCGATTCCCATTTCCCGAGCAATTCCTACAATCTGGTCTTTTGACCCCTAACGTCCCACAACCATAGCAACGCCTAGGAGCGGAACACCTATCTGCATAATGGCCTATTCCATTGCAGTTAAAACACCTAATATTTGAAATGGGACGAGGTTGGTTTGATGATTGGGCCTGACGAGAGGTTCCGTTGTTCTCCGCAACAACCGAAACCGAAGGAATATCAACACCTACGTATGCTAGATCCGGTTCTAGCAACGACCTATTCTGCCTAACACTTGGTGGTGGAACATACGCATCCACGTTGGCCCTAACTGCCTCTAAGCTCCTACCTAATGCTACCAGATCAGACACACAAGTTGGTTTCGCCAAACCAAGCTGCGTTTGATAAAAGGGTGTCAGATTCCTCTGAATCATCGACAGCCTTCTACCTTCCGAAATGGGATCAGTAAGCCTACCGAACAAATTTTGCATCGTTTCGACATAGACGATGGATTCATCTTTGCCTTGTGTCCGACGCCTAATCTCTTCAAGAAGTTGATCATCATAGTTCGGTGGTAAGAACTCGAGTTTAAACTCTTTCACGAGTTCTTGCCACGAACCGATCGAAACCCTAACGGCCCTAAACCAAATCAGAGCTTTCCCTACAAAAAGTTCTACCGCTGACCTAAAAAGTTGGGTTTCCGAAACCCCCCTAGCCTGTCGCATTTCCTCTACCCTCTCTAGGAATGCGTTCACTGAGGCACCACAGCGCTCTCCAGTAAACTTAACATCCCATTTTGCGATGTTGTGGAACCGGTCCGATTCCACAAAAATCCTCTCTCCGTTGGAACTATCCCTACCAACGATGTTGCTCCTGTCTGCCTCTCCTACGCGTGTCGATGAACCGGCAGCAGTACTCATCGATCCGCTCTGATTTGCTGAGTCAGCTGAACGCTGACTCTCGTTTTCTCTGTCCCTATCAGTCTTCTCTGCCCTACTGTCTTCCACTTCCTCATTATCTCCATCAAGTGCTGACATAGCCATAACGACTTTATTCTTTAAGAAGAGTTTGGCTTTATCCTGGCCTTCGTTTTCCGGAATGCTCCTATCTAACCTACGTAAACACCATTCTACCTTCGTTAAAATCTTTAAATAGTCACCCGAAGTTTCCGACTTCGGTGGATTTTCTAAAAGTTTCCCTATCTCTATCAGTTTCTTTTCAACTGCAACCGCATCCTGTTCGAAAGTGAAAGGATACGATTCAGCCACAAAGGAACTCCTACGCTCTAATTTTAAAGTTGCCCTAAGCGTTTTCCGCATATCCTCAACTGTCCCTACTGTTAACCCGCGACATTCAATTTCGTAGGTTAATTCCTCTAGCGACAACCTATTAATTTGGCTAGTATCCATATTACAAAGATTACAAAAAAATATATAAATTCTCAAATTCAAAAAAAAAAGAAAAAAAGGAACACCCTGTCTTTTTAAATTAATAAATTTGATTGAAATTCAAACACTACAAAATCTCGAATAAAAATCAATAATGAAAATGTCTCAATATACTAAAATTAATAAAATTTTGAAATGGTAAATAGATAGGTATTAAATTAAAAATACAAGTGGCAACCCTGTCAATGCACTTGCAACTCTAATAAAATAAAATTTAGATATCAAATCGTATAATCAAAAAAAAAATTTCAAAAACAAAATTTTAAAATATGTAAGGCGTTGTCAAAGTGGCAACCCTGTTAACGCAATTCCAAGTTCAAATAAAATAAGATTAAGATATATGTAAAATCGTATTATCAAAAAAAATCTCAAAACCAAAATTTTAAAATATTTCAGGAGTTGTCAAAGTGGCAACCCTGTAAATGCACTTCCAAATAATATTCAAATAAATACTAATAAAATTAAATTCAGCCTGGCACGAAGGTAGGAGTGAGACAGCAATATTTCGCTGCTCACAAAATGGTCGACGAAGTAATAAAATATCAAATAGTTGAAATTATATTTCAATAAACAAATTTTTATGCAAAGCCAGATGCAACAAATAGGTTAGAATAGGTAAAAATAAAAAAAAAATAAAAGACTCACTTGCACCAATTAGACTGCAATTCACAAAAAAAAAAATTCAAACAGCAGACAATTTTCCTTCCTTTTTTTCGAGGTTATTTTGTTAGGGCTCTTGTGCCGCTAAATCACCGCACTCAACCTTTGAATAAGAAAAAACACGACACACCTAAAAGAATAAAAAAAAAACACCAAGTAACTATTTCTTAAATAAAATTATATGAATAATAAATTCACTTCCCTAAAAAAACAACAAGATAAGACACAAGTAAAAGGAACAATGAACAAATTCTTTTGCACCGCCGAAACGAACACTCCCGACTTGAAACTTTAATCAAGATAATATTGGATGTTCGCATCCAATATTATCAACAAGCGAATGGGAACGAAATTAACTAATAAAATTAAGGAATTAAACACCAAAACGAAATGCACCAACCCGATGTGCCGCGAATTTTTTATTGAATATTGAATGACAGTTGACAATTGAAAGACAATGTCAGAGGTGCGTTTTTGCGCTGACGATAGTTGACTATAGTTTTTGTGTCACACTTTGACACTCCAACCACTTTCAACTCACCTCCTGAGATGGATTGGAAATAGTTAGAGATAGTTACGATTTGACACATCAACACAGACCGCAAAAACGACAATGTGATTACGAATCGTAACTATTGGCGTGCAAAAACGAGAAATAGTCAACCATTGTTGATTATAGTTGATTATAGTCAGCGCAAAAACGCACCTCAGGTGTGTTCAGCGAGATGCGAGGATTTACAACCGACAGCAATACAAGTGCTGCCACACCGGTAGCTCAGGTTAAGGGGTGGGTTTAATTAATCGAAGATATTTTTGATCGAGGTGATCGAAATTAATTTGATATCAAATGAGATCGAAGCAAGTTGATTAAAATTGAAGTACAGGGGCGTACTCAATTTTGCAAATGGGCGCCAGGAAACTTTTTTTTGGTAGTTTACCAAACCAATGATGGAAAAAAAATACCTGTAAAGTCTTCAAAATAATTAATAATGAATAAGAAAATTTAAATTTTAATTGTTTTATTGACTGGAAAACCGTGGGAAAAACTGGATTAAAAACCAGTATCTTTTCAAACTAAAGAACAAAGATTCTATAAGAGTACCAGATGGGCACTCTTGAAGATTAAAGAAATTAGAAAAAGGCAAAAGAGGCAAACAATTTTGTGTCGAAACACAAAGAAAAACCACCCAAGAAAATTCGAGATAAAATTTTCCAAGTAGAGAAGAAACAAAATGGCCACCAACCAGGCCAATTAAAATTCTGACAAAAAGCAAATAAAAATAAGCAAAAATTGAAATACTTAGCTCCAAAAATTCCTCAGCAGAAAATCGAAATGGTTTCTCCTCCTCTTCACTCAACTCAAATCGTATTTCCCAAAAAAAAGTATAGATATCGCAAAAATTACGAGAAAAATTCTCCAAAAAAAAATTGTTCCCGAATGGCTGTTCTTCGTCTTCACGCTTTCGTGATTCTTCCAAAAGTGAAAGTTCAAGATGGCGAACTTGGCTCGTCCGGCTACTCGACCCTCAGGCCATCTCCTTCGGACCTTTTGCGTGGTGAACGTTCTGTCTCGCAGGGGCGATTCCTCATAGTAACCAAGTATATCGGCGGTAAACCAAGAATTTCAAAAAATAAATGTATTTTCAGATATTTAATATTCTTCCGCAAATCAACAGTTCAAAAATTTATAGTTTCAAACACTTTAATAAATGCCTGAACACAAAAAAAAAAGTTTAGCACAAAAAAAAGCGATTCCCTTTGAATCAGAACGTGGCATACACAAGAAATAACTTGTGCCGAAAATCTATTTGATACACCGCTTTGCTACCGTAAACAATTGCGGTTACTATTTTCATACAATCTTCAAAAACAGTAGACACAGACATTCCAATAAACGCCTGTAAAAATAAAGAGAAGGTTAAGCGCAAAAAAAAGCGATTCCCTTCCCTTTGATGAGAATTTGGCATACACAAAAAATCTCTGATACCGTAAAAATTTGCGGTCACTATTTGCATACAATCTTCAGAGAGAGATAGACGCATACATTCCACTAAACGCCTGTAAAAATAAAGAGAAGGTTGAGCGCAAAAAAAAGCGATTCCCTTCGACTGAGAAGGCACACAGATACACATTTTTAACTCTTAAGCGACATTCGTGGTCGTAGTTGTAGTGTTTCTAATGTTTCTATATCAATTAGCACGACGACGTACGATGACGCACGTGTTCGCCAACACGAAACGATTATGCTCATAGTCGCTGTTTTGATTTAGGTACATCAATTTCTTCATTTTGAGTATTTAGTACATAATTCCTCTTATTTATGTACCTATACTCAAATCTTAAGTAATATATTAAAGCCGATTGTTTACGGCTTTATTTAGATGACAAATTTTCAGTTTTTGACGTTTTTTATGTTTAAGATTTTTAAGACCTTGAAATATGTATTTTAAGTATACTTAAGAAGAGTCATAAAATGAAAACTTACCGTCAAAACAAAGCGGTAAACAAACCAAATATTAAAGATACCTTTAAGATTTGATAATAAATAAGGCGGATTATGTACATTCTAATTAGATATTCTTATTCGGGTCGCACGTACTTGCCCATGTCTTCAACAGCGGGGTATTAATATAAAATATTAAGAAACTCAAAAAAGGTTTTGTTCTTAAACTGAAAATTTCAATTGAAAAAGAGTTTTCTAGTATAAAATTTAAATTTATGAAAAAATTTTGTTTTGAAAATCGTTAGAGCGATTTTGTTTTTTTTTTTAATAATTTTGTATTAATCAAATTTTTTGAAAATTCTTGAAAAATAAATTTGGTATGTCAGTTTTAAGGTCTTATAAAGATACATGTGAAATCTGGAATTTTGAAAAAAAAAAGCAAACACAAATTTTTAATATTGTGAAATAAAAAAAAATATTTTTTTTCGTTGATCAATCAAGAAGAACATAGAGAACAAAAAACAAACATTGTCGATTTTTGCTCAACAAAATTGAATAGCTACTAAGGTTAATTTTGACTTAAAAAAAAAATAATAAAAAAAAACATCCGTCACGAATTCGCTAAAAACACTAACTTCTTCTTTTAAGAATTTTTTAAACATTTTATTTAGAAGAAAAAAAAATTCTTTACGAAAAAATAGCTCTAAGGATTTTACAAATCTTTTTCTTTTTATAACTTCAATTTAATATTTAAAACTGAACATAAATTGTAATTTCAATAATTGTGAAAGCAGTTTTTACTTTACCTATATTTAAATTTTCAATAAAAATATTTTTCGGGTTTCTTAATTATTTTGATTTTTGTATTTTAATGTTTGTTTTAAATCATAACTGTCGGACATTATGTGTTGTTATTTTATTTTATTTTTTTTTGAAATATATAAAATTAACATTTTTCCTTACAAAAAATTTTATCATAAATTAAAAAAAAAAACTTTTGAACAACAACAGTTTTGAGTTTTTTTTTTTTATTATTGTCTTAACTTTTCCGAGGGTCGTAGGTAAACCAAGGATGAGGACCAGGAATCGCCACTGCTGTCTCGGTCCTGCACTTGCCTCCGTCCATAAGACTGGGGTGTGCGACCGGGAAGCCATGAATCGTCCATCGCACGCGGTCAATACACACAGGTGATGCGATCACCCAGTAGCACAGTGGACGAGTTCAGCTCACATCCATCACTTCCAGTCGAAGATTCGAACTTCGAAAAACCATTTGGAATTCCGTGTATTACAAGGACTCTCTATTTATTTATTTATTTCGTTAAATGCTAACGGTCAGGACTTATTTTAACTACATTTATATAAAAAATATCTTAAAACTAATTATAATTATAAGTTTTAATTTTGTATGAAGAAATTGATTTTAAAATTGAGTGATTTTATGTTGTCATTCACAGAGTCTATTAGGTTAAAATTTTTATTGAAAATATTTATTAAAAGATTTAAGGGACTATGTGTACCATAATTTGACCTACTATAAAAATTACGAAGTGGCATTTGTCTTCTTAAGGAATAATTACTCACACTAAAGTTCAAGCGACAAAGAATTGATGGCGCTGATATTGAGCCATTTACTACACCGACCATAAAGCAAAATTGTAAGTAAGCTCTGTGGCTGGCAAGAGAGGGAAGGCTAATAAGTTTGAGTCGATCAATATAAGGAGGCAAGATGATCCTGTTCGGCCAAGGAAAAAAACGAAGACAAAATCTTAAAAATCTCTTTTGAATACTCTCCAATCTATTTATGTGGACTTCATAGTATGGAGCCCAAACAACACAACCGTGTTCTAAAATTGACCTTACAAAAGAAGAATAAAGAGTCTTTAGTACATACGGATCTCGAAATTCACGAGCGAATCTTTTAATGAATCCAAGTGTCATGTTAGCTTTATTAATAATGTAGTCAAAGTGGTTAGTATATGTAAGTTTAGAGTCCAACACTATTCCCAGGTCAGTAAAACTAGAGACATTACATAGAGGCAACGAATTAAGCGAATAGTTATATACAAAGACATTTTTCTTGCGTGTAAAACACATTGTCTTACACTTGTCAATATTTAAAACTAAACTATTTATATTGCACCATTCCCTAAATCTATCTAGGTCTTCTTGTAGAAGATCACAGTCATGCATAGAACTAATTTTTCGAAATAATTTCACGTCATCGGCATAAATAAGTGACATGGAACTAACTAAGACAGAAGGAAGATCATTAATAAATAACACAAACAGCAATGGACCAAGATGACTCCCTTGTGGTACACCAGAATTGACTGTAAAACATTTAGAACGTTCATTTTTAAAAACAACACTATATAATCTATCACGAAGATAAGACGACAACCACAAGATGAAACACTCATTAAGACCAATAATTCTTAATTTCTTAAGAAGAGTTTTATGACAAAGTTTGTCAAAAGCTTTACTAAAATCAGTAAAAATGCAGTCAACTTGTTCTTTGTTTTCAAAAGCGTCAGTACAGAATGTAGTAAATTGCAATAAGTTTGTTATCGTGGATTTCTTTTTTACAAAGCCATGTTGGTTGTCACATAAAATAGATGTACAGTGAAACGAAAGGGTATCACAGATAATAGATTCAAACATTTTTGGGATGGCTGATAATTTAGCAATTGGTCTATAATTGGAAACTATGTTTTTCTTTCCTTTCTTATGAAAAGGAATTAAAAAGGAGTTTTTCCAAAGGGTAGGGAACACAGAACATTTTAGGGAATCGTTGAAAAGTAGGAAAAGAGGATAAGATAAAAATATTGCACACTTTTTTAACATATAAGATGGTAAACCATCAGGACCGGGGCTAAGACAGTCATCTAAGTTATCAATATATTTTAGGATAGTTTCTTCAGAAATTGAAAAATCTATTGAACTAAGGTGTGAGAATTCTGTTAGTCTAAAATTATTATTATTTTCATGAGTAGATATATTACCAAATGCACTTTGAAAATAATCTGAAAACATGTTTGCGATTTCTTCAGAGGAATGGCTGGTGGAGTCCAAATAACTCATTTTAGATGGGTACCCATCAGATTTGCGTTTGCAGTTTACAAATTTCCAAAAATCACGAGGATTAGATTTAAGATTATTTTCAGTTTGTATTATGTAGTCAGAATAAAGAAGATTGGAGTAGTTTAGAAATTCATCTCCCTGTATGATATAATCATGTAAGGCCTCTTCAGTCCATGATCGATTCAACTTAGCCCATGACTTATTTCTTTTATTTTTTAAAGTTTTTATATGTAGGTCAAACCATGGTGGAGCGTAATTCAAAAGTTTTCTTTTCCTTAAAGGAACAGTTTCTATAAAACAGTCAAATAATATTTTGTAAAAGTGCAAAACCATTTCATTGCAATTAACGTCCTGACGTAAAATATTCCAGTCAATATCAGATAAAAGTCTATAAAGTTCATTAAAATTACATTTTTTAAAATTGAATTCATGCTTATTCTTACAATGACTTGAAACGTTAAGGGTGTTTAAACTTAGTGAAATTGAGAGTGCAGGATGGTGTTTGTCTTCTTCCACAATTGTAGTATCGCATGCTTGTACAGTTCCGTCAGAGTAAATGATGTCAGAGAAGTATACAAGGTCAAGAATTTTATTATTTAGATTTTTAATCCCGTTTAGTTGACTGAGGCCTAGAGAGGCCATTCCATCGATGACAATAGTTTCATTTGTAGTAGATACATGAGTCGCAGATAAGAAGTCACATTCATTTGAAGTAGTCCATTCGATATTTGGCAGATTAAAGTCCCCAACAACAAGTAATTCATCAACATCGTCCATCATAGCATTGATTGATTCCAGGCAATCGTTAAACTTATTATATACGTCATTGTTCGAGGATGGAGGAATATAACAAACAACCATATACAAATAACAAGACAACAGTTTCAATCTCACACACATAATTTCCAGATTAGTGTCCACAAAGTCATCGACAAGGTTACAACACAAGTGAGTACGAAGAGCAATCAGTAAACCACCTCCAACAGTAGTCACGTTTGAGTCTCTATGGCGGTCGCGTCGGAAGATTTCAAATTGTTGATCAAACAGCTCAGAGTCAGCGATTGAGAAATTTAGCCAGGATTCTGTCAGTATTACAACATCATGGAGAATATTGTTGTTATTCTTGTAGACCTTGTTGGTCTTCGTCCTAAGGCCGTTCACGTTCTGGTAATACACTAATAGTTTTTGTAGCTGCGTTGGTTGAATTGCATTGTCGTTTGCTCCATGGGTCCGTCTTCTAGCATTAACAATTTGAAGAGAAACCATTTCCTTCAACTACTTTGCAACGTTTGGACCTAAGTTTAAAGAGAAAGAGAATGGTGTGGTTAATCTTTTAATGTCTACGACAGTTTACGATGGGCACTCGGCCATACTAAATTTATGTTGGTGTGATTCAAATTCACACATTGTTGGGCATGGGTAAATTCTTCATGCCTTCTCCGATCATATACATATAGTGTCCTCTAATTGTGGACCGCCCGTCGCACAACTCGTTGGTGTGGGCACCCTGCCGCACACTTCTATTGTTCGAACCTGTTGGGTTTACGTTCCCAAAACTCTAGGAGAGCAGGTCACTGGCTGATGGCCCAGGTTTCTACTGAACTCTTCAAGAATTTTGGGATCGCAAAAGAAAATGGTTAGTACAGGGGCAGGTAAAACTTGTTGTGGTAAAATTTACCGCAACAACTCACATATCTATCTACTACCCCTTCGAAAACCCGCTTACCTTATCGAACCTCCTTCAAACTGGCTCAGCACTTCATGACAAAGATCTCAGACATGAACGACTCAAAAAAAAGATCGAAGCCGGACAAACATTCTAGGTTTAATTTATATGTGACATTCGATTTATTTCTTCAAAAAAAACATCCAAGGAAACAAAATAGTTGACTCTAACAAAATGGTACTAACAAAAAAAAACAAATTTAACTAGAAATAACTTTAATGCTAATAAATTTATTCTAATTAAAAATTAAATGTATATCTCAAACTCTACCTAAGAGTCGGTTCGATAAAGTGGGGGTTTTGCTATTGCCCAATCCAGGGCTTGACTTACGATCCCCAGTTCCTACCTACACAGAGCTCTTATGCGGGTGTATACAAGGGGAGAAGCAAAATCTTGCGTTACGCGCGCGCTGTCGTCGACGTCGTCGTCGTCGTCACCGTCGCGCTGCTTAGGCCCACTTCGCCTACCCGGTTGCAGTCTACCCCACGTTCTCAAACTCTCCCTGGGGCAAGTTGAATCAAATTTTCAAACGACAGTGAGAATAGGGAACAAGAAAACAAAAAAATATGACAAGAAATAATAATTGAATGCTAATTGAAATAGAAATAACTAAATAGGATAATGAATAAATAAGATTATAAATAAATAAATAAATCGATAAATAAGTAATTTTATAAATGAATAGCCAAGGTTAAGGTGATGGCAAAAACTCCTTTCTTTCACTCGTGCTCATGTGCTTCTTGCCTGCCGGTGATCTGTCCAAGGTCAGGGCTTCAGCACCGGACTATCGGACGGCTGCTTTAATTTGCGTACGCACTTCCCTTTTCGCTTATCGGCGGCAGTACGAAGAAAACCCTTTTTTTTTACTGGCGGAATCATAAACCGCAGCGCGGGTGAATCTTGGGGGCGCTCGGTGTGTGCAATAAGGCTTTTTTTTTATTAATTCAGGTGCCCACTTAGTGACTACACTAACAAATACGATTGGATAAACTAGGGTTACTTGTATACCCGGGTGCTTCTCGGGCAAAATTCAACTCCGGGGCTTTTTTGGCCTCCCTCCAACTGCCAGAGGTCACTTTTTGGCGGCCGACCGGCTTTCGTTTTCGGCTCTAGCTCGGGGTTGCGTCCACCCAAAAATTCATCCTAATTTGGTTGTAAAAAAACATCACTTAATTGCACTTATTTTACATTCTAATAACACTAACCTTTCTGCGCTTATTTGAAAACCGATAAAAACAATATTTAGAATCTAGCTATTCGTCCAGCTATTCTATTTCGAGCACTATTTTAATCTTAACTTTATGGCACAAAAAATACGCTGCTAAGTTAATGTAGCACAACTATCGCCCTCACTACTTTTCCTTTGACTCGTTACTAGTGATTTTCGATTTTGGCCTAGTACCAATCGCACCGACGACGATGGTAAAAATTGTCGATCTACTGTACGATCTACTGTACCTTTTCCTACCTAGCCCATCACCTCATCGTTATTATGTAACTATTCTTTGTTACCACTGGCCCGCACTATCGGCTGAGAAGTACAACGGTCTTTCTCGTAAGAATTCAAATCTGGCCAGTAAATGACGACCCTCCCTCTTCTTCTACCAAGGGTCGTGTCCTAGGTAAACAAAAATTTCCCTTGCTACAGTGGGATACAAAGTGTGCTGTCATCTGTCAACTTGCACATTTAACTTTGACAGAACCAAAAAATCTAAATTATTTATTTTTGCAAATTGCAACACGTTTTTCTTTTTCGCGCGTTTTATTAACAATAATTCAATGGAATAATCAAAAAAACATAAAAAAAAACATCAAAACTACAAAAGAAGAAAGAAAAGGATGCCTCAGAACCAAACCACCCAGATAGCCAACTCAAAGCACGGAAAGAGGGACCTCCCGAGCCGAAGCTAAGTATTTTGTACTTTTCCTTAAAGGTTTTGCCACATAAATATCCTTTTATTTTGCAGGTGACGTTGACTGGCTACTGAGACACCCATCCTCGGAACAGAGGATTTCTAAGCCGCCCAGCCGATGTACCTATATTGGTCGTCCAGAAGCATTCGGAAGAGTCCAGAAGTCTTCTGAAACCATTCGATTGGACTGACTTTTACAGACGCAGTGCTTCCGAGAAGAGCAGAACTCCTCGGTTTTTGAAAACAGAATCGTACGAAGAATGCACATACATCATAACCCATTCCATTGGAGGTAGAGGAAGAAACGTCAAGAAAACAAAACGAATTAGTATTAGTGTACAACTTGATTTTTTTTTCTAAAATAAAACAAAGCATGAAAAACATAATAATGTTATTTTTTCTCGCAGCCACAACAAAACTCCGGATCTGGTACCAACCACTGGAAGAACAGAGACGGTGAAGGCTGCTCTTTAAACAAACGTAGTCCAACGTGGTGAAGAACTCACGCCCCAAAGCCGGGCATACGTAATTTCACGAAAAACATTGCTGTTCATCGAGGTGAGGTTGTGATTAAGACATTCCTAGACTTAAGTATCCCCATGGTTTTAAGATTTTAATTATAAGTTCATTGAGTTTAAGTAGAGTACGTAATTTTAGTATAAGTTTGCATACACTCGACTAAATGGCTTCCTGAAGCAATAAAGACAAACCCGATACCAATTGTAGGCGTTTTAACTTTCGTGTTTTGTGTGTCGTGAATGTCGTTGTGCCGAGTTGCGATTTACATGTTTGGGGCCTAAGTTTAGACGTTCAAATTCTAAATTGAATTAGCGATACCGCGCGGGATCAAAGATAAATAGTAGGAAGTTTGCGTCAATAAATAACATGAAATGGACAGCACACGGGTTGGCTAAGCCTATATCACAGATGTTCGCAGGAAGATGGAATAAATAATTAAAAAAAAAAAAATCAGTCTTAAGAAAATATCACAGTTTAAAGGAAGAAGAAATAAATAATAAACGAAAAATCAGTCTTGAGAAGATATCACGGTTGGGGATGTTGAATTCCAAGGAAATCTATATTGTGTTCTACGTGGTATCACAGATTTATTATTAACAATTAGTTCAGTCTTTAGGTAGAGGGTTCTCACTAGTGCAATTCCTGAACTTTACCTTAAGTAAAAGTTCAAAAAAAGGCATCTGGAATGTAATATTAAAGATCTTTGACTAGAATTGAGTGATTCATTAATCAATACGTTTTGGATTGTTCAAGACCGTTTTCCTTTTTCGATTTTTACTGTTTATCTCTTTCTCTTTTCGACATTTCCTCACTGTTTTAAGTCTTTGGCATGAAATATGCCAATTTTCTTCCCTGCTAGATTTTCCAACTCGTATAGACTTTTACCCACTGACTTCACAATCCGACACTTAACGTATTTAGGGCACAATTTCGCTGCTATTCTCTTAGAAGCATCGCTTAAGATGAAGTTTCGCTTGTAAATTTCCTGACCTGGCAAATATCGCACGCTGCGGGACCGAGGGTTGTACACCCGCGCGCTCCTCTCATTGGCCTCTAGGATAGACTCTTTGAGTCGGCTCCTAAGCAGCTGCAGTCGGTTACTTTGAGGAAGTGCTGCTATCTCGCCATCTTTAAGCACGTTCAGTTTTTGTTCCAACTCATAACTGCTGCCGTGGGTTAGCATATTCATCCCAAATACGGCAAAGTAAGGGGACACACCGATCGCCGTGTGTACCGAACTCCGCAACGCTGCAGCTATTTCGCTTAGGTGGGCATCCCAGTCCCGTTGGTCTTCCTTCAGGTACGACCTAATAGCTGCAAGCAAGGTCCTATTTACGCGCTCGGACGCGTTGGACTGGGGCGAATAATTGGCGGTCTTAAAATGCCGTATCCCATACAGTTGCAGGAAGTTCTGAAACTCCTTCGAGACGAATTGCTTCCCATTGTCTGAGTGGAGTAATTGGGGTACACAAAACGTGTTGAAGATGTCTTCCCTGAGGTACTTTATGATATTTTTCGAATTTGCCGCACGTAAGGCTTTCAAAAAAACATACTTCGACATATGGTCGAGGACAACGAAAACACACGTATTACCATTTTTTGATCTGGGGTAATTTCCAATAAAATCTACATACAGTTTTTGGAACGGACGTTCAGACAGATAGCTCGTACATATAGGGGGTCAGGACACTTGATTTGAAGACTTAGACAGTTTACACACCTCACAATTAATCACAAACTGACGGACCTGGACAGTCATGTTCGGCCAGAAGAAATGTTGCCGAATTCGATGGAGAGTTTTGGCGATTCCTCCATGACCGGAATTAGGGGGATTATGGGCCTTCCTGACTAGGTCTTCAGTTAATGTCGAAGGAACCCATAAACACCAAGTGTGATCGGAAAGAGGGATTTGAGTAGATTGAGGAATGGTGCGTTTATACAGAAAACCGTCTTCTGTCTTCAAGTCCGGAAACGCTTCGGCGTGTTTTGCAACGGTTTCTACCAGCTCTTTATACTCCTCCGACTTGAATTCAGCCGATTCTAAATCTATGAGAGGGGCTACCCATTCCAACGATAATTCGTCTGCGTGCGCCCGAGAGAGAGTGTCGGGAACGACGTTTAGCTCTCTTGCTCTATGTCGAAGACATAGGATTGCAAGTCTAGGCTCCACCGAGCCAACCGCCCACTCAAGTCTTTCATGGACATCAGCCATTTGAGACTTGAATGGTCGGTTATGACAGTGAATTCCATGCCTTCAACATAGGGCCGGAATTTTTTTATCGCCATGACGGCCGCCATACACTCTCTTTCGGTGACGCTATAGTTCCGTTGGCAAGGATTTAATTTTTGGGAGAAATAAGAAATTGGACATTCTTGGCCATCCTCATATTTTTGAAATAGGACCACGCCGATCCCGGTATCCGACGCGTCACACTGAATGAAGAATCTCCTAGTAAAATCAGGTCTAACTCAAATCGGAGATGAAACTAACGCCTTTTTAAGCTCCTTGAATGCGGTTTTCGCTTCATTGGTCATAATGAACTTAGTATTTTTGCTCTTCAACGTATCCGTCAGTGGAGCCGTCAAGCTGGAAAAATTCTTGATGAACCTCCGATACCACCCCGCTAGACCAAGCAACCGCCAGACTGGTCTCGGATTTTTAGGCAACGGAAAATTGACAACCGCTTCTATTTTCTCCGGATCGGTCATCAACTTCCCACCACCAACGATATAGCCCAAATACTTCAGCTCTTTGAAGCAAAATTTGGACTTCTTAATATATATATGCGTCTCGAAGTCTGGAGAAACTACGAGCAGATCATCCAAATACACGAAAACTCGTTCCCGCAGTCGCCCCGGGATTACCTTGTCCATTAAACGGCATAACCTTTGGGCAGCATTACACAGCCCAAATGGCATGACCGTGAACTGGTACAAGGGTCTCCCTGGCACCACGAAAGCAGTTTTCTCCCTACTCCGTTTCTCCAACGGGATCTGCTTCCTTTAAGTCAACGCTACTTATATAGTAGGTATCAGATAGCCGGCTGAGAAGTTCGTCGATATGGGGGAGAGGGTAAGCGTCCTTTTTGGTGACCGCGTTGACCTTACGCGAATCCAGGCAGAAACGGTATTTAATGGTACCGTTTGGGCCTGGTTTCTTAATAAGGACAACCGGTGAGCACCAAGGGCTCTCGCTCTCCTCGATAACTCCGAGCTTCAACATCCGGTCTATTTCCTGGTACAGACTGGCTTGCACCGCTGGAGAGACGGGGTAGTGCCGCTGCTTCACTGGAACTGAGTCTCCCGTATCTATTGAATGCTCTGCCAACGAAGTTTTCCCCAGGCCATGGCGGTCAAAATCTAGGAATTTCCTCTTGACTGCCTCCAAAGCAGATCGTTGATCGAACGAAAAATCATGGGCATTTTTTAAATCGGCTTCTACCTCCGGTACCGACAAAGCACTTACCAAATTTGGAGCAATTTGAAAGGCCTTCCAAAAATCGATACCTAAATATAACTCCTGATCGAGATTTGGAACTAAGTACAGCGTTATTGGGTGATTCTGTTGCTTGTACTTTAATAACGTGTGGACCTTACCGACTATATCTTGGTTCCTACCGTCAGCAGTCCTAACTCCCGACTTATAAGGTTGTACTTTTAATCCAATTTCTTCTATAAATTTCAGGCAATCCTTCCCCAGGATACTAACGCTAGCCGCACTATCCAGTAGGCCTAGCACCTCCTTGTTACCGATCCCAACTTTAGCATACGGCCGGGGATCGGAATTAGTATACACTACTGTCGACGCTATGCTTTTTCTAACTAATTTCCTATTCTTAAACCTTTCTCTAGCCTTGAGGATTCTTTTGGTCGGCCCTGCGGTGTTATTACCGAAGATACGATCTCTTGCCTCTCGATATTCTTTTATTCTTACGTGAAGGGGTTTCCATTTCCGGTTAGTTACGTCATTTTTGGGTTTAATATTTATATTTGATTGGTCTCTTACAAGTAATTGAATTTGGCAATTGCCTTTACGTGATTTATCTATTGGGGATTGGACGTCGCTGGGGGTGTCTCGGCCGAACGCGTATCCCCCTGGTTCCTCGCGTTCCGACTCGAGTTTTCCGGGTTGCATACCGGACACTTTGGAGTAATCACTCCTTCTTGACCGCACCTATAACAAAAAATGTTCCTGACTGAGGATGGGCAGTTTACGAACGAGTGACCCCGCAGCTTGCAGTTCCAGCACACCCACGACTTCGCGTCTCCGTACCTTTGATTTTGTTTTGGACGAAGACCCTGTTGATGTAATCCCTCTAAATACTCTCCATGCGTCAAATCAGCCTCGAATTCATTGGCAAATCCAACCGGTGGCTTCGGAAATCTTTTATTTTCCCTATCTTCCTTATAAAACACATATTCCACCTCCTTACAGGCTATCCTCAAGTGATCCATCGAATAGATTGCCTGAGGATAAACTAGGTTTCTTACCCTTTCATTTAGATTGCCTTTGACCACTTTGCTAATGGCCGCGGAAAAATCGTCGCTGGACTCTCTCAACGCTTGCTGCCTGGCCCCTATCTCGCGCATGATGTCCCAGTCCGTTTTGGGGTTTCTAAATTGACGCTTCAAGGCTTCTCGCAGCATTGGCCAATCGGGACGACGGGTGGAATTCTCCATCTGATATTGCCAGTACCACTGTTTGGCATCGTGGGCGAGGAAGAGGTGAAAGTCTCTTAAAACCTCAGTCCAGGAGCAGTTATGGCTTGCCTGTAACATTTCCACCCGTCCGATGAAATCTTCTACCGTGAGGGATTCCGACTTCCCATCGAACACTATACCCCATTTATCCACTCGGATAGCTGGACGATTCACGCCATTAGAAAAACTAACGGGAGAAAACCAAGTCGGTGGGGGCCTCCTGGATTAGGTATCGGTCCACCCCAAAATTAAGTCCCTGGTTGACTTCCTCCCATCCCTAAACCTAAACCTGGGTTACCTACTGGGACAAAGGGTCTTGCATAATGATTCAGCTGGGGTGGTCGGTCATGTATCGGCGGTGGTGGCTGGCTGTATAATGGTCCACTGTTTGGTGGATTAGCCGCTGGCGCGTGGTGGACTTCAGGAGCCCTATTTTCCACAGACTGAGTCACCCGTGAAGGGATATTGAGTTCCCTGAAAAACTCGGCCAGTCCCTTTTGGATTTCGGTTTTCACCGTTTCCGCGACAGCCACGTTGATTGCCTCCCTGATCTCATGTGAGATTCCAGCACCTTCCTCTGGTCTCTCAGCCCAGCCGGATTGTTCGTTCATGTCAATTAAATTCTGTTCAGCAGCTCGGGTAGTTTGGACTCCTATTATTTCTAGAATTTGCTTCAGAGGATGTTTATTTGCTGAATTCTGGTTGCCCAGAGGACTAATATTGCTAAACGAAAGGGGTTTGAACCGAAGTTATCTGACTCCCCGAAAAATTACCACTACCCGAATGACTTTGACCCACACCTTCTTCTGCGCTCGGGGGTCGTTCCTGTTGATCAGAACTCGATTGTTCCTGTTGATCAGAACTCGATTGTTCCTGTTGATCAGAACTCGATTGTTCCGAGCTTTGAGCACCCTTTTCGGTTTCTTTTATCGGGGAGTGTTTGCAGGGCATCCTGCTTTTCCCACCTTGTTTTAAAAGGATCTAGTGACTGGTCTATTTCCACACTTGTCTTTTATTTCCCTCACCGTCTTCTCTTCCTCTTCACCTAACTGATACCAGCTCATCCACCTTCACTTTTTATCTATCTCGATTTGGTATCCTAGGTAGGTCCTGATGAGGTGACGAGCTAGGAAATAAGGACTTATTTACTTGGTGCTAGTTAAAAACTATCAAAACAATGTATATAAATAACAAACAAAACTATCTTCTATCTTATCGACTTATTCCTAACAAAATGTCCCAACACCTTTATCAAATTCTGTTGACACTTTACTCTGATAATTCTTAATCCTCATTAACGGAGTGAATCTCTTTAATACCTTTTTGATTGTGTTTTATAAATAACATACGGAGGTGTTTCAGGCAGCTGGCTTTCGAAAAGGGCTGCTGTCTTTTTCCATTATGTTGATCCACCTTGCTGACTTGCTTAATTTTCTAGATTTATCATTTGTAAATTCTTATCCGAGAATAGCGAACTAACAAAAAAACAATTTTGACAACACATCAACACGGTTTTCGATAGGTATCGCTGCCTGCAAGGAAACGCCTCGTCGCGAATGAGGTGGCTTGCTTACGAGCTATCCGCTTCAAGACTTACGATTTGTCTCCAAGCTGACAACGATCTCTACCGAAACAGGGCACATGTACATTACTTTCGCTTCACAGTACAAGAATCTTGGCGCGTTTCCATTTAATGATTATGAACTCTAAACTAGAAGTCATCCAAGATTCTCGACTTTTCCGCGGAAGCAATCAAGGACGTCACTGATATGCTCTGACTGTCGCCGTCAAACCAGACCGTCGCAATTAACCGGTCGTGCTTATGAGCCATACCGGTCAAGACATACGAGCTGCTTTGAAGTCGACTGTCAGAACAAAAGGGAAGGACTTGGGCAACACGAATGGGCGCCATTTGAAACGAGGCAATAGGGAGGATATGGGTAGGAGAGGGACGGGCGAGGAAGGAATCATCAGGATAGGGACTCGGGCGGAATCGGGGAAGGGAAGGAATGTCCACTACGGCAGCTGCGGCATGCTCGCGTTGCTCAGCTATACTCGTCGGATGGGGGGTCTTGCCACCGTAGCTGGACCTCACCTCTTTCCAAAAACATAAATCATGCCTTGATTTGTATGCTAGAATTCAAAATTAAAGATACACCACCACCACTTGTTCGCTTTCCTCCGTTGATGACGTCACGGTTTGGCCTGTTCCCTCCCAGCCTGGAATCCATTCGGCCGGAATCACGGATTCCCCAAATCTGGAGACAAGTCAGTGGTGGACTCACATACTACCCCTTCGAAAACCCGCTTACCTTATCGCACCTCCTTCAAACTGGCTCAGCACTTCATGACAAAAATCTCAGACATGAACGACTCAAAAAAAAGATCGAAGCCGGACAAACATTCTAGGTTTAATTTATATGTGACATTCGATTTATTTCTTCAAAAAAAACATCCAAGGAAACAAAATAGTTGACTCTAACAAAATGGTACTAACAAAAAAAAACAAATTTAACTAGAAATAACTTTAATGCTAATAAATTTATTCTAATTAAAAATTAAATGTATATCTCAAACTCTACCTAAGAGTCGGTTCGATAAAGTGGGGGTTTTGCTATTGCCCAATCCAGGGCTTGACTTACGATCCCCAGTTCCTACCTACACAGAGCTCTTATGCGGGTGTATACAAGGGGAGAAGCAAAATCTTGCGTTACGCGCGCGCTGTCGTCGACGTCGTCGTCGTCGTCACCGTCGCGCTGCTTAGGCCCACTTCGCCTACCCGGTTGCAGTCTACCCCACGTTCTCAAACTCTCCCTGGGGCAAGTTGAATCAAATTTTCAAACGACAGTGAGAATAGGGAACAAGAAAACAAAAAAATATGACAAGAAATAATAATTGAATGCTAATTGAAATAGAAATAACTAAATAGGATAATGAATAAATAAGATTATAAATAAATAAATAAATCGATAAATAAGTAATTTTATAAATGAATAGCCAAGGTTAAGGTGATGGCAAAA
Organism: Sphaerophoria taeniata; assembly: GCA_943590905.1. Taxonomy (NCBI): domain Eukaryota; kingdom Metazoa; phylum Arthropoda; class Insecta; order Diptera; family Syrphidae; genus Sphaerophoria; species Sphaerophoria taeniata. The sequence continues at coordinate 98,364,466 of OX016541.1, forward strand.
ACTCCTTTCTTTCACTCGTGCTCATGTGCTTCTTGCCTGCCGGTGATCTGTCCAAGGTCAGGGCTTCAGCACCGGACTATCGGACGGCTGCTTTAATTTGCGTACGCACTTCCCTTTTCGCTTATCGGCGGCAGTACGAAGAAAACCTTTTTTTTTTACTGGCGGAATCATAAACCGCAGCGCGGGTGAATCTTGGGGGCGCTCGGTGTGTGCAATAAGGCTTTTTTTTTTATTAATTCAGGTGCCCACTTAGTGACTACACTAACAAATACGATTGGATAAACTAGGGTAACTTGTATACCCGGGTGCTTCTCGGGCAAAATTCAACTCCGGGGCTTTTTTGGCCTCCCTCCAACTGCCAGAGGTCACTTTTTGGCGGCCGACCGGCTTTCGTTTTCGGCTCTAGCTCGGGGTTGCGTCCACCCAAAAATTCATCCTAATTTGGTTGTAAAAAAACATCACTTAATTGCACTTATTTTACATTCTAATAACACTAACCTTTCTGCGCTTATTTGAAAACCGATAAAAACAATATTTAGAATCTAGCTATTCGTCCAGCTATTCTATTTCGAGCACTATTTTAATCTTAACTTTATGGCACAAAAAATACGCTGCTAAGTTAATGTAGCACAACTATCGCCCTCACTACTTTTCCTTTGACTCGTTACTAGTGATTTTCGATTTTGGCCTAGTACCAATCGCACCGACGACGATGGTAAAAATTGTCGATCTACTGTACGATCTACTGTACCTTTTCCTACCTAGCCCATCACCTCATCGTTATTATGTAACTATTCTTTGTTACCACTGGCCCGCACTATCGGCTGAGAAGTACAACGGTCTTTCTCGTAAGAATTCAAATCTGGCCAGTAAATGACGACCCTCCCTCTTCTTCTACCAAGGGTCGTGTCCTAGGTAAACAAAAATTTCCCTTGCTACAGTGGGATACAAAGTGTGCTGTCATCTGTCAACTTGCACATTTAACTTTGACAGAACCAAAAAATCTAAATTATTTATTTTTGCAAATTGCAACACGTTTTTCTTTTTCGCGCGTTTTATTAAAAATAATTCAATGGAATAATCAAAAAAACATAAAAAAAAACATCAAAACTACAAAAGAAGAAAGAAAAGGATGCCTCAGAACCAAACCACCCAGATAGCCAACTCAAAGCACGGAAAGAGGGACCTCCCGAGCCGAAGCTAAGTATTTTGTACTTTTCCTTAATGGTTTTGCCACATAAATATCCTTTTATTTTGCAGGTGACGTTGACTGGCTACTGAGACACCCATCCTCGGTCGCCTCGGAATAGAGGATTCCTAAGCCGCCCAGCCGATGTACCTATATTGGTCGTCCAGAAGCATTCGGAAGAGTCCAGAAGTCTTCTGAAACCATTCGATTGGACTGACTTTTACAGACGCAGTGCTTCCGAGAAGAGAAAAACTCCTCGGTTTTTGAAAACAGAATCGTACGAAGAATGGCACATACTACATACATCATAACCCATTCCATTGGAGGTAGAGGAAGAAACGTCAAGAAAACAAAACGAATGGAGAACGACACCAGTTTTAGTGTACAACTTGATTTTTTTTTCTCAAATAAAACATAGCATGAAAAACATAATAATGTTATTTTTTCTCGCAGCCATAACACTCGATGGCAATTCTTCTCCTCCTGTTAATGAAAATTAAGGAAAAAATGGAAACTTGAAGATACAGAAGCAAAAATATAATATTGTAATGTGTATACACTTTATATATCTCTATCACTATCTCTTTGTATCTCTGTATCTCTGTCTATATGTAAAGTACATACATACACTCTTTATCTCTATCACTCAAATATAGTGTTATAGTGAAATAAGTATGTAGCAATAAGTTTATTTGTAGCAGTAAACACTTTTGTAGGACAGTTAAAATGAGGGGCAATATCTAGTGCTTAAGAGGAGAACTCCTCCAAAAACCTAGTAGTTTCTCGAACCTATTTGAATTATATAAATTCCCCATTTGGCAGCGAAGCGGTTCTATTGATTGTGAACTGCGATAAAGCAAAGATTTTGGCTGCATTCACTAACGTAGTCACTACGTAGTCAACTCATTCTGATTGGTCAAACACAACTAAGAAATGAGTTGAAATTTCCCCTCCGACGTAGTGTAAAAAATTTGATTTCAAAGTTAGTTGACAGATTTTGACATTTCATAATCAGCTGTTCAATAAGAAACAAAAGTTCAATTTCAAATTTAAACAAAATTTAAAATGAAATTAATCGTACAATACGACAATATTAATTATCTGATAGGGTCTGAAGACGAAATTTATGTAATTAGATCTTTTTTTTTTTTTTACACACTATCAGAATTGGTCGTATGGGCTTATAGCAAGCACATTTTACGACCAATGGTTTGCCAACACAGGAACTGTGTTATACCACCGGCTCATCACTTAGTGTGGTGTTAGTTGTTAGTAGGCAAATAACGAAACTGTAACAAATAACACAGCACACATAAATAATTAACATAAAAATCAAAAAACATGACAAAATTAACATAAAACATTTAAGAGAGTGGAACACTGGTTTTTAAAATTATTTTAAGTTGAGTTTTACTTAAATTAAAATCAAAAAGTTGTGAGTTCCAGTTTATAAGTTTACCCATGCGTGTCAAAGGCTCATGCATTCCATAATTTGTTCGGTGCATAGAGATCCTAATCAAATCCTGACTACGGAGATTATAACCTCCCCCTCGATAGCAAAACAGAATTTTACAGAGAAGGTCAGGAGCATCCGTGACTCCAGTAATAATTTGATGGAAAAAAATAATGTCATTATTATTTCTTCTCTGTTGAAGTGTTTGCATCTTAAGGATTGACAAACGGTTTTCGTACGGAGGGACATTGAGGGGATCAATCCACTGAAACCCTTTTAACAAAAAACGAGTGAAATTCCGTTGCACAGATTCCAATCTTTCAATATAAATATTATAGAAAGGAGACCATACCTGCGATGCATACTCCAGATGGGGACGAACCAAGCTGTTGTATAAAACACTGGTAACATTGGGATCGCGGAATTCTTTTGACCACCGTTTGATAAAACCTAACATGGAATTAGCTTTGTTAACGATGCCGTTAATGTGCTCAGAAAAATCTAAATTAGGTGTAAAAAGAACTCCAAGGTCCTTAACAGTTAAAACGCGCGTTAAAATGTGGTGTGAAATGACATAGTCATGAGATGAAGGTGAACGTTTTTTTGAGAAAGTCATCGTTTGACACTTTGTCGGGTTTAGACTTAAACTGTTCTTTTCACACCATACTGTGAAACGGTTAATATCGTTTTGTAGTAAAATACGATCATTTGCAGAAGCTATATTTTTATATATCTTCATATCATCCGCGAAGATGAGAATTTCACTATTATTTACACATAACGGTGCATCGTTGATAGCTAATATAAAGAGAAGGGGTCCCAGATGGCTACCCTGTGGAACACCTGATTTAGCAAAGTATGCTTTAGAGTAACTATTTCTAAATTTAACCTGATAAGACCTGTTTTCAAGGTAAGACACAATCCACGTTATAAAAAAAGGTGGGAAGCCGTAAGAAATTAATTTAAACTTTATAATCTCATGAGATAGTTGATCAAAAGCCTTTGAGAAGTCCGTGTAAACACAATCGACTTCATGGCCATATTCCAAAGTCTGCAAACATTTATTCAAAAAAATAACCAGATTTGTGACAGTAGATCGTTTTTGCATAAAGCCATGCTGTTGATTGCAGATAACATTTCTACAGTTAAATGCCAAAGTGTCACATACTACTTGCTCAAACAACTTTGGAATACATGAGAGCTTAGAAATCGGTCTATAATTGCAGATATTATTCTTATCACCTTTTTTATATACGGGAGTTATAAAGGCACTCTTCCATAGTGCGGGAAATTTGCCTGATTTTAAAGATAAATTAAAAATGTTTCGCAAGGGAAGAGCTAAGCATGACCTACATTTTTTCAGGACTACGGGTGGAATTCCATCAGGTCCAATAGAAAAATCTTCTTTAAGAAGTGACAGAAATTGTAAGATTTTATCATATTCTACTGTGATATTATTAAAAGACACTTGCGGACAGTTTTGCAAATATTTAAAGAAATTTTCGTCCACAAAAACTGGCGAATCAATGAAGGATTGTTTAAAATTGTTTGCAAAACCGTCACAGATGTCAGAAGTCGTGGTCAGGGTAAGATTATTGTAAGTGAACTTAACAGGGTAGCCGTCACACTTTTTTTTAGAGTTAATGAATTTCCAAAAGTTCCTGGTATCTGATATAACAGAAGCCCCCATCGACTCTAGATATTCATTATATAATTCGTAAGAGAGTTTCTTGAACTCTTCAAACAAAGATATATAAATTACTTGATTTTCCACCGTCATACACTTAATGTATTTCTTCCAGGCTTTATTTCTTTTGTTGCGAAGGTATTTAAGGTCCTTTGTATACCAGGGATGCATATTAGTATTGGAGGGAATTGTCCTTCTAATTGGTACTGCTTCTTTTAAGCAATTCGTCAAAACTGAATAAAAACTCGAAATTGTTTCGTCAATATCGTTAGAGATCGGTAAGTGTTCTATACCGGATTTGTTTAAACAATCCAAAAGCTTTTGAAAATCAGTTCTCCGAAAATCAAATGCATGTGAGCAGTCATGAGGATTACTATTGTCTAGTAAGTGACCGCTCGTGTCAAGAAAAATGTCAAGGGGTGGATGGTAGTTGTCTATGTTACATAAAGCAGAGGAAGATTCTACCACAACAGTATTAACGGCGTCGGATGAGAACACTAGATCTAGCAGTCTATTTCTATAATTTCTTATGAAACTCACTTGGTGTAAATCTGAAGAGATTATGTTGTCTAATAACTGTAGCTCTAACTGGGATGAATTGGTTGAAGCTTCAAAATATGAATCATCGTCAGAAGGAGTCCAGTCAATGTTGGGAAGATTAAAATCACCCAATAGTAAAATATAACTGTCAAGGCTTGCTAAGCTGATAATAAAATCAATTGCTTGAGAAAGCTCAGAGAACGTAGACATCGGACTTTTCGGTGGAATGTAAACATTTAAAACATAAAGGACAAAAGATGGTTTTGATATTTTTACACATACAAGTTCGATAGTCAGATTTATTGGAAAAATTATTTGGGTTGAACAAAAACTATTTCTAACAGCAATGAGGACTCCCCCACCAACCGAATTTATATCATCGCCATGACGATCTTTACGGAAAACTAAGAACTCATTATCGAAGAGTTCGGTGTCTAAAATTGTGGCATTAAGCCAAGTTTCGGTAAGCGCGAAAAGATCGTATGGCAAAGATTGTGAATTTTGAAAAATTGTTGTAGTTTTACTACGAAGTCCTCTTACATTTTGGTAGTAGAGGGAGAACCTTTGCAGTTTTTTGAATTCAGACTAGAAGGAGAAGTGACTTGACGTGAATTTCTTCTCAGAGGAGCAGAAAATTCTTTAACCAATGTATTGGGAGGCCAAGTGCAACTTAAAATCGGTACAAATAGGGAATTGGGAACAGTTATTTTGAACGACGCTACGAAACTGTTTTGTTTACTTATTTTAGAACATTTGATACTCGATGAATCTTTTATTACTTTCGAGGCAATCAAATGTTCTGTTACGTCCTTGGTTTCTGTTTCAGGTGAAAGACGAGAGATAAAAATAGATTTTGGCCTAGGTACAGAGGTAAGAATATTTGGGGGGGAATTGCTAGTATCAGGGGTGTGAAGTGGAATCGAATTAACCTTATCGGTCGAAGTGTCAGAGGAATTTGGTGCAGCAGGCCTTACATGTGTATCAACATCCATAATGTTGATTTCATTATTCGGCGGAGGTATCGGTTCGGAAATCGTATCAGTACTACCACCACGTTCATTGTTTCTCGAACCAGATTTTTTTGGAGCTGGACTTACGTTTGCTGAGGAAGAGTTGTTGTCCCTTCCTCTTTTTTTACTTTTTGTAGGGTTGGTAGATACAGATATATTATTCGTTGAGAGATCATCCGTTGAACAGGATTTGTCAGAAAACAATACCGGAAAAGGAATTTCGTTAGCAACGGAGGCTAATTTAACGAAATTCGTACTTAAATCTTCAAATCCCTTGGAAATTTTACCAAGCTCGTTTTTCAAAAAAAATAATTTATTTGAAAAATGAGCCAGGGAAATCTTTTTGCAGTCAGCACAATACCAAAAAGCTAAATTCGATGAATTTATTTTATCTAAAAATGAATTATTCGAACCAACGCATTTTGAGTGGAATGATTTTCCACACGGACCATAACATTCAAAAAGCGGGGCCGAGCCAGACCGATCGAGACAGTTGGTACTAGCACAAGTCATTCTTAAATAAAAAGAAAAAAAACAGAGAAAATAAGAAGAAAAAAAAAATTTTTGTGCTGCTACCGGGAATTGAACCTGGGGCTGTAATTTTGAAAAGGTCAGATATCGACGCACAGACTAATTGAACCACGGAGTTCTATGAAAATGTGGAATCTAGTTGTTAATAAGAAAGTCTGAATTTAGTAAATTTCGGAATAAAAAAAGCTCAAATTATGTTTGAGTGATTTATAAAAGGACAGTTAAGAGGGAGACATACAATGTAATGCAGAGTTTTAACACATAGGTAAACAAGAAAATGGAATCAAAACTTACGTGCAATGAATCACAATAAAATTTAGCACGAAAAATTAAATTTTAGGCTGGTTTTGATTATTAAATCTAAAAGCATGAGTTTACATGCATGTCAAATATAAAGTTTAATATTATAAACACAACTTCAATTTTTAATACACAAGAGAACTTGACATTTAATAAGAAAATTGCGGAGAAAGAAAACAAAACACTTCTGCTACTAATCGAACCAGTGTTACCGTGTTATCAGGTAGTGTTTTTTCATGGAATAATTAGCAAAACAAGACAACACTTTTGACTAAAGTTCTCTAACCTCAAATCACAAATTCACAAACGTTTCATACTACATATGTTCATAGTCATTATAGACATTTTAATAAACAATCTGGGAAAAATTTCCTAGTTAGCTGAATTTTTGTATACACTTTTATTACGGTGTTGTCATGAAGATGTCAAAAATTGCTGTTGATATCGTGCCAACTAAAAATGTTATAAGGGTCAAAAAGTCGCGAAATTAACTTTGGCAAATATCTCGCGACCTTTGTACACATAAAAATTGGTGGTGAAATTATCTACAACGCTGACCGTAATAAAGGTGCCTACAAAAATACATCTCATTAGGAATTTTTCGGTAGATAAAACCTAAAATTACTGAACTATCATTATTTGACAGTTTGCTTTCGACTAGCTTTGTAGTGCAATTTTGCATTCACAAAGCTAGTTGAAAATCGACTACGTAGTGACTAGGTTATTGAATGCGCCCACTGTGTTTGAAAAGTAATAATTGAAAGTGTTGAATAAATAAGTTTGTGAGTGATTTGAATAAAGTAAATTTGTGTTTTAGTTACAAAGTGTGTCGGACCAAGCCGAATATTACAATATTAAACTAACGCTAAACGATTTCTCAATACCGAATCTACATTGTTTGTATTCTAAAATGCTTATACCTACATACATACCTTCAAATATCGGAGAGAATAGTCTTTGACTCTTACTCCCTGCAAGGTCATTTATTTCATTACCTAAGTATAAAACACAACACACCATTTTCACAAATGAGAGGGATTTCAAAATGTATTGTGTACTTTGAGCCTTTTTATTTTTTATATTAAAAATTCGATTTTTTTCAATTAATGGATCACACTATAAGAAATATAATATTTTTACCTATTATAAATTATCATCGAATTAAAATGTTAGATTATTTTAGTTAGATTGTTTGAGTTAATCTCACACAGAACTTTTAACGTCCGATTTAATTACCACGCGACTACCGATTGATAACTCATGACATCATGTTCATTTGAAAATTTGTTGTATCTGATAACCCTAGTTTTCAGTGTGATAACTTTAAATTAACAATCATCGTATTGAAAACTAGAATAATCTATTTGATTATTCCAGTTGTTGAAACGACAACTCTGATTTTCAAACTAGATATAAGAAATTGAAAATTTAAAATTTTGCCATTTACTATCAAGTTGTAAAATTTTGAGACGACTATGACAACGGTTATTTTTTTCAGTGTATCTGCCGGACCGAAGACAAAAATATTTTTGATATTTTGAGCTTAAAGAGCTGAACAGAATTCATCGCCAATCGCCCGGCGACTAAAATGACAGCTGTCAAAAATTTGTATGACAGTCGCCCATTAGCAACCCAATGCGTCGTTCGTCACCCAAAAGTTGAAATTTTTCAAATTAGTCGCGCGACGAGTTTTACATTTGTTTTTTTTTATCATATTGTTGTTTACAGTTATTTTAAAGCAGTTATTTTTTGATTCAAGTAATTAGTGGAGTCAATGAAGCTCAAAAAAGGGCGTTTTCAGAAAGTCCTCAGAAACAGCTCGAATTTCGAATTTTTTTTCCATTTTTTTTTATTTTTTATATTGTTTAAAATCTGTAACATTTCATTTTGGGGAAATAATTGCTTATATTGTTTAAACAATTTTTATATTGTTTATAAAGGGTGATCCACGATGTTTTTGGTTATTGGAATGTATAGGTTGCATTAAGACAAGAAAAAAATCATATGGAAAGGGGGTCTATTGTCCCCCGTTTAGCCAGGAGGGGCGATCTTATAACAAAAAAAGCCTGTTTTTCAAAAAAATATTACATATCAACGGCTTTGTCCATAATGCCGTATTACACCTTCTCGCAAAGCTAAAAAATGCTTCTTTCATTTTGCATTTAAATAAAACTGTTTTTAGGATTTTTTTTCGAAAAATTCATCTTCAATTTGAAAATATTGAAATTTTTAACTTTTTTTTCAACTTCGAACTATTTTTTTTTTTCGAAATTTTGTGCAAGTATTAGTAGTAGTTTTAGTACTTACTAAGTGAGATAATAAAATGAAATATTTCAGATTTTAAACAATATAAAATACAACAAATTTGGAAAAAAATCCGAGCTGTTTCTGAGGACATTCTGAAAAAAAGCTTCATTGACTCCACTAAAAGTAAGTTTTATCTTTACAAGTTTTTTTGCGATTATTTGATAATTTCAACTTCATTATGGAAAACACTGAATTATATATTGAACTTGTTAAAAAAAATGAATTGTTATGGAATATATCCGATAGACAATACAAGAATGTGAGGGAGAAATCAAGGAGGTGGCAGCTTATTTCAAGTGAATATTTTTTATCATCATCATCATCATCATCATCATCATCATCATCATCATCATCATCATCATCATCATCATCATCATCATCATCATCATCATCAGACTGAAGCTAGGAGAAGTATTCTCTAAGTTTTTTTTCCAAACATGGTCGGGCTAATTATAATTTTAGCAGATCGAGGGAGGGAGTTCCATAAACGAATGGAATGCACATAAAACTGTCGTTCAGATACCAGGAATTTGTAACGTACTGGAACAAGGTCGCATAATCTTTCAGAACGCGTAAAATGTAATTTATTATATAAATATTCAGGTTGGTGTGATTGTAAGATATTGTGAAGCATGGTTAAAGTTCTTATTTTGAAAAGATTATCGAGTGAAATTCCATAGATAGATTTAGAGAAATGTGAGATGTGGTCATATCTCCTGAGACCATAAACATAACGCGTAATACTGTTGAATGTAACGTTAAGTTTTCGCTTGTGTTCGAACTTCGAAATCACAATTACTAAACACCTCGCAACAGAAAAGCATAAGAGGTACTAGTAAGGTTTTGGCCAATAGTAGTCGTGTTTTTAAAAGGCGTTATATGATGAGAAGCCCAAAGCAAGCGAAGACCTCCATATACCTTACCTACCGTTTGATTAATGTGGGTATTCCAACTAAGTGTTTTGTTAAATGTAAGCCCAAGATTTCTTGCAGTATCAACGAACTCGATAGCACAATTGTTTAGGTATATTTCGGGAAAATATGATGTATCGGTCATAGTTCTGGAGATGACTAAGCATTTCGTTTTTTCGGATTTAAACAAAGATCATTTTTGCGCGACCACATAACGATTGTATTCAAGTCCTCATTAACTTCGTGCACACCATTCTCAAGCATACCTAGTTGAAAACTGTTGTATAACTGAACGTCATCTGCATACATGTGAACAGAAGAGTTCAGCGGACACGATGCTAGGTCGTTGATATACATTGAGAATAGTAAAGGCCCTAAAATAGAGCCCTGAGGAACACCTCTCTGCAAAGGGAGAAAAGATGACATAACATTGTTAGCGAAAACTGCCTGATATCTACCTGTCAAATAAGAAAGAATAAGCTTAACTGACGGAAACTTTAACTTTTTTTTCAACTTCGAACTATTTTTTTTTTTCGAAATTTTGTGCAAGTATTAGTAGTAGTTTTAGTACTTACTAAGTGAGATAATAAAATGAAATATTTCAGATTTTAAACAATATAAAATACAACAAATTTGGAAAAAAATCCGAGCTGTTTCTGAGGACATTCTGAAAAAAAGCTTCATTGACTCCACTAAAAGTAAGTTTTATCTTTACAAGTTTTTTTGCGATTATTTGATAATTTCAACTTCATTATGGAAAACACTGAATTATATATTGAACTTGTTAAAAAAAATGAATTGTTATGGAATATATCCGATAGACAATACAAGAATGTGAGGGAGAAATCAAGGAGGTGGCAGCTTATTTCAAGTGAATATTTTTTATCATCATCATCATCATCATCATCATCATCATCATCATCATCATCATCATCATCATCATCATCATCATCATCATCATCATCATCATCATCATCATCATCATCATCATCATCATCATCATCATCATCATCATCATCATCATCATCATCAGACTGAAGCTAGGAGAAGTATTCTCTAAGTTTTTTTTCCAAACATGGTCGGGCTAATTATAATTTTAGCAGATCGAGGGAGGGAGTTCCATAAACGAATGGAATGCACATAAAACTGTCGTTCAGATACCAGGAATTTGTAACGTACTGGAACAAGGTCGCATAATCTTTCAGAACGCGTAAAATGTAATTTATTATATAAATATTCAGGTTGGTGTGATTGTAAGATATTGTGAAGCATGGTTAAAGTTCTTATTTTGAAAAGATTATCGAGTGAAATTCCATAGATAGATTTAGAGAAATGTGAGATGTGGTCATATCTCCTGAGACCATAAACATAACGCGTAATACTGTTGAATGTAACGTGAAGTTTTCGCTTGTGTTCGAACTTCGAAATCACAATTACTAAACACCTCGCAACAGAAAAGCATAAGAGGTACTAGTAAGGTTTTGGCCAATAGTAGTCGTGTTTTTAAAAGGCGTTATATGATGAGAAGCCCAAAGCAAGCGAAGACCTCCATATACCTTACCTACCGTTTGATTAATGTGGGTATTCCAACTAAGTGTTTTGTTAAATGTAAGCCCAAGATTTCTTGCAGTATCAACGAACTCGATAGCACAATTGTTTAGGTATATTTCGGGAAAATATGATGTATCGGTCATAGTTCTGGAGATGACTAAGCATTTCGTTTTTTCGGATTTAAACAAAGATCATTTTTGCGCGACCACATAACGATTGTATTCAAGTCCTCATTAACTTCGTGCACACCATTCTCAAGCATACCTAGTTGAAAACTGTTGTATAACTGAACGTCATCTGCATACATGTGAACAGAAGAGTTCAGCGGACACGACGCTAGGTCGTTGATATACATTGAGAATAGTAAAGGGCCTAAAATAGAGCCCTGAGGAACACCTCTCTGCAAAGGGAGAAAAGATGACATAACATTGTTAGCGAAAACTGCCTGATATCTACCTGTCAAATAAGAAAGAATAAGCTTAACTGACGGAAACGAGAAATTGAATTCATCTTTAAGTTTTTGACAAAGTATAAAACGGTTCACGGTATCAAATGCCTTGGAAAAGTCAAGAAGCGTCAATATAGTCACTCTATCATTATCCAAAGAGTTTCTGATATTTTCAACGACGTCAATTAAAGCTGTAGTACAACTGTGCCTGGGGCGAAAGCCTGATTGATTGATGCACATCAATTTATAATTAGTAAGAAATGATCTTATTTGGTGACTTATAAGTTTCTCAAAAACCTTCGAGAGAAAAGGTAATATAGCTATTGGTCGATAGTCATCACCATCACGATTCTTTGGAACTGGTATTATCTTCGCTTGTTTCCAAACAGAAGGAAAAGTACTTGTCATTAAAATGTTATTTAATATGTAGGTTATGTATTTTACAATATACGGAAGAATGGCTTTCATAAAAATCGGATGGATGCCATCAGTTCCAACAGAGTTAGACTTAATATCTAGAACACTTTCCACAACATCGTAATCATTAACGGGTGAAAAGCAAAAGCCACTTGAAGGTAGACTATCATTAATCGTATCTGTCAACTCATATGTACGGGTTTCAAAATCGAAAGAGTTTAGATAAAAAAAATTTGAATTAAGCTCGTTACTATCGATGGAAATATTTTTGTTTATTTGCTTGCCTACGCCTATTTCCTTCAAGTTTTTCCAAAGCTTTTCTTTGGCCAAGGAAGGATCAAATTTAGGAGCATGAAACTGTTGCTTAGCTTGCCGAATAAGGCATATTACTCTATTTCTTTAAATTTTGTATTCATTATGCAATGCTTCAAGTCTAAAAATCTTCCATCGCTTGTACGCAAGATTACGTTTACGTTCCCTTATTTGACCCTTAATATAATTGCTAAACCAAGGTTGTTCTCTCTTATTAGCTTGCTTTGTAACAAGTGGAACGTGTTGGACGAAAAGATTATCAATGTTATTTTGAAAAAATGACCCTCGGTCATCAACAGAAGCCATTCTATACATTTGGTGCCACTCAATCTGATATAAATCAGTTTCCAACTGCCGCCTGTTGACATTTTTAAAATCTCTATAGCAGTAAGTAGAAGAGGAGGTGAACATTCAAATGTTAGATAAATTAAATCATGATTTGAGAAGCACGAAGCAGAGAGTTGATCGTAAAGAAGAACTTTTTCAGTATGACTAACAAAAAACATGTCGAGTAAGGAGCTACCGTGCCTTGTGAAGTGCGTGGGAGTAGACACATTTACAGGGAATAAATTAAGTGAACTCATTATATCCACAAGTTCTGAGCTCCTAAGCACATCATGGTTGAAATCTCCCGCAAGAATTATGAAAGGAGATACAAAAGTTAGCTCGTCTAAAATAACGGTGTTAAGGCAATGTTCCGATTAGGACGATATACTGATCCTACTAAAAGTTTATTGTTGTTACACTTAATCTCAATGAATAAGTATTCGATTTCACTACCTGCTGAAGACTTACGAATTATTTTGCAATTTATGTCTCTGCGTGTAAAAATTGCAACACATCCACCTCTACGACCACTTCTATCACAACGAAACACATTAAACCCATCCATGTTACAAAAACTATCATGAGAGAACCATTTTTCACAAACACATACAATATCAACATTTGAATGATCAAACAAATAACGAATTTCATCTATGTATCTTAGGAGTTAAACTTTGAGCATTTATATGACAGACCCTCAAACCAGCATACTGCTCCCCTAAAACTCGTATCATTGAGTGCATAGAACCATATTCATCCCCGAATAAGGACTCCCTATCCCTATTACGATTGTCAACATTAGAATCAGCCATTATTATACACAAAATAGCGATAAGGACCTAAGATAGTCCAACGCAAAACATAGAGAATTTTAAGCTCCATGACGCATGAGGCATGACCAAGTTAGCAATATTTTTAAGAATAGAGAGACGACGACGACGATGACAATGCGATTGATGAATGTATTTTTATCTAAATTAGGATTCATTTAATCAATTATAAAAAAAAGAGAGAGAAAAAAAATGAAAATAAAAGAAGTATTAAGAAACAAAATAGGTATGTAAAGCTTAAATGTAAGAGAAAATTCAAAAAAAAAACTTAAGTAAAAAAAGAAAAAAAATTATTAAAAGTAGAATTAAGAATCAAAACAGCAAACAAAAAATAAATAAATAAACGTAGTGTTTACTTCTTCTTTCCTTAAGTTGTTTGGCTAATCAGATGTTCCAGTTGTTGTCATAGGAGATTTAGTAGCAATAACGTTCAATGCATCGATGTTCTCCACCATAAGAGCTTTATCATTGCGGTATTTTTTAACATAAACAAAACCTCTCATAGTAAAGGCTGAAAACAGGTTCCCATCATTTTTCATCTTGATTGCACTCAGCAGTAGTAATCGATTCCTTAGTGTGAGACATTCGTGACCAAACACCTTCTTATCAGAAGAAAACCCAAAATCGTGAAGACAGTGCTTTTTTTGATACAGACCGGTAGTTAGAGATCGATCGAAGTGTAGTGCTCTTGTCGCTTGGTGAAAAAATTTAATAATTACGGGTGGATTGGGTGCCGAATTTTGTGTTTTCAGTCGAAAAATGTCCCGAACAATTATTGGCTTCATTCCTATTGTGTTACACATGTGGTTAAATGTAGTTTTAAGATCTTCGTTTTGCATTAAAGGTAATCCATGAATGAGAGCGTCGCTCTGTGTTTGTTTGTAGAGTTGCAATTCTTCATTACGATCAATGCGTGCAATTATTTGTTGAAGTGCGTCATCGTGTTTTTTTAATTCATCTTTAAGTGTTCTGTTTTCTTCTCGAATAACATCAATTTCGCTAAGTTTCGTTTCCAAAGATTTTATACGGATAGCGACGTCATCAATAGAGTTCCTTAGTGCGGACAAGTCGGTTTCAATTTTAGCTGTTAACCTTTTCTCAAAGTCATCCATTTTTGACGAGACAAAGTTATGATGTGATCACTTTGCTTGATAAGAGCTGCGTTTTTGCGCTGATTATAGTTGACTATAATCAACTATGGTTGACTATTTCTCGTTTTTGCACGCCAATAGTTACGATTCGTAATCACAATTGTCGTTTTTTGCGGTCTGTGTTGATGTGTCAAATCGTAACTATTTCGAACTATTTCCAATCCATCTCAAAAGGTGAGTTGAAAGTGGTTGTTGTGTCAAAGTGTTTTTTTTTTTGTATAATGGCGTTTGTCAATCTGGAATCTAAAAAAAAACATTCTGTTTGTGCATTTTTTACAACCGCGTAGTCGTCCGTATCCGTACTGCCGCAAATTTAATTACAATCAAAGGATTTCTGTTCGTCTTCAATTATTTCATTACAAAATAAAGAAAATAAGGTTCCCCTTACAAATTTTAAATTACATATCGGAAAAAAAGAACTTTATTTCGCCGGAGATTTTGCAAAAGGAACTTCATTAGAAAAATGAAAACAAATCATGTGGAAATTTCTCTCGTGTACTTTTTTTTTGGTTTCAAAATGTGAAGTGTAGTGTATATGTATACCTACTCGTAAAAACATTCTGGTTTTAAAATCCGAAGGGAATCCTCTTCTTTTCAAAATCAGAATAAACTCTCACGTTTTCCCAATCGAACGCCAAAATCTATCAATATGCCCACACCAAATTGGAAGACGAGAAAAATGTAGAAAAACATCTGCAAACGTTGTATGAACGGAGTTCGGAATGGATCGCAAATCTTCAATACGCTTATCAGGTAAGTCTTTTGAAGTAAGAGCATAAAATGCATAGTTTACAATTGCTTGAAATTCAATCAGGACAATGAATACCTCTACTTGGTTATGGAGTACTTCCCTGGAGGAGATTTCCTTAGTTTGATGAGTTGCAATGTACATTCTATCAATTCTATCTGCCCCACCTGACTCTTGCCATTCATGCTTCTCATTGCATGGGCTATGTCCATCGCGTCATCAATCCGGAAAACATTCTAATCGACCGCCATCAAACTGGAAGATTTTTTAAATCCCGCTGCCTTGAATCGTGACGGGCATGTGCACAGTTCCTCGCCGGTGGTCGATTACATTGCTCCAGAACTGCTCGAGACAATTTCCTATTGCAGATTGACCAAATCCCAGCATAGCGTAAGTTCTTTCAAACCTCGAGTTTTAAACAAGACATTGATGCTAAAAACTACTTACTTCTGGTCCATGGGTATTATAGGCTATGAACTCATCTGCGAAGTCACACCATTTCACGAGGACAATGCCACAATGTCCACGAGACATACTCGAAAATCCTCAGTCACTGCGAGGAGAGTCACGCCAAGGAAATGATCGCCTTTCCAAGTGACTTAAAAGTCAGAGCCAATTTCAAGAATCTCAATATCTCCCTGGTCACAATCCCTTCCAATCCAATAAGTTGGCCGCTGCCCGTGAGCAGATGATTGTCGAACGTCAGTCGGCACGAACGGCAAACTTAAACCTGTGGAAGGTGGAGAAGCAACTGGAGCACAAAATGTGGGAAAAGGCCAAGCAGGAGAGGCTGAAGGAGAAATCTGAGGTAAGGTTTTTCATCTCCAAACTGATCTCATATAACGTTTATTGTATTCTTAAGGTCGTCGAACAAATTTCACATGCTGATCGTTTGGAGAACAAGAAACTCCTTCGTGAACTCAACGAAGAGCGGGAAAAGTCCTCAAACGCCATCGATGCAGCTTCAGCTATCGAAATCAAGCTCAAAAATTTCGAAGAAAATTACGAACGACTCAAGTATGCATGCACCATCACCGACAACCAGCTGACCGAAGTCGAGGCAATGCTGGAAGCCGAAGAAGTGCGAAGGAGAAGGACGAAGCCATCAGCTGAGGAAGACAATCAAAAAGAAACATGCGAAAAAATTCGGCACCGAAGGACGTATCAAAACTTTGATCGGATAATCCGAGACACAAGAAAAAGTCGAAGTCCTTATTGTTATTATTGCGTTTATGCATGAATATATTCTGTCGGCAATAAATTTTTCATTAGTATCAGAAAATAAAGACTTTCTCCGTTTATTTATATAAAACCACGAACTAGATATTGAATTGATAGTTTTTCAGCGAATCTGGAAGCAGCAATTAGGAGAATATCAGGAGCTGGCTTACTTGGAACAGCTTGAAGATTTCCTTATGGAGGGTGGTCTTCAGTTCGAATATTCCATTTGCCTTTCTTGCTGTGGGTTGTTCAAAAATAAATAAATATGATCTTATTTCAATTTTCTTTAAGAACTTACCATATCAAGATCATTATTAAGTTTTTGCAATAAATTTAGACTAACGAAAATTGTTGTCTCTTTATCCATTTCAATTATTATGATCAAAAGAAAAGAAAAATATAACCTTAAAAGATTTTTTTTCTTGTTTGACAGATCAACCAAACCTAACTAAAAAGCGTTTTTGGATTATTTCAACTATTTCTAACTATTTCAACTATGACATATCAAGCATGCTTTTTTGACATAAAAACTATAGTCAACTATCGTCAGCGCAAAAACGCGGCTAAGAGCTTCTTCGTTGTTTGACATAGCGGTAGTGTTGTTCATAGAAGAGCAGTGTAACGTGCGTTTCGGTGTTGAGTGTGAGTTTCTTGCCTGTTTCGGATCGGGAGAAGTGAAGTGCAGTTGTTGATCAGGGGAAGATGATGGAGCTTCTCTATTACGTTTGTAAGACATGAGCATACGAAATGCTAGATGGTGTTTGGTGATGTTCTTGTGTGGTGTAAATTAGCCTTGTAGGTGTTTGAATGTCAAACGCAGTGAAATTAGAGGTGCAAGGTAGTATTAATATGCAGATATTTTGGTACGTTAAAATAAACGTTTGAATTTAAAAAAAATTATTGCCACGTAATCACGCACTCGTCCACTCAGCAGCACATTACTTTTTTTTTAAATAAATCTGTCGGGTAAGTAAAGCAATTTATTTTTCGGGTGTCTTTTAATTTTTGTTATCAACTTTTTAATGGACGATTGTGAAAAGAAATGGAAAAATCTCCGAGACACCTATACCAGGATGAGGCTCAAATTGTGGACAAAGTTTTCATAAACAATGTGCAGACATTACAAATGAAGAACTAAATATTGTTAAAAATTCTGATAAATTATTCAGGAAGTGTAACAATTGTTCTTAATTAAAGTTCTCAAACATTGTTAATCGAATTACGGAATTGTCTCAGTGTTGACGATCTTAAAAGAGAAATATGTACTTTGCAAAAAATTATTTCAATATTGACTGCTCCGGACAATGTTCTCTTGGATAAATCTAAGCTCATTACTCTCGACTCCAGTGCGGTTATTCCATCTTTTAATAATCAACAAAAAGCCTGTGTTGATTCTGTTTTTACTGCCTGCGAAGATTCCAAATTTCCCCAATCTCAAAATACTACCACTGCAAACGATGATTCTGAAATTCCCCAACCTCCAAATACAGTCACTGCAAGCGAAGTTTCCGAATCAACCCAACCTGTAAATTCAATAACTGATAATATACCAATAAATGATGAATTGCCCTCTCTTTCTAACCCAAACGCTAATAGATACTAAATCAAAAAAGAATAACAAAAACCAAATAAAAAACAACAATGAAGACATTTCCTTAGATTTTCCCTCTAACTGTTATGGCTCTGCACAATCGGATAATTTGATTATTATTCCCAATGTTCAGTGGCTACCAGAGATTAAAATGAGTATGTTTGAACAGTTCGAACACATCCAACTTTTTCTTGTGTGCTTGTTCATACTCGTTCGATTGCAACCCTTACTTATGAATAATAATTTGACTCATAAATAAAAAGGCTTGTAAGTCAAACCAAGCAAGCAAAAGGACCTCGTAAATATTTTTCGTTTTCGATCATTTCAAGTCAAATTGATTTACAAGCAATTTGCTTGCTTGTACTTACTCAAACATGTTTGAGTTTTCGGGTAAAATTGATTGGACGTTTCAAATTTTTTTTTCTCTACGAAGAAAAAAATGAAATATGCAGGCTTTGTATGGGTTGTAATTTATTGAATAGAAATATTTATAAATGAGTTAGGTGGCCGGATTTTCAGTCATAAATATAATAATCCGCACTGGAAAGATTATTATTCATATTAATCAAAGGATTTATAAATGAATGCATAGGTACATTAAAATAGGTTACAATGTTTGAATATCTACCTAAATAGAAAATAGTGATTGACGAAGATTATGTCGTTTGAATACCTGCTTCCGGTTGGTAGAGAATGCAGTTTTGTAAGGATATTTTAAATATTGTTAATGTTTTTATTACATATAACATAATTAATTAATTAATTAATTATTCCCACGCCTCTTTCCCCCCCAGATACCGCACGCGCTGGGGTCCATTTTCACCGAGTACGATTGCAATTTCGGTTGCTAGTCGTATCGGCACTTAATTAGAAAATATTTGTAAAAAATAAAATAAATCGCGTTGGCGATACGAATATCAGAAAGACAAGAGTTAGGGACTGCTTAATGCAAGCAGGTACAAAAAGGAAAAAACAAAAAAAATTAAAATTTTAAATTAAAATCTTACAAAAAGCAAAAAAAAAATGCAAAATTTTAAAATCGAAAAATTTTAAAATTTTAAAGTCAAAAAAAAAAAATTATAAAAACACGAAAAAAAAACAATAAATAAGCGTTTAGAAGACACTTGTCAAGTTCGTAAAAAAGAAAAAAACAAGAAAAAAGAGTCAGTTTCTCTCTACTACAAATACGTATTTAATTATTTTTTTCTTAGTTGTTTAATAGGCGGGGAGACGGATTTCAAAATTTTTTGTATTAAAAGATAGTTTATAGAAATACTAACAAATTAAGCCCGGTATGACGACGCCTATCCTGGCACCAGTATTTTTTGCAATTTTTTGCATTTATTAATAATTATTGATAATTTGCACTTATCGCGGATTTTAATTTTAACTAGCGCATATTATTGGAAATTTAATGTGCTTTCAGGAAAAAATGGTATGACAGCTGCCATCCTGGCACCAATGTCTGACATACCTATTTTAAAAACATATGAGTGACAAAATTTTAAAATAGGTATGACAGACGCTGGTGCCAGGATGGCAGCTGTCATACCATTTTTTCCTGAAAGCACATTAAATTTCCAATAATATGCGCTAGTTAAAATTAAAATCCGCAAATTATCAATAATTATTAATAATGCAAAAAATTGCAAGAAATACTGGTGCCAGGATAGGCCTCGTCATACCGGCCTTAATTTGTTGGTATTTCTATAAACTATCTTTTAATATAAAAAATTTTGAAATCCGTGTAAGTGCACTTTCAGGATTGAGGGCTCCCGGTGTATAAGAAAGTATACAGTATAAAAGCTTCCTTTGTGTGATCTTGCTATGGTTGAAATCAAAAATGTTTGAGTTTTCGTTCACCTTACGTAACATTCTCGTAATTGGTTCATTACAGCCGTAATCAGTTCTGTGATGAGCTAGATGAAATTGGGGAACCGATCTTAGAGAATGAAAGTTAACATTAATACTCATTGCCTCAAGGAGGGTGGAAGATTCTGTAGCACCGGATAGAATTTGGTGTACGAAAATAATATCGGCAACTTCACGACGTTTTTCCAGAGATTGTAAGTTTATAAGCCGCAACCGTTCTTGATACGGAGGTAAGTTAAAATTGTCAACCCATGAAAGTCCTCTTAAGGCGAAACGGAGGAATCTACGTTGTATTGCTTCAATTCTCTTTATATGGACTTGGTGATAAGGGGACCTTACTTGGCTGGCGTATTCAAGAAGAGGCCTTACAAACGTGGTATAAAGAGATTTCGTAACGTAAGGATCCGAAAATTCCTTAGACCAACGTTTGACGAAACCTAAAGCAGAATTAGCTCTGGCTACGATATTGTCATAGTGAGACCTAAAGTTAAGCTCCCTATCACAAATAACCCCTAAATCTCGGATAGTTATTACTCTGTGAACAATACATTCGTTGATATAATAGTCCCGTGTTTGCTGACGGAACCGCATACGGGAATATGTTATAGTTTGGCATTTGGAAACATTAAGTTCTAAATTGTTTTTTTGACACCAAACATAGAAATTGTTTAAATCGGCCTGCAGGGGTAAAGCATCATCGGGTGAAGAAATCATTCTAAAGATTTTCATGTCATCTGCGTACATTGAAACTTGGGAATTTTCAATCACAGATTCTACGTCATTAATAGTCAGAATAAAAATAATAGGGCCTAGATGACTACCTTGAGGGACTCCTGATTTTGCAGTAAATGGTTCTGATATTGAAGATCTAAATAAAACGCGATATTTACGGTTGGATAGGTATGATTCCATCCATTCAATGAAACCAGGAGGGAATCCAAGAGCCTTTAGCTTGAAAGAAATAATATTGTGGGATATTTTATCAAACGCCTTGCTAAAGTCCGTAGCAATAACATCAACTTCTTTTTTATTTTCTATTGAGTTTATTGCATAAGAAACAAATTCAGTTAAATTTGTGGTCGTTGATTTCCCTTTTAGGAACCCATGTTGTTTGGCCGAAAATAATGATTTGCAATGAAAATACATAGTGTCGAAGATAATACTTTCGAAAAGTTTTGGAATGCAGGATAATTTGGCAATCGGCCTGTAGTTAGAGATATCTGATTTGCAGCCTTTCTTGTGAATAGGTATTATGAAAGAATCTTTCCACATAGATGGAAATATTCTTTGACAAAGAGACTTTTGAAAAAGAGTAGTAAGAGGCTGAGCCAAATTAGCTGCACACTTCTTTAATACAATCGCAGGTAAACCATCAGGTCCAGAAGAGAAATCATCTTTAAGTTTATTTATTTTGTTAACCACATCGTCAACAGTGATGTTGATCGATACCAATGATGTTTGGTTACAATTGTTCAAGTAAGTGAAATAGTCAGCATCAGGTACAAAATTACTGTCGGAAAAATCAAGACTAAAGAAATTAGCAAATATATTAGTTATAATTTTTGAGTCATTAGAAGAGTGATCGAAATAATTAAGGGTATTAGGATATCCATCCGATTTTTTTTTTATGTTGATGATTTGCCAAAAGCGTTTGGGATCTGAGATGATATCAAATTGCATTTGATTGATATATGCTTCATAGAGGATTTTTGAGAGAGCAGAGAATTCGTTGTACACTACTAAATAGGAGAAATAGTCTCGTTTCTGATCTAGATCTTAAATATTTTTTCCATAAACTATTTCGGGAGTTGCGGAGTGTACGAAGTTCTCTTGAATACCATGGAGGTGACGGTGAGGTATTTTTATGTGGTGCATAGGGCACACATAGAAAAAAGCATTCAAAAATTATTGAGTAGAAGTTAGTTGTTACGGTATTGATGCTATTGCTTCCAGATTGGTTCAAAATTAAGTCAAAATTTATGTTACTAAGAAGTTCGTTTAGTTGGGCAAAGTTAGCTTTTCGAAAATTAAAACGATATGAGTTCTCAGATTCAACTTCGGAATTATTATGTTCGTAGGCATAACTTAAAGACAACGGCGGATGAAAAATGTCAATGGTGGAAAGAGTTAAGCTACTTTCCTCTACTATACAGTTTGTTGCTTCATTGGAAAAGATAAGGTCGAGTTGTCTGCTCAAGTTGTTTTTGACATCACTAATCTGATGCAAGGCGCAATCAGACAGATTGTCAGTAAATAACATTTCTTTTTCGGTTGTTGCGTTACTAGCAACGAAATGAGAGTCATCCTCGGATCGCGACCATGACAGGTTAGGGAGATTGAAATCCCCAACGAGTAATAAGCCATCGTGTACCTTCATAGTGTCACCCAGATTGTCAACTGCTGTGATAAGGTTTTGGTAAGTTTCAATTGGACTGCAAGGTCTTATGTAACAGCACACAACAAAGATGATTTTCCGTTTGATAGTGATTTTAACGCAAATCAATTCAATTTGGTCGGTGTTAGGAATTTCAAAAATTGAACTATCATACCTTGAATGTACTGCTATAAGTACCCCTCTTCCAGGCCTAACCCCCAAAAGACCATCTTTACGGTAAACATTATATTCCGAAGTAAAAAATTCATTATTGTTAAAGTTACTGGTTAAATAAGTTTCACTAAGAGCAAAAACATCAAAAGGAAGTTCCTGCGATTTTAAAAATACTTCTGGGGCTTTAGAGCGAAGTCCCCTTACATTTTGATAGTAAAGGGACAAACACATTAATTTTTTGAAGCCACATTTAAATTAGTGTTGCTTACTTGGGGGTTTTTGTTGACAAATTCTTGGATGAAAGTATTGGAGGGCCATGATGTTGGGGACATCAACAGATTAAACATTGGCTCGGGGACAGAAATTTTAAAAGAGGCAACTCTACCATTTGATCTAGTGATATTTTTACATTTCAGTAAGTTTTGGTCGTTGTAAATATTTTGTTGATTTAATACAGACTTGACGTGATTAAAAATGTCAGTAGAAGATGTAGAATTGTAGATATATCAAATTTGGAAACGAAAATACATTTTGGAGAAGGCACCACTCGAGGAGTTAAAATGTAAGTTGAAGGAGAGATTATATTGACGAAAGGGGTAGTAATGTTTGGATTAATATTTTGGTCAGAGCTATCGATATTAATAACGTTATTGATATCGATATTGTTATTGTTATCAAGTGGTCTATTAAATAAAGGAGGATTGCTGTTGGAGGTGATATTGCATGCTAGTTCGTCTTGAAGAGACACATAATTAGCATCATTTACAAAATTGGCCGTTGCTGTAAGGTTGGTATTGGTTTTCGAAATTGCAGCACTTTTTAATCCGGTAAGGCTATCTTTTGTACTTCTTAACTCTTTTTCCAAAGTTGTAAAATTTTTGTTATATTCATCAAATTTTGATCTATTTTGCGTAATCAAACTCTCCAAGTTATTATAAAGTTGGAGAACTGATTCGGAAATATTATTATTGTTCGAGTTATTAATTGTAGATAAATTATTAACATTTCTATCAACCAAAGTTAAATTTGCATTTACATATATCAATCAGAAGACGCGAGTTTTTTTCTATTTCAGAATTAATTATTTTAAGTTTATTGTCCAATGATTCACTAAGGGTATTTTCTAAGTTATTTAATGATTTGACAACTTTGGAGTGGTTTTTTTCGTTCGTTAAAGTATTAAGGGAAACGGACCTCGTATTAGCATCGATTACGTTTTCAATTTTGTCGACATTACCAACCAGATCTATAAAATGGTCATAAAGCAATCCAAATTTTTTTTCTAGATTGAAAAATCTTTCCGAATGATTATCTACGGTTGTTTTAACCTCGTCAACATTCCTTGTGAATGTATCAACATTTGCGTTCAAACTTTGCAGCTGCAAAGAAAAATTATGTAAATTTAGAGACAGGTGGCAACCCTAAATTTACATTCACTTCTTTGAGTGCTTAACCAACGCACAAGCAAGACCACACAAAAAAAAACTCAATATAGAGGTAGTGTAAAATGACAATAATCAAACAATTATTGAAATAATAGTCACTTACCCGATTTTTTCGCAACACAAAAAAAAGTCACAATTCACAATTCACAATTTAATACGAGCAAAACAAAATGAAAATATAAAAGAATAATGCATCACAAATCAAATATTACAATAATAATTTACTTTAAAAGAAAAAAGAGCAAAACTTGGAAGAGAGAGTGACACTGATAACAACAACAAACAGTGGTAAAGGCAATGCCACTACCAAAGCCAATGTGTATACAAAAAAAAAACAGTAGTTAGGAGAGTCAAATGGAAGAGACTTAACTAACAGTCACCACAATCAATAAAAACTGACCTTCTACCTATAAACAAGCTACCTACTACTTTCTGGATAATATGTAGGGCAACCAAAAATATGCTCTATAAAAACCATTTATAGCGCTCTAAATATGCTCTAAAAAGCCAATTATATGCTCTAAAAATATGCCCTAAAAATTTTTGAAATAGCCAAAAATCTTTAACTTCGTGTTTTTATTAAGGTTTATTGACTTTTCAAAAAAAAAAAAAAAACATAGGTCAAAATATAATAAACAATTTGAGCCCTCTAATTTTTCCGAAATATCGATAATTTTTGTTTTATTTATTCGATATTGGAGTCGATGGTATTAATTTTAACTTTGGGCATCGATCAATAATTTTATGTTAGCTGAAGGCCGCTTGTTTCCAGCTGTGCAATACATTTCAATAAAAATGTATTGGTGATTGGATGATAGAAACATCAAGTCACGTTTAATGCCACTTCATTAAAACAATTTTTTAATAACTCGTATTGCAGCTGATCCCTCTCCATGTAGTGTTTCGAAAAGGCTTTCCACTTTTTTTTTAAAAATGTCTACACAGTAAACTGCTTCCCTCCAAGATACCCAACGAGTCGTAATCATTTGCAAAGGAAGTGGTGTTTCCGGTGCAATATCCTTGAATACCATTATTTTTTACGGAGCTTTTAAACACTTTTTTCACGTTTGCGATGAAAATATCAACTTCTGGAAATAAACCTCGAAGTGTTTCACAAGTTCTATGGAGCCTGTGGGCCTCACAAGTGACATGCGTTAATTTTGGATAAAATACTTGAATAGCATCGCGAATTTTTCGAAAAAAAGTTTAAAAAAAGTATTAACTCTAACATTTGCAACAAAAATTACATTATTTGTAATTTGAAATATGCCAAAATATGCATTTTAAAGCAAAATATGCAAAAATATGCATTTATAACAAAATATGCTAAAATATGCTCTAACGAATAGGGTCCAAAATGTTTGTTTTCTCATGAAACGTATTTCTATCTTGTCAATTAGCAAATTCGACGTTCCAAAAAAAAACATGCTCGAGCATATTTTTGGTTGCCCTAATAATATGTAATCCTTTTCTAGGGTGGGATGTTGGCTTATTTTAATTTAAGTAATAAAACAAAAATTGAGGTATGAGTATGACGTATGAATGAACATTTTAAAGTTAAGCTATGAAACCAAACATTATTTTTCGATTTTCTTACAAGCGCCATGAATAATGGAATGGTGATTGTAAGCGATTTTACTTTCAATCAGTAAACTTGTTTGAAGATATTACGAGTCCATAATTATTCATTTTTTGCTGGAGAAAATTCAACTGACAACGCGGATTCATTTGCTCATGAAATCCTAATGTATATTGAAACCCATACACAAGGTCCTGTTGACATTTTACAATGGTGTTTTGATCACAAAAAAATCAAAATAATTAAAATATGTGGATTTATTTATTTCTATTCGTATCAATCTATTTTATTCGACAAATCTATTGTATTTCGCAAAGATCGATATGTCGTCATCTAAAAAGTAAAAGCCGCGGAGGTGGTGTGCTGCTAGCTGTTAGTTCGTCTTTTGTGTGTACACAAATTGAATTTCCGTCATCAAATGAACGTTATTCTCAACTCGATGTTGACCAGCTGATTATACGCGTCAGAGTTAATGATTCGCATGATGTAGGTACACTCGTCAAAACAATTAAAGGAACACTTGAAAAAACTCAAAAATGGAGTGGATTTTTATAAGGCTGTATCTCAGTAGAAAAAAGTCGGATTGAAGTGAAATAAAAAGTTTTTCAAAGGTTATCATTTTTTCTTTTCAAATTATTTTGAGTTAAAAAAGTACCGTTAGTCGTTTTTGCTTGAGCGAAAAAAATGTTCACTCAATTTCAAAATCGAAAAAAAATAAACTTTGAGGTTTCATAAAATGAACGGAAATTTTTTTTTCAATCCAACTAATCTAAGATTCAATTTAAGAATTTTGTTGGCTATAATTCACTGTTTGGTTTAGATCGCTACGATTTTTTTTTCTAATCAAAAAATGGGTTTACATGCAAAAACACAACTTTGGACCCTAATAACTCTGCTAAATATTGACTTACAAAAAAAATAAAAGCAGATTTGAAAAATTTGTTAAATTTTCTACACAAAAACATTTTGAGAAAATAAAAATATTGCTTTTTTCAATTTTTTCTATCAATTTATAAAAAGGTCCAAAATACGCATTTTTCAACTTTTTCATGAAAACTACCGTTATTTTGTGCTTTTCAGTGATACAACTAATCTGAGGCTTAATTATTAAAGCTCATAAAATTTCCTTGACTTTGGTGAAAATTTCACATCAATACGATTTACCGTTTCTCTGTTTCGATCAATCAAACTTACGAAACACTTTTTTTTCAATTTTAAGGAAAGCTTTGTTTTTTCTTATTTTTCTGTTCTTTTGAATTTGTTTACTTTTTAATTTTTTTTTATTTTTTTCATTATCATGATGACTTTGTGAAATTCGGACGAATTTCCTTGATTTTGATGAAAATTCGTCCGAATTTCACAAAGTCATAATGGTAATGAAAAAAATAAAAAAAAATTAAAAAATAAACAAATTCAAAAGAACAGAAAAATAAGAAAAACAAATAGTACGGGAGGCAGCGTGAATTTTTTTTAGGAATTTGCTCAAGGCTGAAATTAATATATATTGTTGTTTTCGACTCATCTTTGACAAAAGCGAGCGTCAGTCGCCGCGCCAGTGGTGGAATCAGAAATGGCAGCTCGTCAAAGTGGCAAAAAAATACCAAAAAAAAGTCATTTGCTCAAGGCCCAGAATTTGTTTGACGGTTATTTGGATCAATACTAACACAAAAACGACCGTCAGCCGCTTGGACAGTGGTGGATTGACCGTCAGTCGGGCCCATGAACATGTCAAAAAAAATTTTTTACAAAGTCATTTGCTCAAGCATGAAATTCATACAGTCGAATATTTATTCTATTTAAGTAATAAAAGAGACCGTCAGTCACTCGTTTAGTGGTGGAAAGACCGTCAGTCGGCGTCATGAAAATTTTGCCTTTTTAGTGAATCTGTACAAAAAACTTAGTTTTTTGCAGGGAAGACGTTATGAGGAAAATTTTGGATGCAAAAATTAAAATACTATCAAACAAGAAGCAAAACCACGCAAACCCGAAACCTTATAACCTTGGCCGCCATTTTGTTTTTAACGCTTTTTTTTATTTTTGCTTGTAACTCCGTCAGTTTTCATTTAAGAGAAAAATGCCCGATAACAAAGTTATAGGAAATTTTATTTCCTAAAAAAAGTAGTAAGTAACTTTTTTCTCTTAACCTTACCGTTTAGGAGCTACAGCTGATTTTTTGGTTTTAGTGCCCTATTTTCTTTAACCGGCCATATTTTTAATAACAAAAGGAAAGGAACTATTTCCTGTTTATATTCTTTTCACAAAATGCACTTCTCCAATGGTTTGTGAGATAAATGCAAGAGAAAGCCGCAATTTAGTTTCTAAAGTGGCCGGTATCCCATAACTAGTTAGTTAGTTAGTTTATTTTGTCAATTTTAATATAAAATTAACAAGAAAATATATAATAAATAAAATTTGGCCGTGGTTAGAAACCGTCTGCCAGATGTCAACTGATTTGATTTTTAATATTTTTATAATTAAAAAGAAAACAATTTTATTATATAATTCTGTAATGACTTTTACTAATATGTAGGTACTTTAATATCTTTAATATAGGTATATATGAATATCTTCAATAAATTAAACATGCATATTTAAATGCCTAATAACTGTTTTTTTTTTTGAGGTATTACTTAAGGTAAAAAAAAAATACGATCCTATTCTGAAAAACAAAAATCTTTTCAATACCTTAGAGTTTCAATGCAAAATTGGGCAAGAAGTTTCCAATTCTGTCCTTTTAAGATACTAATGGATTCTACTTCACTGTATTGATTTTTTAAAGTATACGAATCTTAGTTCTTTTAAAATCGGGCACACGGATAGAAAGTGGTAAGATGTTTCTTGTTCTTGTAAGTTACAAAGTGAAGTATTCCGGTTGTAAAATATGGTCTTTAATAATTTAAATCAAGGAGCTCTCCCTTAATGCGGAAAATGTTAGAGATTTCAAACACGCTAAAATTGTCAGAGAAATAATTAAGTTCATTTAAATTATATCCAAGTTTTAGATACAGTGATCGACGCGATGAGCCTTTGGCTTCTTCTATAAGATCTACTCTTATCCGTGCATCCATTGATTCAAGGATGTTTGTTAATGTTTCCCTTAGAGATGCATCCTGGATATCTACAGAGTGCAATGTAGCCCCACACAGCTAATATTTTTGTATACGCTCTGTTTTGCTAGTATTTTCGGAAGGCGATTATCATCATAGGCTAGTGCTTTTATGATGTATGCAGCATGTAATTTGGAGTTGACTGTGGTAAGCCAAAGGTTTATAAATATGATTTTTTTTTTCGAATTTCAAGAAGTTTTTTGCACTTTTCCTTGGCACTTAAAGTAAATAAATGAAGCGGTTCATTTATTTTTTTTAAACAAAAAACACAAAAAGCCTTCGTTTGGGCAGACATCTTAAGCACTTTGTTTTGACAGACCATTAAAACACAAATACTTCATTTAGACAAACCGCGCCTTTTATAAAGCATGTAATTAAATAGTTATTTTTTCATTTAACGTACCGCCTTTAAAATTTATTCGATAGTTATGGGATACCGGCCACTTTAGCAACTTAATTGCGGCTTGCTCTTGCATTTATCTCACAAACCATTGGAGGAGTGCATTGTGTGAAAAGAATATAAATGGGAAATAGTTCCTTTCCTTTTATTATTAAAAATATGGCCGGTTAAAGAAAAAAGGGCACTAAAACCAAAAAATCAGCTGTAGCTCCTAAACCGTAAGGTTAAGAGAAAAAAGTTACTTAATATTTTTATTAGGAAATAAAATTTCCTATAACTTTGCTATCGGGCATTTTTCTCTTAAATGAAAACTGACGGAGTTACAAGCAAAAATATAAAAAAAAGCGTTAAAAACAAAATGGCGGCCAAGGTTATAAGATTTCGGGTTTGCAAAATGGTGGTTTTGCTTCTCGTTTGATAGTA
The DNA here is from genome assembly GCA_943590905.1 of Sphaerophoria taeniata. Lineage (NCBI taxonomy): Eukaryota > Metazoa > Arthropoda > Insecta > Diptera > Syrphidae > Sphaerophoria > Sphaerophoria taeniata. The sequence continues at coordinate 98,394,364 of OX016541.1, forward strand.
TTTTAATTTTTGCATCCAAACCTTTCCTCATAACGTCTTCCCTGCAAAAAACTAAGTTTTTTGTACAGATTCACTAAAAAGGCAAAATTTTCATGACGCCGACTGACGGTCTTTCCACCACTAAACGAGTGACTGACGGTCTCTTTTATTACTTAAATAGAATAAATATTCGACTGTATGAATTTCATGCTTGAGCAAATGACTTTGTAAAAAATTTTTTTTGACATGTTCATGGGCCCGACTGACGGTCAATCCACCACTGTCCAAGCGGCTGACGGTCGTTTTTGTGTTTGTATTGATCCAAATAACCGTCACACAAATTTTGGGCCTTGAGCAAATGACTTTTTTTTTGGGATTTTTTTGCCACTTTGACGAGCTGCCATTTCTGATTCCACCACTGGCGCGGCGACTGACGCTCACTTTTGTCAAGGATGGGTCGAAAACAACAATATATATTAATTTCAGCCTTGAGCAAATGACTTTAAAAATTAAGCGCTGCCTCCCGTACTAAAAGCTTTCCTTAAAATTGAAAATAAAGTGTTTCGTAAGTTTGATTGATCGAAACAGAGAAACGGTAAATCGTATTGATGTGAAATTTTCACCAAAATCAAGGAAATTTTATGAGCTTTAATAATTAAGCCTCAGATTAGTTGTATCACTGAAAAGCACAAAATAACGGTAGTAGTAGTAGTTTGAAAAATTCGTATTTTGGACCTTTTTATAAATTGAAAGAAAAAATTGAAAAAAGCAATATTTTTATTTTTTCAAAATGTTTTTGTGTAGAAAATTTAACAAATTTTTCAAATCTGCCTTTATTTTTTTTGTAAGTCAATATTTAGCAGAGTTATTAGGGTCCAAAGTTGTGTTTTTGCATGTAAACCCATTTTTTGATTAGAAAAAAAATCGTAGCGATCTGAACTAAACAGTGAATTAAAGCCAACAAAATTTTAAAATTGAATCTTAGATTGGTTGGATTGAAAAAAAATTTCCGTTCATTTTATGAAACCTCAAAGTTTATTTTTTTTTTCGATTTTGAAATTGAGTGAACATTTTTTTCGCTCAAGCAAAAACGACTAACGGTACTTTTTTAACTCAAAATAATTTGAAAAGAAAAAATAATAACCTTTGAAAAACTTTTTATTTCACTTCAATCCGACTTTTTTCTACTGAGATACAGCCTTTTAAAAAACCACTCCATTTTTGAGTTTATTCAAGTGTTCCTTTAATTGTTTTGACTAGTGGATTTATTATTTTAAGTTACCTACATATATCCTTCCAGATAGTTGTTTTGAATTGTATAGCTTACATAATTATGCTTCATTGTTCTGAAATTTTAAGAAATCTAAATGATAAATAAAATATAGGTAATTATTTTAGGTGATTTTAATTTGACTTTTATTAATTGGATATTTGACTCGGAAGAATGTTGTTTAATTCCTTTTAATGTCAAAAGTGAATGTGAGAGTGTGGTTGTTGATTCTTTAGCTGAATTTGATCTTATCCAGATAAATAGCTTTTTTAATAATTTAAATAGAGCTCTTGACTTGGTATTTGTCGATAAGGAGTTTAGTGTGAGTATTGACAGCCCTACGCCTCCACAACTTGCAAATTCAGGTAATCATGTAGCTCTTTCTATATGTATGCAATTTTATAATTATCTTAAGCAATCTTCTATAAATGAGTATGTTTATGATTTTGAAAACTGCAATTTAATAAAGTTTCTAATGCAATGAATTCAACTGATTGGCTGTCTTTTTTAAGTAGAGTTAACATAATTGATGCGTTTATGATGGTTGCTGGATTGCTTAAAGGGGCTGTTGGTTTATAGTGTCCAAAATGTATACGTAAAAAGTCATCTAAACCAATTTGGTTTAATAAAAGACTGACTAATATTAAAAATAAGAAAAATAAAGCTTTTAAATTATTTCAAAAATCTGACAATAATAATGTTCTCTATGAAAAATATTGTCGTTTACAGAAGGAGTTTGATTTTTTAAATAAATTTCTTTACATATTTCTGGAAATACCTAAACGATAAAAAAAACTACAGGTATTTCTAACTCTTAATTATTTAGGAGAATCGACTAGTGACCCGCTTAAGATATGTAATCTTTTTGCTTGTTTTTTTTCGTTCAGTTTATAAACCTTCTTGCTCTGATAACATTTCTATGTCCAATATTTCCAATGATTTAATTATAATATTGGTGACTTGCAGGTTAGTATAACTGAAATTGAATGAATTGGGAAAATTGAATGATGACAAAAACCAAGGTTTTGATGGTCTTGCGCTTTTTGTTCTCAAGCGATACTCAAATTCAGTGGCGATTGCACTCGAATATATCTTTAACCGCTCACTCCGTGAAGGAGTTTTTGTAGAATCCTGGATATATCCGTAACTGACCCCAATTTTCAAGTCAGGCGCGAAAAACGAGGTAACTAATTATCGTCCAATTTGTAAGATTTCTACAATTCCAAAGTTGTTTGAAAAATTAGTCTAAAACAAATTAGTGTTTTTGTTAAGAGAGATAAATCGCCATATCAACATGGTATTATTAGTGGGAGGTCTACAACCACGAATCTTGCTATTTTCAGTAACTATGTGGTTGGAACTCTGGATAAAAACCTCCAATGCGATGTACTGATTTTGCGAAAGCGTTCGATAGGGTTAGTCATTTAATTCTTTTATCGAAGCTACGAAATCTTGGTTTTCATTCAAACTTGCTTAATTGGTTAAGCTCATATCTCACTGGTAGAGTACAATTTGTCAAAATTAACAATATTATTGTATCTGAACCAGTGATGGTAACGTCAGGTGTTCCTCAAGGAAGTCATTTGGGGCCTTTGCTATTACTTTTATTCATTAATGATATTCCCAATTATCTTAAACATTGTAAATGCTTACCCCCATATTTATAATCAAATCTTAAAGGTCTCTTAACTTTAAGTAACCTTTGAGCAGGCTTTAAGTACAAGATCCTTATTTATAATCAATTTCAAAGTTTAAGCAACGTTGATTAAAGGTGTCTTAAGTTAAACGAGCAAATTTGCGTTTAAAGGTTGATTAAGCCTGTTTAAATATTGACATTTCAATGGGATCGCAAAAAAACCATTTTCTAGTTTCTCAGTTTGGTGATTTTAGTGTTTTTTATAAACATAAATTAAAATAAAGCCGGTAACATAGTTTTGAAAAAATGGAATACGAGAGAGTGCAGAACGACTTAAATGTTTTAAGATTGCTAAGAATAAGGAGAAGGACTGCGAAAATATACAGACCTCGCTTGAACCCAATGGATTTGGATGAAATTTTTTTTTTCCGAATGAGGTACCGATTCTCCAAATCAAATATGCGGAAGTTAAAATCGACCTAGTACGAGCTGACTAAGTTGGTTCTAACAGGGGTGGCCATATTGATCCTGATCTCCAAGTTATGGCTTCCATCAGGTATTGGGGAAGGAATGAGGTACGATATTCAATTACTATGTTTAAGGGTCTTATTTCGAAAAAACGTGGTACACTTATTTCAGATACAGGACGATGGGGCGGATATGCACGGTTTTAGTCAGCCAACATTATGCAAAATAACTCAGAAAGTTGCAAAGGCATTGGCCATGAAAAGACCTATGTTCGTCAAAATGCCATCATCGTTGTCGGAACAAAAAAAAAATAACGGAGGGGTTTAGGAATTGGTGCAATCGACTGCACCCATATACGAATTCCCAAAATCAGTGGTCCTGCAGGTATTTCGATTTTATATAATTTGAAAACAACTCTTTAATCATCATGCGATCATACAAGGTCAATTCTACATCAACAGATACACATTCGTTCTCTTTCGATGCTTCTTCAGGAATTTGTTCATTTGAAAAAACGATCTCCAAATCGTCATCAATATCTGGTGAAGGCTCTTCCACTTGGACAATAATCATCGCAATCGTATACGTTGCTGTCCACCACAAATTCCTCTGGTATGAGGGACATCAAAATTTCGTCCTCCACATCAGGAGATTTTGGCGGCGGGCCACCTCCTGTTTTTTTTTTCCTTTTTGTACAGCGACACTCTTGCATTGGCGTGCATTTTCGTATTTCGCCACTGAGTTTGGAATTGCTGCACGTCACGTTTAGTGTGGCTGCATTCATTGAAGCTTTAATAAAAAAAAAAAAACAAATAATTATTTATCAATTCATTTCAAAGGACACTTACGAAGAGAGGATCTCATTCCAAGCTTCTCGTTTTTTCTTGGAAGTATTTGTGTCGACCGATGTTTTTGTCTTCAACCACATCTATTTTTTCCTCTATCAATTGTCTCAGAAGAGTCTGTAGAGAAAAAATATCATTAACTTGTTCATGATATGAATGCACTATAAGAAAAACTTGATTTACCTTGTCTGAGGAATCCCAATTTTCTGATCTTTTTCATTTATTTTTTTTGTCCATTTTAATAATTTTTTTTTTGTGCAAACAAGAAACAAAACAACCTGACGACTGACAAACTTCAACTTGACAGAATAAACCGATAAACGTAATAGTTTTCTGTAATAGAATTGTTGTTTCTATTACTTTTTTGTCAGGGACGTCACTTAGTTAAGTAATTGTCAGATGTTGATTATAAATAAGAATTTAAGTAACCTTGATTAAAAGTCAATTAAAATATTTAAGCATGCTTAACTAATAAACCTCTAAGAGCGCTCTTAAGGAATCATTATAAATACGGCTGTAAATGTATGCCGACGATCTTTATCTGAGCATTAAAACACAAACTGATTGTTTTCTCCTTCAGAACGATTTAAATAGTTTATTTGATTGGTGTACTCAAAGCGATCTTCATCTTAACGTTGCTAAGTGCCATAGCTTATCTTTTAGCAGGTTTCCTCAGTTTTATATGAATATAGCATAAATGAGATTATTTTGAATGGAGTAGCAGAAAAAAATGACCTTGGGGTAGTTTTTGACTACAAACTAACTTTTAATGGTCACATCGATTTCGTTGTATCAAAATCCATATCAAAGTTAACGTTTATTTATAGAAATTCGAAAAACTTTATTGATCCGTTTACTTTTCGAAGTCTATTTTTTAGTTATGTACATATTATGTTAGATCTATTCTTGAATATTTTCATTCAAACTTGCTTAATTGGTTAAGCTCATATCTCACTGGTAGAGTACAATTTGTCAAAATTAACAATATTATTGTATCTGAACCAGTGATGGTAACGTCAGGTGTTCCTCAAGGAAGTCATTTGGGGCCTTTGCTATTACTTTTATTCATTAATGATATTCCCAATTATCTTAAACATTGTAAATGCTTAATGTATGCCGACGATCCTTACCTGAGCATTAAAACACAAACTGATCGTTTTCTCCTTCAGAACGATTTAAATAGTTTATTTGATTGGTGTACTCAAAGCGATCTTCATCTTAACGTTGCTAAGTGCCATAGCTTATCTTTTAGCAGGTTTCCCCAGTTTTATATGAATATAGCATAAATGAGATTATTTTGAATGGAGTAGCAGAAAAAAATGACCTTGGGGTAGTTTTTGACTACAAACTAACTTTTAATGGTCACATCGATTTCGTTGTATCAAAATCCAACTCAAAGTTAACGTTTATTTATAGAAATTCGAAAAACTTTACTGATCCGTTTACTTTTCGAAGTCTATTTTTTAGTTATGTACATATTATGTTAGATCTATTCTTGAATATTGTTGTATCATTTGAAATCCTTTCTATGAGGTTAATTCGCTTAGAATTGAACGTGTACAAAAACGATTTACCAGAATAGCGATAAAAACCTTAAAATAGAATGTCGAAATGCCTTCATATAATACTAGATGTTTGCTCCTAGGGATTCAAGATTTAGAAGTTCGTCGGTCATATTTTGAAATAATGTTTGTTAGAGATATAATTGGTTACAAGATCAGTTGTTCCTTTTTGTTGTCCCTAGTAACATTTTATGTACCTACAACCTACCTACCTGTGCGTGAATTTCGGTCTCGCAATCTTTTTTATGTTCGTTTTCACAGGGTCAATTATGGTAATAATGAGCCAATAACACGCTGCTTAAAACAGGCAAACTCAGTTTGTAGCGTTCTTGAATTCAATATGTTTTTAAGTAGAGAGTGTTTTAAACAAAAATTGTTATCTGTACTGAATTCGTTGAATCGTTAAGCTTATATTTAAAAATTATATTATAGTTATTTATCTTAGTAGTCTGTAAGAGATTTAACTCTGTTTGATGAATAAATAAATAAATAAAATAAATAAATAAAACGAAGAAAGTGTCAGGGCAAGGTGCTCAGACGAACCTGACGTGGCTTTTCTTGCTGAGAAATTTCAACCTCGAAAGTGAGCACATCTTAAATGTTTTTCATTGTTTTGCTTTACTCATTTTACTTCTTACAAACAGATCTACCGGCAACTATACCGCCCTTGAAAGTTTGGCAGAGCCAACATCGCCGACATTTGTTGAAAGCGACAAAGTCTTTGACAGACTCTTTAGTAGAGACTCAATGACGCCTACTACTCCTGACTCGAAAGCGCCTGGCACTTCAAGGTCATTTTCGAAGAAGCGCAGGCTTACGGAATCGCTTGAGGAAAACATCAAGGATTCTATCGGAAGCCTGTTCCAGCTTGTGAAGGAAAGAAGGGCACCACAAGAAGTCGATGAGGACGACTTGTTCTGCCAAACAATGGCTGCAAATATAAAAAAGTTTACTCTTGCAACGTAAGTTGAATATAATGACGTATCTAAACAATGCCGAATTAGAAATTTTTTCTCTCGAGCAAAATCAAAATCAAGATCAAATTTAGTGCTCACGTGTTCAAAAATCAGGCTTTTCACGCTGGGTTATAAACTGAGTTTTTGACAAAAAGTTTACAAACCTCATTGGAGCATTCACACTGCTATTTTACAAGGTTTTGTTTGACACTTTAATAATTTTTGATACATGCTGTCATATTTGTGTTTTTCAAAATAGTTAAATTTGCTTAGGAAGGAAATATTCTTATTTAAAAAAATGAAACGCAAACTTTTAAATATACACTAGTCAAAACAATATTAAAGGAACACTTGAAAAAACTCAAAAATTGAGTGGTTTTTTATAAGGCTGTATCTCAGTAGAAAAAAGTCGGATTGAAGTGAAATAAAAAGTTTTTCAAAAGTTATATTTTTTTCTTATCAAATTATTTTGAGTTAAGAAAATACCGTTAGTCGTTTTCGCTTGAGCGTAAAAAAGGTTCACTAAATTTAAAAATTAAAAAAAAATAAAGTTTCGTTTGTCATAAAGTAAGCGTAAATTTTTTTTTCAATCCTACCGATCTAAGACTCAATTTGAGAATTTTGTTGGCATTAATTCAATTGTGTGTTTAAGATCGCTACAATTTTTTTTTTCTAATCAAAAAATGGGTTAACATGCAAAAACACAATTTTCACTTTGGACCCAAATATCTCTGCTAAATATTGGCTTACAAAAAAAATAAAGGCAGATATGAAAAATCTATTAAATTTTCTACACAAAAACATTTTGAAAAAACAAAAATCAATCTTTTCATAAAAACTACCTTTATTTTGTGGTTTTCAGTGCTACAACTAATCTGAGGCTTAATTATTAAAGCTCATAAAATTTCCTTGACTTTGGTGAAAATTTCCCACTTATAAGATTAACCGTTTCTCTGTTTCAATCAATCAAACTTACAAACCACTTACTTTTTCAATTTTAAGGAAAGTTTTATTTTTTTTTATTTTTCTGTTCTTTTGAATTTGGTTATTTTTTCTATTTTTTTTTTTCGTTATCATTTGTTTTTTTATTTTAATTTTTTTTTTTCCATTATTATTATGACTTTGTGGTTTTGGTGAAAATTCGTCATAAGTCATAATGATAATGAAAAAGAAAAAAAAATAATAAAAAAATAAACGAATTTTTCGCAACTATTTCTGAATTTCCATTCATTAAAAAAATTATTTCATCGCGGTCAATGTCTTATGGCAGCTCTATCATAGTTAAAATGTTCCACAACAACAGCTAACCCCTAAAACTTACCATCACAATCACTTGAAAAACCCAATTATAATTTCCGATTCATCTGCTATCGTTCAACTTTATACTATTAAAAAAAGATGTCAATATAGCTAAATAATTATTTATTAATATTTTAAATTTCCTCCAATATATTTTTGTTTAATTCCTCTGTCATCAGAACAAATTTTTGCAAAAAGAGCAATTTTTTCATCCCTTTCTTTTGCCTCTTTGTCGGATGCATTTATTTGTTTTAAAAAAATTTCAATTCTTTCATCCGATTGAATTAAAGATTTTCGTTTTTCTGGATTTTTCTTTTTTTTAGCTCTCGCAGCCGACCTTGACGTTGAAGGAGCGATGGACTCGGCAATCATTGGCTCGTCTTCAAACTCCGAGTACGAAGCAGTAGAGTATCTAGACTCTCCAGCACCATCAGTTGATGAAATGGAATTCGGCAGCATTGATACTGTAATTATATGAATAATAAAAATGTGTATTTCATTAAGAATAAATGCTTTTCTTACGTGGACGGCTGTCTTCAACTGTTTCATCCAAGTTGAAGACTCTATGTTCCCTGAGAATAGCGTGAATCCTAGAATACAGTGGCCACTCTGACGGGGAACCACCAGATGGGCCAAAAAGTTTTTTTCCTTTCTTAAAAAAAAAAAAAATTAAATAACATTACGTATACATAGTTATGAAATTCCTCACTTGTATCGGTTTGTGAGGTTGTGGATTTTCATTTTAATTTCGTCAGCCGTATACAGCACCAGATGATCTTCAAATACTGCCGACATTTCCTTATAGATGTGGCCTTTTTTTCTGCTCCCTCGAAGCTCGACCTCCTTCTCCTCCCAGAGTTCCAAGAGGAACTCTTCGTCCAAAGCCGACCACAGCTTCTTCTGTCTTTTTTTTTCTTTTCTTCTATAATCTATACTTTGTTCAAATGAGTGGCATCAAAAATAGTCTTGGCTTGACCTCATTTTTACATCTGATGTTGAAAACACAATTGTCACTGAAAGTAAGCATCTGTTGACTAAACTGGACACCCACCACCCACCCCTTTCAACAATTTTTGCTTTTGTTAGTCCCAACGTACGTCCGGAGTTTCAAACTAACACTAAATTCAACTTTCGTAAAGCTAACTTCAACTTATTAAACCAACTTATTAATGATATTAATTTTGACTTTTTACTTGACCATAATATATGTATGTATTGACCTCAAACTTCAGACGTTTTACTCTCTCTTACATAGTTGTTTTTCTCAATCTGTCCCAATTCTTATGCAAAAAAACGTTTCTACATCCCCCCCTTGGTATACAAAAGAACTTCGTTGTCTTCGTAACAAACGTAACAAACTATGGAAAAAGTTTCTAATGAATCTCTGACTATATCGAAGTGTATAATGATTTTAATACTTTATGTGAATATCTTTATTTTAACTATATATCTCAGATGCAATTAAATATTTTATCCAACCCGAAAGAATTTTTTCAGTTTATAAACAGTAAAAGAAAGTCCGATGGTTACCCTTCGGTCTTTAAATTACATGATCAATCATCTTCCGATCCTGTTACAATCTCAAACCATTTTGCTGAATTTTTCAGTCAATCTTTTTCTTCCAACAATTTCGAAATCGATGAAAATTATTTTAATTACATGAACACATGCAATCAAACATCTTTATGCTCAATTAATATCGACATTTTTATCGTGATACAACAAATTAATTTACTCAAGGACGATTACTCTTCTGGTCCTGATGCTATTCCTCCAATAGTGCTAAAGAAATGTGTTGACAGTTTAGCAGTACCTTTAACAGTCTTATATCAACTGTCAATTTCAACAGGTATATTTCCTAAGGTTTGGAAAGAAGCTTTTATTATTCCTGTTCACAAAAAGGGGCCCAAGAATGAAATAACTATAATTATCGACCCATAGCAAAACTTTCTTACATTCCCAAACTTTTTGAAAGTATAACCTATGACAATATGTTTTTCCACTGCAAACCTATCTTTTCGCCCAATCAACATGGATTTCTTAAAGGAAGATCAACCACCACAAATCTTATTGAATTTTTTTCTTTTAGCTTGAGCGCTCTAGAAAGTGGAAAGGAGGTCGATTCCATAGATTTTAGTAAGGCTTTTGACAAAATCTCCCACAAGCTTATTCTGTTTAAACTTAATAAACTTAGCTTTCCACCTATTATTGTCTCATGGATACAATCTTACTTATATAATCGCCAGTAGAGGGTTTTGTTTAGGAATAGCATTTCAATGGAAATAAATGCAACATCTGGTGTTCCCCAAGGTAGCCACCTCGGACCTCTTCGTTTTATATTGACCACCAATGACGTTGAAAAAATTATTTCCAATGCTCAACTACTTATATATGCAGACGATATGAAAATTTACAAAGAAATATGTTGTTCCGTGGACATTGACCTACTCCAAACTGATATTAATAACTTTAGTTCTTGGTGCCAAATGAATGACCTTGAACTAAATACTAATAAGTGTCAATCTATAACGTTTTCTCGTAAGTGTTCTACAGTTTCTTGTAGAACTTATACTATCAATGGTGAATCTATTCCAAGAGTAACATCGATCTCTGATTTAGGCATATTATTTGACTCCCAATTGAATTTTAAATCGCATATCGACAATATTATTAATAAGGCTAATTCCACTTTAGGATTTATTAAACGCTGGTCTAAAGAGTTCTGTGATCCATATGTCACTAAATCCCTTTATATAACGTTCGTTAGACCTGTACTTGAATATGCATCCCAAGTTTGGTGTCCTCACTATCAAGTTCATATTCAAAGGATTGAAGCTGTCCAGCGTAGATTTATTCGTTTTGCCCTTCGTGACCTTGGTTCTGGCTGGGAAGATCCCTTTAATTTACCACCCTATGAGTCTCGCCTTCTTCTGTTGAGCATGTATCCCTTATTATTCACCGTAACAATGCTGACATCGTTTTTATACATCAGCTGTTAACCGGAAACATTGACTGCCCATCTTTGCTTCGAAAGATTTCAATTAATACCAACCCACGTCGCGTCGCTTGAGGTCGGTTCATTTTTTTCATCTCCCTTTTCACCGGACTATATATGGCCAAAATGAGCCTATGACCAGAATGCTACGTAAAGCAAATAATTTAGACATTTTTGTCCCCTGCTTTTCCAAATCCAAACTTAAAAATTCTCTTCTTAGTTTACCAACCTAATTTATTTATAATTTTATGACTATGTACCTATACAATAATAAAATGTTAATCATGTTAAATTTTTAACCTTAGATTTAAGATATGCTTGCATTAAGTATTCAATAAAATTAAAATTAAAATTATAAAATTTTTTATTAATAAATTCGTGAAAGAAAAATAGAGCTTACCGCAACTAGTCTATGTACCGTTCGTTTTAAAAAATTTTGTATTATTGAAAATAGATTTGTTTTGATAGCTGTCTATTTTTTTATTCAGCTGAGAGCTGAATGTTTTTAAGGTGTGTTTGTTTTGACAACTTTGCAATTCGTAAGAGGTTTTGACGAGTTTTATCAAAAGCTACAAGTTTATGAAGAGAAGAAAATGTATGGGAAACCTCGTGGTTTTGATGTAGGTTTTGGCTTTTTTCGCAAAAACCGAGTTATTGATTCAGTGTGAAAAGCCTATAAGATAAAAATAAAAGTACAAAATTCGTTTTATTTGAAATATTTTACTGGTTTGGTTGAAATAAAATGGTTTTAATTTAATTTTATTGAATAGTTAATACAAGCATATCTTAAAACTAAGGTTGAAAATTAAACATGATTAACATTATAATATTGTATAGGCATAGGTACATTGTCATAGTTCCTTCATTCATAAAATAATTCGTTAATAGATTTCGCACCTTAAATGCATCTTGCGACCTATTGTTGCTACCAAATCGTCGAACTGGAAGAAGGTCGATACTGTTGTCGCGCCAAGCACCGTTGACAATTTCACCATCCTCAAAAGCATCCGAATAGTTTGGAGGACAATATGTGTTAGATTCATCTGCGTGTCCGTAATTTTTAAAAAGTTGTGCAGAATCAAACATGCAAGAACAATCACATCTGCATTTTTGAGGTGGAAGTCAATACACTTTCCAAGAATACGCCAGCGCGACGCTAAAATGGCAAACGTATTTTCGATTATTCTGCGCGCTCGTGGGAGTCTTAGAGATTTAGCAAAGTACCAGGATAAGGTCGCATTAGATGTTCCCTTTGAGAATGCATGTATCCCAAAGTAGTATGCAATGATTTTTGATGAATTTGGTAGTCTTTCTGAAGGAGGAAGAGAAATTAAATTCGTCAGTATTTTTTTTCCGAATGCACTTGTTTTAAGCACACCACCATTACTCTGACTACCAAATGCACCAACATCAACAGCTGTGAATGTGTAGTTCGCATCGCAGCTTCCAAGTAAAACAATACTAAAGAATCCTTTATAATTGTAATACTTGGAACCTGATTTAGGAGGATATTTTATCTGTACATGTTTTCCGTCGATGCTCCCTACACAATTCGGCATCTGCCACATGTCGTAAAAATGTTTGCCAATCTGTTGCCAATCTCCTGATTGCAATTCGGGCATATATATTGGCGACAAGATATTCCAAAGTACTTTGCAAACCTCGCATATTATATGATGAACAGTTGGCGCTCCCATTCCTAACGACCAAGCAAGGTAATTCAGAGAAGATTTCTCATTGCAGCAAATGCAAAAAATATATATGACGTTTACTTACAACAAACTGACTTCAAGTCTGCATTCCGGTGAAATTGGTGTGAGAATTGATTTCTTCTTCAAATGGGTCCATCCTCATTTGAAGAAGAAATCAATTCTTCTTTACAATTTACAAAACATAAAAATATTAACAAAAAGATAATAACAATTAATGATTACAATTACTCGATGATACGAAAAGTTCCTTTGGAATTGATAAACTGGATGAGTTGCTTATAAAAATGAACAAGTTGTTTATTGATTGAATATTATTACAGAACTAACGATAAGAAAAATTATTTTGATAACAAACAAAATCCCAGCTAACTAAAATATTAATATCAAAGTATAACTTGACAAAGTAGACTTTTAATCTCAACACACCCCCTTAAAAGTATACTAAGTTATAAGTATATTGTTTAGTTATGCTTCTGTCCTCTTCTTAATGTTTACTTTATTTCTTTGGTATTCAAATGTTGATTTTGGTAATGCCTTCGTTAAAAAAATTTGCTTGTTGCTCTTCTGAAGAAATGCCTGTAGTTGACTTCCTCGATTCAATATCACCTAAATAGTCGGAATCAGAAAATATTTGTAATTGTAGTTCTTGTATGGATGAAAAGTAAAGTCCGTAATTTGCTGTTCCTTTTATGTACTTCAAAATTCGCTTGGTTGCATTCCAGTGTATTTTCATTAGATTTTCCATGTATTGGCTTGCTTGGTTTACAGCATAAGTAATGTCCGGTCGAGTTGCTAATGACAGGTACATCAAACTTCCAATAACTTGACGATTTTGTGTGTTGGATGCATCTTGGTCACTGTAAGTGTGGATATCTGCTGACATTTGATGATGAGGATCAGCGGGAATAGCAACTGAACTTACACCCTCCAATTTGAACTTCTTTAAGATTGTTTTTGCATATGTTTCTTGATGTATGAATATTGAACCGTCTCTCATTGTCTCTATTTGCATGCCTAGGTATGTGCTTAGATTTCCGGATGTAAGAGTAAATTTAGAATTTAAGTTTGATATTAGAGCCTCTGGTGTTTGTTTGAAGCCTCTTGCTTTTAACCTTGTCTTGTATCTTTGAATGCTACCATCACAATTACGCTTCAATTTGTATGTCCATCGATTATCTATAACTTGTTGCCCGTCAGGTGGATTGACCATTGTCCAAGTTCCATTATCTATCAAAGCCGTCATCTCTTCGTCCATTGCTTGTTTCCATTTCATTGCATCCTTGCTTTTTAAAGCTTCCTCGTAAGTATCGGGTTCGAACTGATCTGTATAAGCAACTAAAGCATTAGGGTATCTGTTGGGTGAATTGATTAAGTTTCGATTTCTTAGGTTGTATCGTTTACTGTTTTCATGAGTTTGTGGTTCTTCAAATTGTTGAGCATCATAAAATTCTTGAGATTGAGGACTTCTTGGACATTCATCGGTATTATAAGATTGAATTTGGTTTAAGTAATTTGATAATTCTTGATCACAGTTTGAATTTTCTTCTTCGATATTTTCTTGAACTGTAATTTGGTTTTCTTCTGCATTGTTTTCTTGAGTTTTCGATTCGATTAGATTGGAGCTAACTTTCTCTTCAAAATCGATTGATGATTTTGAAAAAAGTTTCGTGACGTGAGCTATGTTCTGGTGAGCCAAACGTTTGTGCCAGTCCATGAGTGAGCAACTGGTAGCGACACTAGGTCCTATTTCTTTTTGAATACGTGTTTTGAATTTCATTTTGAAGAGTTTGTTGTTGAACCTTTCACCCACTGCAATTATTTTATTGTTCTTGGATAATTTACATATTTTGTTGTCTGCCTCATGTTTTATCCCTTTGTCTAGAGCTGCACCAAGAGAGAAAAGATTATAACTTATGTTAGGAACATAAAGGACATTAATCAATTGCTTTGGCTTCCAGTCCTTTCCGTCAAATGCTTAAATATCGATTTCACCTGAACCGATAGCTGGAATATTATTGCCATCACCTATGCGAACATTATTTGGTTCTACAAATGTCTTGAAATTGGTAAACCACTCTCTCCGATTTGAAATATGGTATGTTGCACCTGAATCTAAATACCAGTCGTCATCGAAAGAGTTTGAATCTTGAAGTGCAGATGATGTCTCCCCGATTAATGCATCACCTCTTTCTTCTGATCGCTTGGAATTAACAGCTTTTCGTTTTCGACAATCTTTTATCCAATGACCTGGTTTTTGACAATAATGGCATAAACCTGGCTTATCTGTTCTCTTACCATAAAATTGTTTAAAATTTTTCTTCACTGTGAAGGCTGTATTTTCTAGATTGTTGTTTATGCCAATTCTTGTTTCTTTAGCCTTGCAACTAAATTTGCTAGTGTTCTTTCGTTAGAACTTGTGGATTCCCAAGCACTAATAAAATGCTTATAATTCGTTGGTAAGGTCATTAATAATTTCGTTATAATCATTTCATCTGGGATTTTCTCACCAAGAATTCTAGCTACATGCGTGACTATGTCATCATTTTTATTCATTTCGAAAGTATACCATTGCTGAAGTAGAATGTGGATGCTCATTTCGGATTTCTGTTCAAAAACAGAACATAATTTATTCCACATTGTCGTTGAGGTTTCACAATTTATAATATGCAGAAGTGGTTTTTCATCCACCGACAAAGCTATGATACGTTGAGCTTGATTGTCCTTTTTGATCCAGGCTGCTCTTTCAGGAATTTTATTAGAAGGAGGAATAGGATATGTGCCATTTACAATATCCCAAAAATCATTGGTAATCAGCAAAATTCGAACTTGAAATTTCCAGATTGACCAGTTTTCAATTCCTTTGAGTTTGACGATGAGTGCAGTTTCAGTTTCCATGTTTCTCTTTTGCTCAAGGCTGGAAGAAAACTTACTTTTGCAATTATATCAATCTTTAAATAATTTTATTTAAATTTCCGGGAGTTATGTTCCTGGACCCATAACCTGATACGAAAAGTTCCTTTGGAATTGATAAACTGGATGAGTTGCTTATAAAAATGAACAAGTTGTTTATTGATTGAATATTATTACAGAACTAACGATAAGAAAAATTATTTTGATAACAAACAAAATCCCAGCTAACTAAAATATTAATATCAAAGTATAACTTGACAAAGTAGACTTTTAATCTCAACACTCGACATGAATTATTTGTTGTTACCGTTAAAATTTAGAATCCTTTAAGTACATTTGTTAATTAATTTTAAACTAAATCAAACAAAAAAATAAATAATACATATCATAAATAAAAAAATAATTATTTTTAGTAATGAAACTAAAACAATACGACCGCAGATATCACAACAAATTTAAACTAAAAAAAAACAAAACTATGTTTAGATCAAACAAAACGAGGCTTGGGAGTTCGTTTCAACGAGCATTGCAGCCATATTAAATATAAACGAGCTGAAAAATCTTCGGTAGCTTCACACGCTCTAAACAACAACCACTTTGACATAAGATTTGAGAATGTCAAAATTCTAAAACAAGTGACAAATCCAAAAAGACTTGACGCATAAAGTGATGAACGGGGATAGTGGCAATATACTTTCTCCGTTGTTTAATTTAATTTAATGTATCTCTTCATGTCTCTTTTGCACTCACATACATAATTTATGTACAATCATTGTCAAAGCTTTAACTCTTTATTTCTTTTGTTTTTCTCTTTTTAATGACATTTATGTTTCAATGCTTTGTTTTGATCTTTGTTTTCTCTTTAAAAACTTAAAGTATATTGCTGATGATGAGTTGAATCAGACTCGAAATGCATTTAAATAAAAATTAAAAAATCGTATTGTTTTAGTTTCATTACTAAAAATAATTATTTTTTCATTTATGATATGTATTATTTATTTTTTTGTATAAAATATGTAATAAATTTTTAGTATATATGTGTATTATCTAATAACAGAGTTTCTGGAACCATCTCGGCTTTCGCCAAGATTACTTATCTTCTTTTTAGAGAAGATTAGGCTCTGATGGTATCCCTAGCTCCATAGTCTCAATATAATTAAAAGGCTGGAAACGTATTTTTAAAAACAAAAATTATTCATTTCTTATAAAAAAAAAAACAATTTTCTCTTGAACACATAAACACTACGTTCATTTCTTATATCACCTGGAAGGTTGTTAAAAGAATTAAAAATAACATACATTACCGATTCCTGTGTACTCTGCTTTTGTGGTATTTTTGTTCGTGTAATTACGCATGCATTCTCATGTAATCAGAAAAAAAAAATACTATTAGTTTCACTTGAAGTGTTATTTGGCCAGTTCCACCTAACAACATCTCACTGAGATCTCAATGTCACTTTGACTGAGGCAAAATCATTTGGTGGAACATAATTCTCAGTTCTCATTGGGATAAAATGGTTATGTCAGTCACGTCAAAATAGCTGAGTGAGAAATCGAATCCAAAATATTTTCATCTCAGAGATCTCAGAAAAAAAATTTAATTCTCAGCTGAGATTTTTTGTTCCCCTTAAAAAATCTCTGGGATCGCAGTGAGATGATGTTGGTTGTTAGGTGGAACTGGCCTATTAATATAAATATTAAATATTTGAAAACAAATATATTGACAAAAATATTGAAAGTGAGTGAATGTTTCATACAAATGAAATTAAAAGTGATCTATAATTCCAAATAATTTAAAACAAAAACATAACAAACATAAATAAAATAAGAGCCATTAATATTCACAGGACGAAAAAACCAGGAATATGGTGATGTGCTGCAAATATTGCCACAAAGAAGGTGGTTGTCATCGAGCAAGATGTAAAAAGTGGAGTTACCAAGTGTAGCTCCATTTCTTTTTGAAATAAATAATTATCCAGCTTTTCGTATTGACCACCAGAGGCAGCACCAAAATTCAAGATTAATTTAACCGCCATTTTCTTGCCTTCGAATTTTTCTTGCTAGTTCATTTTTTGCATTTGAGAAGACAGCACGAGAACAATAACCCAGCGAATTTTTGACTATTTTTTTTTTTAATCAAAATACTTGAATTATTGAATTACCTATGTAAGTAAATTATTCTCAAAAATGAAAAGCTTTGTACATTAACCTTTTTTGTAGTAAATAAAATCCCACCCATCGTTTATTTGGATCTTTATTTGGGCAAAAAACTTTCAAGTTGTCAAGTCAACATCATTTTATTTAATAGTCATGCCGGATGATATTGCGCATAGTTGTGTGGCCGAAGGTTGTGATTTGCCGGACGATGACGACATGGTTTCGTGCGAAACTTGCGCTCGTTGGTGGCATTATGGCTGTGCCAAATTTGATCCTTCTTTGTACGATACTGCAACTCTTTGGTTTTGTCGAACAAAAGATTGCGATGAAGTTGCAAAAGGTCAAGAAGGTGAAAAGGATAAAAGCAAACCAGTTGTCCCTAAAAGCAAGAACTCCGACGATTATTCTGATGCTATCGACGCTCTGATTGAGGCAGCCAAGTTAGCCCAGACAACTGTCGATCAGAAGGAAATTGAAATCGAGCTGCTCAAAGCTGAGATGAATGCTCTCAAGTCAAGCTTGCGTGCGACCCCGAAGCCGCCATCTGTCCCTGAGAATCCTAGGTCTGTTGGGTTGACAAAACTCGCCGACGACAGATTAGCTGCGGTCCGTGAAATTGGTTGCAAGCACAAGCAAATCTTGGAGAATACATCTCGTGCACATTCAACTCCTCATAAGGCTGAAGATAGTCCTGGATCAAGGAGTTCTGATACAAGTTTATGCCAGCAATCGGATATGGCCAACCTATTAACAATTCTCACTCGCAATCAGGTGCAGGAATTGCCTTTATTTTCGGGTCAAGACCACAAAGAGTGGCCCTATTTTGAGTCAGTCTACAAGTCAACCACTGAAGAAGGAAGGTACAACAGCAGAGAGAACGTCTCTCGTCTAACAAAGGCGCTTGTTGGTGAAGCTCACAACCTTGTAAGCGATCGGTTGCGTTACTCGACGGATTCAGATGCGATCATGAACGCATTACGAGCAATATACGGCAGATCAGATGTACTGGTTCACAATCTTACTACAAATCTTCTCAAGTTGCCGGCGCGGCGTTAAGTTCTGGAAGCGATATGAAGCTGCGCCACTGGACCGTGTCATTAAATGGTTTCGTTGGCGATATCAATTCTATGAATCTTGGCAAAGAACTCAATAACAACTACGTACTCACCGATTTAGCTGGAAAATTGTGTCCGTCATTGTATCACGATTGGCAGAAACAGAAAATAAAGAATCCCAATGTAAATTTAGAAGATTTTGCCATATTCATTTCAGCGAAGTTGTTGGATTTACCTCCCGAGCTGTCGAGGTCACCGAAGGCACCAGTTAGAGACAAGGCAGTCGGTGCAGCTGTGTCTAGGAGAGTTTTGACTCACCAGCCGGTATCAGACGCAATTGTTTGTATCAAGTGTACGAAATCTGGACATAAGCTAAGTGAATGTGACGTTTTCAAGGCTTTGAAGGTAGATGAGAGATTCGAGTTTGCCAAAGAGAATGCTATTTGCTTCAGGTGCCTAGATCCTGTCCCACATAAATGGAACAGGTGTTCACAAAGGAAGTTTTGTGGAATGGAAGGCTGTTCAGGGCACCATCACCGCTTTTGCATTCGACTACTCCCAGGTCATCTTTAAATTTATTTGCTCCCCCGTTTACTCCACCCGCACAAATTCACTCGTCACATATAGGAGTTAAGGCACCGGTAATGTTCAAGGTTGTTCCGATTAGGTTATACGGAAGCAACGACAGGTACTTGGACACATACGCCTTTTTAGACGATGGATCCTCGATAACTATGATTGAACGAGATGCTTATGATTTCTTGGATCTGAAAGGTGAGCCTGAATCTCTAGTGCTCCAGTGGACAAAGGGCGTTTTGAGAACTGAGGATTCAATGCGAACAACTTTGAGCGTTTCGGCGGTGAGTAGAGACAAACGATTTACCCTTAAGGATATGTATACAGTTCGTGGTTTAGAACTTCCTAGTCAGAACGTCAACGTCAGTACTTTACAGAAATCCTTTGCTCATCTTAAAAATTTACCGTTATTTGAACTCAAGGACAACCAAACCGAAGATCCTTTCAGGTTTAGATCAATCTAAGCTTTTGTCTAGCAGCCAGGAAAGGTCAGGAAAGGACGATGAACCAAGAGCTATAAAAACACCCCTAGGTTGGGTTGTGTTTGGAACAACTGGGCCGCAATCAAGTGTATCTTGCCTGAACTCTCCCAAAATAACATCAATCTCGTACTTCCACGGAATATCCAAGCAAGACGAAGAGCTTCACGAGCTTGTGAAGCGACACTTTTCTACCGAAGAGTTCGGAGTTAAGCCACCAAGTGGTGATTTCGTGAGCAGGTCTGATAAGCGAGCGTTGGAAATCATGGAGCGAACTTTGTGCCAAGTTAATGGTCAGTATGAGGTCGGACTTCTTTGGGATAGTGATGAGGCAAAGCTTCCACAGAGCTATGGCATGGCGGAAAGGAGACTCGTGAATTTTGAAAAAACTTTATTGAAGAATCCAGATCTGATGAAGTACATGGAAGACCTAGTGACGAAAGGCTACGCAAGAATAGCGACGGCAGAAGAGCTAAAGCAGGATTGGAAGCGAATATGGTATGTACCAATATTTATCGTTTTAAACAAGAATAAGTGTCCCCCAAAGCCGAGAGTCGTAGCAGATTTCGCTGCGAAGGTAGACGGTACCTCTTTGAATTCACGATTGTTAAAAGGCCCAGATAACCTTGTTCGCCTGCATGCTGGACTCTTCAAGTTTAGGGAGCGAAAATTCGCTGTCAACGCAGACGTCAAGGAGATGTTTCATCGCATTCGGATACGTGAAGATCAGCAGTGTCAGCGAATCCTTTGGAGGGATTGTGATTCCAGCCGTAAGCCAACAGTTTTTGTGATGCAGGTTATGATGTTTGGGCCCCGTTGTTCTCCCTTCTCTGCACAATTCGTGAAGAATTACCATGCCAGCCTCTACAAAACCCAGTGTCCGGAAGCAGTTGATGGATTGGTCAACCGCACTTATGTCGATGACTATTTCAACAGTCATGATACACTCGAAGAAGCAGTTTCCGTAAGTAATGATGCCAAACCAAATTCCGCAGACGAATATTAAGGCCAATCTTGTAAGAATACATCCGGATGAATCCGACAATTACGTCACACAGATTCTAGGAATGTTTTGGAATCCGTCATCAGATGAATTAATCTACAAATTAAACGACAAAGAATGCCTAAATAAGATATCGGATGGAGGTTTCGCTATGTCAAAGCGTGAAGTCTTACGGACCATCATGAGAAACTTTGATCCGCTTGGTTTGGTCTCCTGTTTCATAATTAAAGGACGAGTCATCTTACAAGAGATTTGGCGTGAAGGCTCTGGTTGGGACGACCCGATTTCCGATCAATTGAAGGTCCAGTGGTTGGAATTTATTAGAGACATAAGAAGAATTGAATGTATTAAAATTCCACGCGCGTATGCTTCTTGGTCTCCAGACTCTTCCCGTATAAGTTTGATTGTGTTTGTCGACGCATCAGAGAAGGCGTTTGCTGCGGTTTGCTATTGGCGTTTTGAAAGCAAGGGGACGGTGGATGTTGCAATAGTTATGGCTAAGGCGAAGGTGGCTCCGGTGAAGAAACTTTCTGTACCTCGATTGGAGTTGCAGGCCGCAGTGCTTGGTACCCGTATTGCGGAGACCGTCAAGAATTCACACTCAATTAAGCCACACGACGTTATTTTCTTATCTGACTCCAAGACAGTGCTATCCTGGATTTGTTCCTCGAATTTCAAGTTTCCCAGCTTTGTTGCAGTTCGTATCGGCGAGATCTTAAATGTATCGAATCCAACTCAATGGTTTTATGTGAGATCATCGGATAACGTTGCTGACGACGGAACCAGGTGGAGAGAGATGCCCGAAGAAATCGATATTGGGAAATCAAGGTGGTTCACTGGTCCAAACTTTTTGAAGCTTCCCCGAGATGAATGGCCAGTTACGGCAGGAAATGTTGCTAGTTCTTCCGAGAAGGTAAGCGATGTTGTCTCTTCCATATTTTCAATTCATTTGCATACGGATACAGTATCTTTCAAAGTCTATGATGAGTTAAAGGGAAGGTTTAGAGCTAGTTGGTTTTCAGCCATACGAGTGTTGGCATTTCTATTACGTTTTAAGGACTTATAAAGAAGGAAGCCTATTGAGAAAGAGCCTTTTGTAACGCCGCCGTTTGAAATTTTACGCGCTCAGGATTGGGTATTCAGAAAGATCCAACAAGAAGCATTCCCGGATGAGATTTCCAGTCTTAGACGCGGTCAAGGTGTAGCGCCTACCAGTTGTTTATCCAATTAATCACCCTTTATAGATGATGAGGGTACACTGGGATTAAGCTCAAGAGCACAAAAGGCCAATCTTTCATATGCTGCACTTAACCCGGCAATACTTCCCAAGACCCATCCTTTGGTTGACATGTTGATTATGCATCACCATCAAACGAATTTTCACAGAGGAACGGAGACGACTATAATGGACATACGGGAACGAGCTTGGATCATCAGTATCCGTGTTGCAGTAGCTCGCGTTCAATCAAGATGTTTTATGTGCCGGCGACTTAAGGCAAAACCAGTGATGCCACTGATGGGACAACTTCCGGAAGGTCGTCTAGCTTTTTACTTAAGACCGTTCACTCATGTAGGAGTCGACTGCTTTGGTCCGATGTACGTGAAGCATGGAAGGGGGACTGCCAAGAGATACGGCATGATATTTACATGCTTGAGTTTCAGAGCAGTACACATCGAAGTCCTTAACGATCTAAGCATGGACCAGTGCATTATGGGTTTGCGTCGCTTCATCATCAACTGAGTTGTAACGAAATTTATCTACAGTGACAAAGGGCTTAACTTCGTTAGAACACGGAACTGCCTAGAGAAAGACTACAAAGAGATGGAGAAAGGATTCAGTGAGTACTGTGCGAAGTATGAAGGAATAGTTTGGAAGTTTATTCCAGCGTATTCTCCTTGGATGGGGGGAGCATGGGAGAGACTTATAAAATCAATCAAATCAAGTACGGAATTTATACTGAGAGGAGTGACACCTAGAGAAGACGTGCTCGTAAATGCTCTATTAGAGGCACAGGGACAGATCAATAGACGACCGCTGACCCATCTACCCGTTGATCCAGAAGATCCTAGACCGCTCACCCCTAACTCAATTCTCTTCGGCGACAGTGATAGAGATTTCACAGCACCTGGGAACTTCATCGATGGAGACAATTGTAGTAGGCTGTACAGTCGTCGAGCACAGCACCTTATGCGATCATTCACAAAACGTTGGTACCAGAAGTATCTACCAGAGATTACAAGACGGTCAAAATGGCACAAGAACACCAAGTCTGTACAGATTGGAAGCATCGTACTAGTGATTCAGCCTGAAGAAATTCGATCTGCTTGGAGAATGGGCAGAGTAACCAAGGTGTACCCTGGAAGTGACGGGATTGTCCGTATCGCAGACGTTCGTCTAGCTAATGGAGTACTTTTGGAGAAGAGGTCGGTTGGAAGGCTCGCTGTACTAGATCTTGAGTCTTCGCATACAGCTTCAGACGGGGCCCGGGATGTCATCGAGCAAGATGTAAAAAGTGGAGTTACCAAGTGTAGCTCCATTTCTTTTTGAAATAAATAATTATCCAGCTTTTCGTATTGACCACCAGAGGCAGCACCAAAATTCAAGATTAATTTAACCGCCATTTTCTTGCCTTCGAATTTTTCTTGCTAGTTCATTTTTTGCATTTGAGAAGACAGCACGAGAACAATAACCCAGCGAATTTTTGACTATTTTTTTTTATCAAAAAACTTGAATTATTGAATTACCTATGTAAGTAAATTATTCTCAAAAATGAAAAGCTTTGTACATTAACCTTTTTTGTAGTAAATAAAATCCCACCCATCGTTTATTTGGATCTTTATTTGGGCAAAAAACTTTCAAGTTGTCAAGTCAACAGTGGTAAAGAAAACGGTCGAACACTACATGGGTGAGTTGCACTTTTTATGATTTAATTATTATTAATTATTTAAAATATATTTTGAGCATCCTTTCCATACTTTTATTTGCGCTTTTTGATAAATAGCTATCTCAACATTTATTAAGAACGAGAAGTTTCGGAATTTTCACCTTTATGAGATGGAAAAATAAAAAAAAATGAATACATTCTGGCTCGTCTTTTCTAGACTTTTTCACTTACAGGAATGCTTTATTCCTTAAATTGAGTTTTAATTAACAACTTGTTACTTAATTTTGTAGGTTCCCATTAGAAGACGATTCATCCTTCGTTTCGACCAATCAAATATTCAAAAGTGTGTTCGGATCACTTCCAGAGTGAAAATTTTATATTTTTAGACAAGAGAAAGGTTTTGATAGCAGGCAGAATCCCAACGCTCATTTCAAAGCGCAATAATAGTTGCTTTTTTTGTAATGCGAGCAGGGACAAGAAAACAGGTCATTCACTTCGATAGTATGAAAAATGTTTATATTCTTAATGAACTTAATTACCTAATATTTTTTATTCTATACAGATTTCCTTTGAATGATCTCGAAAAGTTGGAGAACTGGTTGCTGGCGATTAACCTCCCAAAAACTTGGTGCCAAACAAAGGCACGCTAATTTATAGCCAACACCAACACTCAGGGCCGGCCTTAGCCATCTTGGCGCCCCAGGCGATTAAAATATTTGGCGCCCCTTCTTTTAATTACAAACTATTTAACCTCCTTCTCCAGAATTAAAAAGAATGAAACTTGTATCTCACTTATAAAGTTGATGAATAAGTAGATTTATGCTTTAAAGAATAACTGTCTAATTCTCCTACGCAAATACTATAAACATTTCAAGTCACTATGTTACACCTTAGCGATACATAATTTACATGCATTTTTCATTAATTTTTAAAAATACGCTTAGGTACGCCTAATTTCTTGACAAAATTCTAGTCCTTAAAACCCGGTTCAGTGAAATTTTTGACTTTGCGCTTATTTTTGTTTGTTTTGTTTTTTTTTTGTATGTGGTACTTAAGTTTATTTTTTTGATGCCCGTGGTGTGGTGCTTATGTGCGTTGGCTGTTACGCTGAACGTGGGATTCGAATCCTACTCGTGTCCATAAACTGTGAAGAAAAAAAAGTGTGTAATAAATTCATTCCAATTTTTACTGTGGTTGTGGATGTTTGAAGGTCTTTTGCCACCAGTTAACGGGCTCCAAAACACGTTTGCTTTGTTAAACGGAAGCGCTGAAAAAAATGGTGTCATCCCAAATATTAATAGTGGCATGTATTGGCATTCGATAAATACGCCGTTCTTCCAGGATAACGTTGGCATCGTACTCAAAGTCAACGTCCATAAATAGGAAACCATCAAAAATTTGATCCATTTTTGTATATCTCCACTATTATTCTCTTTTATTTTACTTTCCGAAAATAATTACAAATTTAATTCATTTCGCTCGTTGAAAAAACGAAATCTATACCTACTAATAGGTGTTCTTAGCCCTGGAGTGTTCCCTTAAGTCGCTATCATATTATATACTTCTCCTAGTTTTAGTATTACCTAGTTAAATGAATCACACCAAAAACATAAATGTAAAAAAAGAGCCAAGTTCTCCCGTTCAAAAATTCTACCTAACAAATTAGCCACGAAAAGTAATGAGATCTAAAAGAACGCCAAGTTATAAGATTCAGCAAGTACTCGTAAGTGCATTGCAAATGTTTTAAGTGGACTTACATCGAATCGACTATTAATTTTGAAAGAAACTTGTTAACTCTCAAAACGTCATTTAAGCTAGTATCACACTAAAGTTGTTCATTAGCGGACTATAATTTTGCGCCAGTATCTTCTTTGTATATATAATCCTATAGTATTTCCACGCTGACGATTCGATCGAGGCGACACGACTGGCAAGTAAAAAATTAGCTCTTTTGGCTTTTTTTATGCCTGCATATGCAGACAATTTCTGTATATTTTTGAGAACATTCTCTGAGTCCTCTGCACTGTAGCTCTTTCGTAGAATGTACTCTTAACTCTTAAGTGTCAATTTGATACTAAATAACTTTACGTCAATGTCTATTGGTGGTGGTTGCTGGGACGGTGACATGGGATTGGACATTGGATCGTTTTTTCTTACAGTATGTATGTTTGAAAATTGAAATATATGACAGGACGGTGTATTTTTTTGTATGTGGGTAAGGGCTATTTGAATAGAAGAAAAGAGAATAAAAAAGGACGGAATATCATTTTATGATTGCCACATTGGCAACAGAATTTGAATGGTTTAATGTTTTTGTTTTTATTTTCAAGGATTGTTTAAAGGATAGCAAATATTTTCAATGGGAATTGTTTTGTTTTGGTATGTGATATTGTACTGCTTTTTTGTACAAAGAAATTATTTGAACTTTATAAATGTGTCTCATTCAGTTTCTTTGAACAAAAAAAAAAAAAAAACAACGTGATTCAGCAAGGTGGCAAGCTTGTCGTCGTTTTATCATGTTGCCGAAATGCTGGCTGATGTCCTAAACGAAAAACAAGAATGAAGAACAAAATCTTTGTAGGTATGCGTTATTGTTATGGTTGTGTGTTCTAACACATTCTAAATTTCTATTATCGAACTTAAGGGCTAACTATAATGAGCGGAAGCAAGCAGAAGCTAGTGTCAGAACCGAACGAAACGCTCCCTTCCGAACTGCCATGTGAACACTTTACCCATAATGAACGGATGTGTACGGAAGTATCTTTCAAAATGAAATATAGTTTTTATTTCCAATAATTTGTGAATTTCGGTTGCCACGCAACAAACAAGCAAATTTCAAGAAATTAATTACCTGAAATCAACAACAAATTGAATTCCTCTTCAGAAAAATCAATAAAACAAGTCAGCTGTCAAATTTTCGTCCGTAAAAAGCGAATGGGAGCGCAGTTTACGTCCGTAAGCAAAACTGAACGAAAATTGACGAAACGGAGCAATCCGCTATTTAGGGCACAATATACGAATTCCTTGTATTCGCTCAGTTACGGACGGCTCCGTCCGCTTCATTCCGTTCATTATAGTTAGCCCTTTATAATTTGTAGCGTAGTGTTAAAAAACGTTGCGATATTTCAAATTTTTAGGAGAATGAAGGACAATGAACTGATTTTGTTACTGTCCCAGGTCAAGTGCATTGAATTTGTTTTGGATTTCTGGATTTCTGAATTATGCGATCAGGAAGTTTGTGGCTATTCATTTTTTGTTTTAAGAAATGTATTGAAGTTGAAATGTTTAAACATAATACATATATTGGTTTTGAAAAAAAATAAATAAATAGTAATATTGCAAAAATTTGAAATAAAAAAAACAGAATTTGAATATTTACATAAGTCTACAGATAAGATAAGGTAGGAAGGATAGAACTTTTATAGTTTTGTAGATAGCATCATATATACCTATACAAAAAGTTAGCATTTAATATTAACTCTTGGCCCAATGTATATGAAATATGTCATATGATTGGGAGCATTCATATACAGGGTGCGCCAGAGAAACTTACTTATTTGAAAAAATTCCCGCGTGGTGAGTTGGGCGGGTAGAGGGGCAGGAGGGGGCGCATCTGGAGGGGGAAGTTCCCAAGTTTGTTTCTCCCTCCAGTCAGGTAATGGGAATAATTGGTCCTTATTTTTTTGAAGAAAACGAACGCGCAGTTACCGTGAATGGAGCTCGTTACAGGAACATGATCGAGGAATTTTTTCTTCCAAGACTCGAAGAAATGAACGTTAGGAACGTGTGGTTTCAGCAAGATGGAGCCACAGCACACACAGCACGAGACTCAATGAATTTGTTGCGACAACATTTCCCCGACCGCCTCATCTCTCTCAGAGGCGATCTCCAATGACCGGCACGCTCTCCATGCGATTTGACTCCATACGATTTCTTTTTATGGGGTTATTTGAAATCCCTGGTTTATGTCGATCGACCACGGACCATAGCACACCTCAAGAACAACATTCGCGACGCCATTGCCAACATACCGATTGATATGCTGCGAAGAGTGGATACGAATTTCAAAAATCGACTTCATCAGTGTATGCGCAATGGGGGTCGCCATTTATCCGATGTCATTTTTAAGACTGCATAAAAAAAAATTGGGATATTGTATTCTCAAATAAAAAAAAAAATTAAAACAATATCAGTTATTGTACTTTTTTTTATTGACCTTTCAAATAAGTAAGTTTCTCTGGCGCACCCTGTATATGTAAGGCGCCCGAACCAAAGCAATGTAAAAAAAGATGTTTTATTCCAAGAAATATTTCGGACACCCCGAAGAGGATCAAAAGTGATCCTTTGTACGGGAAGAAACAATTCTTGGAAAATAACATGGATGATTTAAGTGAGGAAGAAAAGACGTTCATAGGATCCCAATTCCTTCACAAGACCAATGCTCCATGGTGTAAAGAAGAAACAAATTTTATAAGTCCCCAGTTTCTTGTCAGAATTCCTTTTTTAATAACAATTGGAAACAGACCATTTGTTATTTCGTAGGATCTCTAAAGGGTGCCATGCTGTCAAAATGATAGTGTCTACAGGCAGAGTGTCAACGATTGTAGACTGGAAGTTGTTGGAGAATTATTGTGTGGGAGAATTGTTGTGACCTTGATATGAATAACTCAAGAACTGAACAACTTTACAACCAAATAAAACAATAATTGCTTTGAAATTTAAATCTGTTCATTCTAAAATATTCGTTTTTGTTTTCATATAATTTCAATACCATAAGACTGATGAAACAGTATTTTAATTCAAACTAGTTTTTATTGTTCTTTGCATTTTTAAGTATTCTTTTTAATATTATTGCATTAAATAAATGTTATTAATTATTAAATATCGAATTCCTTATTGAGACTACAATAGCCCCCAAAGGTCTAGCTACGCCACTGTTATTTTCGAAGAAACTGTAAGAAAAGTTGAGACAATTTTCAAAGCTGGCTTTTCCAAGTACCACACATAGCGAAAAATCATGAAAACTTGGTTGACTGACATTAGGCAGGAAATGAGGGAATGTTTAGCAAACATGCTGCTGTGAAGAGCATAAGGAAAAAATTCTGCGATTCATTTTAATTGGGCTGGTCATATTTACTCTCAAGAATACAAATAAGGACCTTAGTAATAAGTCATCTAGTAAACATCTTTAAGTAAAATTATCCATGTGATTTACATTTTTAATTGTTAAAATAGTGCGTAAGCAAATTTTGTATGTTATATAATATATAGCTATACCTTAGTTGCAATAATAGTAAGTAAAACAAAAATATTTATTTATTTTCTGTGATTGTGTCAATTTTTTAATTGTAAAGTAAGCAATTATGTACAGGGATTATGCCTAATGAGGATACCCTTAAAAAAACGCATTTGGTATTCTACCTTGTTGAATGCTGCCCTTAAATGCATGTGCAAACACAGCCACAGCTGACCCAAATTTTACCAATGTCAACTGTCATTTTGTTATGCGATGTTTTTGTTTATATAAATTGTAAATTGTATACTTACATTAAAAAGAAGGTTATTTTAAGGTTAAAATTGTACATAGATTCTAAGGTGAAATGAAAGTTAATATTAAATGAAATACTTACTTACTGTGTATTAAACCATCGAATCGAGTGTGTCTTTTCTTTCAAGTTTATATTGGCAATTTTTACTCACCCTTTTTGGCCTTTTTTCCACCCAGTTTTACATTGAACAATTTCGAACTCTTTTTTGAACAAACATTTTGGTCCTTCGATAGCCTTACAATAATCGAACCAACAAGTGAAGTCTTTTGAAGAAACAGTGAATAAACATTTTAAATAGATACTATTCCCATTTTGAGTTTCCATTCAAATAAAACAAAATTGTACCGACAGTGTGTCGCCTTTGAATTTATCACAATTCGTTTTCCTTTTGATTAATCATACAAAGTCAAGTGTTACAAATAGATACACATATTCAACAAACTTATAATTATTGAAATTCATCCGCCAACACCATCGCCATAATCGACATCATCACCAACGCCATCGTCTTCGTATTCGCCATCGCCAGCACCGCCGCCGCCAACGTCATCACCATCGCATCGTCCATCGCAGTCCAGCAAGAATCCAGCCATCAAACATCGCCTTGAACACTGAAATCAAAAAGTATTCGCAGTGAGTAAAATTTACTTACATTTTAACTACACAAAACTACATACATTTAAATATATTTTAACCATTTAAAAACTAAATATATTAATACAATGAATGCTGTAAAGATAGTAAAAAGTACTTGCTCTCAAATATCGAAAGATTTTGAGAATTTTAAAAAGACGGTAGCACCGTCTCGTAGGACAAAAAATTATGTCTCTATCGACTTGAGACACTAAACAACAATTGGCTCACTATTTTCGAGCAACATCAAATTGTAATTTGCTGCGATGACATAAAAGAAGATGTATTAGCTACTACGGAAGAGTTTTTTTCTGAGGCAAATGAGATATATACGCTTTATAAATCTATGATATTAGATGAGCTTGATAAGTTTGCTGCAGCAGAAGCAGCTAATGTAAATGAAACCTTAAATAAAACCAGCTCGGGTCAAAATTCGACCAGTCAAAAGCCACACGAAGTTCGTTTGCCAAAGATTCACCCGCCGACATTCACAGGAGAATATCAGAATTGGCGTTCTTTCCATGACCAGTTTGTTTCGTTGGTCCATAACAATGCTACACTTACGAAACTAGAAAAACTACATTACTTAAAAGCAAGTTGTAAAGAAGGTGCGGGCATCTTACTAGAACACATTAGTGTAGATGACGCAAGTTATGACAAAGCTTGGGAACTCTTAACATCGAGATACGATTTTAAGAGAATTTTAGTAAACAACGAACTTAAGTTGTTTTACGAATTGCCTGTTGTCAAAGAAGAAAATTCGAAAGGCATTCGTGAATTGTTGGACAACTCAACAAAAATTTTACATGCATTGAAAAACTTAGATTTACCAGTCCATCACTGGGACGCAATAATTATTTTCTTGCTTTTGAAAAAGCTTCCAGCTACTGTCCAGTCGAAATGGGAAACTACGCTTGGTACCAAAAAAGAGATTCCAAAATTTAAGGAATTCTCCGACTTTTTGGAAACGAGGTTCCGGACATTAGAGATGATGGACCAACAACACCAATCAAACTCATCATCATCAAATAAAAAGCAATAAAAAAATGTTTTTCTGCTAAATACAGAATCAACTGAAAATATTGCATATAAAGTATGCAATAAAGGTGCACATTCGTTAAGAACATGCACGAAATTCTTAAAAATGGATGTTAACACTAGACATCAACTTGTTCGACAGTTTGGCAACTGTTTTAATTGTTTGGCCTACAGTCATCGAACAAATAATTGCCCAAGTAACAAATCGTGTCATTTTTGCCAAAGAAAACACAACTCATTCTTACATTTTGCCAATTCATCGAATTTTAACAACACAAATCAACAGCCACACTTGCAATCAAACTCTTTCACAAACTCACACAATCAACAACCGTTCAGACAAGGTGATAACAATCAGTTTCAACACAACACAAATATGAACACAAGTTCGAACCATACACGCTCTCAAGCGCAATCAAACTCACGCAATCATACTCAACATAATAACGTTAACTCATTCACTCATCCAAATTCAAACAACCAAAATACAAATAGAACACAAACGCATCACATAACAACGGAAATCAATCCGAACGCGCCCGCTTTTCATCCATATGATTTACCAGCATCAACCTCTTTCAACTGCTGTCATATCAATGAATTTAACAACACACAAATTTTGCTTGCAACAGCGATCATAAAGGTTAAATCATCACAGGGTGATTTCGTCAAGTTGAGAGCTTTGATTGATCCCGGATCTCAAGCTACCTTCATAACTGAATCGGCAGCTCAGCTTTTGGGTCTTAAGAAGATTCCAACATCCTTCGACGTCTCAGTCTTAGGATAAAACAAAGCCAGCTCTTGTCAACACTTTGTAGAGTTGAATATGGGATCCAATCATTCAGATTTTGTAACAACAACAAGAGGTTATGTATACAAAACACTCACAGGACTTTTGCCCAACGAAGAAGTAGTCACCAGCAAGTGGAAGCATTTGCAGGGTTTGGAATTAGCTGACCCTACATTTAATCGACCAGCCAATATTGACATTTTGCTGGGAAATGATGTGTATTGTGAAATAATATTGGACGAAGTAGTTCGAGATGAACAACAAATCGCACCAATAGCCCAAAAGACCAAGTTTGGTTGGATTGTTTTGGGGAAAGTTCCTTTTGAAAGGCGTTTTACGTTTCAAGTCTACACACAGTGTGTAGACATCGACACACAAATGCGCGCATTCTGGGAAATTGAAGAAACTCCCTACGAAAAAGCGGCAAATGAAGAAGATGTTGAGTGCGAAAAGCACTTTCTACAAAACATCAAGCGGGTGCCGGGAGGGCGCTTTGAAGTCGCTTTGCCCTTCAAAGAATTCTATCGACCAAGGCTTATGTCTACAAAACACCAAGCCTTAATGATGTTTTATAGACAAGAAAAGAAGCTATTAACCAACCCAACACTACACACACAACGAAGACATGTACATCGATGATCTGGTATCAGGTGCCGATTCCGTAGAAGCCGCGAAAGAAAAGGCTCATCAAATCTCGAAGTTATTATCATCTGCTGGATTTCATCTTCGCAAGTGGATGAGTAACAATGAAGAGTTTCTTGAGTCGATACCACAAGAGGATCGAGAAACGAATGTATCCCTGACATTCGGTTCCTTGGATCGTACCAAAACCCTTGGAATCAGCTGGTTCCCTTCTGATGATTCTTTCTCTTTTCAAAAAGTCACCATCGATTCTATCGTTTCAAAAAGAACGATACTGTCCACTATTGCTCGCCTCTTTGATCCACTTGGATGGATAGCACCCTGCGTCGTTAAAGCGAAGATCTTAATGCAGCAATTATGGCTAAAAGGTCTTTCGTGGGACGAGACCGTTCCAGTAGAGCTAAAAGATGAATGGCTCTCTTTTCAAGAAGAAATGGACATCCTAGAAGACATCCGTCTTCCAAGATGGGTTAATACACAACATGGTGTTCAAAGTCTTGAACTCCATGGATTCAGCGATGCATCGACTAAGGCTTACGGAGCCGTAGTATACCTTCGAGTTTTGGATAATGAGAATCGCATTCACACCCATTTGCTCATATCCAAAACTAGAGTTGCTCCAGTCAACACTATTTCTCTGCCTCGATTGGAACTTTGCGGAGCAGTCATGTTAGCAAAATTGCTTAACTACACAAAATCAGTCCTTCCATTCGAGAACATATCCGCTTTCGCTTGGACAGATTCTACCATCACCCTTTGTTGGATTTCCGGATTGCCATCGAAGTGGAAAACGTTTGTTGCCAATCGCGTTACTGAAGTCCAACGCTTGACGAACATCAGCATCTGGAAACACGTTCCAACCAAGCTCAACCCAGCCGACCTGGCATCTCGTGGTGTTCTTCCGTCTAAGCTGAAAAACAATATTCTTTGGTGGAATGGACCACCATTTCTGCAAGAAACATGGGAATTCTCAATCCCAGAACAACCCACTCAATGTGAAATTGATGAAGAGAAACGAGAAATTAAAATTCACGTTGCCATCGATAACCCCGACGATATTTTAGATATTGTGTCTAAACAATCTAAACTTCTAAGACTCCTTAGAATAATAGCGTTTATTAAAAGATTTGTCTTCAACATTAGAAAAGATGAATCGTTTCGTAGAAAATTATTTCTGACACCCACAGACCTCGATAAGGCTTTGCATACTGCTATCAAAAGCGTTCAAAAATTCATGTTTCAAGATATAATTAACGATTTACAACACAAGAAAACATCGAAACTTAATAAGTCTCTTAATCTTTTTATTGATGAAGGTGGAATATTAAGAGTCGGAGGTAGACTTCAAAACGCCACTTTATCATATGACCAAAAACACCCAATCGTGTTGAAACCAGACAACAATTTCTCCAGGCTAATTATTGAAGACGCACATGAGAAAACTTTGCATGGCGGAATTCAACAAGTAGTTGCCTTCATTCGCAATCGGTTTTGGATTTTCAACTTAAAGAGAACTGTAAAAAAGTTCTTGAATAAGTGCATCATTTGTTTTAAAAACAAACCAAAGCCCTTAGAACAATTAATGGGAAGCCTTCCTGCACCAAGAGTAAACGTTTCTCGACCGTTTACCCACACTGGTGTCGATTACGCTGGGCCAATAGAAGTGAAGGCCTGGAAAGGTCGAGGCGCTAAGCAATTTAATTGCTATTTCGCTATCTTTATCTGTCTTTCGACAAAGGCGATACATTTGGAAGCTGTAACGGATCTGACAACCCAAGCTTTTATTGCCGCTTTCCGTAGATTCACATCGCGACGAGGAATCTGTTCCAATGTTTACAGCGACTGTGGGACTAATTTTAAGGGTGCAAACGCAGAACTACAAAGGATGCTGAGTGCTGCTAAGCACGATTACTCCGAAGTTGCTGAAGAACTTAGTCTATTGGGGACTAAATGGAATTTCATTCCTCCAGCTTCTCCACACTTTGGTGGTCTGTGGGAAGCAGGGGTCAAATCGGTAAAATACCATTTGAAGAGAATCGCCCTTAACCAAGCTCTCACGTTCGAAGAGCTGAGTACGCTTCTATCACAAATAGAAGCTTGTTTGAATTCAAGACCACTTTGCCCATTGACAGACAGTTTGGATGATTTCAATCCTTTAACACCAGCACACTTTCTCATCGGCACATCAACCCATATTGTGCCCGAAGGAGACCTAGCCATCGAAAAAATTGGCTACCTTGATCGTTGGAAACGTATTCAAGCATCGCTACAGACCTTCTGGAAGGAATGGAGCGGAGAATACCTCACAAGGCTTCAAAATCGGCCGAAGTGGCTGAAAACTGAAAATCAACCAAAAATCGGGGATCTGGTGCTACTCAAGGATGAGCGACTTCCCCCATCGAAATGGTCAGTGGCAAGGATCATTGATACCTACGCCGGACAAGATAGTCTGATCCGCGTAGTAAAGGTACGCACACCAACTTCGGAATTCAAAAGACCTATCACCAAGATATGCCTGCTACCATCTAACAACACTAACGGAGAAGACTCACTCATTTGAAAATCTAACAACCTGAAACAAGCATCAAATAAAACAGCTTATAACTAATTTTAATGAAAAATCAACAATAAAACGTATTAGTTCCACTAATAATCACTCAAAATCAACTTAATACATACTAAAAATTCATTCCATTCATGCTAAGAAATCAACACACATTCATAATTAAAGTTCACAAGTAATTCGTATTTAATTCAACACATTCATACTGAAAATTCATCATTTATTCATCATTCAACACATTCATACTGAAAATTCAACATTTATTCATCATTAAAACTCAACACATGCATACAACATACATTCATAAACAAAGATTAAATCAACACAATCACTTCTGAAGCTCAACACACTCATTTAAAATAAAATTTTAAAACTTCAAGAATCACTCAATATCCAAAACACACAACACACATTCACTCGAAAAATCAACACATTGAAAACTCAAAACAAAATTGAGAACGAAATGAATGAAAACCTTAAATCTTCAAACTCAAAAAAAAAAACTTATTAAACAAAACGTCATGAAATCAACAAAATAAAAATTTAAAACCATTAAAAACACAGAAAACCAATAAAGTAAAATCAAAAAAAAATATTTTAATTGGAAATAAACTATAAGGAAATTAAATGAAAATGATCTAATATGATTAATTTAATATTATACAAAAATTTGCAAATGACTTACGTAATTAACACGAAAATTGAGTTTTACCTCAGATGTCAATCATGCCCAAGACACCACCAAGATCTTGCTTTATAATTATATTAGCAAGCATCGACCGAAATCTGAAAGAAAATGAACTGTTTATTACGTAAACAAAAAAAAAGCTACTCGTTGACTTACCCATATGTATATCTGCACCAACAACTAACCCGAGATCACACAGCAACCTGTTAAAAAAAAACAACAGCAAATTTAATGCAATGCAATTCAAGGCTGATTGGTACAGTCAGGTGTAAAAAAAAAAACAGACAAAACATTTTATACAATTAATTTTATACAAATTAATGTTTTTATTTATTAATGCATGCAACATAAATATATAAAACGACACAAATCACAATTAATTACACAAAATACTACACATATAATACACTTTGTAACAACAAATCACACTTTAAAACACCACAGTAAATTTAATGCGACGAACAAAATACCAAACACGAATACACAACACAGCACTATTCCTGCATAAACTATTAAACACAACACAATAAAATAAAACACCGAAATCAACAATATAAATAAACAATATAACAATATAATTATGTAAATATAAACCGAAGAAAACAAGAAATAAAAACCGCACAACAGAAACGCAAATAAAAACAAGATCTCCGAACAATATTCACATGAAACAATTAACCAGCGGAAGGAAGACATGACGTTTCGAATACATTGAAGTCGATGCTATAATTTCGAATTTCGAATCGCTGACCGAGCTGGGTCTACATTTTGTGTATTGGTTTTGTTTGTATGTCACATATAGATGTCGCAAATTGATGACCGTTAAAAACTTAAACTAATGATTATATTTTTAAATTTAAGTTGCAATTAATAATAACAAACTTTTTCTTTTCATGTGAGACTCAAAGACATACATGAAGAAGATAATGAAAATTGGAATAGCACACCTTACATGTCAAAATCGCTCACCTTGCTCGCTGAGGGGGGAGAATGTTGAATGCTGCCCTTAAATGCATGTGCAAACACAGCCACAGCTGTCTCAAATTTTACCAATGTCAACTGTCATTTTGTTATGCGATGTTTTTGTTTATATAAATTGTATATTGTATACTTACATTAAAAAGAAGGTTATTTTAAGGTTAAAATTGTACATAGATTCTAAGGTGAAATGAAAGTTAATATTAAATGAAATACTTACTTACTGTGTATTAAACCATCGAATCGAGTGTGTCTTTTCTTTCAAGTTTATATTGGCAATTTTTACTCACCCTTTTTGGCCTTTTTTCCACCCAGTTTTACATTGAACAATTTCGAACTCTTTTTTGAACAAACATTTTGGGTAATGTGGAAAAGAAAACGATTTTGAATAATAAAAAATGTTTCAAACATTCTATTAAATTTGAAATGAGAGATCATCATAGAGTTGTTTCGAATACTGAACCTGTATTTATATTTACCTTGAATAAAGTTATGTGAAGGTTAGATGCCTACTGCTTCAATTTCTTCACTTAGAGCCGATTTTTCAATCATCGAACAAAAGTAAAAATAACAAACTGGCAAATAAACTTATCTGAGTATATTCATCGGTCGAATAAATAAGAGCGTTTTTCGTCAAATAAAGTCTATCTGACGATTGAAAAATCCAATATTTTGTTATTTGTCGAATAAACACTATCTGCTTGTTTATCTGACAATTGGAAAATCGGCTCTTAATAAAGTTAACTAACCAGAGGTACATAACTCTTGAAAAAAAAATGTTTGGCTATAATTACAAATAAAGGCAAACATAAAAAATGTCCAATTCATTGAAAACTGAATAAATGTATGTACCAATCAATAATATTAAAGTTTACTCATTTAATTAAACCCGTTTCATACTTAAGCTAAGCCAACACCTTTTTTCAAAACAGCAGGTTGTAGGTATTTTCAAAAAAAAAAATTTTTTAGTATTCAAATTCAATGACATTAAAGGTGCAAAAACAAGAAATGATCCAGATTCAATTTGAAAACAAATTTCTGCAGCGTAAATATTCTATCGAATAGCCAGGAGGGTCATTCCGTAACTTTGAAAACGACTATCGTCCAAACGATTGTCGTCGACGATACCGTCTCAAATTTGCTTCACGTAACTTGATCGTCATCGTCTCGTCCATCGTTTTTTTTGCCTCTACATTTTGAGAGCAACTAAAACTCTCAAACTGTGAATGAAATGTCATCGGCTTGTCAAAAAAGACAATTTGAAATAGCCGTGTTCAACAAAATGAAATTTTTTTTTCCTCGGCAACTTTTTTAATCGAAAAGAATTTAATGAACAAAAAATTCAAAAATCTATGTCTGAATTCAACTTTTTTTTAAATAAAAAGCATTTATACACAAAATTTATAGGCGTGGAATTGTGATTAACTAATTATTAAACTTTTTTCAACACAAAAAATAAAACGCGTAAAATTTTATTTTGGCTTTCAAATTCGAAAATGAACATGCCTTGTGTTTTCTATTCATTGGAACTTGTCTATTTCTTACTTGTTGTTTGTTTGTTCATTTGTTGGCTTTTGGTTATGTGAGACGAGAAAATAAAGAAATGTAAGTAAATAAACAAATTTGCTATTGTATTTGATTTAAAAGCAACAATTTAACTATTTAACAGGTCGGTTACATAAGCCCAGATGAAGATACTTATCGAATTTATGGAGGACCATCCGGATTTTGCTAATGGTTTCAAATCAAATTCCAGCCAAGGAAGGCAGACGAATGAAAACCTATGGAAGGAACTGGCGGAAAAATTGAACTCCAACGGATTGCCCATCAAAACCGTGCCGGGATGGAGAAAAGTAAGTTCAAATCATTCTTTATATTTCAAAAATAATATATGTGTGCTTTGTAAAGGTCTGGACCAACTACAAGTACCGGGCAAAAAGAAAATGCAGCCAAAATTTATTGGCTGCACAAAAAACTGGAGGCGGCCCAAACGAGGAAATCCATTTAACTCCAGATGAGGAGAAGGTAGTTGAGATAAGTGCCCTAAGAAAAGCCGTATCGGGAAGCGCAGCAAAAGTGTTTGGTGCCATTGCTAATAACGATAAAGAGTATGTTACACCACCACCACCAGCACCACCACCACCTGATGAAAACTACGAAAGCCCATCTGGGTCAAGGTCTCAAAAGAGGTAAATTTTGAATTAACATAAAATGATAAGAATATTCTTCATCGGTATATATTTATTTTATTTTGCTTTCAGAAAATCGTCGCCACTTTTGACACCCGTGGCGAAGCAAAAAAAAGAAGAAAAGTCAGTAAACGAATTGTTGAAGCAGCAAATGGAACAAGATTCTGCTTTTCAAAAGAGTGTGATAAGCGTGCTTACCGAAAGAAATCAGCAGGAAGCTGTGTTTCACGATGAAGTGATAAAATTATTAAAACAAAGAAACGAACTAGCTGAAAAGCAGTTGGCAAAAGGGTTTTTTTAATTATTTTAATTGACTGCAAGGAATGAAAGACTGTTTTTTTTTTTAAGTTTTAGAATTAAAGATTTTTTATTTTTTTTTGTGAATATTATTTATTTTTGTTGAAGTAAAGTTATATTTATTTTGTTTTAAAGACTGTTTTTAATGTCATCTCTTAAATTTTCAGCAAATTGTCTCATTTGATTGTTCCCATTTTGAGGTTCGAGACTTGATATATTATAGTGTGGCAAGTTTTCTTCCACTACTGCAAGGTTTTCTCCTTGAATGTTAAAGTGGATGCATATATTATGCAGAGCAGCACAAACATTTGCAAATGTGGCTATTTTGGTTGGACTGTAACTACTCTTTCTTTCTTCAATCAGAATTCTCCATCGGCCTGAGGAAAAATATCTATGAATTAACATTTAGTCTTGTATCAAGTGTGTATTTCAACATACCCTTGTATACACCTATACATCTTTCCACCAAATTCCTTGCTTTGGCGTGAATGTTGTTGAAGTTTGTCGTTGAGACATCACTGGAACTTCTATATGGTGTCAGTAACCATAGTTCCAATGGGTATCCACTGTCGCCTAAAAAAAAAAGTTTTCAACTATAACAATTTAGTAAATGTTTGTCTTAACCTAAGAGCCAGCCGTCATGAGCTCGTTCGTTGAACTTATTTTCAAAATATGATTTTTCATTGGAGTGCCTCCACACAAGTGAATCATGAGCTGCACCTCCGTACCTAGCATTGATGGCCATACTCCTAAGTTTGTGATCGCATATCTGTTAAAAGCAAATTTCAGTTTTTATAACATTTGGGGTTCTAATTAGTTAATTACACTTACTATCATAGCATTGAGGCTGTGTTTTCCTTTTCGATTGAAATACAGATGCTCATTCTCTGACGGTCTTTGCATAAAGAGATGCGTACCGTCAATGCAACCAACAACTTAAAATCAAATTTACCAAACAGTTAAATGGAATGTAATTTTTTAATCCAAATATCATCTTACCCCCAGGTATTGAAAAATATCTGTAAAACCACTGTTTGGTTTCAGCCTTATTTTCTTCGTCGCTCACTGTCCATTTTATCCAAAAAGGACATATTTTCTCTTCCAAAATGTTCACTGTTGTGGTAACAATTTTGGAAAGAGTGCTTTGACCCAAAGCGATTCCAAAATCGTTCCCTGTGAGCCATTGATAACCTCCACCTCCCAAGGTCTCGAGCGTTACTGCGAGTCTAATTACTGGAGGAATATAAGTGACCCGTATACCGTGCGATATTTGTAATGTTTCCAAAATAAAGGCAAATGCTTCCTTGGAAAGTCGAAAACGTTGAACGAATCTATAAAAGTTTTATGAAAACAAAGTTTATTGTAATCAAATACATCATTGTTACTTACATTTGGTTTGGAAGATCAAATGGGTTCGACTTATCCCTTAGTTGTCTTCGCATTTTAATGATTTTTTTTTTTTGTATCATTCTCATTATTTTGTTGGTTTTCTAACATCACAAGTAAATTCATTCGACGAAACATTTTGATGCACTTTAAAAACACAACACAAAACAAATTTGACACATAAATTACAGTGGGTTGCTATATTTCAATTTACAGTCGCTTACAAGTTTTACATTTTGATTCTTAACCTTCAAATGTATGAAAAACGATACCTACTTAGCTGTCGTTCAAATTCCATCGTTTTGACGATATCGTCTTGACGATAGTCGTCATACGGAAAGCAAATGTCGATCTGAAAAAACGATATCGTCTGAACGATAGTGATTTTCAGAGTTACGTGAAGCGAGTCGATCGTCGAAACGATATCGTTTCGACGATATCGAGTTACGGAATGACCCTCCAGGCCTTTACTTGTAGTTAAATATTAAACATGTATTGGTTTTCTTGCACACATTATGAAATCCTACAGTAAGGGACATCAATCAGAATATATCTAATAATGATAATGAGTAAGGTTACTCTCCGCGTGGTTAATTTTTGTGTACATTTTTGGTGTCACATACTTGGAAAATAGACGGTAAATCTAAGTGTTACAGTGAGAAGGAGATAAAACATAAGCATCTTTCGCTTTTGAAAATTCGTCCTTAAAAATGCCATAAAAACTTGTTCATTTCAACCCTCCCTCAATTAGTGTGACCTGATTCAATCAAATAAAATATGTTACAAGGGTTGATAATTGAAGTTTAAATCGTAATACAGTAATCCCCGCTTAGTTGCACCTCGCTTAATTGAACATCCCGCTTAATTGATCGAAAAAATTGGCTTCGAAAATTTCCAGTATTAGTAGCAAAGCTTTCAAGACGGTTAATTGAACCCCGTTTAATTGAATTACTCGTTTAATTGATCTTAAAATCATGCAGCAGAAAAAATTAATACATGGACATTTTTCGGATAATTGGACGGACAAAAAAATTATAATGAAACAAAATGAAACTGTTCGCTGTATAACAAATGACAGCTAATCATTGTTTGTTTTTGGTTTTTGCATTGAATTAGAAGTACAGGAAGTGGTCTTATGAAAAAGAAGTGAAACATTTTTCAAAGTAGTGTGAGTTTCACAAACACAAATGCATCACAACAGGGTTGGCCTGTAGTTGAATGGTTAATCTCATGGGCGCCAAGCGAAATTTGATCGAATCAAGATTATCGATTGTGCTTCAATCTATTTTTTCAATTTCAATCCTTTTTTTGGAATATATGGTGTTTTAACGCTCAAATCTCAAGGTGCACACGCACGATTTGTATTGTTTTTTTTTTTTTAATTCTTCAATACTTTTAATTCATTTTTCATCCGTAATATATCACATTTACTGCACCTTCTTGGGTGGTATTTGAAAGCGCAATCTATGAACAACTTAATAAAGTGTTAAGAAACTCAGAAATTGTGCAGCGCCTTACGATCACCAACATAAACAAATTCGCCCCTGAGCTCTAGTTTTTGATTTTTTGACAGAAATAAAACTAAAAATCAAGAACAAATAATATCTATGGAAAAAAGATTTTTATTTTTGAGAAATTTATTATTTGGGTTGATAAATACTATGACAAATACATTTTAAAAGTTCTACGATATTTAAATTTACTAAATAACTTCACTTCACACACATTTATAATACAAAATAAGACATATTAACTTGTGATAAGAAATTTTTCTTGACTCCGTAGTAGAAACGTTTCTACATAATTTCACACAGCACTTCATTATCTCTTATGTTGTTTTTATTAAGAATAGTAAATATTCTACCTAAATTAGCAAAAACTTCAATGTTTAATTTTGTTTTATAGATTTGTTTAATAAATTTAACTACGAAAATCTCAAAAGAACTTTTTTACAGCTCGGCAAAATGACAGCGCAGGAAAAATTTTGACAGTACAGGAAAAAAATTTGACACTATCAGAAAATTTTGTTGCTTCACTCACGTACACTGTACAGGAAGCGGTGTTAGCTACTGCTTCCTGTACTTCTTATTCAATGGTTTTGTGTCATAGGAAATATTTTAACATATATTTGCGTGTGCATTCTTTTTAATATTTTTCCAGGTTTTCGTAAGTTGACACTGAAATGTTTATAAAGTGAATTTCTGGGATGAATATTTTATTTTTTAGTTGACCTACTCGCGCAATTATACGGTTTTCGCTTAATTGAACAGATATGTCAATTAAGCGGGGTTTCGTTAATTGAACCACCCGGATAATTGACCGAAAAATCTGACAAAATGGTCAGTGCAATTAAGCGGGGAATACTGTATATGATATCTTAAGAAGTTATCCCAGCCCATACATTAGTTAATTTATATTCTAGATTAATTTATTTATATTTTTATTCATTTATATGGCTTTGTTAGCAAAAAAAGCAATTCCTTGAAGTTGAAATACAAAATAAAGTGATCTTAAAATAGATAAGTCAGGTCACTCCACTCCTTTTCAGATTGTGAGGAAAAAAAACAAGAACACATACACAGACCATCAGGCAGACCAGCATTTTGGGAAATTCCAATTTTATGTATCGTATCGTATACACCAGCAGCGCTCGCTCTATTTGTTGTGAACTCTCTCTTTCTTTCGAATTTTTCTAGACCTAAAATTTTTGAACTATTCTTTCCAACTTAAACTTTTTTTCTGTTTAGCGTTTTTTATTGTATTAGATATGATCTGATCTGATATCAATAGCCTTAAGAACTTCCTTCATAGGTATAATTTCATAAAGGCAATTGAATAACAAACATGAGTTTGCTGCCTCTTTTGTTATTGCCTTTGCCTTCCTTTTCATTCATTCGTTTTGTTTATTCTACTCTCTTATTTGCAACCAAGAAAAGTTCCATGTTCCCTCTCTTTCCTTTGCTTAGATCTTTTTCTTTCTGTAAATCTGATTCTCTGAGAGCGACTGTCGGCTGCAAAAAGAGAATGACAGCAATGTACAAGTGGCGCCACCCCTTCTATTTGACGGCAAGTCACAGCGTAAGAAAATTCAACCGCGTGGAAATACTA
The DNA here is from genome assembly GCA_943590905.1 of Sphaerophoria taeniata. Taxonomy (NCBI): domain Eukaryota; kingdom Metazoa; phylum Arthropoda; class Insecta; order Diptera; family Syrphidae; genus Sphaerophoria; species Sphaerophoria taeniata. The sequence continues at coordinate 98,438,012 of OX016541.1, forward strand.
TAGGATTATTATACAAAGGTATCTTTACTTTATCGCAGTTCACAAACAATTAATTCTTCGCCGACAAACGGGCTATTTATATAACAAAAATACTTGGTTCTAGAAACTACTATATTGGTTCTTGGAGAAGCTTGAATGTTCCAGAAGCTTACACTTACAAACAAAAATACTGGGATTACTTTTTGTAGGGGCTAACGTTCTTAATGCTAAACAAAAAGTTTCTCTTAATCACTAGGTATTGCCCCTCACAAGTGTAATTAAACGATATTAGAGTTAAAGAGATACAGAGTAAGTTAAGAGAGTAAGAAAAGTGTGTACATTAAATATAGAAAGAGATACAGAGCGTAAGAGATAATAAAGTATACACATTAGACATTACAATAGAAGGAGATACAGAGCGTATGAGATAAATAAAGTGTATACACATTACATTGCCCCCTCCTTAGGATTGATCGTCCCGAACAAATCCATCATTCTCATCACCACTGTAGCGATGTAGTCGTTCGCGATGTACGACTTTAGGTTTACCTCTGACTCCTTTTTGTATCCGGTATACGACGTCGTTGATCTTGCTAATCACTGTATATGGACCTTCCCAGTCCCGTTGAAGTTTCGGTGACAACCCTTTTAGTCGATGGGGATTGTAAGGCCACACTCGATCTCCTGCTTGGAACTCTGTTGTTGTCGCTCGTATATCGTAGCGTGTCTTCATGCGGTCACTGTACATCTTTATTTTTAACCTGGTATCGTCGTGGATCTGAAGGAGTCTTTCTCTGGGGTCATCCATGTAGTCATCCTCGGCTTGCGGTTCCGACGTGGGACATCCAAATTTTATTTCGCTCGGCAGTCTGATGTTCCTTCCCATCAAAATCTCAGACGGTGTATGGCCAGTTGAGCTATGTCTTGCACTTCGATACGCCATCAAAAACAGTGGAATGTGTCGATCCCAATCTCGCTGGTTGTCGTCTACAACTTTGCAAAGATGTTCCTTAAGGGTTCGGTTGAACCGTTCGACCATGCCATCAGATTGTGGGTGGAGTGGTGTTGTTCTTGTCTTCTTGATGTGAAGAAGCCCACAAACTTCCTGGAATATGTTTGATTCAAAGTTCCTTCCCTGGTCGGAATGCAGTTCTAATGGAACACCGAATCTGCTCACCCAGTTGAACACAATTTGGTCTGCGACTGTTTTGGCTTCTTGATTCGGTATGGCGTATGCTTCAGGCCACTTGCTGAAGTAATCCATGACGACCAGAATATAACGATTTCCATTATTTGTTTCCGGAAATGGACCCGCCACGTCTATTGCAATCCTTTCAAAGGGTGATCCGACATTATACTGTTGCATTTGGCTGTGATTCTCTTTGTTCGGGCCTTTGGTGGCAGCACAGGTATCACATTTTCGGCACCACTTCTCGACATCTTCCCTTGCATGTAGCCAATAGAATCGTTGTCGAACCTTTTCTAGCGTCTTGTTTACTCCTAGATGGCCTCCCGAAACTCCATCATGCATCTCTCGCAGAAAGTTCATAATCTTCGACCTCGGTAAGACTAGCTGCATTACATAGGACTTTCCATCTGCTGATTCCCACTTACGTCGAAGGACACCCTCTTGGACATACAACGAGTCCCACTGCGCCCAATAGGCCTTCAGAGTCGGACTTCTGTCGGAGATATCAGCCCATTCTGGTTTTTCCTGGTGTTCCTTCCATGCGAGGATTGGTTCGATGTCTGGGTCCTCTTGTTGAGCCTTCCTCAACTCCTCGTTGCTCCATCCATGAATGGGATCGGCTCTGGTTCGTTTGACAGTAACCATTTCTTTTTCTTCTTGCCGTCTGCAACGCTTTGAGTCTTGTTTATTCGGTCTCCAAGATAGTACATCTGCCTTTGAGTCAAGTATCCTCCTCCGATGTTGGAATCCGTGTTTGTTTTCCGGCTGGGAAACAACTTGGGAAGTAACGCTGTTGTTGGGCTTTCCTTGGCCGTTGGAATTGCTTATGTTTTCACAGTGTTGGCAAGTGGTATTTGTTCGTGGTAATCTGCACTGTCGTTGAAGATGCCCATTCTCATTGCAATTCCAGCATCGTGCTCGACCGCCTTGCTGCTTCCTTTCCACGGTAGCCTTCTGACAGGAGCATTCTTGGACTTCCACTTCTCTTACCCGATGGATACTTTGTGAAGCTTTTTCTGCAGCTTCCATTGTCAGAGCGAATGCCAATGCTTCTGGGAGTGTTCGCTTTCCGGCAATTCGAATAGCCCTCTGGAGATTAATGTCGGCCACAGCTCTCACAAAGGCTTCAACAGCAAGTTGATCTCTTATCTCATTGCCAGCTGTTGGATATGCCAGGTGAACCAAGCGCTCAATATCTGATTGAAGCTGTTGCAGAGTTTCACCCCTTTTCTGTGTTCTATTATTTAGCTGTACTCGGGAGACTTCTGTCATGTGGCTGTCTCCAAACCGCCGTTCAATTGCGCTTACAAGAACACTGAAGTCCCCACTCTTTTCCGCTGGGATGGTTTGTAGCAGTTCAGCAGCCGATCCTCTTAGAGCGAGCGTGAGAGCAATGCATTTGTCGCCATCGTTCCAGCCGTTTGTTAACGCTGCTGCTTCAAATTGTTTCTTATAGATTGACCACGAAATCTGACCATCAAAGCTTGGAGGTTGCACTTCTCTCTTCTTTAAGCATTCACCAGAAGATTCTATAACTTTCAACTTTCGCACTTTTTCCAGTTCCTTTGTGATGGTTTCGATTTGTTCGTCAATTATTTTGAAACGTGCGTTTTGTTCTTCGACGCGCTCGTTGAGAGTCTTAATTTTCTCTTCAAAATCTGCAAACCTGCCTTCTAGAAGATTTTGCTGTTCGTCAAACCGCTCTAGAACATTCTTATTTTGAGTTTCTAGTTGCTCCCGAACATCATTTCTTTGAGCCTCTAGTTGTTTGAGTACGTTCTCTTGCTCGTTCTTCGGTGCAGTGCATTAACGCCCATGGAATTAACGCCCGCGGGTGTTAATTCCAAAAACAAAAGGAATTTACCCCCGCGGGTGTTAAATCCTTTTTGAATTGGCAATAAGGCCCACCATAAAAAAGAACTAACGCCCGCGGGTGTTAATGCCATTTGAAATTGGCGCTAACACCCGCGAGTATTATTTTCTTTTGGAAGAGATCTTTTCAACCTCGGATGTGAACACCTGCGCTGGCATCCTAGACACCTTGGCCACGTGAGTAGAAACAAATTAAACATCCCAAATGAAGTTTACGAATTTTACATTTTGGTCATTCAAGACTTATTCGGTTTGTGAATTAAATTTTTTTTTTTATTCGAAAACCGAATAAATCTTTGGGATGTCAAAGTTCGGTGAGGATACGGCATTCTACAAGCACACTATACTTGAAGCCAATTTCATCTTATTGTATCTATCTGTCACCTAAAATAACCAAGCTATTTCATTTACATTGAAAGATGGATGGACACAAGCGGAAAAAATTTTGGCCAAAAGAGAATCAATTTGGGGTGTGAAAATAAAAAAATTCGCGCGAATTTTTTTTATTTTCACACCCCAAATTGATTCTCTTTTGGCCAAAATTTTTTCCGCTCGCTTTGCTCGCGATCAAATCAATTCGATCTTGAATTTTTTGTTTCGGCTTCAACCTCAGTCGAAATGATGCTGAAAATGGATCATTGAAATGCTTGCAAAAATGTAGAACCACTACTTATCCAAATAAAAGGAAACCTGTTTATTTGTTTAGCATGAATGTTCGTTGTTTCACTTTTTTTTCATTTGGGACGTTTGTCCCATAAAAAGTAAAATTTAATTGGGACTACTGACTGGCCATAGTGGGTTAATAATCCCTAAAACTATTTCGGTACTTTTGAGTCTCCAGAGTGGCTCAGAAGTTCCGAAAACCATTTTCGAGACTTCTGACTTCGAGACGAGTTTCCCTGCGCCAAGTTTCTAATCAAAACAGAAAAAACAAAATAAGGCCCCACGGGCATTATTTCTAGGTTGCAATGGACATAAAACCGCAACCCTTGCAAGGGTCTAATTTCCATAAGATATTGAAATAAGGCTCCATGCGGCTTTATTTCAACGGACGTTATTTCACGTCACAATTTGTTTCACGTGTGGGTTTTATTTCCAATTAAAATTGGAATTAAAGCCCACCAAAAAAAGGAATTAACCTCCGCGGGTGTTAATTCCAAACCAAAAAAGGAATTAACACCCGCGGGGGTAAATTCCTTTTGTTATTGGAATTAACACCCGCGGGCGTTAATTCCATGGGCGTTAATGCACTGCACCTCGTTCTTCTGCTCGTTTCTTTGAGTTTCCAGTTGTTTGAGTACGTTCTCTTGCTCGTTCTTCTGCTCGTTTCTTTGAGTTTCCAGTTGCTTGAGAACGTTATCTTGCTTCTTTTGATTCTCTTCAAATTTGGCTAAAAGAAGAGACATCATGTCAGATATGGCAGTTGTATTTACCTCTTGCACTTTTGCTTCCACTTCGAAAGCAAACGTATCTAGGTCTTCATTTTGTTCTTCCAGATATTCCTATAGCCGTTTTACGAGTTCGTTTTAATATCCTGCCCCACTTAAGCCACGTTTGCTTAATTCTGCCTTTAGCTTAGAGACAGTTAAGTCTTTCAAAACTTTACTCATTTTTTTTTCTGTAATTTTTAACTTCACTATTTTACACAAAATAGTTTAATCACTGTTCACTGTTTTATTCTCAATAAGTTTTAATCCCACTTCTGACACCAATGTAATATTCGGCTTGGTCCGACAATTAAAACTTATTCACTTTTTAAATAAAACACAAATTCACTTTATTCAAATCACTCACAAACTTATTTATTCAACACTTTCAATTATAACTTTGCAAACACAGTATCTTTACTTTATCGCAGTTCACAATCAATTATTTCTTCGCCGCCAAACGGGCTATTTATATAACAAAAATACTTGGTTCTAGAAACTACTATATTGGTTCTTGGAGAAGCTTGAATGTTCCAGAAGCTTACACTTACAAACAAAAATACTGGGATTACTTTTTGTAGGGGCTAACGTTCTTAATGCTAAACAAAAAGTTTCTCTTAATCACTAGGTATTGCCCCTCACAAGTGTAATTAAACGATATTAGAGTTAAAGAGATACAGAGTAAGTAAAGAGAGTAAGAAAAGTGTGTACATTAAATATAGAAAGAGATACAGAGCGTAAGAGATAATAAAGTATACACATTAGACATTACAATAGAAGGAGATACAGAGCGTATGAGATAAATAAAGTGTATACACATTACAGTATCTTTGATTATTCCAAACTAATCATTTTCATGATACCTTTCAGTGACTATGACCTATGAGCACAATAAATGAAGATATTGAAGAGAGAAGAAGAATAGTGTACCATGATCATTGGTATGAGTCCTCCTCCTCACCGAGAAGTAATAAAAGAAGACTCAACTCAATAAATAAAAAAATCAAGACAATTCAAGCAAAAAACAAGAGGCGTAATATTTTTCGATTGCGCACAAAAATTACTTCACTTAATTAAATTTTAAATGAAGTTCGAAAAAAAAATTCTATTCCAGAGTCAGGCATGACATGTTTAGAAAGCATTTCCAATTCTGATGTGGGGGAGCTCTTCATTTATTTATTCAATTCGTTAACATCTAACGTGAACAGTAGGTACTTAATCTAATTCTTATAATCTAGGTTACATATTATACACAACTATTAAAAAAGGAATCTTTAAACTTTTTGCATTTTAAGTTATCATTAGGGGATTCTAAACAAATGTAAAATTCATTATAAATTGTTATTAATTGATTAAGTGGGCTACTTACACCATAGTTTGATCTACTAAATATTTGATTTAAAGGTTGCTGTCGTCTTAAACTTGAGCGACTAAAACTGAAATTTAATTTACTAAGAACTGACGCTGAAGATACCGACCCATTAATTATTCCAGCAACAAAACAAAATTGTATATATTTTCTGTGATTAGTCAAAGATGGAAGGTTGATAAAAGTTAGTCTATCAGAATAAGGGGGGAGGAGAATCCCTCTAAACCAAGGAAGAGATCGAAGACAGTAACGTAGGAACTTTTTCTGGATTGACTCAATTCTTGTTATATGTATTGAGTAATATGGTGACCATACAACACATGCGTACTCTAGAATCGGTCTTACAAATGAAACAAACAAAAGCTTGAGAACATAAGGGTCGTGGAAATCACGACCGAATCTTTTAATGAATCCAAGAACCCTATTTGCTTTTTTAATTGTATAATTTATGTGATCAATAAATGTTAGTTTTGGATCAAGAACTACACCTAAGTCAGAAAAAACAGAAACCTTACTTATTGGACAAGAATCAAACGTATAGCAGTACGAAAACGGAACTTTTTTGCGTGTAAAACTCATGGTTTTACATTTGTCAACATTTAAGACGAGACGATTATTATTGCACCATTCCCTAAAAGTTGTCAAGTCTTCTTGTAGTAGTAAACAGTCAGTGTTCGATTTTATACTTTTGAATATCTTAATATCGTCCGCATAAATAAGAACAGAAGAGTTTTTGATGATAGTAGTCAAGTCATTAATAAATAAAACAAATAAAATAGGTCCAAGATGGCTCCCCTGAGGGACGCCAGAGTTCACAACAAATTGGTTAGAACACTCATTACGAAACAAAACACAGTAACTACGATTTTTTAAATATGAACCAATCCAATTTAAAAAACGATTATTAAATCCTAAAAGCGTTAATTTACGTATAAGTGTATAATGATATAACTTGTCAAATGCCTTACTAAAGTCGGTAAATATGCAATCAACTTGTTCACGTTTTTCAAACACATCTAAACAAAAGGACACGAAGTTAAATAAATTAGTAACTGTGGATCTTTTTTTAACAAATCCATGCTGACTATCACACACAATTGAACTACAATGAAAAGAAAGGACATTACTTACAATTGACTCAAACAATTTTGGTATCACAGATAATTTAGCAATAGGTCGATAATTCATGATCTCATTCTTAGGACCTTTCTTATATACAGGAATAATAAATGAACTTTCTCTTCGAAAGATTCTTAAAAAAACAAAAAATGCAAGTGATATACTTGCCATTCCTAGTAAGCAAAGGTTCAAAAATGCAAGTCTTACAATGGGTTAGGAATATGTAGAGACAAATATCCTCCGGCGTCCGGCTCTTCGGTGTTTTCAATGACACTTCATTTTTATTCAACCAAAGCCTAGGTATAATTTAAAAATTTTAAATGTTTAAAAATTTAATCGTGCATTACCTGACCCAAGTACCTAACGATCTTGGCATTCCTCTGTGGATGGAGAACCTGGCTTTACAATGGAAAGTTTCGAAGCATCAAAAATAAAAGTGGCCGAAGCTAATGAAAAAGGCAAGAATGTAATCTGTAGCTTATTGCTTGATGAAATTTCCATCAAATCCGGTCTTCAAGGCATTTCCGTTGGCAAAGTCAAGGGCTACGTCGATTTCGGTACAGAAATTGATGTTTCAGACGAGATGCCTCTTATGCGAAAGATGCTCTCGGTATTATGGTGGTCACATTAGCCGGTTCGTTGAAGTTACCGGTAGGCTATTTCCTAGTGAACGAAATAGATTCAACCACCAACGCGGAACTTATTAACATAAGCTTAGACAAGCTTTACGAAATTGGCGTTGAAATTGTTTCCGTGACGTTAGACGGTCCGTCCAAACATTTCGAAACAATGCGATTACTAGGAGCGAAACTAAATATCGACGAATGCCAACCATACTTTCCTCATCAGGAAAGCGTATTTGTCATTTTTATCCTTGCCATATGCTAAAATTGATGCGAAATTGCTTGGGAGAGTATAAGGTACTTAAGGACGGAGATGGTAATACCATTGAGTGGGGGTATATTGAGGCATTAGTAGATCTCCAAGAAAATGAGGGCTTGAGAGCTGGAAACAAGCTAAAGTTGGACAACTAAATCTGAACATCATCCGCATGCATGCGGATGGAGCAGTGTTGGATAACTGTCTAACTGAAGGAAGTTCATTTATATAGAGCGATAATAGTGGTCCCTGGGGAACTCCAATAGCGAGTGGTAAAATTGTTTACTGAAATTTGTTTAATTCAACCGCTTGCTGTCGACCTAAATACGGAGAGAGCAGTTTGACAGCAGTTAAAGAGAAATTGTATGACTGAAAAAGTTTTGAATACAACTTTGAGTAGTTGACTATGTCGAACGCTTTAAAAAAATCAAGTTGAATCATAAAAATTACCTTATCTTCATCAATTGATTTTCTTATGTGTTCAGAAAAACTTATAATAGCCGTAATGCAGTTGTTTTTCTTACGAAAACCAGATTGCTTGAGTGTAAGTAAGTTCTCAGGTTCTAGGAATACACTCATTTGCTTCTGCATAGTTCGTTCAAACACCTTTGACAAAAATGGTAGTATTGAAATTGGCCTGAACTCGCCACCTTTTATGGTTTTGGGAACAAGAATAATCTTAGTCATTTTCCACTGGATTATCCGGTTATTAAGATAGCGTTGATAATGTTAAATAAGGAAGAAGAAAGGGTAAAAGCGATTTTAAAAAAGAATGGTGAATTTAATCGAGACCTATAGCATTTGACTTAATAGATAAAATCGCTTCTACCAAATCCTCAGCTGTTATGTTATTAAAAGAGAAAACAATTTTACCTATTCCCAAATTTTTCAAGTTTTTCCAGATATGCTTACTATTTAAACTTGAGTTGAATTTAGTAGAAGATAACTGAGATTTAGCTCTCCGAATTTCAAGAACAGTTTTACTTCTCAAAGCTGAAAGTACCTAAAATTATATATATCTCGATCAGTCGAAATCTTATCCAACGGGCATTATGTCAGATCACGTTGCTTTATTAAATGCCGAATGGTATATGTAAACCAGGGTTTATAGCGTGGTATAACTTATTTTGTTTTAATAGGAACATGTTTGTCATAGAGACTTAAGATGTTATCGTTGAGAAACTGAACCTGCTCATGAGTTGATGAAGGAAAGAAGATGCTTCTCGAATGTATACTATGCACATCTTGTTCAAGCAAAGAATAATTAATGTTTTTGAAATCCCTATAGGTACTCAAAAGCTTTAGTTGAACTAACAACTTGAAAGTCAAAAATTAAAAAGATCAGATCATGCTTCGGATATACAAATAACGTCAAATTTAGATTCTTCGAAGGTACCACGAAATTGATCAATTTTTGGAAACAAACTTTGGGCATTTATGTGGCAAACACGAATACCACTTCCTTGTGCACTCAAAACGTGTATCAAAGTGCGTAAGTCATTGATAGCCATTGCAATTATTGAAATGAAGTTTGTCGTCGGCAAAAGACAAGGCAAATACTGTTTAGGTATATAACAATTTATTTTAAGTAAAAAAGACAAATGACTACAAATTTTGTTTTAGTGATTTTAAAATTGTTTTTTCTCTTAAGGCAAAATGCGACCGCTTCACTTGAAACTAATTGGCGAGTGAAGTTAAAATGGAGTTTTGTCTGATAGAAGCTTTCTGTTGTAGCACTATTGCTGTCTCGCTACTATTGGTGTCTCGCTTATTGTGTTTCTTTTTGATCGTCTTCGTGGCGACATCCCACCCTCCGTGAATTCTTGACGAGATTCACCATTGACTTGTACTTGTAATACTGCAAGCTTGGATGCTGGGCGTCGAAGTATTCCTTGTGTTGTTTTGACATCGGCACTTCTTACCTGCCCGTCTTTCGCCGGATAAACGTTGACTATCTTCCCTCGATGCCACTTACTCTTTGGCTGGCTGGCGTCGCAAATGATGACCAAGTCATCAATCTTCAGAGGAGGCACACCCTCGTGCCACTTATTACGTGTGATGAGCCTAGGGAGATACTCCTGGACCCATTTCTTCCAGAGACGGTTCTTTAATTGAAGACAGATCCTCCACTGTTTTCGGCCACAGAAGTTGTCGTCTAGATTCGGTGTCTGAGTAGAGTTGGGGCAGCCGATCAAAAAATGATTGGGCGTTAACAGCTCATCTTCTTCCGAGCTTAATGGTAAGTCTGTTAGTGGTCGAGAATTGACGATATTTTCGGCTTCGATAAGAAGACTTCTTTATGTTTCTACCCGTGGCGCTTCCTCTCGTAGGGTTACCAAGAGCACCTTCTTCACGGCTTGTACCAAGCGCTCCCATACGCCTCCCTCACTAGGATTCACTGGACACGAAAACTTCCAGTCGATTCCACTTGAAGACATCTCGTCCTGAATGCGGCCGGTGTCAAACAGCTCAGCCTCTCCAGCGAGTTCTCTTTTAGCTCCAATGAAGTTCGTTCCGTTATCACTTCTTATACGGACTGGAGTTCCACGGCGATTAACAAAGTTCCTTAAGCACAAGATGAGGGCATCAGTAGAGAGATCTCCGGCCAATTCTTAGTGAATGGCCCTCGTCGTAAGGCACGTAAACAACGCTACCCATCGTTTCTTTCTCCTCCGGCCGATGGAGACTTGCAGCGGTCCAAAATAGTCCAATCCTGTATAGGAAAACGGGCGAACGTAGGGTGTCAATCGATCTGGAGGAAGTTGTCCCATGAGTGGTGTTGCAGGCGTTGCTCTGTTGATCTTACATTGCTGACAATTTCGCTTGACTTTGTTGAGTACTGATCGAATGTGGGGTACCCAATAGCACTGGCGGGGCGGACCTCATTGATTATCAAGGCGTCATTTTGATGGTGCAAAGAACGATGGAAATGGTTCAGTACCAGAAGCGTTAGTGGATGTTTCTGTGGCAAAATTATCGGCCTTCTGGCATCTGCTGGTAAATAGTGAACTGCATCAATGCGTCCATTAACTCGCAACAAATCATAATGGTCCAAATACGGTGTTAGCTGGTGTATCGAACTTCCTTTCGGAACACAATTCCCCTTCTCAAGAGCTGACAATTCCTGGGCAAAGCATTCGCGTTGTGTTTGTTGGCAAAGGAACTTCTCGGCTGATACAGTCTCCGCTGCTGTTAGGGTATTTCTAAGAACAGGGTTTCGCTGACTCGAGTGGTCAACTGACTTCACTTTCTGTTTTGTGGCTATTCATTGTCTTGCTCGGCTTAATGCTATGCGACTTCGCATGACCCATGCTGTGACTCGTTTCAACCTTAAGAAAGAGGAAAAGTTAGCGATACAAATTAAGGAGCTACTGGCCTGGTTAGCATGAAATAATTTCGGGCGAATTTCTTCATCAAGTATCTCCGGCGCTTGAGATTCAAAACAGTGTGGCCATTGTTGTTCAGGAAGGTGTAAAATCTGAGGTCCACTCAACCATCGGCTGTTCATACTTAGCTTTGGTGGATTCATAGATCGAGTGGCCTCGTCGGCTACGTTCAAGTCAGTTGGGAGCCAATGCCAGTCTGAAGGCTCCGATGCGTCGAGGATTTCGGCTATTATATGTGCGGCAAATGGCTTGTATCGTCACTGCGATGATCGAATCCACCAGAGTGCAGTTCTTGAATCACTCCAATAACGAACTCGGTTGATGACAATGTTGTGGTTGGCTCGTACAACTGACTGCAACCTGCTTCCGAGGACTGCCGCTTGTAGCTCTAGGCGGGGAATGGAGAGCAACTTCTTTGGGGCACACCTTGTCTTACCAGAAACGAAGGCTACATCAACCTCCCCTTGATATTGAATTCGAAGGTATCCTACTGCAGCGAAGGCACTTTCACTGGCGTCCGTGAAAATGTGCAACTCAATGCTTTCGGCCATTGGAATTCTCGGTGAGTAGCATCGACTTACCCTTAATTGACTAGCACTTTGCAGACCAATCCACCATAGTTGCCATCGACCGTTAATATCTTGTGGTAAGGGATCATCCCAATCAATCCCAGTCTTCCATGTACTTTGCATCAATAATTTTGAATAAAGCAGAAAATCGGCCAAGAAACCATACAGGTCGAAGACTGCTATAACTATATCTACCGAGCATTTCGCGTTTTGTTGGTGGCCTTAATAACTCCAGAACTTCTTTGGGAATCCGATGAAATTTCAAATGGAAACGGAAAGTGTCGTCTTCGGTACTCCAGTACATTCCCAAACCCTTTTCTGTTGTCTTGTTTATTTCTAAGTTGACTGTTGGTTGGACTGGGTATATTGGGCCATTAAGCTTGTCCTGGATGTCTTTGATGTTGCTGACAAAATTCCTTAGTAGGAAGCCACCTTCAGCATGAATCCTCTTAACTTCCTGACTGACACGTTCCGCTTCGGCTTGGCTGGAGAAGCTGCAGACGAAATCATCTACATAATGGTTGTTCACAATCGCTGCGACAGCTTCAGGCAATTCCTTTTGAAATGACATTGCGTTAAGATATTTTATATATTCGGCTGCGCAAGGCAAACACGCGGCACCGAATATCATTGATGACATGGCCGTTGACTTCTTTATCTTGTGGCGATAATTCTCTGGCATAGCCCTTTTGCAGCAAGTCGTCTATTTGACGTCTGTATCGCTCTCCAAATTCAGGGTCTTTTATCATTTTTGCTTCGATGTTATACAAGCTCTTCGTTGCCATTGGAAGACTGTCAGGTATTGTGATGTTGTCTTGGCGCCATAATAAACCAGTTTCGAATCGCTTTCCGATACATCTAGTGGATTCCTCCAAAATTCGTCTCGCTCTGACATCATCGATTGACTCCATATTCTGCCCACTGTTGTTGACACCAAAATTCTCGATAGTAAAATAGGATTCGATTAACTTGTTCAATTCTTCCAGGTTGGCATTTTCTTTGATGTGAAGAACCATTGGCGTATCAGTTTTGTCTTTCTGTTGTGGACCAAATGCAACCCAGCCTAGCTTCGTGTGAGTCGCTATTATTCCCTTATCTTCGATGACAGAAGTGGCAACACCCAGGTGACAGTTGTCCAAACCAATTAGCAACACAGGTCTCGCGTTTTTGTAACTGCTTACTGGAATTCCTTGTAGTTGACTTACGGCATCCTTGTCAAATGACTGAATAGGGAGACTCAAGTTCGGTACCGTCCTGACGTTCTTCATTTGGAAGCTTTGGGATCCCCTTTCGATTCCTTGTATCTCTAAGGTGACTTTTCTGGACGGTTCTGTAACGACTTTGTCGCCAAACCATTGTAGCGTAAGGTTCTGTAACTGACCTTTCAGTCCGAGCTGTGTTGCAATGCTTTCTTCCAGAATCGTCACTGAGGATCCCTCATCGAACATGGCGTATATGGTTTTTTGGCCTCTGGGTCCTACGAGGACGACTGGCAAAATGCGAAAGAGTTGATTGCTGTTGTTCTGCGTTTGGCAGTTGTGAATTCTTGCTGAGATCTGTGGTGTCACATCACCGGATGGTTCGTGCAAAAGCTTGTGATGGAACTTGCGGCATTCACGTTCCTCACATCTTTTACGACTGCGGCATAATGCAGTGCCATGGCCTACTTTCAAACAAGAAAAACACAGGTGCTTGGTCTTTGTAATTTTCCAGCGATCCTCAACAGGCAAATTCTTGAATGTCTCACACTCCCAGATATGGTGATTGGCATTGCAGGAAACGCAAAGTACTTCATTGTTCCTTCGATCTCCGTGGTTCGACTGAGTGATGTTGGCATGTAACATACGGTGTTGCTCACACCTAGCAGAAGCAAGGAAAGCTACCATGTTCTGGACCATTGTAGAGAATGGGATAAGCTGGTCAATACGCGCATCGGCAATAGGTGGGAAATGTTGGGCTTTAGAAATTTGCATCTTAACTAGCTGCTCTGGTCGACCGAAGCGGAACTGGAGTGCACTGATGACTTGAGGAACGTTCGTGGGATGTATTAACAAAGATGAAACCGCGTCCCTTGCTTCACCGTGAAGACACTTTTGCAATCGGATGGTGTTTTCAATATTGGAGAAACTGAAGTTTGCAGTAGTTTCTTCAAAATTAGCAAAAAATAAGGGCCAATCTTCGGGCTTTCCAGAAAACTGTGGCAGATCATACAGTTTCTTATACGGCTGCGTGGGTACGATTGCATTTCCATTTCCCATGGAGAACGACGACTGTGACGCTCCGGAAGGAGACTGTGTTGGCCTCTGGCCAAGCTCAAGAGCATTTCGTTCCACTTGGACTTGGCGGTCGATCGTTTCCCTCAATCGTTGCGTCTCCGTTTGGTTTTGGCTGGTCTCGTTTCGCAACTGTTCAACGGAGTTCTTGAGTGAAGTAATCTGGTCTAAAAGCTGGTTCATCAATGCAGTGCTTGCGTCTTCCATGAATGTAGGTAGCCTTCTTGTTGGCTCCCTTTCCGTTCTGTATCGAAGTGGAAGAATTCCTTTGGTTTTCCGATCACTCTTGCGATATTGCGTCATACAATTTTGTATGCTGTTGAAAACTGTACAAAATGGCGGCGGCTTTTTCTCAAAAGAATTGCGTCGCCCAAATTGCAGCAGAAGTTCAGTAGAGGCAAATTGAAAGTATGGGGTTGTAATTTGAACAAAATGGCGGCGGCCTTTTCTCAAAAGAATAGCGTCGCCCAAGATGCAGTTAATGTACGGCAATCGGCTGCTGCAGTTATTTTAACTGCAGCTCGATGTTTCAATAAAGGCTTTGGCGGCTTCTTGCCGTAAGGCAATAATTTGTTTCGTGACAAATGGCGATATAATTTGGCAATTCTTGTTGGCTTTGCAGCGGCGCGGCACACGAGAATGTAAATTTATCAATTTTAAAACTTTGTCGTCGGCAAAAGACTAGGCAAATACTGTTTAGGTATATAACAATTTATTTTAAGTAAAAAAGGCAAATGACTAAAAATTTTGTTTTAGTGATTTCAAAATTGTTTTTTCTCTTAAGGCAAAATGCGTCCGCTTCACTTGAAACTAATTGGCGAGTGAAGTTAAAATGGAGTTTTTTTTTTTATAAATCCCACGCCTCTTCCCCCCCCCCCCCCCCCAGATACCGCACGCGCTGGGGTCCATTTTCACCGAGTACGATTGCAATTGCGGTTGCTAGTCGTATCGCCACTTAATTAGAAATTATTTGAAATAAAAAAAATAAAAAAAAAGCGATGGCGATACGAATGTTAGGAAGGCAAGAGTTAGGGACTGCTTAATGCCAGCAGGTACAAAAAGGAAAAACAAAATAAATCAAAGTTTTACATTAAAATCTTTCAAAAAGCAAAAAAAAGTAAAAATGCAAAATTTAAAATCCAAAAATTTTAAAATTTTAAGTCAAAAAATTATAAAAACACGAAAAAAACAAAAAATAAGCGTTTAGAAGACACTTGTCAAGAAAGTAAGTACCTAAGTAAAAATGTAAAATTACAATGAGACAAACAATACAAAAAAACATTTAAGAACGTGGAACACTGGTTTTAAGAATTAATTTTAGCTTGTTTTTATTGATATTAAAGTCAAATAAGTCTTCATACGCATTCAATAGCTTACTCATTCTTGTCAGTGGCTCATGCATTCCGTAGTTAGTTCTATGTTGGGGGACTTTAATCAAATTATGAGAACGGAAAATATAATCTCCACCTCTGTAATTAAAGAAGATAGAACTCAAAATATCTGGAGCATCAGTGACACCAGTAATAATTTGATGAAGGAAAACTAAACCTATCATTATTTGTTCTCCTTTGTCTGATAGAAGCTTTCTGTTGTAGCACTATTGCTGTCTCGCTATTGGTGTCTCGCTTATTGTGTTTCTTTTTGATCGTCTTCGTGGCGACAAAGTTTAAAGTTTTTAGTTTTTTCTTAATTTCTCGAAAACAAAAAGACGTTAAGGCATGCGGTTTTCTGGATCTCACTTAGAACTTGTATCCGCATTTAATTGTGAAAGAAGTTAGTAGGTACTTGATTAGACAAAATTTCTAAAAAAATTAGTTCGAAGTTGAATATGCAACCTATACACTCCAATTACCAAAAACATCGTTTGTGGATCACCCTTTATAAATAATGTAAAAATTGTTTAAGCAATATAAGCAATTATTTCCCCTAAATGAAATGTTTCAGATTTTAAACAATAAAAAAAACCAAAAATTTGGAAAAAAATTGTTTCCAAATCCGAGCTGTTTCTGAGGACTTTCTGAAAAAAAGCTTCATTGACTCCACTATAATAACAAGAGAAATAATAATAATAATAATTTGTTACATTCATAAATGAGTTGTATTGGCATTCCTGGTTAATTTCTCTGCATTGTCGATAAGCTCCGCTGTACCATTAGCCTCACGTTTTACAAACACTCTCCCACAAGATGTGTAAAGAGTTGACAATAGTTTTTGTTGTTTTTAGATTGACTGCGTAATTGTTCTTAGTTAAGTTCTGATCTGACACCTTTGTATATTTTTTGTCAAATTAATATACATATTATTTCATAAAATAAATATGTGAAGAACAAAATGTAGCTTTTTTTGGATTGGATAATATTAACATAAATATTAATACCACCAAAAGTAGGTATGAAATATGTAGAAGAATACGTTCTAAAGATTCAACTTTAATGGCCCTATTGAACGCAAATGCTTTTGCCAGACGTTTGCAAATTTGATACAACATTTTTTTGACACATTTTATTTTCAAAATGACATTTAGATACTTAAACGGACTTATACCGGCTTTAAACCTCCTGTGAAACAATTTTAGCTTAAGCCCGTGATCGGAACTCTTTTGTACCGATTTACTGGACAAGGTGCATGAACCTTGACTGGTTCGTATAAGTTGCACAAAAGGTTCTGTGTACCTTTGTGTTGCGTGGAAGATGACCTATTACTTCTTACCACTGGTGGGGGAAGCCTAGGTCTATGAAGATGAAGCACTCAAATCGTTCGTTTATATTAAAATTGCCCCTTACCACTGGTGGGGGGAAGCAAAATAATTGAATTAAACACGAAGACGATATGCATTGAACTGATAACTTTTATTAACTTAAAATTCTATTTATACAATAAAAATGCTTACTTGACTAAATAACAATTAAATACAAAATAATACCAAAGTCAAATGCCTATTGAAATTAATGTAATATGATGCACTTCGATCGAGCGTGTGGAGGGTCGAAGTGCCGAAAATTGCTTACTGCGTGAGAATTCATAAAGTTAGTATGAATGTGGATATAAGATAATGTGTAAAATAAAGCAAACAGTGGAGCTGTTGCTGGTTTAATTCAAATTGGGGTTAATATACATGCTGAAGAAATGATGACACTGCTGTTGTCTTGTTGATTAAAATGGAATCATGTATGTTGAGGAAACTATGTTGAGGGAAATATACAGCCCGTATGATACCTACTACTTTTTTATCTTCATTATTTCAGCATTAATAGTATGAACATTTCAGTTTCAATAAATAGAGACAACATTATTTTATGAAGATAGAGAAATAAATCATCTGACAATTTCAAATTGCATGTTGATCCAGCCTTGTTCATGAATTTCAAACTGCAGTGTTTACCTGCAATATAAGTATAATAACAGATTTACTGATCCACTATTGTCTATATTGCACAACGGCGGATACTTATTTTTAAAAAATGCTAGCGACTGTATCTGTTCTATTATTTTATTTTTCACTTTAAGATCTCGCCGCCTCACATGTCACATTGAGGGAATTTAAGATATATATTTTTTTATAATTTGACAAACGACAAACAGGTCAAAATTTTTTTCCTGAGCACATTTTAATGTAAAAGTGTCAAAAAAAAACTAGCCCATTTAAAATGTAGTTCAGGTTACATTTAATGACTTTTTTTGATAATTTCCCATTAATGAAAGTAGTGAGTATGAGTACACACTCTCATGGAAATGCTTACTCTTTCTTGTTTCACGTTTAATGGTGAAAAAATAGAGACAAAATGTTTTATCATACGGGCCTTATTTCGACTTTAAACTCGTTTATTTTTCTTATAAATAAGCTTTTCAATATGAAAGGCGTTTTAAGGTCGGAATAACTTTATTCTGCTTCTAAAAGTCATTTATAAATAAAGCTGTTAATTTCAATAGCTGTCGATCAGGATATAAAAAAAATTAAACAGGTTCGGTTGCTGAGCAGTTTCAGTTCTCAGTTTGCTTGGTGTTGCTCCTGTATTCAAAATTATTATAACTCACAAAAAACATTAAAAATTATAACATGTAGGTAGTTAAATTTCATAAATAAAAATTGAAATTGGAATATGAACCCTTGATTTCCTTGGAGCGGTTTTTTTTAAATTAATTTTTTTATATTTACATTTTTTGAACATTTTTCAAAAAAGTAGATGACGGATAAGGCATTTGGCAATTTTTTTTTTTTTAAATACGGCGTCGGGATCTACGCAGGATCCATCGAGTGGTCGTACTGAATTGTGCGTAAACGTAAGCAGCACGGTCGTCTGTGGATTGGGGGGGGGGATGTCATCCAGGGTCAATGGTGTAGGTAGTTCGGCTGAACCTTGTTAAACCACCATATGTATCGATTGGCACTCTTGTCGAGATCAGGGCTAGGTCAGACTTCTTGATAATCCCTTGAGCCGCTAGATGGTCGCTGCTATTCTTTGACCAGATACCTCCCAGTATAGAGTTGCTGATGTGAATACGACTTCGTCAACCTGGAGGCGGAAACATAATTCTGCTCTGATCGTGGGTGTTCTGTACTTCCTGGCTTTGTTGTGGTGTGCCCATACCAAGGGAGTATGAGTCAGTGATTACATGAGAGTCGATGACGATTGGTCTGTTTGCTTCTTTGACTACTAAGCCCGGCTTCATCGGTCCTTTTTCAGTGTTAATGATTGGTTCTTCGATGTTGTGGAGTCCTCGCTTGTTGACGTTGCGCTGAATGATCTTGATGATACTACATATTATGACGGTCGATCCTACTGAGGTGTTACCTAGGACATTGTTGGACGATGTGGTTTAAGGTCTCATTCCGGGGTCATCCTGCTCTACATAGTCGGTCGTGGCCATCGCGTCCTCACGAAGTTCGGGATTTGGTGGGTAGGGCGTTGATCCTAGTTTTAAGGCAGTGGATGACGTCACGTCCTTTCAAGAGCTTGGTGGGCTCCCTGATCTATCGATGCGATGACTTGGCTCCTTGAGCTTCTTTAAGCCCTTTGCCGTCGACTGAGCTTTGTATTTTTGTTGCCCAGTAGTTTCGGAGCTGTTCTTTGGTGCAAATATTGACGTCCTGTAGATTCAACCTTCTAGCTGCGATGTCAATTTCGGTAGCAAGGTATGTATTGGCGCTGGTATTCATCTCGAGATTAGGTAGGGATATGTTACTTAACCGATTGAAGCGGAGTATCTGACCGAAGGTATTCCGAGTCCACCATCTTCAATCGAGGCATTGAAGTACGCGGTTGTGGTGTCGTGTGGCAGGTCAAGCCATCTACGTACTTCATGCCTTATCCTTCTTTCTATCTTGGCTAGGGCGCCGATGTGTATTTTCCCTAATGTTAATTGGTGGTACATCTGTGGAATGAGTACTTTCCTCAATACATGCGGGCGTTGCAGAGGTTTAAAAGGGGTTGCAGTTTGAGGGACAGATCATCCCCATCATTAACTTTGCATTTCCCTCCTGGGGAAAACTCCAGTCCAAGATATTTCAACTTGTCAGTTTTTTTAAGTGCTGGGATCTTTTGTCCAGCTTTGGTGAACTGATGTCCCATAATTACATTTGTTTTGTTGTTTTGCCTGTCCTTTAATGCTGATATTCAGGGATAGGATTTTGTTGACCTAAAAAATTAAAAAAAGGAAAAGCAAAGCACAACACCCAAATAGGCAAAAAAAAGGTATTTATTTAAACATCAGTAAAATAGTACTTTGTTTGAAATTGTTGGACACAGAAGCTTGTGTTTATTAGTGTAAAATCATAGTAGGCGCCGAAAAAATTTTGAATTTTTTAAATTGCCTGGCAAATCGTAGTAGGCGCCGAAAAAAATCAATTTTGAATAGAATAAGATAAATATTTTTTTCTTATTTGAAATGAGAATTCTTCACTTCATTCAACCTTCGGCCTTTGTATATACACCTTATAGTATTTTCAGCGTCGAGAATTTTAAGCTGGAAACTTTACCCGTTGTTGGCGCTGGCAGTTATTCATGGGAACTATAGTACCGACATAAATAGTTCTGGTTAGTAATACACGCGTCGCTGTCGTCGATTCTCGACGCTGCAATTACTATAAGGTGTATATACAAAGCTTCGGATTCGGCCGAAGTTTTTTTTTAGCCGAACATTCGGCTTCGGCTTCGGCAGAAAATCGACTTTCGGTCGGACACTAGTTTCTATGAACAGTCTGTCTTAAGCGCAAAAGTAATTAGCGGTTCATAACAACCCATAATAAAAACATAAAAAATGCACCCTTTTTCAAAAAAAAAGAAAAGAAAAACAAACTGCAAAAAGTATGGTTTTCTAATACAAATTGCGTGCACATCATAAAACTTAAAACTGCCTGTCGTAAAAAGATCAATTGTTTTTTCAGTAGCGGTGGTCGCGACGTGTGGCGCGCCTCGCTGTCGCGCAGTTTCGAAAATAGCAGGTAGTTTTTTTCTTTGTATTGAGCTACTACCTATTATTGAAAATGTTGAGTCCTTTTTATTTTTCATATTTGCATTTATGGCTTTGATTAAAAAAATACAAACTATTTGAGAAAAAAAAAACAAAAAAAAGGCAATAACAACAAAAAGTCAAAAAAGGCAAAAAAAAGGCATTTACGTATGAAAAAGGCAAAAAAAAGGCAATAACAACAAAAAGTCAAAAAAAGGCAAAAAAAGGCATTTACGTATGAAAAAGGCAAAATAAAATACATATATTTTTCATCAGCAGAAGCTGAAACGTGTTTGTATAAAATCTATAGTGCCGTACGATTGCGCACAAAAAAGTCAATGTCAACAAAATCCTATCCCTGCTGATATTGTTGCATTTCGATGGGTTGACAAGCATACCATGCAAAAATGTGTGGGTGTGGTCTAGCAGCTTTTGGAGGCATGCTTGTGTTGTTGCACATAGTATAAAGTCGTCTGCGAAAGCTAGTGCATTCTCGGACGCCGGCCGTTCCAATTTTCCCACATATTTCAGGTGGTAGCGATTTCAGTAATCTGTCACTTATTAAATTAAATATAATTGGTGACATCGGGTCGCCTTGCTTCACGCCACTTTTTGGTGTTATAGGTTCTGAACACCATTCCTTAGTACTAATCCTTGTTGAGGAATTGGTGCAGAACTCCTTAATGTAGTCGATAAATCCACTTGGGGCCCCATATCCCCGCAGATAATCCATTATCGTTGGATGTGACACTGAGTCGAACGCTTTGTCCAGGCTCGCTATGAAGCAACTTGAGTAGTTCTGATGTTGGTATCTTATTAGAAGGTCGAAAATTGTGGCATTAATGGCACAGCCGTCCGTGGACGTGAAGGCCTGCTGTCTTTGGTCCAGCGTTATAGCCGAGGCAAGCCTGTTTGCCAGGATGCTATATAATTGCCTTACTAAGACAGACGATACGGAGCTCGGCCTATACTCACCCGGCCTTGATGCTTCCGTCTTCTTTGGTATCATCGTCGTCTTAGTCTCCATGAGATGTTGTAGTAGCCGGCCACACCACAGGATTATATTATAAATTGTGCTTTTCACAACGTTTGGTTTTTGTTCAATTGTCTAGCTGTTAATCTATCTGGACCAGGAGACGTTGAAGTCGCCACCTTGGTCTTTTCGATCTTGTTGATTGTGATGGGCTGTCATATTGAATTTGTTTGAGATGGTAATCATGCTATCGGGCTTAACATTCTCCCAGAAGGGTAACATGATGTCCTTTAGAGGCATCGTACCAGTTTGTGGACCCAGAAGAACCCAGGGGCCAAGAAGCCTTACTCTGTTAGCCGCACACATGTTATAATGTGTACGTTACCGGCGGGTACCACGATTAGGTAGAATATAGGCGCGTCTATGATCTTTAAGTTCCGTGCCATTACCCACTGGGTAATGGACAGGTAGATAAATCTACCCTGGTCTAGCGGTCAAAATCCTTAAGAGAGTCATAGTTACTCCTGCCGTTTACCCGCGCTTACTTGAATTTCTTCACGTTGACATTAAGAGCACTAGGCATCCCGCTAGGGCCATCACAATGCTTTGTTGTAATTAGACAGTTGGATTCCCCAAGTCCGTGCCAGTTCTGAATTGATTGTTAATTGATATCTCTTGCGATACATCTTACTATCCGGGAAACAAATCGTAGGAGCCATTTTTGAGTTTTGATCTTTAAAAAAACTACTAACGCGAATCCACTCAAATCTCTTATTTTCAAATTTGAAGTCAATCGGACCAGTGTTAAGGCTGTTGGTGCGTTTACAGACAGACAGACAGACGGAATAGCCGGACCCACTTTTTTCGACTTCTCTATCATCGTTATTTCATATTTGATCAAAATCTCAACTTATTTTGTTTTTACGAATTCAATACTTGACATTTATTCTATACGCGTCGCAAGTAAAAACACAGAACGACCTGGAAGTAGTTTCAAGCCTTTCCTTGCAGATGTTTACTGTCTACAATAATTACTAACATTTTTGTTTTCAACAAAATTACAAGGGTGTTCATAATCCAGTTCAACTGGTCTAGGATGACAATCATTGCAAAAAGTGCAAAAATAAAATGGTTTCAATAGAGGGCATGGGGCATTTTAATTCTGTTTTTTACAATTCAATAAAAGTGGAAAATGCACTTTCTCAGAGACCAACGTCCATTTAATGCACTGCGACTGCACTATAAATAAACTGTATGCTTATTTTCAAGGTATCTGCTTGCTTGAAAAAAGAATATATTTATCACTGGTGCTAAGCTTGGAGAAAAATCTTTATCCCAGATGTACACATTACACGAACAACAAGACATCCAATTAAAAGAAAAAAAAACTAAAAGTGACAAATAGGTTGTTAAGGAGAGGGCGTTTGTTCTTAAACGATGATCAGAATGTTAAAATCGTGGAGTTAATAAATTCTGGGTAAGTTAGATGAAGGAGGTCTGTTGAGCGAGTTTGAATTTTGTGTGCAATCTAGTTTAACCAATCTGCCCTGAAATTTTAAAATACAAATGGACTTTAGCTGAGAGGTTGCCATGAAGTATTTGACGTAAATTAGTTGAACGTGCACGATTATCGCTTGTATGGTCAATATGATACAGAAATAAGCAGAACGAATTCAGTTGATATTGAATACTGGTAAAGAAATAAAACCGTTACAAATTTGGAATAAACCTTAAGGCGAATATAACAATTGATGGCAATTCCATGAATTGATTTTCAACTTACACAGCCAGAGTAAAAAACAAACAACGATCAATTTCAGAATGCTTTATATACCTACTTTAAGGTTTGGAATTAAAAACGTAGGATAATAGTGATATAAGGCTCTCAACATTTTTTAAAGAAAAACAGTGGCTTACTTTTGATTTTGTTGGGCGATGGTGGGTGTTTTGAAATTTAGTGTATACCAGCCTTAAAGCTGGATAAATTATAAGGATAAATTATAAGATTATATCGAACGAGATTGTGCATGAAAAGTTATACATATATTACATACACTTATTAAACAAAAGTTAATCTTAAGAATTCTTAAGACTAGCGCGTTCGAGTGATTTATTTATTTATCAAAGTCGTTAAGAACTAACGTTTACAAACTTATGAACTACATATTATATCTATGTCTAAACAATTACAAAGTACAAAATTATCATGAATTACAAATTATTATATTAACAATTAATCAATAAAAGCCTGCATTTATGCTAAGGCATTATAATATACAGTTTTGAGAGATTTACTTTTGAAATTATCATTTATCGAAACTATAAGAAAATAATACATATTAAAAATTAAAACCATTTGATTTATAGTATTATTGGAACCATAGATTGATCTACTGAAAGGTAGTTGTAAAGGTTGTTGCAGCCTTATGTATGTACGACTGAAACTAAAGTTAAATCTACTTAGAACTGATGGAGATAGTATAGACCCATTCATCACATTAGTTATAAAACAAAACTGAAGGTATTGCCTATGATGGGTGATAGAGGGAAGTTAAACTAAAGCAAGTCTATGAGAGTAAGGAGGACGAGTATTATTTGGAGACCAAGAAAAGAAACGTAGGCAGAAATGCATAAACCTTCTTTGAACTGCTTCAAGTCTATTTATGTGAGAAGAGTAATATGGTGACCATACTACACATCCGTATTCTAGTATTGGCCTTACGAACGATACAAACAAAAGTTTTAAAACATAAGGGTCCTGAAAGTCGCGACTAAATCTCTATGAATCCTAGCATTCTATTGGCTTTTTTAGTTATATAGTCCAAGTGAAAGTTGGAAGTTTGTTTTGAGTCTAGGATTAAACCAAGGTCAGAGAATACAGAGACATTGTTTAACGGTGACAGATCAAACATATAACTAAATACAAAAGGATTTTGTTTGCGTGTAAAAATCATACTTTTACACTTATAAGACATTTAAGACAAGACGGTTTAGATTGCACCACTCCCGAAAAAGAACAAGGTCTTCCTGTAATAACATGCAGTCAGATTGTGATTTAATACTTTTAAAAATGTTTACGTCATCTGCATAGATTAATATTAAAGAGTTTTTAATAGCCAAAGCTAAGTCGTTAAAAAATAATATAAATAAAATTGGTCCTAAGTGACTACCCTGAGGGACACCGGAGTTGACTACAAAATTAGTTGAAAGTTCATTCAAGAAAACTGCATTGTAATGTCTGTCACTTAAATATGAGGATATCCATTTTAGAAGCTTAAGCACTATTCACATGAGCACGACCAACGAACGACGAATGAATGAAGAAAAGTGGTTTTATATACGTTTGGAGCCGTATTTCTTTACAAATTCTCAACAAAACGATAGAAGTATAGTTTATGTTTGATTTATGATGCATTAATCTACTTTTTAATCTCAAATGTTAATAAATTTGAGAAAACAAATTTATTCGTCGCGAAAAGAAATCTAGTTGATACGAACTGCCAAACTCTATTCGCGTTCCACATCATCCACACTCCCAACGAACAAAATGTTCGCGCGTGTATAACCTCAAAAATCATTCCTGCCTTGTGTTTTGGTTGTTCATTCGCGACGAATTAAAAACTCTCATGTGAAAGAAATGTCAAAATCGACGAATTTTCGTTCATTCGTTGGTCGTTGTTCGTGCACATGTGAATAGTACTTTAGAGCTAAATCTAGTGTTAATAAAACAAAAACATCGATAGTTTAATCGATTAATCGATTGTTTTGAACTATCGGGACTATCGATAGTTTCGAAATTCAATCGATAGTTTATATATTCAATGGATGTGCTAAAAATGAGTTATTAGGTTTGCACTCTAGATGCCCCATGCCACTGCCAACTAGTAACTTTAATTTAATTTACGCTGAAAACACACCAAATCAGAGAAGACGTCTTTTTGTCTTTCGACAAAAAATCGTGGACACAAGTCCATTGCTCTTACTAGGCAACACACACCGAAAAAGACACGACACGATAAAAAATCTTGTACGCTCGTCGGTTGCACTAAATACACCAAAGAAGACAAAAAGTCCGGGACACCGTCTTATGAAGTAACACACACCAAAGTGAACAAGACAAACAAACAGAAATCGACAAAAAAACGTGTCAGTTTTATCCAACACGATTTTTGACTTGTTTTTTGTTGTTTGATTTTTTTCTTGACCTGTAAGCCGTTAGACAAATCGAGTCGGATTCTACCCACATCAATGACGACGAAGACAAAATGTCTTGTCTTTTTCCGCTTCAGTGTGTGTTCTCCTATACAACCTATACAACTGAAACGTTTTTTTGTCCATTTCTGTTTGTTTGTCTTGTTCTCTTTGGACGGTTTGTACTTTTAGGCGTTGACATTTTGTCCCGGATTTTTTGTCTGCTTTGGTGTGTTTTGGTGTGTGTTGCCTAGTAAGAGCAATAGACTTGTGTCCACGATTTTTTGTCGAAAGACAAAAAGACGTCTTGTCTGATTTGGTGTGTTTTTAGCCTTATACTGAATTTTATTGTGTGTTTTTTAGGGTTCCGTACACAGAGTGTAAACGAAACCCTTATAACATCACTTCGTTTTCTGTTCATTCGTCTTTCACAAGCGATTTCTTCGAGTCTGGTAGGCCGATTGCAATGAAATTTAGTACACATAATTTAGTATTCAGTAGTAATCTAAAAATGTTATTTTCATGTTTTTAAGAAAAATAGTTTCGAAGTTATTAAAGAGAAAAGATACAAAAATACAAAAATGACCATTCTCCCCCCTGATCTCCGAAACTACTGGGCCTAAAATTATGAAAAAGATACTGAGAATAGGTCTCAACCTGTAGATTACAAAAAAGTAAATAAAAAGTCTGTACTGTTACATATAACACAGATATGACTCAATATTTGGAGTAACTTTTTAATTTTTGACTCAATTTTACAATTTATTTCCTCCAAAACCGTTATACCGATTGAGTTAAAAGTTGGCCAATATATCAACGTGTTAAGTAGAAATACAATCATATTTTTTTATATTTTTAAGAGAAATAGTTTTGTAGTTATATAAGAAAATATGGAAAAATAGGCAAAAATGTCAAAAACAGGCCATTCCCCCCCCTAATCTCCGAAACTACTGCACCTAAAATTCCTTAAAAAAATTGAGATATAGGTCTATAACATGAATATTACCGGAAAAGTGATAAGAAGTCACAGTTATTTATATAACATGCAAAATTTTTCAATATACTAATTTCCAATTTCATTAAATTTTAAAACCATTTATTTTGAACAGGTGGTAACCCTATTGATTTCAAATTAAGTACAATCATTCATTAATCGCCTGCGATGACAAACATATTTTTTTTTTGTATTTTTAAGACAAATAGTTTTGAAATTATTCAAGAAAACACAACAAAAAAGGCCGAAAATGCAAATAACTAAACTTTACCCCCTCCTCATCACCAAAAAGGGTGGGCCTGGAATTTCCAAAAATAGTTCCATACGTATAAATTACAGAACAACAAAAAAAAATTGCAGTTATAATGTAAATAACGATATATTTTCAAGGCAAATGGTTTTGAAGTTATTCAAAAAAAAACCAACAAAAAAGGACTATGAAAAACACTCAATTTCACCCCCTCCTTATATCCGAAAGGGCTTGGCCAGGCATTTCCAAAATAATTTCAAAATGTAGTTAAAACGTGTAGGTTACAGAAAATACAAAAAACATTACAGTGATGATGTAAATAAGCATAAATCCGAATATGTATTAGGGTTACGTACACAGAGTGTAAACGAAACCCTTATAACATCACTTCGTTTTCTGTTCATTCGTCTTTCACAAGCGATTTCTTCGAGTCTGGTAGGCCGATTGCAATGAAATTTGGTACACATAATTTAGTATTCAGTAGTAAGGTAGGTGACCCAAATAAGGCCCACCTTATTGTTTATCCTTAACAACTTTCATACCTTGATAAAAATGAACTCAAACTTAATATATTATAAACAATAGTTATATTATGCATAGGAAAGCAGACTTTTAACTTTAAGATTCTGAAACTGAAATGTATTTTTCGATCATTTTGAAAAACCTTACGTTGGGCCTTATTAGGAACACGGGTTCCTAATAAGGCCCATACATTTTTCTTTTAAATTTCACTGTAGTTTTTGCTGAAATCAAATATTTAATAAAGTAAAATGAAAGAAAAAGGCAAAATCTGTAATTATAATAAATTTAAATTGATTTTATTCATAAAAAAAAAATAACAGAAAAAAGTCTTTCTGACTTAAAAATCTTAAAATCTCATGCTGGCATAATAAGCCTCTTTGAACTGATTTTAAGGCCTGGTCCATTCGTTCTTCAGTCCAAGAAGCTCTTTTTTTTCAGTAACGGTCTGTCTTGGCATATTGACTGAAATCCACCGAAATAAAAAATGAAATTTTTCATATACTTAATAAGGCCCAGTCATATTTTTAATGGGCCTTGTTAGGAACACGAAAGACTTTTGTTTATAAAATTATAAACAAAAATCTAGTAAATATATATAAACAAAAATTGCAATAAATAAGGCTACAATTAATATATTCTACGAAAAAAATTAACTGTAATTAATTGTACTTACTTGATCAAATACGTGGAAACAGTAAAATTTTGTAAACTTTTTTTTTATAAAAAGCACGTGCACGTCACTAAGAAATTTTCAATTGTCTGCCAATTTTAAACCGATCGAAGTAACTGGTTGCTTTCTTTTGTATGAGTTCGAATGTAACGGCTGTACGAACACAAAGAACAAAAAGTTCCGTTACTTGTTGGCTATGTGTTTTTTTATGCACTGGGCCTTATTAGGGTCCGGGCCTTATTTGGGTCACCTACCTTAATCTAAAAATGTTGTTTTCATGTTTTTAAGATAAATAGTTTCGAAGTTATTAAAGAGAAAAGATAAAAAATAAATAATGGACACCATTATCCGATATGATTCGTCTAGGCATACCGAATCTCAGGAAGATTTCGTCTAGTAGAATAATAGCACAGTTAAGTGCAGTTGCCTCTTTAAGCGGGAAAATTTCTGTCCATCTGCTAGTGATGTCTTCGATTATGATGATCCATTGATAGCCATCTTGTGTTCTAGGTAAGGGTCCAAATAAGTCAACTGCGATGACTTCAAACCTCTCGGGATTGTTTGTAGTAGTCCAATTGGTTTTTGATTGCTGACTTTGTATCTTTGGCATGCTAGGCAGGATTTTATATGTTTTGTAATGTCAGCTCTCATTCTAGGCCAATAGTATCGTGCGGCAATCTTCGTTATAGTTTTGTCAATACCGTAGTGGCCAGTGGTGGCATCGTCATGATGCAATCGAAGTACTTCTGCACGTTCTTGTAAGGGAACCACTAACTGGGCATCTTCGGAATCGGTTTCTGGTGAGTATTTGTAAAGCACGCCGTTAGTCATAATATAGCCTCTCGCTGTCCAACGGGGTAGATCCTCGTTATTTTCTTCGAAAGACTTTATAATAGGTCGTAGGTCGCTGTCTTCAAGTTGTGCCTGACGTATATTGCTAGCCTCTCGTGTCGGGATATCAATTCTAACGTTGCAGATTTCACAAGAATCGATGGTGTGTTCGCTGGCTTGACAGGGTGGTCTTGATAACATGTCTGCGACTTTGTTTGTGTTTCCTGGAGTGTATTGTATGTCAAAATTATATGGCTGTAGCAGTAATTCCCACCTCGCAAGTCTTCCTGTTGGTGACTTCAGGGTCATAAGCCATTTTAAAGGCTGATGGTCGGTTAAAAGAACGAATTTGGTTCCTTCAATATAACCTCGAAATTTGTTTACGGCATAGATGATAGCCAAAGCTTCTCTTTCGGTTGTCGAGTAGTTCTGTTCTGGCTTGGTTAGTAGTCTTGATGCGTATTCGATAGGATGCTCTTCGGCACCCTCCCCCTGGACCAATACTGCACCTATGGCGTAACTACTTGCATCTGTTTTCAGATAATATGGCTTTTCATCGGAAGCTTGTTGTAGAATTGGAGCTGTGGTTAATGATGTCTTAAGCTGGTCGAACGCACTTTGCTCTTCCATACCCCATTTCCATATAGCGTTTTTCTTGGTCAAATTGGTAAGTGGCTTAGCTATGCCCGCAAAGTCCTTGACAAATCGTCTGTACCAAGAACACGTCTGAATGAAGGATAAGATTTCCTTAACGTTCCTTGGTTCTGGACGTGAAGCAATTGCAATGGTCTTATCTGGATCGACTTCTATTCCTTGGCTTGTTATCAAGTGTCCAGGGTATTTGACGCGGTTGCAGCATATATTCGATTTTTCTCTGTTGATCTTTAGACGGTATTGGTGAAGACGGTCGAAAACCTTTGTAAGGTGCATACAATGTTCCTGGAATGTACTCGAACAAATGATTATATCATCAAGATAAATAAGCAACCACATTCCTTCGATAATGAGTCCAGAACGAAATTTATCCATCAAACGCATGAATGTTGCTGGAGCATTTCTTAGTCCAAAAGGCATTCTATTGTAACAAAACATTCCAAAAGGTGTTATAAAAGCGGTTTTCTCGATATCTTGTTCAGCAACTTTTATTTGGTAATACCCAGATTGAAGATCAAGTGTCGTTATGTAACGTGTACTTTTTGTTGAATGGAGTGTATCATCAATCCTTGGTATTGGATAGTGATCAGGGACAGTAATCTTGTTAAGTCCGCGATAGTCAATGCAGACACGTATCTTCCCGTCTTTCTTGGGTACTATGACAACCGGTGCTGCCCATGGTGACTCGCATTCTTCAATGATTCCGTTTTCAATCATTTTATCTAACTCATCTTTGAATTGTTGCTTTCGTGTAGATGAAAGTCTATATGGTGTTGTAGCGAATGGTGGTTGATCTCCAGTGTTAATTTTGTGTTCAATGTAAGGGGTTGGTTCTTCTAGCTCGTTGAACAAGGTGGAATGTTGAGTCAAGATGGCGTTAATTTCTTCTTTTTAATGGTCTTCCAAGTGAATACATTCGTCTTCGCGTAATATTATGGATATGGCCATTATTTCGAAAAATTGTCGGTCAACATCCATATTTTCCGTGGCTCTGGTTGGTTGGGTGAAGAGGTGTGAAGAACTCGCCCTTTCTGGTGTTAATTCACCGCGCAAGGAATCATTGAAAATTCTGTTTATGGACTGTGGTGAATATTGGTTGGAAGAAGTTTGTATGGCTACGTCTTTGGATTTCCAAGGTTCAGGTCCATAGGCATCTTCATCTTCTGATGGTAGTGACATTGGTGTATATGAACTTTGTATATGTGTTGGCTTCGGTGAAGTGAGAGATTGAAATTCCGGAGTTTTGTGAAGATGAGTAATCGGCGGTATTTGTTGGAACCATTCGTCGTGCTTTATCACCTCGTTCCGTAACTCCCTTAAGAATGGTGACACAATATGGGATGATGTGTCGTAAAAATCGAAGGTCTTCTTTGGATCGTCTAAGAAATGCCAGCATCTCTGTCCTAGATTCAAAACAACGCCATTCTCTTCCAAAAAGTCAATTCCGATGAGAGTTCGATTCTCTTTGGCCTTTGGAAGCGCAATAAAAGTAATGGGTCGAAGTCGGTTTCCAAAGATGATGGAAGTTGATGCCATGCAGATATCACTTCGTTGAACACTGCCATCAGCAAGTGTAACGTCAGCGTTAACTTGACGAAACTTTGTTCCATTTCGAAGTAGATGTTCGAATAAATGGCGGCCGGCAACACTTGTTCGAGCAGCTGTGTCGATGTATTCTATTCCGTTCTCGCCATGTGACATAATTGGGATAGTCGGTAAATCGTGTCCAATGGTGTTTTTGATCAAGTTGAATGAGACAGTTCGTGGTCCTTTTGGTAAATCTTTGCATGTTGGGCAGTTTGATCGTAGATAACCTGGAGCTTTGCATTTGTAGCAATAGATGCTTGGATTTGTGGGCGAATTTGTTCGTTGCTCGTGTTCGGATTTTTGTTTCTTTCGACAATCGGCTGTTATGTGTCCTAAGTGGTTACAAAAATTGCACCTTATTTTCTTTTTCGATGTTTCGTCGTCAACCTTGGGAGCCTTTGATGCATATTTTTCATTCATGCTGTGTTCCACAAGCCTAGCTTTGTCGATCAGATGTTGAAAGGAGGTTAAAGCGTCGCGAGGTACTCCATCACGGATGGATAGATGTAGTAATCCGTACACCATATCTCATCATTGTTTCTGAAGGTTGTGGGACAGGCAATTGGGATAGCAAAGCACGTTTTTTCCGGATGAAGTCATCGGTGTTTTCCTTAAACTTTTGCATACTTTCGAAGAGCTCTTGATAAATTCGGAACGCTGGTTTTTCGGGTGCATATGCGCTTCGAAGAGCAGTGAGGACATCTTTCCACGATTTTATATCGGATTTTATGCCTTGCCACCAACTTCTAGCGTCGCCCTCAAGCAATAATGGGAAGGCGACGCAATTCAGTGATGCGTTCAACGTCTTTATAGCAGCTTATCGTGGCGATGAATTCCTCCACCTTGAGAGGATCCTTCTCTCCACAGAAACGACTGGTGCAGTTGCTGAAACTACCAGCTCGTATGCTTCCTTCCATTACGGTTGCCAACAGCCTGTTGACTTGTTCTTCGGTGAAGATGGACATACTTATAGCTGTGCGATATAGATGTCTTCCGTTTAGGATCGGTTCGTGCTATTTTTCCTTAGAACTCTGGCCACTAGATGGGCGCCAATGTAGGAGAGCTGAGTTCAATGTGGGTTTGCGAACAAGAGGTTGAATAGGGAGGATCAAAATTCCAGAGGCGGAGGTAACTCCACCGTACCGAATTTGATTGTAGGGTTGTGGGAAAATCAGAGCTTAGGGAAAAATATCAAATGAGAAGACTACACGATTGATTACTTTTATAAAACTGTCTTTATTTGTATCTGAGGCTGAGGTAACTCTACCGTACAGAAGTGATTAGACAAGTGAAGTTTAATGAATTCTGTTTGTCCTTTTATACTAGTTTTACACAATTTAAAATTAAGGAGGCATTGACTTAAACGTCATTATTTGAAATTATGGAAGTACCAGATGGGTATTAAGTTAAGGAAGTACCAGATGGGTATTGAACGAAACTTAAGGTTGTACCAGAAGCGTATTACATAAGTTTAATAATTTTATAAAATAATAATTTGTACTGATGGGTCGCTAAATATTTTGAAATTTCACTTTAAAATATTAATTTAATTTATTTGGAACTTCATAAATTTCAGAAGTTTAAAATTTTTTTATATTAAATAGCGAAGCGTTTCGGACGATCGTCCATCATCGGGCACTTTCTTCAAACTTAAAGCTTTGCATGTTAAGCTCTCTAGTGTAGGTCCTGTAGTTTGTAAGGCCGTGTGTGAATTGCGTTAAAATGTGTGTTAAAATTTAACCAGCGTTAAAATTTGACACTAATGAGGTGAATAAAATGGGTTAAAATTTATTGAGCTGTGGAGCAGGTTAAAGTGTGTTAAAATTTGACGTTTCTATTGATAGAGAAATTTGCTCTTGCATTTGCATTCAACGAAAATGGATCAAGAAAAAAAACGAAGGCAGGCTGGAAAACCATGCAATAAATGTAAGTTTGAAATGAATTAATTTATAAAAATTCAATGCTTTTGTTTTCTAGGGTCTCACTCAGCTATGGAAAAATATGTCACAAAGTACAAGGTATATTGTTGTGAATGTTTTGCCATACGTTACACACACTTTTTTATAATATTTTTTCGATCACAGTAGTTCTTTGAGCAGCACACTGGTGATGGTGCCGGTGATGATGCAGCCACAAATAGGGAAATCTTGGCCCTATTTCCAACTATTTCACCAATATGCTTTCAAAAAGCACAACTACAACCCGCCTTTCCTATTAGAAAGTTCATCAGAAGTAGTTTCGCTGGAACCTCCGCCACCAACTGGAGATATTGGTTCGGAGCTGATGTCATTGCCGACATTATCTTCCTCTCTGGAGTTTACTTTCGATGGGAGTGATTTGCCAACATCGCCCGTTGCATCAACCTCACGTCCATCAACATCAGCTTAGTTGAATTTCTTGTTATAGTGCGTTTATATTTTAAAAGATATAAAAGAATTAACACAAAATACTTTAAATTTGTTATTTTTCTAAAGCAAATACGAATTTATTGTTTTGTTTCTTTTGAAATGTATGACAGAAATATCAGCTGTGATCTGTGAAAACAATTTTTCAGTGTTACCACACCGAATAAATCAATTAATCAAAATGGGAATTTTGTTTGAATATTTTTGACTGTTGTTTTAAAATATGACATTATAATCGAGAACTATAAATAAAAAAAAATTGTTTTAGCTTCAGAGACTTTTTAATAACCCTGTTTTCTTAAAAATAATATGTTTTGTAAAAGAAATTATTTTTCCGTGAAAAAGAAAACCAATTTTTGTTCAGGGAAATTTCTTAAATTATCGAGGGAAATTTTTTTAACCTACGCAGAAATCTTGGTTAAAATAATTGTTTTAACGCAATTCACACAGCAAATGGCTAAATTTGATCCCACCTCAAACAAGACGTCAAATTTTAAACGTGGTAGAAATTTTAACGCAAATTTTAACGCAATTCACACACGGCCTAATATTGTTTGTTGCTATGGTGAATTGTTTTTCTATTAGCTTGATGTGTGGTGAGCTTTTATAGGTTGTCACATTGTATATACACCTTATAGTAATTGCAGCCTCGAGAATTTTTGGTTGGAAACTTTACCCGCCTTATGCGCTGGCAGTTATTCGCTTGTATTTAAGATTTCAAAGAGAGCTGATGATGACAGGACAGGAAAGAGAATTTTTTTTCCAAAATTCATTTTTATTCACTTCACTTACAAACTACTTATTACTAGACAAACAATTCAAACAAGCTTATTATCTAAAATGTTATATTTAACTAAATGGCATATTTTAAAGTAGGGCATTTTAAAGGCAGTGGATTTTTAATGCTGGTAACATTTTGGACGGAACGGCATTCATAAAGGAATTGCATATTTTAAGGTAGGGCATTGTATTGTCCCTAACCCACGGGGGGAGGTGGAGGTGTCACTCGTGGCTACGGCCCTGCATGAATCGTCACGATTTGTTCCGATTTTTTTTATCCAGTTGTCCCGAAATTGAACAAATTTTATCTGGCAGCCCTATGGCACTGTGTAAAGACTTGAAAAGGACGAATTTGGACATATGATCAAGAACGACGAAAACAAAATTACCGGACTTAGAACGCGGATAGGGACCTAGAAAGTCGACGTTCACTTTTTGAAACGTTCGATCGACATTATACACACTAAACACAGGAGGACCTAACACTTGGTTGGTCGGTTTGCATTGAATGCAGATATCACAGTTGGAGACGTATTCAAGGATTTGAATCGTCATATTAGGCCAATAAAAGTATTATCTTATCCTTTGTAGCGTTTTTCCAATGCCACCATGAGCTGATTGGGTTATGGGCACGGACTATAATGTCATGTGTGAGTCCTGATGGGACCCATAACCTCCACGAGTGTTCTACTATTGTAATTGAAAGTCTCGTTTTGTATACAAAATCGTCTTCTATCTTTAAATCGGGTAGCCGGTCTTGGTTTTCTTTAATAGTTTCTTTCAATTTAACGTATTCGTCAGATTTGAATTCAGGAGATTCGAGATCTATTTAAGGCTAGGTTTCCCATTGAAAATTTCGTTGGTCTTTTGCGTAAAACTGTGTAGCTCCCAAAATATTCCGAATATTTAAATGAAATCAACGAGTATAGATTATATATTTAATAAGCTAAGGAGTTATTAAGCTAAAAAAAAATATTAAAAATGTATTTCATCCCATAAGGGTCATGCATAGCGAAAAATTATGAAATTTTTGGAGACGTTTGCGGTGGAAAAGTTTTGTTGCCTTAAAAATGAATTTTTTATTCTTTTTATATTTTTTATCTATTCTTAAAATGTCTCACGACTCAGTAACGTGGCTTTTTTTTAATATTTTGTCCAGTTTCATAAAAAAAAATTAACAAAAACACGAAAAATGGGGAAAATTTAGCAAGAGTAGGTGTGATTTATTTGGAATAATTTCTAAAGTAGAAAAGATAAAAAATTGAAAATATTTTTTTATACTGTCGAAATATACATAATATCACATTAGTTTTTATTTTTTTTATAAATTATTTTTTTTAAATTTATTTTCATATTTTTTATATAGAAATCAGAAACTAAAATAATTTTACGATAACCCGTTTATTTTATATTAATATTTGAAAATGGGTAAATTTTTTATATTTTTACAAGAAAAATCGCGTTTGCTCACACACACTAAGGTACTCAGTTCAAACGAATTGAACTAGGTGGCGTTGTTTTATATTTCATTCTCTTCTCCTTCGTTTTTTTTTTTTCATAGGATAGAGAAAAAACTCTTCATACCAAACGTTCTCATAGAATTCGTTTTAGAATGAAAATTCATTTTTTTCATACTTCTGGAATGTTTATGATATGCAGACATCATTGACTTATTATACATGGACTGCCAGTGGCCAACTTCACGATGATTCCACTTTTACTGACGACAACATTTAGAGCGGAAAAATCGTGTAACATTTTTGACAATTGAAAATGGCGCTTCTTTATTTATTTTTTCTCATTTATTTTGTTTGTCACAGCAACACGAAAGTAAGTAAAACAAACTTTTGTTAAATTGGTTTAATTGAATCGCGAATCTACATTATACAGGGTGATTCACGAGCGTTGTGCCAAAAAGCTAGAGCGTGTAGGTTGAGTTGAGACAAGAAAAAAATCGTATGGGAGGGGGGGGGGTCTATTCCCCCCCGTTTAGCCGGGAGGGGCAATTTTCTGAAAAATTGACTTATTTTGTAAAAAAAAATATTAAAAATCAACGGCTTAGTTTACAACACCGTGCTATACCTTTCTGAAAAGCTAAAAACTTCTTCTTTCACTTTGTTTTTAAAATAAATGGTTTTAACGAATAGTTTAAACAAAATAAATTTTCAAACTCAAAATTTTAAAAAAAAAAGCCAAAAAAAATTTTTTGAACTAATTTTTTTCAAAATTTTATGTAATTAAGTACTAATTTTGTTTTAAAATTTCAATGTCTTTGTTAATTTTTAGTCAAAAACAGAAAACCGGATGCAAAAATGTCTTTTCGTTTTTGAGAAATTAAAAAAAAAACCAAAACCACTTTTTTCTAAGAAAATCTTTGTTTTTATTTTTACCTATCTGGACTTTTAGTATAATTTACTAGTTTAATTTATAAATTTAATTTTTTGTAATTGGAGTTTTATGAGGACTCAATAAAGTAGAAAAGTATTGGATTTTCCCTGGATTAATCATTTTGTTCATTGAAAACGTCTGCCATTGACCTTTCACTTCTAGCTCTCCGTGCTCTCGTCGGCGGATTCTTGAAAACATGCTACGACTTGGGCGCCATCTATTGGGATTTCTTTCAGCGTAGAGTCTTTCGGCTTCCTGATGTCGACAACAAGTTAAACCGTAGCAGAAGTTCCTGTCCGCTAACTCTTCTCGAACATATGAGTTTGTTATTGTTATGTGTTGATGAATTAATATTTTAATTGTAAATGGTTGTTAAGTAAATATGCGATGCCTTTTATTAACCTTTAGGTTGTTAATTGTTTTTTCATTCAAGAAAAATTGCGGTTTAATTATCTTAAGCCCCCAGCAGGTAGAACCCTTCGCCGGCGAGTGGCCGCGGCCCCAGGTATAGTAAGAAAGAATTGCAGGTCAGTTTTCAGACGTTATCAATGAATAAAATGGTTAATCCTTTGAAAATCCAATACTTTTCTACTTTATTGAGTCGTCATAAAACTCCAATTACAAAAAATTAAATTTGTAAATTAAACTAATAAATTAAACTAAAAGTCCAGATAGGTAAAAATAAAAACAAAGATTTTCTTAGAAAAAAGTGGTTTTGGTTTTTTTTTTAATTTCTCAAAAACGAAAAGACATTTTTGCATCCGGTTTTCCGTTTTCGACTAAAAATTAACAAAGATATTGAAATTTTAAAACAAAATTAGTACTTAATTACATAAAATTTTGAAAAAAATTAGTTCAAAAATTTTTTTTTGGCTTTTTTTTTGAAAATTTTGAGTTTGAAAATTTATTTTGTTTAAACTATTCGTTAAAACCATTTATTTTAAAAACAAAGTGAAAGAAGAAGTTTTAAGCTTTTCAGAAAGGTATAGCACGGTGTTGTAAACTAAGCCGTTGATTTTTAATATTTTTTTTTACAAAATAAGTCAATTTTTCAGAAAATTGCCCCTCCCGGCTAAACGGGGGGGAATAGACCCCCCCCCCTCCCATACGATTTTTTTCTTGTCTCAACTCAACCTACACGCTCTAGCTTTTTGGCACAACGCTCGTGAATCACCCTGTATAAGTGCTACACAATCGGATTCTATTTATTTTATTCTGTGGTTTTACTTTGTGATTTTTTTCTCTTTCAGAGGCGACGCTGTATAAATGGTGTGTGTGGAGAAGCAGGGCAGAGACCGATACCAAGCTAAGCATTAAACTACCAGACTGCCCTTAAACTATACTCGGATGCAATTTCACGGCCGCCCGCTACGGCAATCGTGCTGCATGCCAAATGATGTTCTGCAACTATCACAATATAGTTAGTCAATGTGCAATCAAAAATATTAAATCGAAATGAAGATGGCCAACGTTGAATCAATGATTGTAGAAGAGAAGTCCCTTCCTGCTAAACTAGTCGACAGAGAAAAGGTAAACAAACATATAAACAACTTTCTCGGTTAACCTATTTCTTCTTTTCAGACCTGCCCACTACTCGGAGTATTCTGTTCCGGCATCATTCAAATTCCGAGTACATGTACGGGAATGTTCCATGAAATGAACTCCAAATCTACACCTGGTAGGACGACACTTTCCAAGAGATTCAGCTGTATATTTGAATCATATAAAGCGGGCCCCCAGCCAATTGAAACGCTCAACGAAAAAAGCAAGGACTTCAGAACGTGCCATTAGTGTTTCGATCCACCTGGAGTCACAGCCCGATCAGGTTGGGAAAGCTTTCTTCTTCATACGATAACCACTCATCGTCCTTTTTTCAGATTAATAACCTCCTGGCAACCGAAGAACTCTGGAAAATATACCCATCTGAAATGATTGCACCTCGAGGCGTTCGACTGAAAAAAGCATCGACGTTATTACTCGCTGTATTGGCCAGAGTTGACTTTCTCGAAGGCGATATTGAGACTACCGGTATAGTCTTGTCATCAACTCCCCATCGTAATCACTCCGATAGAAGATGCTTCTGATGTCTATCAGGAGTATCTAGGATGTGATATCTGCGGACTGCCCACCAGCGATAAAGAACTCCTACATTCTGTCGCAAGGCAAGGGAACCGGCAAATTTGATGAAATCAACATCGACGTCCATGGAATACAGAGCTACAGGGTAAACCAATTCCACCAACAAATGATGCCTTCAAATACCAATACTCGGCCACGTTATGAAGTATGTTATGCGGAATCTCTTAAAGACCCTGGATGAAAAGAATCGCGCTGTCAAAGGGTCTGAAGGCTAACGAGTAGGTCCAGCATGTCTCTGCGACTCTGTATGGCAAAAGAGGTGGTAAAGCTGAATGCGCCCACGCTTCTGGACCAAAACACGACAGAGTCGTTGGAGTGTTCCAATTGGCATCGGTATCGCTAAAGCTAAATTGGGCGCTTAATTCATACATATAAGAAATTAAAATTTATGTGGCATTTTATTTTTCTCAAAATGTATACATTATCCGGCTTAGAGCAATCTGCAATGAATAAAGATCATTAAGGCTTTTTCTATTTATATTCTAATTCTGGGTTTTATTGGTTTTTGTTTTCTTCTATCCATTGCACAGCTTACGCGGAGTTTTCTTTGGCGGCGGGTCGGCAACGACGTGTAGTATACTCTCCATTTTAAACGAGATTGCTCTTCATTCCTAGTCCTACCGCCAGGGAGCCTTTGCAAACGTCATTAACATCCTTACATTACTTACATCACCAACCATAACACACTCATCAGCTTTGAGGCCCTTTGGTATTGCACTTTCCAAAAAATAATCGATTTGGTTCGCCAATGAGGATTGCATTAACTGAAGGTGTGTATTCCAGTCCTTTGACGAAGCACTCAGGACCGAGGGCTAGGCCATCACATTCCGCTAAAGCGAAACAAAACCATACACACCAAGGTTAGGATGGAATGGCTGTCTAGATGTTATTGACTCACTTAGACCTCAAGGGTCCATTGTGATACCACTAAAGAAGTTGCTCATGGGAGAGTAATGAACTTAAACAAACCATTTTGTACTTTTAATGAAGTTAGAGACATCTTGTGTCGATCGTTGCCACATTTCACCTTTATCGAAGAATGGATTACCGAGATAGTTAATCCTTCTATTGGAGAGTGCCGGACATGTACATAGAAGGTGTTGGACCGTTTCCTCTTCCTCTATGCAGCTCCTTCAGAAGTCGTTTGCCTCAAAGCATGTCTACCTATGAGGCAGTGGCCTGTTATGACTCCAATTGTGGAGCTTATATTTTGTCTGCTCAAGAAAATCAAGCCTTTTGACCGTTTCAGGTCTATGCTTGGCCAAATTTGGTTGGTCGCTAGGCAGGTGGTACCCTGTGACCATCTAGCGTTTGTTGATTCTAGGGAATATTGTCTATTTGTTTTGGTATATTATAGGCTTCTTTCTTGGTCTTCTCAAACGACTTCCGCTTAACTTAAATCCATTTTTCGATTTGCAATAAGGGCAGCGGTTCTTGTAAACTGTTGATGGTGATGTTGAGTTTGTTGATTTCGGCTTCTAGAGACTGTTTTTTGGAGTAAAGCTGATAGAGTTCACGTTCTAGACGGCCCTGTTGGTCCTGACAGAAATTGATTCGCGATTGGATTTCCTCGGTCTGCACTTGCATCTCTTCGAGAGCTTTTTGTGAGATGAGCGATGTATTGTCTGAGGACTTGGTTTTGGTTTGGACCCTAGTTCCCATCTTGCCCGCCTATTTGAGTGCGACTACCTCTGGACATTGTTCCCGAGGTTTCAACCAAATCGCTGTTGAGGGTAACAATGCGGTAACGACGTGCTCCATAAGCAAATAAGAAAATGGAAATTTGAATATGAAGAAAACACAAATAACGATCTACATTAATGTAACTAGCCACAATTGAGATGTTCTTAAAACCTAGTGACGCATCGAGTTCGTCCATAAAATAAAAGACGACAGTTTATAGTAATGCAAAGCAATTACCAGAGCCAGCGACGACAGTGTCTTCTCACCAGGTTTTCTTCGGCGGCACTCAACTCGAATCAACCGATTTCAATTCAGCAGTCCATGTAGGGTGACGTGGTCATCAATGCACCACCCTTTTTTTAAATTACCATAACTTTTTCAAAAGAAGTCTTTTTGTTTTGAATTTTTGTTTGCCATTCCTTAGATAAGTTATGAAACTACGTACGAACTTATATTTTCGATATGATCTGGAATACTTTGTGTAAAAAGTACTTTTTCCCAAAAAACCAAATGGTGCATGGTGCACCATGGTATGTACTGAATGCACCAGTCGTATGTGCACGATGCACCACAAATTAATTTAAAGAATTAAAAAAAAATTATAACATCACAGACAGTTATATTTATTTAAATAATAATATACGAGAACTTAAAAATAAAAAAATCAATCAGAAGATCATATCAGTTAAGCGAACTTTAAAACAAAAAATAAATAGAGGAACTTCACTAAAACAACGTTATAAATGGATGGAAATTCATTAAATGGACGGTCAAGAAGTTTATAATTCAAAGCAACTGATGAATTTGCAAGGGTATCTTCTTGATCAGATAGATTGTAGCTGCTGCAATCGTTCCTTTATTTAATCTTTGGCAACAAGTAAATAATAAGCTTACATAAAATTGTCTTTTCACACAATGAACCACGGTGCATTTAGCACCATGCTAATGTGGTGCAATATGCACCACCCTGAAATATTTTAAACAAATGGAAATAGTTAACAACAAAAGGATCAAAACTATTCACTCCTTATTTTAAAATGTTTGCAAATGTTCAAAAAACTGTTTTATTGATTTTATATAAAGAAACTCTTTAATTTCACTGAGATATTAAAAAAATAAGTTTACCTTATTTTTATACTTTATCACTGTAAATTTATAAAACACTTCGCACAAGTGAGCCATCAAAGGGGAACGCTTTCAAACTTAAGTCTATCGGAGTTACTGAGAGTAACGGTAACATTTGAAAGAGGTATACACTAATACAGTGTCCGGTTTGGCGAGTATAGCTGTGGTGCATTCTGCACCACTGGTGCATTGATGACCACGTCACCCTATATTAAATCAATCATATTTGTTTTTATTGTGAAAAGCTTGAAGTTTGTTGGTATTACATAATAAAATTGAAAGCAAATAAAAATAAATAAATAAAAAGTGCTCTAAAAACCATTACAATGAAAAAGTGTGCAATTGTGGGATGCAACTCGCATCAATTACCCAAATATGTGTCCTTCTTTCAGTAAGTCTCTTTGTTAAGAATTAAGTTTTTCGCTAATATATTGATTTTTGAGTGGCTTCTTTATTTCTTGTTGGTTTGTTTGTCTGAAAACAAAAATTCACTTTCGTTCGGGATGAAACACTTAACAGAGGTCCAACATGTTAAACACGCTCTGATCGCTCTTCTCTTGTGCTGAAATTGCTCTGAGAACATTAAAGTAAGGGTGCTTTCATAAATGCATGGTTGCTTTGTTTACATGCGATCATTTGCAATTATATTAACGTCACACAAAATACTTGCGCATGTATTTTACGCTGCATTTATGAACACTTTTTTATGAAGTGCGTCTTATGTCAAAAGACACCCTGGAAAATCGTTTTTACTATACACATACCTGTCTCTTTTATTGAGAAAGAAATGCAGATTGCATGTGAGTTTTTATAGTTGCACATTTGCGCTGCAAATATTTGCATTTTGCTTTTATGAACATCTGACAATTATCATTTGCATTTATGAAAGTTATGCATTCGTCAGACTTTCGCAACCATGCATTTATGAAAGCACCCTAAAC
The DNA here is from genome assembly GCA_943590905.1 of Sphaerophoria taeniata. Classification (NCBI taxonomy): domain Eukaryota; kingdom Metazoa; phylum Arthropoda; class Insecta; order Diptera; family Syrphidae; genus Sphaerophoria; species Sphaerophoria taeniata. The sequence continues at coordinate 98,480,657 of OX016541.1, forward strand.
TTATTGCGTAAACTTGCTACATAAATTTACAAATAATGAGGTTCGGTAACATCAGTATTCAGAATGATGTGAATGCAAAGTTAAAAAAAAAAAATTGCACTAATTTATTTCAAAATTCAATGCTGTCATAGTTCAAAAAAAATTGTTAGTCCAGTCATTTTAGCAATTAAAAACTCTAATTTGCGGAAAAATTCCTAGTGGTCTAGATTTTTGTGTACACCTTTATTACGGTGCTCTTATAAACATGTGAAAAATCGACATTGATATCGTGCCGGACAAAAGGTCCCGAAATATTCACTAAAAATTAAATTTTGCGACCTTTTGACATAACTTTTTTTGCCGGCACGATATCACTGTCGATTTGTCACATCTTCATAAGAGCACCGTAATAAAGGTGGTACATACACAAAAATTCAGCCCACGAATAAAATTTTTCAGCAGATAAAATCTTAAATGACTGGAGTATGTTTCATTTCCCTTAATTCAAACATTTTGAGTTTGAAAATTATTGTTTCAAAATCTGTTTCTTAAAACAGGTTCATTTAAAAACATAATAAATGAAGACTTTACAAAAAGGTATAGCACGTTGTTGTAGATGCAGTAGTCGATTTTGAATAATTTATTTTGTTAATTAAGTAGAAAATTGCAACTCCCTGTTAAGGGGGGGGGGGGGGGGCAGTGGCAAGCCCCCCTCCCATATGATTTTATTCTTGTGTCGATCCCACCTACACGCTCTAGCTTTTTGTCACAACATTCGGGAATCACTCTGTATATCTTGTAAATGCAAATTGTTTTTTTCAAAACTTCAAAACAATGGCTCCGAAAGTGTCCCGTTTTTATTCGAAAATGTCCCGGAATGTCCCATTTTAAATATCCAAATGTCCCCAAGTGGTCAAAATTGAGATGGATAATAATAATTCGTTGTGTTTACTTGACCCCAATGTTAATTGTTGAATTGAGAATTAACGTTGATGCGTTATGATTTTTTTGACTTTCACGTTGCATTGTCTTTTTTAGCCTCGTCCGCAAAGGTGCAGTCAGGGAAGATTGGAGACTAGCCATTGAATCTCTTAATGGCCAGGTGATTGACATAAATCAACCACTCCACAAATTCTTCATATGCGAGGTTCATTTCGATCCAAAATTTGTGAAAACCCTTGGGACTAACAAACGTCTCACAGAGGATGCTGTTCCAACTGTTTTCCCTAACATGCTGAAAAAATCGTAAGACTAATCGTTTATTCACAACAAATAGAACCTAATATTGTGTAATTACAGAGAGCAAGAAGTTCAACACCAGCAGATGGATGACTTTGAAGAAACATTTAACATGTTTTGTTTTAGCTAAACTAAAAGCCCCACTTGCGTGACCTCCTGTTTTGTTTTAGCTAAACTTAAAGCCCCACTTGTGTGACCTCCTGTTTTGTTTTAGCTTAACTAAAAATTATTTATTAAAAGCATAAATTATAAGACCTCCTCTTTTATTGTTTCGTTTTGTTACTGTATATAATTTTTACAATAAAATAAAACTTTAAAGTTAATAAAACAAATTGTTGTAATGAAACATAAAAAAAATGCCTTTTAATTATTGTTTTTATTAATTTATATTTAATAGTTAATACTATTCGTAAATTATGTTCCTGGTTACTACTTACTAAATAAATGCATACATGACATATTTCGGGGACAGCTTTGCGGACAAATACTTTGACGAGTCGCTTAATACAAAGTTTCTCCGAAAAACTTCTTGTCCGGGCGAATATTGGACGGTCTTAGATCGGACATTGTAGATTCTCGCTGATTTTTCGTTGGCTTTCTGAATGTTTTCGCGAATTTGATTTCGGATACATTGCAAACGGGTTTGTCGGGGAAGAGTTAACAACTCGTTGTCGTCCATCGCGTTCAACTTTTTAGCAAGTTCATAGCTGCTACCGTGTGTCATCATATTAGTCCCAAACAGAGCGTAGTATGGCGACACACCAGTAGAACTATGAGCTGCGCTCCTCAATGCACACGCTATGTCGCCTAGGTGCGTATCCCAGTTTCGTTGGTCATCTTTGAGGTATGATCGGATAGCAGCTAACAACGAGCGGTTAACTCTCTCCGAAGCGTTCGATTGCGGCGCATAGTGGGCAGTCTTAAAATGCCGTATTCCATATTTCGCTACTAAATTTTGGAATTCGCTAGCGGTGAATTGTTTTCCATTATCTGAATGGATTACATTTGGTACTCCGAACACATTGAAGACATCATCTTTTAAAAATCTTATTACATTAGCGGCCGTTGCATTTCGCATTGCTTTTAAAAGTACAAATTTGGACAAATGATCTAACACTACAAACACGTAAACATTCCCTACTTTGGACCTAGGATAGGGACCTAGAAAGTCAATGTAAATTTTCTAAAAAGGACGATTACTACAGTAAGACGTTACGATAGGGGGGCGAGTTATTTGATTGGACGCTTTACATTGCTTACATACACTACAATTAGAAACATATTCACGAACATGCACCGTCATATTAGGCCAATAAAAGTACTGTCGGAGCCGATTAAGAGTTTTTGCTATCCCCCCGTGAGCAGTCTTAGGAGGATCATGAGCCCTACTTATAATTTCTTCAGTTAAAGCTGAAGGTACCCAAAGAAGCCAAGAATGCTCCGACATTTCTTCTTCTCCTAACTTTTTGAAAGCCTTCTTGTACACATAACCGTCTTCGTATTTTAAGTCGGGGAGCTCATCTTTATGCGTATGGACAGTTTCAATGAGATCCAAATATTCATCGGATAGGAATTCCGCTGACTTCAAGTCTATCAACGGGGCAACGTCTTCTAACTCCAGAGAATCCACATGTACCCGAGAAAGAGTATCCGGTACTACGTGCTGGCTGCCTTTACGGTGCTGTATGTCGAAGGTATAGGTTTGCAACGCCAGACTCCACCTTGCGAGTTTACCACTCAAGTCTTTCATGCTCATAAGCCACTGAAGGCTTGAGTGGTCAGTAATGACAGTGAAATCCATACCCTCAACATACGGCCTGAATTTCTTCACAGCCATCACCGCTGCCATATACACTTTCTCGGTGACGCTGTAGTTCCTCTGGCTCTTATTGATTTTTTGTGAGAAGTATGCGATGGGGACCTCGTCTCCCTCCTCGCCCAGCTGGGACAATACTGCCCCGATCCCGGCGTCCGAAGCATCACATTGGATAAAGAATCTTTTTGTGAAGTCCGGGCGTGACAGGACCGGTGCCGAGATCAAAGCTTGTTTCAGACCCTCAAATGATCTCAGTGCTTCTACAGTCATTTCAAACTTTCCGCTTCTCTTCTTCAGCAGGTCAGTCAAGGGTGCAGTCAGGGTTGAGAAATCCTTAATGAACTTTCGATACCACCTCGCCATGCCAAGCAGCCTCCGAACCTGCCTGGGGGTCTTGGGAACCTTAGCAGGATCGGTTTTAAACTTCCCACCACCAACTATGAAGCCCAAATATTTCAGCTCCTTGAAGCAAAATTTTGATTTCTTCATGTTGATGGTGAGATTAGCTCTGCGTAAAACGTCGGCCACTTCACATAGCAAGGTGATATGAGTTTCAAAATCAGGCGCCATGATGAGCAAATCATCGAGGTATACGAAGACACGTTCCCTGAGTCGAGCAGGAATAACCTTGTCCATCAGCTGGCTCAGCCGCTGGGCTGCATTACACAACCCGAACGGCATCACAGTGAATTGGTACAAGGGTCTCCCCGGTACCGCAAAGGCAGTCTTTTCCCTACTCTGTTTCTCCAGCGGTATTTGCCAAAATGCTTCCTTAAGGTCGATGCTACTCATATAGATAGCATCGGGTAGTCGGCTGGTGAGTCCTTCGATATGGGGGAGAGGGTTAGCATTCTTTTTCGTCAGCGCGTTCACCTTACGGGAATCCAAGCAAAGTCGGTTTTTGCCGGGTTTCCGCAGGAGAACGACTGGCGAACACCATGGGCTTTCACTCTCCTCAATAACTCCGAGACTCAACATCCGATCTAACTCTTCATACAAAATGGCTTGTATCGCCGGCGAAACAGGATAGTGACGCTGCTTCACAGGGAGCGCATCTCCAGTGTCGATGACGTGCTCCATCAGCGTCGTCTTGCCCAAGCCATGTTTCTCGAAACTTAAAAATCTCTCCCTTGCCGCATCCAGTCTAGCCTGCTGATCAGAGTTCAACTGATGGACATCCGAAGTATCTGATCGCTCGTCACTCGAGGTAGAAATACTACTTATAATACCTGGGGCTAACTGGAAGACCTTCCAAAAATCAACCCCAAGGTAGATTTCTTGGTCCAAACTGGGAACGAGGAAGAAGACCAGGCCCCCCTCCCTACCTTCATACGTGACATTCACTAAAACCCTGCCCACAATTGGTTGACTTTTTCCGTCTGCGGTCCTAACTCCTGAACTGAAGGGGATGATAGGGCAGCTGAGTTGCTTAATCAATTGATGGCAATTTTTACCTAAAATGCTGACGGAGGCTCCGCTGTCCAGCAGACCGTAAAATTCTTGTGATCCTATTTTGATCTTCGCGTAAGGTCTAGGATCTGAATCTAAAATAGTGGAAGAGATCTTCCTAAAAGTAACTCTTTTGGCCTAGAATCGAGCCCTTAACTTTAAAATTTTGTTGGTGGGGCCGCTTAGGGCACTACTAAAAATTCGTCTTCGAGCTTCTTCATACTCTTGAAGACGGATATGTAAAGGCTTAGTTTGTGACGGTTTTCTCTCTCTTTCTCTACTAACTTCTCGTTTTAAAATTCGTATTCTTCTCTCTCCTTCTGTTGTAAGATTCTCTACCAATGTTTCTCTATCTGTCTCGTTCTTTCCCGTATTTTCTCCAATATTTATTGGGGGTTTTGTTTCGGTGGGGCGCGAGACTCCCCCTGAGTCTTCGAGTCCCTTGCCCGGTTTTCCGGGTGGCACTTCGGACAACTAGGTGTCTTTACTCCCTCTTGACCACACTTGAAGCAGAACAAGTTTCGTACGTCAGACTCGCAGTCGAAATACGTGTGGCCCTGCACCTTGCAGTTCCAACACACGAGGGTTGTAGGGTCTGCGTACCTCCTAGGCGGATTTTTCGAACGAGCAGCCCCGAACTGGTAAGCTGCTAATTCTTCATCAGGGGGCTGGTACGTTTCTTCGTAATCCAGCTCGTTAACCCCATACCTAACTGGAGGCCTACCAGATGGCTTGGGAAGGTCTCGATCTCTCTTGGGGATGGCTGCTTCTGCTTCTTTGCAGACATACCTCAACTGATCGAGAGAAAAAATCGGTTGTGGAAACACCAAGGTTCTAATCTTGTCGTTCAAGTTTCTTTTGATTATTTTGACCATATCCACTTCCGGGATTGGCATTTTCAATTGGAAGCGCAACTTATTAATAGCAGCGAAAAATTCTTCGCTACTTTCGTAGGAGTATTGCTTACGGTCCAGGATATTTCGCACAATCTCCAAATCGGTCACGGGGTTTGGGTACCGGCTCAATAAAGCCTCTTTTAAGCAAGGCCAGTCGAATTCCCTATCCACTTGGAATTGCCAGAACCAGTCATAGGCCGGTCCTGAAAGCAACAAGTGGAAATCCCGGAGCACCTCATTCCATGGGCACGCGTACCTGCTTTGTAACTTCTCTAGTCTAAAAACGAAATCTTCTACACTCAATTTGTCTGAAAGACCATCAAAATTCAGACCCCACCTATCAACCTTTACTGGGGTCCTATGACCGGTATACATGTACGGGTTCACTGCTGGAGGCGGGAAAGGAAACGGGGTGTACGAAGCCTGATACTGTCTCCCATTTGGTGGAATTGGTGGTGCCGGGAAAGACCGGTCCGGCGCGGCAACTTGAGGCCTTCTACGCCCTTGCCCCACTGGAACAAAAGCACTTCTACCTTGCAACCCAGATAAATTGGACTGTACTGGAGGAGGCCTTGAAAAGGCTTGGCATTAGGCCGGCTTTGGCGCCGATTCAACCGGAAAAGCTTGCGCTGCTTGTCGGGACTGTACCATGGCTGGAGCCGCCGCTGGATCCGGTTGTCTTGGAGCCTGACCTGGTAAGTTCAAACTGAGCCTATCGAGAAATGCTGCAAGTTTTCTATCTACTTGCTCACTAACAACACGAGCCACTTCCTTCTCCAAGCTCTTCCTACATGTCGACATACCCTGTGCTACTCTCATATTGATTTCGTACTCCAGTTCTTCCGGAGTAATATTACTTTGCCTACTTTTAGGGATGGTTTTGGCAATCGCTTCCAGGATTCTTCTAGAACCGTGGTTAGGCGGACAAGTAGGAGGCCTGTCCTCTCTTTCCCTCCCCGGGTTCAGTTTAACCGTACTGTCCAGGGACTGCAAATTAGGCGGAAGAGATGGTGTCGCCCCCATCTCGCTTAGGTCGCTGTTAGGCGGAGTCGATAGAGAACTCGTGTGAACACTGGAACCTTGAACAGTGGACGCTGCGACTCCCAAACTACCTACATTGTCGAATGCGACTCGGCTTTGTCCGTCAGGAACCAGAGGTGAGTGTACGACTCGCGGTCTAGCTCCTAAGTTCATGTTTTTTGTCTTAGATTTAGTCTGCCTGACTTTGTCGATTTCAGCATCTCTGATCATCTGGGAGATTTGGTCATTTTCGATGTTGCTTGCATAAGCCATCTTGTTACCTAACAAACCACACTTTTGGAAAACGTATAACAATAGAACAAAAACGGAAAGTGGTGAGTTGCCAGAGAAAAAGTATAACCTAACAGTAACAAAAAACAATAAAGTATTAAATAAAAAAAAACTGTAACCCTATATAATATTTAACCCAAAAAGAAAACTTTACCAAAAAAAAAAAATAGAGAGCTAAAGAAGTGTGAACACTTTGGCAAAAACAAGAAATTGAAAACTGAATCTTAATAAATAACCGTAAATAGAAAGAACGAAATCAATAGTTAACCCAAAATAACACCAGGAACCTGAATAAATACCTAAATAAGAAAACAAATCTATATACATGTAAATAAACGAGTATGGAAAAAAATTATAAATAAATGAAAAAAATACCAAGTGAAACAAAAAACGATGTATATGAATATGAATTAATAAGTAAATAAATTGTAGAAAAAAAATGAATAAATAAATAAGTACCTACATAAATAAATAAACACCTAGTTAATTAACAAATTAAATAAATTGCCAAATAAAGTAATTGTTTAATATATAAATATAGATATAAACTAACAAAAATAACAAAAGATAAATCAAAAATGCAAAATATAATACAAAAAAAAAAACAAATAGATACATATAAACAACACCTACTAAATTGGTAAACAATCAAATGATTGACATCCGAAATGGCAAAGAAACAAAAAAAAAACAAAATATCAATCCTAACACTATATCGCTTCTCAAAACTTAGAGTATCTTTTCTCTTCGAAAAATTACTTAAATCTTGCAGCTTACTTAGACTTGACTTTAATAAACTCTTCAATTCGAGATATTAATTGTTCTCAACAACAAAACTGAACTGAGCAATAACTAAATTTAAGAACCCAATTTAACTACCTAACACTTTAACAAACGTAATTATAAATATAAATAACAAAACAGAGTTTCTCAATTAGATTAAGGCTAATTTTTGGTAACTACTCAAAAAAAACTTTACCTGAGAGAAATACAAATGAAATTTCCCAAACTCTAATAACTTTTTTTTTATCAAAAAAACTTATGAATGTGGAGAATTTCCAACAATGGACGGAACAAAGTCTGCTATTACACGATGCCTCACGACTCACGACTCACATGAGTGCGAAAAAGAAAGCAGATGTGAGAAAATGAGATGCCAAAAAAATTTCCGGTGAGTCTCGGGCAAATTTTTAGTAGACTCACTTTGACGTCTCTTTTTTCTCATATTCGTTTTATGCTGTTCTTTTTCATTCGATTTTCTTGTTGCTGGGATAAACAACATCGGATATGTTTGAAAACCAGAAAAGTGTGTAACTCCGTATGAGCAGAAGAAGGAGCATTTAAAACAAAACAAACAATAATTGTCAAATTTGAGGCATGGGGCACGAGTCAACGTGTAATAGCGCTTGCCTCACCGAATACAAATTTATAAGGGAACTCAAAAGTGAGTCGTGAGTCGTGAGTCAACGTGTAATAGGGGACAAAGCAAACAAGAAACAAATAATAAGAACCGGAAGTCAGTTGGACAATTTGTCAAAAAAAAAACTATGTGTTGTTATAACATCAATTTTGAAACTATTTTTCAACCGAACAATAAATAATTAAATGAAGATAATATAATTTGTATAAGGATATTAAATTATTTCGAATACTATTTTTCTTCTTTTAATTAAGAAACGAGAATTTAAGATCTTTTTTTTTCATAGACATACGGGGTGCTTAGAGTGGCTTCCATCTTCCAAGCGAGAAGGTCTGATCCTACTCGCGGCCATCACTAATACGAAAAGACTTCGGACGGACTTACGAACTCCCTTGGCGTGACGATTATATTAAGGAAAAATCTACTAAAACACTTTCGAAATACTTTACAAAGTTTTCCTTACCGTTCTCCAATTCTAATCCGTCTCAGGGACTTTGCTAGAAGACAGGAAACGGCAAAGTCAACGAAGGCAAAAATGATTGGTGTGAAGCTACGCTGCTCGACGTCAAGTCAACCACGGACATCACGACCAAATAACAAGACAAGACTAGATAAATGAAAATTGAAATTAGAAAAAGAATAGAAAAGTAAAAAAAAGGATGGGAAAGGGAAAAGACGAAACGAACATACTCCATCCATCGCTGCTACGAGCTTCCACAAAATAACGTCGCGATACACCTAAGTGCGTCAGGGACCTTCTTGGTGCAGACTTACGCATCTAGTAGAAGTTCCAGCAACGGTGGGCAGACGTATCACACTTACTAACTGCAGTCACTGTGAACTTTCCAACTCCCGTCGCGATTTATCTAGGTTCGTCAGAGACCTTCCTAATAAAGACATACGAGGCTTGAAAGTCCAAAGTAAGTTTGGTTTGGGGACTTCACAACATAAACTGTGACTAAATCAAAAAAAAACAAAATTTGTTGTTTTCACGATCAACTCAAGTTGGAAAAACGCTTAACAACGTTGGGCGCCATTTTGTTGCGAGGCAAGAGGAGGGGGGCCTTAGGAATAATCTGACAGGTCAGATTAGAGAAGGTAAGAAACTAGGAAAGGGATAGCTAGGTATGGAAAAGGGAAAGAATGTCATGTTCCGGAGGCACGGCCTGCTAGCGTTGCACGGCGTTAGCTCGTCGGACGGGGGGGATCTTGCTCCCGAAACATAACCTCACCTGCAATCAAAAACAAGAATCAGGTCTGAACACAGAAACTGGAAAACTGGACCAGAAAAAGACGGACGGACTACCGTCACGCTAAGGGCACTGCAGATGTTGTCGCAGTGCGGCCATTAGGTACCCACCCTACCTTAGGAATCCATGGCCATATTAGGATTCCCCCTTGAGGACTGATGATCGGTTTCAGATCATCCCTTCTCCCCGGAATACTTCCACCACCTTCGGCACCCCTATAAAAATCTTCAATGATTCATCGTTTCACTGCAGTGAAACAGAAAAACAAAATTTTCCAATATTTCTTTTCTCATGACGGGCTTTGAAATTTATTTCACATTCTTGTGGGCTTGATACTTTAATACTTTAAGAGAATTTATCTTTGATTTAAATAAAAAAAACTTGAATTTAGATAGATACTTTTAGTTTTCATACAAAAAAAAACCTTACAAACCAAAAGAAACCGTTCATGTGTGTCAAAAAAATTAGGCAAACCCTTCTTGTACCGGTCACAACCCAGGATACCCCACCCCCTAACGAGCTCTCAGGAGGTTTACGTACTCTTGGGGAACACTATTCTGAACCGCCGACACTTGAAGCCCGGCCCCTTTTCTTTGTTTGGCTTACAAACAAAATTTAATCTAAACCATAAAATTTTACTTTTTGTAATTAATTGCATAAAAAAAAAACTTCAATGCCCTCTTAAACATTAAAACTAAACACGCACAATAACTTCTCTTAACAAATTCTTATATTTTTTCACTCTTCTTTTCCTCGGTTTTTTTCTAATTTTCTTTGTTTTTCTTGTTCTTGCTTTTCCTATTTTTCTTGAGTTTCTTCGTTTCTTGATTTTTCTTGCTTTTCTTGATTTTTCTTGCTTTTCTTGATTTTTCTTGCTTTTCTTGATTTTTCTTGCTTTTCTTGATTTTTCTTGCTTTTCTTGATTTTTCTTGCTTTTCTTAATTAATCTAATCAACTCGCGGACTTTTTTTTTCGGCTCCGGTGTGGCGGTAGCGCCGCGCTGCCGGCCTCAAACTTGCCCTTGAACAATGGGGTTTGATGAAAACGATGCGGCGGCCCAGTACTTGGACTATAACCTGGGACCGCCGAAAAATTCCCTAAGGATTAAGAAAAATTCATTGACACTTTGCAATTAAATAAACTTTCCACCCGCAACTCACCACTGTAATTTTCCAAATTAAAAAAAAAAAGAAAAAAACCCGAGGGCAACAGGAAATCGTTGGTAGATGACCCTTTTTTTTTGGGGTCTGGACGTGGTCGCTATTCAACAAGGAACAAAGAAACCGACATTAATTTTTTTCTTCTTAATGGTCTTTGGCGAAAACTCACATATTCCAATATTTCCAATATTGCACTTTAAATAAATATTTCTTGGTTTTTAAAACTCTTGTATTTAATCGTCTTTTTATTTTTCGTTAATCTTGATTTTTGTTTCACTTTGATTTTTTTGTTTTTCCACGTTTTTAATTTACTTTTTGACTGTCCAACAAGATCTGCCCAATTTCAACTTAAAATTTTCTTTCCTGACACAACTGTAAAAATTAACGGCTCTCAACAATCAAACGATTTTCGTCTAACGGCGAAAAATCATCCGATCCACTACCTCCACTACATAAACAACATTGATCAGTAGGGCAACCAAAAATATGCTCGAGCATGTTTTTTTTTGGAACGTCGAATTTGCTAATTGACAAGATAGAAATACGTTTCATGAGAAAACAAACATTTTGGACCCTATTCGTTAGAGCATATTTTAGCATATTTTGTTATAAATGCATATTTTTGCATATTTTGCTTTAAAATGCATATTTTGGCATATTTCATCATTATTTGTAATTTTTGTTGCAAATGTTAGAGTAAATACTTTTTTAAACTTTTTTTTCGAAAAATTCGCGATGCTATTCAAGTATTTTATCCAAAAGTAACGCATGTCACTTATGAGGCCCGCAGGCTCCATAGAACTTGTGAAACACTTCGAGGTTAATTTCCAGAAGTTGATATTTTCATCGCAAACGTGAAAAAAGTGTTTAAAAGCTCCGTCAAAAATAAGGGTATTCAAGGATATTGCACCGGAAACACCACTTCCTTTGCAAATGATTACGACTCGTTGGGTATCTTGCAGGGAAGCAGTTTACTGTGTAGAATTTTTTTTTAAAAAGTGGAAAGCCTTTTCGAAACACTACATGAAGAGGAATCAGCTGCAATACGAGTTATTTAAAAATTGTTTTAATGAAGTGGCATTCAACGTGACTTGATATTTCTATCATCCAATTACTTATACATTTTTATTGAAATGTATTGCACTGCTGGAAACAAGCGGCCTTCAGCTAACATAAAATTATTGATCGATGCCCTAGTTAAAATTAATACCATCGACTCCAATATCGAATAAATAAAAAAAAATTATCAATATCTCGGA